>CM062091.1:9569272-10240523 GCA_031163375.1 Conogethes punctiferalis
CAAATCTGTGGGTAATCCAACTTCGTGCCTGATTACATATTCGCTACGATATGATTCCATACATGTTCATTGAAGCGATACATGACATGTAAGTCATTTATGGAAACAAGAGCCAATTTTATTGACTGATTCATTCAGATTACTTCGAAAATTCTCAATCGATCTGAATTTTACTTTTGCAGTTGTGATCTGCAAAACTTCTATTGGCAACAAAACAACGAAATTGTTATTGCAACTGAAAAATAGGTTTTAGATTCAATGCAATTGAAAAATAGTTTTTAGATTCATTCATTTTTGAGAATGAGAGAAAAATGCGTGCATCTATTTCTTAGGTGTGCAATTAAGACGTGCTACGCTGGGCCACACATCGCTATCTAGGCCCAAACTAAGCCGATGTTTGTACTATGGGTACTAAACAACTGATAAACATACTTAGATACATTTTTTGTGTAAATAAATACATATTATACATAGTAAACACCCAGACCAATACAGACATGTTCATAAACACAAATGTTTGTACTGTTCGGGAAATAGAACCCACGACCCTTGGCTCAGAAAGCAGAGGTCACTACCAAATGAGCCATCGAGTCAGTCATATTAGTTTTTCATTTCAGGTTATTTCGTTTTTTTGCGTTAAAGAGTTTTTACATGGCCTAATTAAATTAAATACTTGTCAATTGGCACTGCCATGCTGGCCTATATTTAAAATATCGAGCAATGTGTAGGAAAATCACGATCAAAATAAAATTGATAGGTTCGGGTTAAGATCTTAGCTCAACAATAGGGATGTTTTCAGGGTCAAAATACTTACATTATATTTAGTCCGTATTTTCGATTATAAAAATATATTGGACACGTATTTTTCCTTTTTTCATTTACACGAAAAATAACAAAGATACAAAGCATCAAAATTTAGGAGTGGGGGTGTTTGATGTCACGCAGTGCGACAAAATGCTGCACGGCGTGACGTCACGCGAAACTTTAACGGGCTATATCTTTGTAATTTTTGGTCTAATTTACAAATGAAAAAATACGTATCTTTTATTTTTGAATAATCTAGAAGACGGACTAATTAAATTTTTTATGGAAACAAGCCTATTCGACCGCGTATCAATAACTACTTTTAAAATTTAAGATTAATTTTGTCTACAACATTCGTTTTTAAAGTGCAACCGCGACGAAACATTCCTGAAAAATATTAGATCACTTATAACATTCCAGAACTTGGAATGCTCAAGCAATATTCATTGCAATACAACTCCCTACCGAATAACATTACGGCTACTTACAGTTAAAGTAATCCGTTTTAAGCCAGTACAAAGTAAGTGCTTCTAATACGGACACTATTTCACGTAGATAATTGCCCGGCCAGCGAACGGGGGATTAGGGTCAGTCGCGGCCGCCGCGAACAACGATATACTCGGCTAGTGATGGGATAGGACTTGATAAAGAGTTTGTAAAAGTATTCTCTTTTTTGTACTGGGACAGTACAGTGAACTTATTAGTACTGACTAAATTACCCTAGCTAAATGTTTCAGGTGACTGATTTTTGATGACTCAAAAAAATATCCTCATCAGGCAAGGTTTTTGCTAAGGGGACAGTTTTTTTTTTGGTAATTCTGTTTTTTATCCCCTATATGTATTTATTTTTGTAAATTTATTCATCCTATAATTCCTCTATTGATGGAATACACGATGTAGGTACAGACACACAGTTTTTAGTGTTTTATTATAGGTATTGATTACACTTGACATAATAACGACTTTAATACTTAACTCCCTAGAGTAGATGTGTAATTAAAACCACCAGAATTTGTCTCCTCTAAGCCACTGAATGTAATACAATGTCTTGTTGTTGTATGTATTGATTTTATGGATTTACTTTCCCTTTATTTTATCTTTATCCGAATATTAAATATCCTATCGCATCCTATCCTTTGGACAAACACCTGGAGGCTTTACCCATAATCGCCACGCTGGGCAGACGGGTTGGCGATTGCATAGCGTAGCTTCTAGCTCCGGTGACGCTGCTGCCCGTCATCGCCTTGCGTTGCTACGCCTAGAATCATGATGGTTATACCGTCACTAATTGGTTGCCAGAGCCTCGTTTGTTATTCGGCAGGACGCACCACGGGCAGTTGAGGGTGGTTTAGATCGAAAAGATGATAGGTCGCTCCCTTACGTCCCGAATATATTAAACAGCTCTTACATTTTCCCATCTTATAGGTACGGGACGGATGTACCGCCTCTTTTATATACTCAACACTACTCTGAGCTCCAGTTCTTCCTTTTTTGCTCTACCGGTTTATTTTACGACTTATTCAATAAGCGGTTCTTTTCATCTTTGTGATGGATTGCGTAAACAAACATGAAGTATAGTAATGTTGGGAGAGTTTTATTAATAGGTACTTACTTTTTTAAATAGCTACGATAAATCCTTAAACTACAGTTGTCATTATCGTCACTGAATTGTCATTTAGGTGGGTATTATTAACTTATACTCGTAATATATATCTAAGTATTAATTAGGCAAAGGATAGATTAGTAGATTAACATACCTTCCTAGTAAAGAGACACTAACACAAACTGTAAAGGGGCTCCTTTTTTCTAAATGACTGCGATGATTGCCAAGGTAGCCTTGTCATCATCACCAGATGACGGACGGAGCGGAAGGCTCCAACCCAAGGTTTAAAGCTTAGGTTGCCCACTAACGGGGCTCGGACCTCGACTTAAGACTTTGGGATCCATGGGAGACTGAGGAGTGGGACGAACAGTTAAGGTCGGTTGCAAGCCGTTTTCGCAATAGGGATGTGAAAGCTAAGGGAATGATTTGGCGTAGGTGACCAAAGGACATATGAGGAGTTACGTGTCGCGAACAGCCGAGCCGCTCGCGACGATTTGGCAAGCGTAATTGAATCCTCACAGTCAAGTGGGACATTAAAAGCCTCCTACAAACTATTTATTTCGATCATGTAACAATAAATTGAAATGCTGGTAGGCTCTTATAGGAACTAGTACAAAAGGGATAAAATTTAAGACATCTTAATATATTTCTTTTATATCTCAGTAACAAAAGTACTAACAAATTGTACCTACTAAAAGAAAATCTATTTTTTTATACATTTAAATACACTTGCCCACGCAACTGTGAAAATCAGTAAAACCAAATAAATGCAAACGTTTATAAATTTCGTGCTCATTTTTTGTTTTTACTTATTCATTTTAGGTTTTTTAATGGCTTAGGTACTGTTAATTTAACCACTGATCTGTAGAATTATAGTTCTAAATTTGGTGGCAAAGAAATTCTTCACTGTATCCGGAATACCAACATTCTAAGCGGCCTCACTCTGAATGAAATATCATGAAATGCTTATTTATTTTGGTGCTCAGTAAATACTGATGACATTTACACGATAAATGTTTGTGGTTGGAATGTGTGGCGGGAACAAATGCGTGATTGGCAGCATCGATACAAAAGTAAATGCGAAACTGCTAATGTAGGTCGCTACATTATCAATTTCAAAAGTCCGTACGCGACGCCATCTTTGTCTCGTGTGGCCTATATCGAGGTTGCTGGTTCTATGTTAACGATCAACATCAATAATACCTTGGCTCCATCTGCGGGTTTGGGCGAATATTCGAGTTAAAGCAATGTATTCAAGCGAAGACGTATTTATCGGTCACATTTGACGCTTTGACACGAATATAATATAGCCAGACATAAGTATGCTTTCATTGTATTTTAGTAAATCAATATCATAAGAGTATAGGTTATCTGAATGTATAGATTTTCTGATCATGTTTTCACATTCTATCAAGAGGGTGTGGCAAACATATATGTCAGTTTATCAGTAAAATAGAAATTTGTAAGCACTTCTGTGTGTCTATGCCCAGAGCTGCAACTTGTCTATGCGCCGAAGTGTTTGGACTGAATCCATAACGTTCGAACGTCTCATGGTGACAGACGACAGATGCAAATGTCACCTACTGTTATCTAGAATGAAAGACCTAATGGGCTCCAGACCAAGCCTCTTATGTAATCAATCAGTATCCCGATTAAATAAAAAATATATAAATATCTTCTAAACGAACAGAACTCAATACAATTTATAGAATAATAAAGAAACATTTTAGTATTTCTGTCCGAAATCGGTTTTAAAGAATCATTATCATCCATTTTCATAATACATTCAGCTCATTAAAACCACATAAGTTGTACTTTTTTCATCGTTTTTAAAGGCTCAACATTTTGGCAAGTGCTTTAATATGTGAAATTTTATATTCAATGAGCGTTGGAATGTTTGCCAAATTATAGTACTTACGAAATAGTGAAATAAATATGATATGACATTATATTTTAATTGAACGATACATTATATTTTATCAACACTACACGAACCTACCAGCATTTCAATTTATTGTTACATGATCGAAATAAATAGTTTGTAGGAGGCTTTTATCCGTAAACGTTTAAAAAATCCATAACGTATCAAAATATAAAAATCCTTAGAGCGGTCTATCGAACTGGCCACTTTTACCGCAAAAATCCTTCCTTTATTTAAAATTCGAAATTCAAATTTATTTACATTTTGTTAATTTGTCTTTGGAATCACATGGTAATTTATTTATTTTCCCGCCATTTACTTTTGCTTTGACATCGTTCCGTCTGTGCACAATATGAAAAACTTAAAATGTCGCATTATTTTCGAATACGTTTTATCGTGGCACCAGCGCTGCACAAACAGCTCGAAGGATTAATGATGTGTTCGGAGAAGTACCTATAAATAAAATAAAACTCTACGTTTTTGGTTCCAACAATTTCGTCCACGATCTGTATAGCGAACAATTGGAAACCTTGATGGAAGAGGTAGCCAGTTTAAGTCACGACTGGTCAACTGTTCTGACCATTGTTGCTTCAAGACAGTGTTATACTACATAGAGCACCACAGACGTAAGCGAAAGTAACGCTAGGGGTGGAATATCTCGGTCACCAACCATACTACACGGACCTATTACCACTTTTACAGAAGTTGGATGAATCATTTATCATCACCATCGGCCCGTATCAGTCCATTGCTGGACATAGGCCTCTCTTAATGATGAATTCTTAATAGGTAAAAAAAATATGAGTCAGCTCAAAGCGCTTTCAGATTTATGTTGTTTAATTGTTGGGAGCATACATATATACCAAAGTTAGACTAGCCAAATAAAACGCAACGAAAGCCATAGCTATAAATGGAAGTGTACATCTATGATCTAGCAATATAGATTTTACAAACTTACACAACGTTATGTCATCGCCATATCGTGAAATTGCCCACTTTATGGAATACTCGTACTCTTAAGTTCCATGAAATATTACCTTTATATTGTCCACAGACCTCTTTATTATGTACTTTGGCTAGCTTAATATCGAGTCAAGTTTTTCGATTTATTTTCAAATAAAAAGCAGCTAATTCATGAAATGATCAAGATTTTATGACCATATCGTGAAATGGTTAAATTATAGCCACGACATAAACATTATATGCAGAACGAGTTGATCTATTTTAAATAATTAATTTCATAATAATAGTACGCCGAACACATGCAGCACAGATGACTTACTAAAGCTTAATGTAGAAATAATAAAAGGGGTAAAATTTGCTTCAACGGCAAACACTCGGCACTCTTAATCCCCTTCAGTTAATCCGAATGTTAAATTAAAAAATCAATACACATTGCATTGTCCCTCGTCTATTCAACCGAAGTTTTATTGAAATAGAAACGCTTTTAGTATTGTAATAGTTACAAAATGGGGTGAATAATAGATTATTATGGCTTTATAATTACGTATAAGCCAGTGGAACGAGAAACATTGGTAACCCATTATAGGTATCAACTTTTACTTTTTTCTCAGAATATAATACGTACATACATACATTTTATTTTACTACTACGGTAGTGAAGGGAAATCTTATTATATTTTTTTAATATTCTTATAAGCCATTACTAAAGGATGTGGTAATAATTAAGTGTATTCATTCTTTTGAAAAGAGCAAGTCCTACACAAGTTTCTTGCCGGTATCTTCTCGGTAGAATATTGGGTTTCGAACCTGTGGTAGTCGTTTAGTGAATGAAAGTAGCATGAAAGTATTATGTTTGAAAGTTACGTAAATAAGTTTTTTTTTCATTTTACATACATAGGAATATGAAATAATAACGACGAGGAAATCTTACGAACGTTTCGTGTAATATTTCTAGCTTTTACGGTCACTATAAGTAGTATTTCCATGATAAATCGAATCTGAATCGGTAAAATACCGTTAATATCATAATATTCAATCAAGAAGTTAAAGCTTATTTATGGAAATTTACATACCTTTTGATTCGATTTTCTTTTAAATATGCCAACAAAATACTTAAAATCTCTCCATGCTGATCTCTTGACCGTAGTCCTCATAAAAGAGCGATCCTAAAATGAACTTCATTATAAATTGACAATTTGCTTTCAAAACTCCTTTCCTAAACATTTTTTGCATATGAATTTGGTACTTTTCCACTAATCAAGTAAACCATTCCACGCAAAAGCAAATATTTGTTGCGCACCACACTGCGTCTATAGATTATCCATCAGTATTCATGTCCATTGGCCGTATTTAAAATTCAAATAAACTTTTAACTCGCATCCTCCCCAATTCATGCCGTTTGATTACTGTTTTGATTACAAAGGGGCCGGTCTATACGAAACGAGGGTTCTCTACACGGTCAGTTGATCGATAGACAGCCCCAGGCAGCTATCTTTCCACAGTTTTTATATATTCACGATCTGAGTACCCCGAATTGGTTTTATTGTGCTTAAATGTGATTAAACGATTGAATATTTAATTTCAAACCCTCCTCTGTTTTAAAAGAGCCTTTTGTTTAAATTCGCTATTCAGAATGAATCTTATGGTTTGAGTAATAAAGCTTGGTGCAGTATGCGTGAAATTTAACTATTTCGGAGGGGAAATTTTGGTCAGAAAGTTATGATTATTGCTGTCTTATATGAATAGCTGCGTAACGAGGGGGAGTGATAAAGAGAATATTATTTTAAAATAACTACCTTCGAATTTATATCGACAAATTTTTCAACTTTGGGAGAGTCTCTCGCGCAAACTATTCAGTTAAGAAATGAATGATGTTAAAAACCTCAACATCATTTTAAAATACCTATCCATTGATACACCACACATATAGGTTTGATGAAAAAAAAAATTTTGAGTGTCAGTTCTATGTATGGGGAACCCCAAAAATTTTGAATTTTTTCTGATTTTATTTTAAAATCATAATGCGGTTAACAGAATACATCTACGCACTAAATTTCAATAATGTAGCTCTTATAGTTTAGGAATAAACTGGCTGTGACAGACAGACAGACATGACGAATCTATAAGGATCCCGTTTTTGCCATTTGCCCACGGAACCCTAAAAAGTAAATAATAATGGAGAAAAGCAAAACGAAATAGCGAAAATGTTTTCTGTATTACATCAATCTCAGTCTTACTCAGCATATAGATTTTAGTAGGCTTATATTCAGCCTAAAGGATTTATTCATAAATCGACTATATACGAGTAAACCATGATCCTTCTATACAGATGATATACCTATATGATAGGTGAGAAATGCAGTGGAGGAGTGAAGAGGTCTCAGTCGAAATTTGTCGGACATATTCGTATGTATGCAGTTTAATCTGCTTGAGAGATACACAGAAAGCCCGTCCGAAGAGATACCTGCCTGTGCAGAGTGTACTATATCCAATATATATATTTAGGTCAAGCAACATTCAGAGGGCTCTTAGGCACTATCTTTTCAAGAGGATTAAAACACCTTTGTAGAAAATATAGCGCTACCAGACGCAAGACAAATTGATCCGACAGGACAACTTGCGAGCAAATGGTTTACCCAAGCGACTTGACTCACAATTAAATTTATAAGACATCCATTATTCATAAAGTGCGACATTTACGTAAATAATAAAGGCTTAAAATAACATTTTTTTTCCTTTTCAAACCGAATGGAGCGTCGGAATATTAAAATAGAGCGTTTTGTCGGCCGTGGCGGACGGCGACGTTTTAATTAACAGTATACAGGAGAGTCTTTTTAAAAAAAAATCTGTGACCATCGTGTGCGTTAAAGTTGAATTAAAAATGTAAATGATCTCGTTGTGTTGATTTACGGAATTAAAGGATTTGGAACATTATCAGCGGCTGTGTATCTTGACTGCGGTGGGACTGCGGTTAAATTAAATTGCCCGTGGACTTGGTTTACGGCAGTAGGTTAATGTTATAGCGAAATGAGTCTTTGGAGAATTCGTGAGTAGCTGCGATAATTACGGGATTACGGTTTTATAAAAAACATATAGCAGGAACATGGTAGGTATCTTTTTTATGTTGATCTCGAAGTTAGAAGAAGAAAAGGTAGGTTTCTAGGTTACGTCATCAATCTAATCATCTTCGTGTATTATAACAAAGGGTAAACCTTAGTTTTGAAATAGGACATGGAGAGCAATATTTTGAGAGTACAAATAGTACAATTAATGCCAATGAACTAATTTTCTTCAATGAAGTATTCTATCAACAATAAAACGAAAAAATTATTCAAATAGCCTAGTATTATAGTATTGTATTTTAAAATATCTAGATAGATAGATGTTCTTCATTGTTAGTTAGATAACTAGCCTAAGCGCTTAAATTATACCGCCGAAAAAATTGAAGTAGAAAAAAAAAAACTTTTAACTTTTCAATTTATCCCGTTAAACCAGCCGCAACCATTCACCGTAGATAGAAATAACTACTATTACTGAATGCTGCATGAATGTCGTTTATTCCAGTGGCCATTTTTATAAGTTCCACGTTCCCTCTTTATCCTTTGTACATACATCTCTGTCGTTTCAAAGCAAAAGTGAATAGCCATTTTCTGGCAAGCGTTCTCTATCCACCTTATCTTAACTCTCATCTGGTGAAATGCAGCCAAACGTAAGCTTAGGTCATAACGTTGTTTATGGTTTCTGGTATTTTTATATTTTCTGAAGAGTTTGTTAGTACAGAGTTGTATTGGAGTAAGTCTAAAGTGTTTTAAGAGATTACTACGCTTGAAACCAAATAAGTATAGATGGATATATTTATTGCACACCATACAGTTGAAAATAAAGTATAAGTTATATGTTTTGTGAAGATATTTTTATGATATGATGTAACTAAGGACCTAGTTTAGGGTGGGTCCCTCGGTGAGGACAAACAAGAGCTATTAATGATTTTGAAGATAGTTTGATAGGTTTCAGCTTAACACGTTTAATGAGCCAGTTTTTCATTCATTTGACATATTTTTCAATAGACTAATGGTGCCTTTGTGCCGCCCAGCTTAGCCAAGTTAGCTAAACTTAGTTCAAGCTGGGGGGCGGTGGACTCTCAGAGTTTAAAGATAATTTTTTATAAGTTAAAGATGTTCGGGGTATTGCCTGCGGAGGACCTCCTACAACTGAATATGATGATGATGATAGTGAAAGATGTTTGTATGTACTAGGTATCATCATCATCAGCCTATTACAGTACAGAAACTGCTGGGCCTATGCCTAGGCCTATGTCTCTCCAGTTGTTCGCCACCTAGGGCAATCATCTGGAGGATATATACCCATAATCGCCACGCTGGGCAGGCGGGTTGGCGATCGCAGGGCGTAGCTTCTTGCTTCGGTGACGCTGCTACCCGTCATCGGTCTGGGATATCTAGCTTCTATCGTGATGGTTTTACCGCCACCAGTTGGTTTGCCAGAGCCTCGTTTGTTGTTCGACAGGATGCACCACGGGCAGGTGAGGATGGTTTGGAATGAAAAGATGATAGGTCACTCACTTACATCCCTAGGTATTAGGTATAGTTATTTAAATTAGGCCTAATTTTATCCAGCACATAGCTTTGAAAACTATTTTCTAATTCTCTACTGTAGAAGTAACTAAAGTAGGTGATTTCTATGGCCTCCGAAATCTATGTTTCGTAAAGAAAACAGTTTGAATATCATCAAATTCAATGCGATCAGCTTGCCAGTCTGAAGGCATCGATCTTTTCGGGTCAGGCCCTTTTAGTAGGTCAGCTTGGCAAAGATAATACGAATACTAGGTGATGCTGCGATCTAGAACCATCATAAATGACATTTGAATGGTCAAAGCAATTGTGTTGTCTAGACATAGCTATTCTACGCTGTTTATGTTAACTATCAGTGGTCATATTAAGTTTCATGGCTTTGGTCAACGAGAGATGTAATCAATATCTCGTAAGCTGATTAGTCGATTTCGTGTGCTGGTGAATTTGGTTTAATTATTTGGACTTTACAGTATCTTACTGTAGTATCCTTTCCTGTTCTATGGTTTCTGATATCACCGGGATGAGCCGGTAAGGTTTGGTAGTAAATTCTTTGGGTTATGTGACCGAGAACGTTGATAAATCTTTGTACTATTTTTACCGACAATGCAATCAGGAACTTACTATATTCGTTTTCAAGTTTTTCGAGGATAATATACCCAAAACTAACATTCTAGAGTTATCTTGGTTGCGTCATAAGTGATAGCGCCAACGTGTGGTAAGCTATTATTAAATATTTAAACCAAGCAGCTGAGCGGGGCTATGATAGTTCTACAGATAAAATATTATTATATGTTCTTTTAACCGTAATTTCGAATTCGGACACATAAACGAATACCTACCATTTATATCAATTTCAGGTATTCGTCATTTGGTTTTGTTTTACAAATTAGTTATGATAATATTAAACAAGCCTTGACTTCACCAAGCATAAGTTCTATTAAACCATTAAAATGAGGCATATATATTTAAATTGTTAAGTTATATTTTTGGTCAAATACTAGATTTCAATTTCCTAATAATAATATAATAAACATTATTTCCTGTTATTATTTAATAATAAAATCTTATTACTAAGAATTTCCTTTGTGGTTACGTGATTGTACCCAGTACCAAAACATCCATTTCACAATTTAGCATTCCAGATCCATTCTATTTGTCGGTAATTATTAGCAATCCGGCCGCGTGTATTCCGTATAAAAACAGTATAAAAATTTCGCTAATAAAATTACGCGTACAGGAAAACGGGGTCAGTTATTAATAAAGATATAATTTCCCCTCGGTTATGGCGCGAATAACCATCCGTTACGCAATTAAACCTCGCGAAACGGTCTGGTGTCCATTGAGATTTGCATACAGATATGTGATTATAGCAAAAATGGCTTTGTGTTATGCCGTGACTTGCATGAAAATTATATTGATACTATAATTATATATACAGAGATATCATTCAGTAAAGCTCGATCGGGGTATATATACCCAGCCAGAATTATCTTCCAAGCCGGTATAGGGGTGGTAAGTGACAACTAAACTATTTACCTATATATTTAAACTTTATTGCACAAAAATGGTACAAAAGGCAAACTTAATGCTAGGAGCATTCCCTACCAGTCACTTTGATTACTTGTCCGTTGCCGCAAGGACTTGGTCCTATCTATCGCCTTCCATCAGACGAAGGGAGGCTACTTTACTGTGCTACTGAAAAAAAAAACATTTTACGTAATTAATATAAAACATTCGAGCCTAACTGTTATTTTATCGAGATATTCCTCTCGAAGACTATTAGGATACAGCAACTTGTACTTAATTGCCCGTGGCCTATATCCAGCAGTAGACTTTTACAGATGGCACGGTTTGATTGTGATGATAGTGAACTTGTCCTCGCAATTAATCACTCGAAACCCTGTTCACTAGATGTAAAATGAACTCTCTGTACATTCATCAACATGAGCCCGCATCAGTCCACTGCTGGAAACAGTCCTCTCCCAATGTAAATCAAAACAGAATGACCATTACATCTCCTCACATTTCATTGATATTATAAATAGATAACGAATCTTTACATCATAAACCTATTGTTAAACACTCGGAACAAAACAATACAAACTCAAAAACAAATAACAAATTTACTCCACATTTACGAGAATAACACGAGCTCACTATAAAATTGAGATCATTTGTTTGAAAAGACATTTCTAAAATAGGATGCCGGGACCCAATTCAATTTCCTAAAACGCCGATCGTACCCGAGCTAACATTTCCCAACAATGATCAGCGGCCAGCGACGTCTCTTCGTCCACCTGACCACGACGCTCTCACAATCTTCAATTTTCACCCTTAATCTTCACGTTATAAGCATTATAGTACCGTGAATCGAATGATGGGCGTACAGTGAAAAATGCGGGAAATGATAGTGGAAACATTTTATCGTCATGTTGAAGAATTTCTGTGTTAGCTACTGTGTAAGCGGACATTTGTTACGTTTAGCAGTGAAAACACTTCCTTATATTTGCTATCTTGGAACATTACAATCATTCTTGTCAAAACGAAATTATATAGCTTCACTACGGTAAATACGATAAAAGATTTTCTTCAGAAACCTTTAGGATAGATGTTCCCGAAACTTTGAATATAGATAGGTATAATTACTATTACTTGGTTCTTCTCGGTACAGTGAATTTTCCGGTAGAATCATTTTTGTCTTGTTTTATCTTTACATAAATAAACATGTTTTTTTTAATAAGAAAAGCTTTCAGGATGAGGTCATCCTGAAAGCTTTTCTTATTAATCAATCAATCGGCTTACCATCAGGTGGAGTGACCTCACTCCATTAATTGATTTACAATTTTGTAAGTTTTACTTATAAATTGATTTAGTTTTATCACAATAATAAGATATTAAAATATAGTATTAGGCCCGGTGTAATTGTTTATTTCGACCGATAGTTCAAAACTAAAACGACCAGAATTTCTCTCCTCAAAGCCACTCAAGTGCTACATTGTCCGCGAATCTAGCAGAAGTGTTTTATATCGTTAAAAAGTCTATTGATTCAGAGGACAGTCCGGCTTCCGGTCAGAGGCGGGGTGAATGAAATAGGCCACTTCGCAAACAGGACGTTTCAGTCGCTGCAAATTTGTTGAGAGCGAGGGTATTTGTAACCATAAAACCGGCTTCAACTGGTTTTAAACCTGTAAATTTTATTATGCCAGCGAAAACGACGAACTGAGCATGAAAGTCGTTCAAAAGTTGAGCATACGTCTTCATTATTTATAGAATCACGTTTGAAACTTTCTGTACTCGTAGTTATGGAACATTTTGAAACGAAGGAGTTAAGTAAATGATTGAATAGATTCAAAAGTAAGATTGTAAAATTATATTCTGCTAGCAGAAACAATGAACTGCATGGGCGTAAAAGTCATTTAGAAGTTAAGTATACCTACGTCTTTATTACTAAACTAGCCGTGCTCGCGACTTCGTTCGCGTGGAATATTTATTTTCCCCCGTTTTTTTTTACATTATTTCTTCGCTCCTAATAGTTGCAACGTGATGTTATATAGCCTAAAGCCTTCCTCGATAAATGGTCTATTCAACACAAAAAGAATTTTTCAATTCGGACCAGTAGTTTCTGAGATTAGCGCGTTCAAACAAACAAACTCTTCAGCTTTATAATATTAGTTAAGATGTTTAAGTTTTACATTTATAGTTGAGAAAATTTTGACATAGGTAGAATGGGTAGTTGGGTGGTCAGTTGGACTTTGAGCTTAGGTATTACTTTACATAATTAGAGTTATTAAATAAACCAACAAGAAAGCTTAAAAATTAATAAAAAAGTAATCTTGTAATAAAAGGCTTTATGTGCTCTAACAGAATGAATAATTCTTGCACTATCGCGTATGATTTTTAAAACTCACAGGTTTTAAATCGGCAAACCTATGTGTGCATATTGAACATACTTGAACGCTTCACTAAGTGCAACACTGCAGTTCACATACTGTGATTGTTTAATAAGATGTGATGTGAAATGTAGGGTTTTCTAGTCCATTTCGTAAGAAACACGGACGTGGGAGAATAATATTAGAGCATTTTTTTGGTATTTTTCTAAGAATAAAGAGCCTAAGTGATATCATGGTTAGATAACCTCCCTAGGTAGCTATATCCCTATTACGTATACTTTGAACATTCTAGTCTTCTGTGTAACAGAGACAAATAAGGATACGGATTTAGATTATGGATAAGGTCTCATTTCCATACTCTTTTTATTATAGATTTCAGATTATATCATTTCCATACTCCTCTGAATTATATTTTGTAACAAATTTTTACTTCGCATATCAACTTCAATCTGTATTTCGGTATTCCATTTAAAATACCAATATTACTTGTTGGTTTGCGCTTTTGATTGAACGCTCACTGGTAGCTTGTAACTGCGGAACTCTCAAGATCGACAAGTTCGATAGGTAACTTGTTCCCAAATCACAATAGGATCCGTAACCGGCCCTACGAGTCCGGTGCGCGGCGACAATCTGCCGCTGTCTGCTATTGTTTGCGGCGATACCGCGATTGACTGGGCTCATTGTGCGACGCAGGCCGCGCCTCCATTGTCGACGGGCGTATGCTCACGTGCAATGTTACACTAGTTTCTCACTGAACAGTTCAGTTCAGGTCTGTCAGCGAAAGTATTGTGATACATGTGGTTGTTTATCAGAGATTTCATCTTCATCAGCCTGCTAACGTCTTCTGTCATTATTTTCAACAATTACCATTTTAGGGATTTGCCTTAGGCACCACGCTTGGCTGGCGCGTTGGTGCCCGCAGTAGGTTTTATTTTTACCTGCGTCGACACTGCTGTAAGGGATGTGGGGATGTAACAAAACGATCTATTATCTTGTCGCTTCAAGCCGCGCTCACCTGCACGTGAAGCATCCTGTAGATACAAACGAGGCTCTGGCAACCGACCGACGGCGGCATAACCATCACGATTGAAGGCGTAGCTAAATACCACAGGTCGATGACGGGCGGCAGCTTCACCGGAGCGAATAGCTACGCCCTGCGATCGCCAACCCGCCTGCCCAGCATGGCTATTATGAGGCGCCTTTCAGGCGTTTGCCCGAAATGGCGAACAACTGAGAGGCCTATGTTCAGTGGGCAGTGGACTGCGTCCAGCAGTGGGCTTATAAAGAAACTGCTGTCCGTTTGCTGACATTCCGTTAGTCGTCTTTTACGACACCGATAGAATGAGTTGAGATATTTTGTACATGCCTATTGTAGGTAAGAATAATAGGAATAGCTATAGAATAATAAATAAAATCGATACCACTCATTTTATAGAGAATAAATAGATTTGATCGTTACCTGAAATGGAAATCGTGGTGCGAGTATTTTAAATATAGTATCTACCTATTACAATGTCTGCTTTTGACACCCACTCAGTTTCGTACACGTTCCGATTATTATATTGAATAATATTTCAGGTAACATGAAATACTGAATCATTAAATAACATAAATTATTTATCCTCTAATGACTATAATAATACAAGTGCATACTCGTGTAGTAGGTACGTATCTATACACGCAAGTGGTGTAAGAGTCGATTAAAGTCTTTCTTGAGATTTCATCTTCTCAGTCGATGATACAGTTTACCCGCCTGACTTGCATGACTGCTGCGACTTTATCGCTTTCCAGTAAGCAAGGGGAAGCCACACTGGGCCACTATTAAAAAATGTCTGGAGCTTATAAGAGACTGTATTCGAAAGTACATATGCATTTTTTTTATTTATTTACTCGTCGTCCAACATTGACATCTATTACTACGCAGAGCAGGAGCATTTTTCAAATGAACTGAACTTGGAACATTTATTCACCCAAAAACCTTTTCGTAGACAATACCCGGTCGCCATCGTAAATGCCTTGCCTTGCATAGTGTTGTTAGTTTTCATAGATAAGTAGGTATTGTTTGTGAATATCTCTAACAATTTTTAAGTACATACTGTATTGTGCCTTCATAAGAAAATATATCGCATCTAGAATAACTCTCTCTTTTCAATCGGTCCCTCACTCTAGTATCCTCAGTAATCTGAGGATCGTGGTCACTGGAACCCCCTGCACGGACAACTTGCCTCCATCCATTCCGGTCCGTTTATCCAACGTCTGTTTGCAACACATTCTGTCGTATTTTGGGCATATAATGCCTAGAGGGGATGGCAGCCTGGAAAAACTGATCATTGTTGGCAACACCGAAGGCAAGAGAATACGAGGCCGATCGCCAACACGCTGGTTTGGACAAGTAATAGCAGCCACTTCCTCATTAAAGTTTTACCAGGCTGTGAAGTCTAGAATAACAATCTGTTTTAAATATCAAGTCTAAAATAAAAGGCCTTGTCACAATTTCAGTATTGAGATCAATCTTTTGCGCTCCAAAAAGTTTTCAAACTCCTACCTCTCAGCACCATTAAAAAGTTGCCGGCACACGTGTTTCCTCCTTCCTACAATAAGGAATCTTCTCACCAAGGGGTGAAGAAACATTAAGTAGGTAAATATTTCCTGCTGCATTACTGTTTATAAAAGCTTTTGTTTCCGAGGATAGGAGATAAGCAAGCGGTCCGTCTGATGTTAGACGGTCACCATACCGGCGCTCTTATGAGCTCTACAAACACAGCCAATCAAGCCGCTACCTACCTTGAGAAAAGAACTCTCTTTACCTGGTCATATAAATAACCATTTTTAATATCAATATGATACATATCATTTATTTATTTATTTATTTAATCATTATTGCACAATTAAACTGTGTACAAAAGGCGGACTTAATGCCACATAGGCATTCTCTACCAGTCAACCATTGGGCTAAGCAGAAACTAATTTTAAGGTAGTATGCCACAAATTTAATTTGAAAACAATAATAATTTATATATTAAAATTATAAATATATAATAATAATAAATATCGAAATAATATAATAATATGATAAAATGAAATATAAATACATATATAAAAACAGAAGGAACAGAACATAATTCACGTAGATATAATATTTACGTACATATATGTACTTAGAGAATATATACTCACAAAATATTATAATATACATACTTATAATAAATATATTAGGACGACGACTACAGAAACTATTGCGCTGAATGTTGGAGGTTATAATATTTTTGAACCCTTATCTTGAATGACGCCCTGCTTGGAGCGCTACGGATGCTCTCAGGTAGACCGTTCCAGAGTCTGGCCGCTTGCACGCCAAAGGAGTTGGAGACGAAGCTTGAGTGGTATATCATCATCATCATCAGCCATTGACTGGCTCGGTGGCTCAATTGGTTGTGGGTTCGATCCCCACACATTACAAACATTTGTGTGCATGAACATGTCGTGGCATGTCTTGGGTTATTTATTTATTTATTGCAGTCCACTGCTGGACATAGGCCTCTCCAGCTGTTCGCCACTAGGGCCAACGTCTAGAGGATATACCCATTATCGCCACGCTGGGCAGGCGTGTTGGGGATTGCAGGGCGGAGCTTCTCGCTCCGATGACGCCCGTCCTCGGTCTGTGATATTTAGCTACGCCTTCAATTGTGATGGTTATACCGGCACTAGTCTGTTGCCAGCGCCTCGTTTGTTATTCGGCAGGATGCACCACATGATACATGTAATATGATAATATTATGTATAGTTTTTCGCACATTATATAGCTTAACCGCCTATGTGATGGGAAATACTATATTATTCATGACGTGATAATCTTTACATCGTTAATAATTTCATCTTAAACCACGGAAAACGCAGATCCTTCAATACCCCGTTCAATACAGGATGCATTTAAGGTTTTCCCTTGTATTGTAATTATCCCAAAAGACCCAGATTATAAAAAATCGGTTTCTAAGTTGACCGGACCTCATACCAATACCTCATAGTCATAATGCTAGAGTTCTATATATTTTTATATGTTCTGCGCCGAATACCTATTTCTCGTTAATTACGTGGTATCGTTATTATATTGCTCATTTAATAACCTATACCTAATCTAATTAGTGAGAAGGAAGCACCCGTTTTGATCAGAGGAATCTCGATAGGCTGCTCTTAAAGCTTGTTATTGAAAATTGTAGCTAAAATTGATCGCTCTAAGCATGAAGGTAACTTAATACATGTAATAATCTTTGTTTCGCCTTAAAATTAATATAATGAAACTGAAATCAAGTATACAAATGGATCAATATTGTTTAAGAATGGGAATCAAGTTGTGGCAGCTCAATTAGTTGGTTTGACATCTTAACGATGGGCAGTTGGTTCAAACCTGACAAAAACGCAATTGCTAACACCTACTGTCTTCTTCTCGAGTTAAACCTATATCTCAAATAAAACCGATGATTGACTTGTATGGAAAACGTACGTGGCATACGCGTACATTAAGACTGCCTTTTGTGTACTACTAGCGATCCACCCTCGCTTCGCTTCGGTAGGTATTATCCTGGTATTGTAATCTTGGCGATTTGGATGTCGCTGTGGTTTGCCTACCAAGCACGTAGTGGGACACAGCTGGATGATGAGCAAATGTGCCATGGTCTGCAATGGTGCAAGAAAGCCTCCTTGCAGAGCACCCTGGATGTAACAAGACCCTGTAACGCAGGGTCTAAACAAGCCCATCCTATCACAACAATGGTAATGCTCAACTTAAGGATACCTACCACAATTCAAGTTCACTTGAGTTTATTTATCCATCGCATGCACCTATTTTAGACCTTGAATGTTTTCTAAATCTTTTTTTATACTTCCCTGGATCGTAAAATTATTAATTTCCTGTTGAAGTTTTGTTGTGTAAGGTTCAGAAGTTCCGTTCAGAATTCTTGAGTCTGCAGGCTAAAACTAAAAGGCTTTGCTCTTAACGACATTATCAATGTAGATTCCAGATCCATAGTACCTATGATAGGCTTAGTTAAAACAGCTATATCTTTGGTTATAGAACCTGTGGTGTACTAATCTTCTTTCTTTTCCTTTTTTCTTTTCTAACCCATGTTGTCCCACTGCTGGGCAAAGGTCTCCCCCAAACTTTTCCAAAGTTCTCTGTCTAAAGCCAGAGCCTGCCATTCTTCTGATTGACGAACCAGATCATCACACCATCGTTTCTTGGGCCGTCCCCTTCGGCGGTAGCCGTCTTCTGGCACCCATTGTGTGACGATCCTGGCCCATCTCTCCTCCTTCATCCTGCACACATGGCCCGCCCAATCCCATTTTAGCCTGGCAGTTTTAAATCCTACATCGGCGATTCCAGTTTGAGAGCGAATGGAGGTATTTCTAATCTTATCGATAAGCTTGATGCCTAGAATGCTCCGTTCCATTGCCCTTTGGCAAACCTTGAGCTTGGACTTCTGAAACTGACTTCGGGGGGGGTGTACTAATACAATTCATAACAAATCTCTTCGGAAATTAAGAAACAAGTAACAAGAATTTATACATAAAAACCGACTTCAAAAAAAACACAAACGACCAAAACTAAAAAGCGATAAATAACGTAAGTAATTCTATCTTTAATACATAATTATTTAAATATTACAATTATCACTTATTTTTGAAGTCGGTGCCAGCCTCTCGGTACCTAACGTAGACTGTTGTTGTATGACGCGCGCGGCCGGCAAATCCACACGACAATATACTTACATTTATTTGTTTGGCTCGCACCGACTTCAAAAATAAGTGATAATTGTAATATTTAAATAATTATGTATTAAAGATAGAATTACTTACGTTATTTATCGCTTTTTAGTTTTGGTCGTTTGTGTTTTTTTTGAAGTCGGTTTAATTTTTTGTTAAAAATAATTTTATTTCTCTATTTTTAGTTGCGTTAATGTGCTGAGACCTTGAATAAAGGCTAATTAATGTCCTTAAGAGTTTTACTTAGGAATGAAAAATTTTGCTTTAAGTCAAGTGAAGACTTTGCGATCTAGAATCAAGCATATTTTATCACTTACCAAATCACTTGCCCTATTAGACCTGCATAAGTACATACTACTACCTAGTTTAATATCGACCAATGTCAGTACTGTCCCCTAACTCCTAACCGTTAAGGAGTTCTGTGGCTTCATCATCAGCACCAGATGTTGACGCCCGGAAGCTTATACCTGAGTAAAATATGATTACGTAACAAAAACACCATATGGGCATACAATTTTCGGTTGTTGCCCTCAATTTCTCCAGGATCCCATGATCAGATCCTGACTTGGATAATGGGACCACCTCGGAAGTGTCCTCTGTCGAACTGTCGAAAAATTTTTGAAATCCATCCATAATTGACGGAAATATCGGTGAACAAACATAAAAAAAAAAAAATATTATACATACAGACGAATTGAGAACCTCCTCCTTTTTTCGAAGTCGGTTAAAAACACCATAACCATTTGAAGGAAGGCATATTAATCTTCTATACGTCACCAATCAGTCCCTCATTTATCTTTTTTAATCCATTGGCTAATGGCCCTTTTATCTCTGTACCTTTTATATGTAGTAGCAGTTTCCCAGACCAAAGGTTCATTCCACAAAATAGACGGTCTTTTTTCATTTTCCAACTCTCTTGTTTATCGTTTTTGGTTTTACTCGTAACTTCAGTTTGCGTGTTCTGTTCTCCCATAGAAAACTATGCGAAAAATGCTTTGTTCCGCAGAACTGAAAAATTCATTTTTCCATCTACGAAAAAAACATCACAAAAGAATACTAACTAAATATTGTTCAAGTCTACAAACTACGGGATTGAAAACTTTTCATATTTACCTTATGACTTTAACCGGGTCAACGAAATGGTAACTCCATGCCAGCACACGAAACCAACAGTCTTATACCAATCACACCACAACGTCACTGTGCTGATTCGCAAAAAAGAATTATCCCTTCTATATAACACTGCATAAGCCAGAATAATTTACATCCCGTTCAATTTACCGCAACACGTCTAACCGGCCCAATTTGCGGGCGATCCGACAAATTAGTGTTCAAAAAATTGCATAAAGCCGCCTTAACAACAGTCTGCTCCATACAAAGGGGGTGTCCTCGTCATACTGTCTCCACTTTCACGAGTGGATGTCACAAAGAGTCGCTTTTATTCACATCTAACAAAAAAATAACAAAACGTCACGATCCGCCGCTGGGTCTATTGTCCGTCGTAGAGTGAGCGAGCATCTACTACGGCGTAGTCGCGTCGTAGCCGCGCAGTGGCTTGCTCGACACTGGCGGGGGCTACAGTCCCGGATAACTCACACACACATTCACACCGAGCTCGCGGTATATCTTTACACCAACACTCACACACACCTCACTTACAAAGCTCTCCGCGAGCGAGCGAGACGGCGATCCAGCGAGCTTGTAAATGATGTACACACCGATGGTGATTTACTCACACAACTGCTTATCCGACGCACAAGTTCTTTCATGCCCATACTCATAGAAGCGATTTAAACTTGTAATCCCTAACGATGATTTGAATTTAAGGGATTTAGTTCATACCGAAACAGGAATGGATTTCGTATTTTTGGGAATTATGATAAATACTGATACGGAACTTCGTTAGGTGGGGGCGAATGCGTGGTTTATCCTTATCCTTCAGTGAACCGGCATTGGATTTGCATCGTTTTTCGCGGGCGTTTGCGTCTCATTTGCTTAATGACTTTCATTGAAGAAGAGGTAGGAAACAAAAGATGCAGATACCTCCAAAGAGTTAACAGTCTAGGACTTAAAAGCTTTATGCTTCGTTTACATAATGCAGCTTTCCTGCTCCTTTGAAATAATGCATTTAGGAGTTTTCAACAGGTATTAATGAATCTATACTTATAATGATGTTATTATGTATATTTCATAGATTTCATCAGTTATCTATTATGAGTACAAGTGTATTGAACATTCTATTTTATTCTATACAATTATAGCTCATTTTTATAACCACAGGGTACCTACCTAAGTGGTTATATTTATTTTTGTTGATCATAATGTAAACCTGGCATGTTAAATTTTGATTTGTAATATAATAATCAATAATATTAGTTATTAAACCAAAATACGAGAACTTTGTTGTTAATCATATTTAATTTATTAACCTTTCATTAAGTCAACTAATCCCAAAGCTTAATCATAGATTCATAACGTTTTGAATTAAAAACATTTATTTATGCCTTTTAAAGCCGCGTCGTGAAAAAGACACAGAAGAAAAAATATTGTTTGATCGTTATGGCAGTTAATGCGTTAAAGACTTCCGCTGTTGACTGTACACCCATAAAGCGCAATGATTTAAATAAGAGTTTCTCATAATTCAATGAGTACTTATTATTAAATGTCAGTATAAACTGAATACCGCCTGACTGTACACAATGTGCCAACATTATAAGCAGCATTTAATGAGTAAACATTTAATGTTGTACGGTCCATGCTAAAAGGCTCTCTTCATACAGTTTCCCCAGTGTCAATAATTACATTTGCATCGAGCCGTTGAAATGATTCATTATATAATTCGCTCAACGGTAATGTATACAGTTTTGTAACTTTCCGGTTGCAGTACGGGTGATTGAATGAACCAAATCTTTCCTTTGAACGTACTGGAAGTCTCTCATACAAAAATGTATCACGGATTTACGGCCTTGCAGCCTGCAAACATCCACTGCTGGGTATAGGCCTTCCCTAATGACAATTGTGGTCATTTACCTTAGAACCACGCTTGGCAGGAGGGTTGACTACCACAATAGGTTTTAATTGTATTTTCTAACGCTTGTTTCAAAAAGTACACCCTATTTCGACAGGCTCGGTGGCTCAATTGGTAGTGACCCCTGCCTTCTGATCCGAGAGTCGTGGGTTCGATTCCCACCCGGGACAAACATTCGTGTGATGAACACTTGTGTTTGTTCCGTGTCTGGGTGTTAATATTTGTATTTAAGTATTTATTTGTGGTACCTTCGTTGTTCTGATACCCATAACACAAGTGCTTGAGCTACTTACTTTGGGATCGGAGCAATGTATGTGATGTTGTCTGATATTTATTTATTTATTTATTTAATATAATTTGAGCTATATTTGGTTATCGTTGTTTCGAACGTTCGAACTTTCTAACAATTAAAATGGTCTCGAATCGATTCTATGAAAATATTACGTTTACGCCGTGCTTGATATTATATTTGTGGTCTATTTTTATTGTATTATTTTATTATTATTTCAGTTGGTTTTAACATAAGATTTTAATCCTTCACGTTCCATTATAATATAAATTAAAACTTACTAATTTTAAATAAAAACTTTTATTAACAGGACTTATAATACATTTACTATGTATAATAATATGTACTTACTGGTACATAGGTACTACTTGATCTTTCAATTGTCTTACAACAATGAAAACGAATATGTTACAAACCTACATTACTAACCTGATCTCTGCTTATTATTAGGGAATATTTTTTTAGCTTTAAATACGAAAATGGGCTATGATGATATTTTTGTTTTTAATAAATAATATTGCGTACAAATATTTTCAAGCCTATCGATTTTCCATTATTAAAGTTAGTCCTAAACATAGGCAACTTTCTTAATAATATTTAGAGAATCCTACCAGAAGTCTCCTCTTTTAGCTCTAGAGCTAGTAGGTAAAAATATTCGTTAATAGAAACAGAAGCGTTCAAGTGCATATTAAGATAAGAAAGAGCGTAAAATATTTTCACGTACAAGAATTTCCTTCTTACTTGTCGTAAATTTTTGCGTGCATATTTTTCGTAATATTAAAGATAGGTATCTTTATTTTAGTTTCTCCAGGAAAACTTATCCAAATAAGTACGTAATTCTTAGTTATTTTTACAAGCTGTCTGGCTACTCAATCACTTGGTTTAAACTAAGGTTTTGTTGTATTATAAATACCAGATGAAGCCTGGGGCGTCTTCGAAAACATCCAAAAACTAATTTAGGAAAGTTTGGTTCCTAAATTCATCCTACTGGGGTAATAATTTATTCTTTCATCTTAATTTTTTTTTCCTTTTTAACATTTTATTATTTTAATACCATCTGCATTCACAAGTATTCTGTACACTATCTCTTTGTCTATAGCTGATTAAAGAGAAAATTTGTTTAAGATTAACCCAAATGTTGCCGCGTCACCCCTCCATCCTTCGAGCAGACACACAGCAATGTGGAACTTCTACCGAACAAAATTTAGGTATCAAACTCGAGTGAAAAGTTTTCAATGAAGATGTCGCAATTAATTTTCGATAAAATTTAGCTCGTTAACGTTTGAAAATTACAGTCTTTGAAAGGGCTCTAATTGAAATGCAGGAAAGTTTTTTCATTAAGCCTGTATCTGGGCCTTTGTGACTTGTCCATGTAAACTTATCTAAGCCCGGTGGTCCATTTAATTGACTTATTTTGTTCCAGTTGCCTGGAATAGGATCTGAATTAAATAGAAGAATTAACATAATGAGTTACTTTTCTATTTAATTGGAATTTTATTTTTAATTTTGTTTATATACCGACTATGTTTAGAGCTCAGTTTGAAGTAGGTAGTAGTACTTAATAGCTTAGCTTACTTTTATTTATGGATTTACTTTCTTAATTACGTAAAACATTAAACTTACCTTAAACTAGACATAAATCCATATTATAAATGTACAATTTAGGCAGTCATATCGGTACAAACGATCTCTTAGTAACAACCTCTGACAAATATGTATCTAATGGGGCAATTCAGACGTGCAACAACAGATTTGTATTGCGCTTTGAATATGGCCCTTAAAGATGAAGGAAATAATACTTTAACCCTTTAGCAGATAAATATATGCCTCAAATCGAACTCTACTGCACTGAAATTGAGTTCAAAACCGATCAACTATTTGAATGTTATCCTTTAGGATAAGAGGTATCTTATGTGTGTAAGTATATACGGTAGTATACGGTAAAGGGTTGAATTCAGGATTGGTGTACCTAGATATTGCTGCGAATTCATATTTTATTGACAACTAGCGACCAACCCCGGCTTCGCACGGGTGCAATACTATATGCATATATTATACACACAAACCTTCCTCTTGAATCCCTTTGTCTATTTAAAAAAAACACATCAGAATCCGTTGCGTAGTTTTAAAGATAATATGAGCATACATATAGACAGACAGACAACAAAAGCGACTTTGTTTTATACTATGTAGTAGTGATAAACACATTCTGTATTTCAACATGAAGCACTAATGACCACACATAGTAGCGAAATCATATTTTATTAAAAATAAAACTCCATTTTGTATTTCAATGTAAAGCACTCATAATGACCGTACGAGTCTTAATAGTGAAAACCCGGCAGCAAATTAATATCGGTCTTCATTACTAGTGTATTTATTTCAACATAACTGCTTCCTTTATCCTGTCATTCGTTTTCCTCTTAATAAATAAGTGAAGTATCGATGGGGGCGCTTATTTGGGGGCGCTTATATGGGGGCGCTAATACGGGGGCGCTTATATGGGGGCGCTTACAAGCGCTTCCGTCACTTGACGGTCACGCCCCGCTCGCCTCTTAACTATTCCTACGTCTTGGGCAGTTTCCTTTTGGTGGGACCATAGACTTCACAATATTTGGATTGGTCGGTATAGGAGTGAAAATTTATCACGTGAGCGTTTTGTAAAAAATGGGTTATCGAACAAATATTTGTTACATATATTATGTATATGTACCTAAAATGTGTGATGGATATTAAGTCCCCTGGTTCGTTGTATTAAAATGAAATTCATATCGAATACTATTTGACTATTTAATGTGTATTTCAGTTTGATATTATCCAGTGATAAGGGTATTTCTCAGTAGAAAAGGGATCTTGACAAACACACACGGACAACAAAGTAATCTATATAATCTATTAAAAGTTAAGAGTAAAGTTTCAGAAAAATCGCTTCAGGAGTTTTCTCGTGAAAAAATTAAAAACATCCAACCATATATTGACTCGCTCAGTGGCTCAATTGGTAGTGATCTTCTGAATCAAGAGTCGTGGGTTCGATTCCCACTCGGGACAAACATTCGTGTGATAAAAATTTGTGTTTGTTCCGTGTCTCGATGTTTATATTCGTATTTAAATATTTTGGTCGCGCAATGCAATCTTAGGGGGAGAAGAGGCAGCGTCTTACAGTGGGGTAAATTCATACAGTGGGAATATTAAGATTAAAACCTTTAATAGAGCACATTATGACTTTGTTTAATTTGTGTTGTTAAATAAATTTTATTTATTTATTTTAACAATATTTACAATCAAACCAATTTCATTAATAGTTCTCGCAAATGTTAAGTATTTTAAATAATAAAACGTGTAAAGCGACCACTCTGAACGCAGCTCTGTGGTCAGGAGCCTTGTTCTAATTACTAAATACCCGTTCATTGGTACCGCGCGATTAATCAAATTGAAACGTTTGCGGTAGCGGCCATTTACAATTACAACTCGATATGTGCTTTATTGAATCATTTGCACCACTTCTGCAAATAAATAAATATAAAATATCAGACAACATCACATACAATACTCTGATCCCAAAGTAAGTAGCTTAAGCACTTGTGTTACGGGTATCAGAACAAAAAAGGTACCACAAATAAATACTTAAATACAAATATATACCCCCAGACACGGAACAATCACAAATGTTCATCACACGAATGTTTGTCCAGGGTGGGGACCGAACCTACGACCTTGGTTCAGAAGGCAGAAGTCACTATCAATTGAGCCACCGAGCCAGTTAAGTTGTTCATGGGTTCCCTGTGAGGTGAAATTTGATATAATAGTGTAATCCTATAAGAATTATAGGTGTTTAACCTCTTGAGAGTTAACCTAACTAACCTCTTGTTTAGTTCCTCATTCCTGCACCGTGTCATTAAGTCATGGAATGCCTTCCAGCTCAGGTGTTTCCTTTAATCTTACAAGCCTGGGTTCTTTAGGCGGGACGTGAAACGGCATCTCAGTGGGCCTTCAGGGTAAGGGGGACAGGCGCGGTGTATTTGCTCTATTATGCCCGTCGACCTAACCTTTGGGCTTCACGACCGCTTACATGGTGGTTGAGCGAGGTCATCCTGAATATACTTCTTATAAAAAAAAATATCGGCCACCTATAAAAAAAGTTCCATTGAAGTCTACTTTTTATATTAAGTCAATTTTTTCTATTCTATTTCTAAGTCTATGTCTTCGAATCGAGCTGTAAGTGCGATGCGAAAAGAATGATCGCCCGTTAATGCCCGGTCTTACGATATAGTCCGAGCCTTACAGCTTTATTGCAGCTTTGGACGGCCCCGACCGAAATATTTGATTATACCGAAGACTTAGAACATATAAATCTTTAGCAACAGCAACTGAAATTCACTTCCTTCAAAGAAAAGTAAGGAAAACCTCGCCGTCAAATGAGTGAGGAGTGAATATTGATAGATAGATATTATTCTTAATGGCACACCATAAAATTGTCTTAAACTAGGTCTAATAGATAGTCTGTTGTATAATTTAGGCGACCGCTATAAACGATCTCTTCCAGAAAATTTTGCGGCAATGGCGAACAACTGGAGATGCCTATGTCCAGCAGGGGACTGCGATAGGCTGATGATGAACTTACATGCTTGTGGTATGAGGTTCTATTTATTGAAACAAAGAGTTTTAAAGCCCATTTATTAGGGTTACAATCTTAATCCATCTTTCAAAATTCTTAGGGAATGTTCACTGAATCCCTAGCATGAATGAATCCCAGCTGAGGTTTAACAAACGGACACTCTTCATATGAATATAATAAATGTATGTATAACTTTACGTTGTGGTAGACTATCCAGTAATCTTGGAACAACTCAACGTTCCTAGAAAAGCAAATACGATTACGAGATTTCACAAGTAAAATAACAATGTACATGAATAGGGTCAAATCCGATTTCACCTAATCTATTCCTTAAATTACTAAGTTTAGGTTGGAACTAAGACATTGTGTTGGTGTAACGGTGAATTTCATTATGTTATAAATGTAAATAGAAAATAGATATTTTTATGGAGCCATTAATTACTGAGAGATTGATACTATTATCTAGTTTCAATATTCTATTTTATTAAAATATTGCATTAATAATAATTGTAGTGAAGCGGCTGGTGGCGACAACATAACTATCACTAAAATTGACACTAAGACTGGCTTGATGGCTCATTTGGTAGTGACCTCTGCCTCCTGAGCCAAGGGTCGAAGGTTTGATATCCGCACAGTACCTACAAACATTTGTGTTCATGAATATGTCTTTTTGTATTGGTCTGGGTGCCTACTATTTATAATATGTATTTTTTTACACCAAAAAAGTATAAGTAAGTTTATCAGTTGTTTAGTGCCCATAGTACAAGCTTCGGCTTAGTTTGGGGCTAGGTGGCGATGTGTGGCCCAGTGTGGCATGTCTTGGGTTATTCTAAAATATTGAAGGCCCAGCTAAATATCACAGGCCGATGACGGGCAGCAGCGTCACCGGTCGTCTCGCCCGTCTGTGTTCGTCGGCGTGGCGATGAGCAAAGTCTCTTAACCACACTTTGACCAAAGTGGCGAACAACTGGCTCTCCAGTTGTTCGCCTATGTCCAGCTGTGGACTGCGATAGGTTGAAGATGACGTGTTGAGATAGATAAAATATATGAAAAAAAAAGTGCAAAACGGTCTATATTTATTTAAAAAACACAATAGTACTGCATGAAACAAGAGTCCTTATTTTTTATTTATAGTAAAAAAAAAACATTTTATGTGTAAAATCGTTTAAAAGTCTTACTTTGTTTGGCGAAGCTTTTACTGAAATATTGAATACAGGTAAAAAAGGTATTTTACGTTTTTGGAAAACGTATTTTTGATGTGGGTTTTATTACAAAAATTTATAATTTATAAAAGCAAATTTGACTGTATCATTCAATTTCTATGAAACGAGATCACGTATCAAGTTGAACATTTATGCAGAGTCTATGTCGGAACTGTGATGAAGTTAAATCAATGATAGATTTTACACACGTCTGATTGTTTTCACCCATGTGATAGTTTTCTTACTGTCCAAGCGTCTTATAAACGTACTTGCTTAAGAACCAAATCTTAAAACACATTTGTATGTGACGGGGTTTGAGCCTCTGCCTCCTGCATAGAATGGCCTTCGCCACTGTGCTACTGATTAGGTACACTCATTGTTAGTCAGATATGTGTTTTTCTATTATTAATAATATTATAATGGATTACCACAGCCGAACAATGCTTTTGTGAAATAATTTAGTCTTATTATAATAAAAGTAAAGAATAGGCACATACAATAATGGAGTAGTATTGTCCATGTCGGCTCCATAAATACATTATTATATAATTATTATCTTAAATAAAACTACAAAACGAGAATGACAGTTCCATTTGTAAACTAATTTCGGAAACAATGTGTATACCAAATTATTTTAACCGACATTAATAATGTTCTACTAACGTGTTATGAAATAAAATATTCACTCTCGGACAAAAGCCTCGCGTTTTACCATACAGATGTGATTACGGTCTCATATAAATACACAAATTAGATTTAAATCACATAAATGATTTGTTATTATCGGGAAACAACTGTTATAGCCTTAATATTTTATTTTATTTTAATTTTTAGGCTTATATTGATTTGATATAATATAAATAAATGTTCATATTCTTTCGCATAACAACGACTGCTGTTTAGTAGTTTTAAATAAAACGTTATAATTTACGTCAAATTAGCACAGGCTATAATTTATAAGGCAATTGTCATTTCATTACACAATCGATATTCACGCGGACAAAGCCGCAGACTGGAGCCTAGCCGTTTCATAAAATATAATTTCATCATACAAAGCGGATAAGTGAGCTCAACTTTACACTTACCTTGTACATAATAATAGTTTGCCACCGACTTATGGCAATGTATAGATATTTAACTTATGGCAATTTATAATAGTGTCATCATGGAAATTACAAATTACATTATCAATAAAAAAGTTTCCAAGGGCAATTAACTACATAACTGAGGTTGGAATACATTTAGATGAATCGAACATTTTGATTAATTACTTACTTAGAAGTAGATACACAAGTTATTAATATTATAAACGGGGCCTTTTATTTTAGAGTATTCTGTAAAAATAATAAGTACAAAATGCAAACCAGCGCTCGAAAGTAAGAAACGATGTTGCTCGCGACTGTAACACAAAATATAAATCCATTTGCAATGGTATCCAACAGTCTTGTGGTAGAAAAATATGGACATTTTAAAGCCATCTCGTTGACAAAAGAACATTGCGCTTTGTCGCTGAATTCTTGGCGAGGAACATTTTCAAAAACTCGGCCCCATATGTTCCTTTCAAAACTCGGCCCCATATGTTTAGAGCTCGTTTACCAAAGAGAATGCGATTAAATTAAATTTCCTCAAGTAGGTCTCAAAGGGCTGGCCGATCGTCGCAATATCTTAAGCTGCCTCGACTAGCTCGATAGCGGTCTTGACTCTAAACGAGTTTTTGTTCTCAACTATTACATTACCTAAGCAAGAACTGTTTGTTAAGAAAACAAGTTAACAAGTTAAGTATTTCAATCTTTAAGACGCCTGTTTAATTGTGAAAGTAGTACTATGACATTATCTACGAAAATCAAAATCTTATAATAATAAGGAACGACTTTCAGGTGACATGACATACTATGCCAAAGTTAGTGACTTAAGCACATCTATACTAATACTAATTACTAATATACCTACTAATATTTAATATAAAGATGTAATGTTGCCAGGTTTAATATTATAAAGCTGAAGAGTTTGTTTGTTTGTATGTTTGTTTGTTTGTTTGTTTGTTTGAACGCGCTAATCTCAGGAACTACTGGTCCGAATTGAAAAATTCTTTTTGTGTTGAATAGACCATTTATCGAGGAAGGCTTTAGGCTATATAACATCACGCTGCAACTATTAGGAGCGAAGATATAATGGAAAATGTATGTTCGCGCGCAAGGTGAGCGCGGAGTGTTAGTCAACGCGGGGGGCGGGGGGAAACGATCCGCGACCGTGATGCTCCGCGCTGCCCCGCACCGCCCCCTCTCAGCCGCCTGGAGCACTGGGACGCCGGGAGCGGAGTCGACGACGGAACTCGGACGCAGACGCAGCTGCCACGCGCTCCGAATATAATCCCTCCACAATTATAAAAGTTTCAATGTAAAAACAAAGGGGAAAACTATTCCACGCGGACGAAGTCGCGGGCACTGCTAGTGAGTTATAAAATCAGTGATAACGAATTCAAACACAATACATAAACAAAATATGTAGTTACGTTCAAATATTTTTTTCTGTGTGTCGCCTCCAATAGTGGCTTGATAGCTCATTTGGTGAACTCTGCCTTCTGAGTTCATACAGTGGGTGGTATAAACATTAAGTGTTCATGAACATGTCCGTTTTTATTGGTTTGGATGTTTACGCATAATACGTATTTATTTACAAAATAAGAAAGTAGGTATCTATGTAAGTTTATCATTCGTCTAGTACCCATAGTACAAGCTTCGGCTTAGTTTGGGCATGTCTTGGGTTAGAGTCTAAGGTTTCGACATTTATGTACATTGTATAGTAATGTCAGGTCATTATGCAAAACAAGAAATGTAGCTTTTAATCGTTGTTAAAGTAACATTAATTATAATATTAAAAACCTGGAACTGTAAATTACATAATTCCCTAAAGAGTTTGCGAAAACAAACGGACAAAATAATTGCATTGAATGTCAACACAGTCCTTGCGTTCGACAATATATCTTTCTTACTGTCTTTGCCGCTTATCTCAAGGGATTCGTACGAACGAGTCTATAAATCATTTACAACCGTTTTGTTTGCTTATGCACGCCGTATTATGAGAACATTGGAACAGACAGCTTTAATTATTCTTGAAATTTGAGGTTGTAATTACTCGGAGAAATTAATATTTCGCGACGTTCATTAACGTTCCTGCTCTTATTTTGAATATTCGATGAGAAAATTAATATTGTAGGTAATCATTTCATGAAATAAAATAATTATGTAACACATATTTATTTCATAAAGATTTATCATAAAGTATCACGATAGTTTTATAAAGTGTTTGCTTACACAAAAGTAATATTTTTTGTAAGCACTTTTTTTTTTATTTATTTATCAACATAAAAAAGAAATATTACAATAGAAATAGTAAGTGTTACAGCATTTGATAAACCACTAAGGTAAGGTAAACTTAATCCTTTATATTTAAGAGACCGGTCGTGTCTCTAGAGAGAGAAATTAATTAATGAAAGTAGGTATTTATATTATATAACAAATCAATGAAGTTCTATATTGAAAATTCGCAAACTTACAAAACTATGTAGATTGAATTTATTGAATTGTAAACTTCAAATAATATGAACTTGATTGTTTTTCAAATTGAATTAGGATTTATCTCTAAATTTAAATTACGAGTATACTATACTCTATCCATATATATTCAACTATATACTTTTGGCTGGCCCAGTGGCAAAATAATATGGATCTGCTTTCTTAACCAAGGTTCGTGCCCTACTTGGAACAAACATTCGTGTGATGAACATTTATATTTCTATTTAAGTATATATTTGTGGTACTTACCATCGTTTTTCTGATACCTAAAATACAAGTTAAGCACTTGTAAGTGTGTGATCTTTTGTAATATTTGTTTATTAATATTATTTTATTGTATTAGTGGACAAGTGCTGGATGCGAGAAGCCCAGGATCGATCAAAGTGGCGAACATAGGGAGAGGCCTGTGTCCGGCTGTGGACTGATAAAGGTTGATGATGAATCAGTTCTTCACATAAATTTGTTAAGGTAAGATTGGAAATCGTGTAAAAATATCTAACTTATAATGATTTATTGCACTATATATCTATTTATTGTATTCTGCTAACTTCAACAAGTAGGTAGTTACGACTAATGGAATATAACAATGGATGAATAAATAACATAACTGGCAATGTAATTGTTACAAAATTCCCATTAGTAATGCTAGTAAATGAAATGGAAAAATAAATAATGCAAATACATGAAAAACGTGTTGATATTTAGGGACATTAGCAATTTAAATTGCACTCTTGTCGGTAAAAGGTTTAATCACAAGCTTGTGTAATGAATAATAAGGTATATTAGTTATGTATATATTATTATTTATGTATATATTATTAATTATGTATATATTATTATTTATGTATTTATATATATCGTTTAGCCTCAATTCCAGTTTTGTATGTAGCTCACCTCACCCCCTTTATATTTCAAGTATCCTCTACCCTAAGGTTGTCTGGAAGAGATCGCTTATAGCGATAAGGCCGCCTAAATTGTGCAACGAGTGTCTGTTATACCTAGATTTAAGTCAATTGTATGGTGCGCAATAAAGAATATCTATCTATCTATCTAAATCGTTTATGTGCATAAAATATGGTGCGCCATATGTAATTAATTTACGACGATGTCCAGTGAACTGTGAAATATTTACGCTATAGACTTTTAAGCGGTTTAATGCGAAGAAGCTTTTAAAAAAGTATCCACTATAAGTAGTAACGCTTGTAAATTGTTTTGTCACATTGCATTCTGCGTTTTGGTGTTGTGATTAGCCTTCGTACGCTCAAATAACCTTTTTAAAAGGATCGTTAAAATCTTAGGCAGCTTAAGTACATATTAGAAATCGGAACCACAAATATATGTACAAACCTCCTTAAATACAATATTAACAGCCAGATACAAATGTTCATCACATGAATGTTCATCACTGGGTGGGGATCGAACCCACACGCTTCAAACGGCGGGGTCACTACTAAATGAGCCACCAACCTAGTTCAGTCATGTACCGAGTACCTACATATCCAAGCATCTCTAGGTTTGCAACAGTTACGAATTTTCAATATTTACCGTAGCAAAAATTACTTGAACCGTTAACTCAGTCTCCTGTTTAAGCATGTCACAAGCAGAACACAAATTCACTACATCCACGTTCGAATTTTCAATTCCCTTTTTAAACTCCAATATCTCGGAGAGGTCGGTTTAACGTATTCCCGTCTTAACCGCCGGTGATTGGTAGAACAGGCCTGCGAGTGTCCCGCGCGTGAGCTGGGCGCGAATGCGCCGCGGGACGGCTGCCCGTTACCGGGAACGTGATTGATACAGTTTACAAATAGCCGAGTGAATCGGTCTTTAGCTTGATTTAAATTAATGTTGTTATTCTTTTGAATGCCGGTTTCTGTGCGGTGACGGAAAGGAATACAGATTATCGCCCTATTTCTTCTTGTGGGCGGGATTTTTTACGAATCCGTCAAAATTGTCTCATCACCGTTTTATCATGGGTCTTCCTCTAGACCTTTGACCATCCAGCTGCTATAAGGTGCCGATCCTTATTCACCTTTTAGGGTCCATTCGACAAATGTGACCTGCCTTCTACCATTTCGGTTTAGCCGATTTCTCTCCCACTTCTCTAATCCCTCCCTGTTTTAATGCGAACTGTTATAATATGTTCATATTATTCTATACATGAAGCAATATCCAAAAAATATTATTTAATAATAATGAGTCCTGTTAATTGACACAATTTTGTAGCAAAATTTTTAACTTTGGTACACTACGTCTACGTCAGACTTCTTGAATGGCATTTTAAATACTGCTAACACCAGGTTAGTTATTTATAAACACAAAAGAAAAGGCGTAATTAACAGTTATTCCAGAGGCGGACAATATAATCATGGCATTTATAGCATTGCAAGCGATTACAGCTAACACCTTACAATTCCGTTAATAATTCATTCCGTAAATACTGCTATACACACGGATCCAATAGTAAAAAGTGCTACTCAGCTGCAACGGGCAAGGCGAAAATTGCTACACGGAATGTACGGTAGCGTTACTTGAAGATGTGAATAGCCTTTTAGATGAAGTGATTCGTCCTTTAGTGCACGAGCTTTATACAGTCGTGACAGAATGGGAACTGACCTAATGTCTACAGAAATTAGGTTTGCAGTTTAAAATGGATATTTCGGAATTGCTCTGTTACTAGTCAAGGTTGGGTTTAAAGTAATTAGGTACTCGATTTGCATTATTTGTGAAAAGCAAGATAGTAAACTCAATACAAAACAAAAAGGAATACATTGTAAGTATAAAGAAATAAATATAAATAATTTACATGCACTGCTGCGATCCCAAAGTAAGTATGATGTTACACTTGCGTTAAGGGTACCAAAACAACGAAGTTAAATCATAAATACAAACAAATACATGGAAAAGACAAATATATATCACACAGATGTGTATCCAGGCTGGGAATCGAACCCACCACCATTGGTTCAGAAGGCTGGGGTTACAAACTAAGACATCGCATTGTTTGAAAACATTGATCATGTTGTGTGTCCTTTATAAACCATACAATTCTTACTTCTAGTCTAAATAGGTAAAACCCAAAAAATTCACTGTTAGGATCACAGTTACAATAAGGTATTGCCTAGCTCGGAATTAGATTTTCAACAAAATCGAAAGGCAAGCAAACAGATGTGAACAAGATGAAAAAAGTTTCATGAAATCGGGAATGGCGGATGATTACAGTACACAGAATGGAGTTGCGGCATTATTATGAACTCCCCTTTGTACTGATTCCGAATGTTTCCCTTTAAAAGTTCCTCAAGTTTATGGCTTAGCTCGGATTGTTATACTTACACAAAAAGTTCAATTTACATAGAATCTTGTAATTTTTTATTGGTCTTTCTTGTTTTTCTTTATCTTAAGCGCTCAGTTATGACTTGGAATGTTTCAATAGAATAGACTTTGGTGTTACGGTGGAATCTTTAAACGAGTGGATTATACAGTCAATCCCATTCTGAATTAAGTAACTCTATAACTTCTGTGATATAAATAGACCAATATAAATTAGGCCAATGACGGTACAACACAATTTTTATGAACTTGATTCCAATTTATATGTAATATCTAAATATCTTGATGCGAAAGACGGAACAAACCCAAAGTTCATCACTTGAATGTTTGTTCCGGGTAAAGTTCGAATCCATGAACGAAGTTCAGAAGGTAGAATCGATACTAAAATAATCATTTCCAAATGTTTACTTGTACCTTTTTAATGTAGATTAATTTCTATTTAATTTTAAGTGAACTATATATTTCCTAGACTACAACGTAAGGTTTACCAGTGCCTCCAAAATGAATAAATAGATGATGATAAGAAAAAATTGTGGCACTATGTCAGACGCCGTTTGGGTAGCTGGAAGGTCACTTATGATACCAGATACCTAACCTTAAGGAATCAAAAGGTTGGTTTCCTCAGTGTTCACAAATTACATCAAATCAGACATTATAACCGTTGGAAACTTGTTGTATGGAAAAGTTTTAGTGCAGTGAAATTGTGCATAAAACTAGTACATTGACAAATGCTAAGGTGATGTGGGCGAATCTGGTTTGCATATAGCGATGATAAATAGAGGCGACCGACATACATTTGAATTACATATTCCTTTGAACTTTTGCCAACATCAAAACAACGAAAAACCCAAAGAGTTCCAACATTTCTTCACACAATGCTACATTTATTAACATGTACAAATATAAATAAAATTAATACCTATGTTACATTGCAAGCATTATCTTGTTAAGCGCAATTCGCTTGCGAGCAGAAACTTTCTTGAAAGCTTCTTACTAGTTTTGCGATTTTGTATTCGTGACTCTACGAATACTCACTAATGAGCAAATAAAAGTACTTACGATTTTTTTCCATTCCAAACATTGACTATTTCATACAACTATTGAAATCAAAGCTCCATGCCAATTTACTAACAATATTTGTCGGGAACAGCAAACGGACGAAAAAAATATATGCCAGTAATATGTTTTGCGTTATTAAAATTCTGTGAACAGCTATATAAAAACCTAAAAGGAGTTTATTTTTCAACTTTGTATATTTCTAAGAGTGTCAGAGTTGTACGAGTATGTTGCTTTAGGGATTGATCGATTGCAATTGAATGCACAACAAAAAGACGTATCTTTTTATTCCTTTATAACCCAAGACATGCCAAGCTTGGCCCCACATGGCCATCTAACTCCAATTGTACTATGGATACTTGACTAGACTAGTAGTTATACTAAATAAACATACCTACTAAGATTTTTTTTGTAAATAAATACATAATTAACACTCAGATCAATAAAAACAGACATGTTCATGACCACAAATGTTTGTACGATCCTAGGCTCAGAAGACAGAGGGCTAGTCAAATTATTATATAATTTTAATGGTCGATTTTTCACTGGATTCTCTTGGATTAATTTTGTTACAAATACTGGTTCGACTAAAAACGGTTCAATAATAATTTTATCGCGCGTAAAATAGGCGTTCAATATGCAGAATTACTTTCTTATTTATAATATTAGTAGGTAAAGGGCATTACTAGCAAATTCTGAGTAAATTGGAAACCTTAGTACCAACGACAGGCTACAGATTGTATCTACAAAAAGAGTGATTTCTTACATAATTCGTAGTACGCAACGCATTGCTTTAGTACACCTATTGCCAATCTTTTAAGGTGGTATCTAGAGGTCTCTAGATCGCTATTTTGGTTAAGAAAACCCCTACCTTGTATACCGTGAAAATGTTTTGATCTACCGAGATTTTTTTGTTTGAGTTGTAGTCAATGTGTTAATTTTAAGTTAAAACTAATACCTAAATAACAAAGTAATAAAATTATTTTTATAAATAAATCCGTAAATAAGTAGGTAAGCTAATCTAATAAAAATATTGCACATTATTTACTTTTTATTTATTGAAAATATTTTACATATTTCTAAAAATTATTATCTAATATTGTTATGTGATGTGATTGTTTCAAACATGGCACTGCTAATTCTGGGCCTACTTTTGTTATTTTTACAGCATTTGGTTTTACTTTTAATGTGCTCCTATTGTAACCAATCCTGAAAGTTGAATACGACACACTTACAAGTTTCTAATCTCCAAATTGCTTAGTCTGATGATGAAAATCTAAAGAAGTAGCTTTATCGTTTAGTTATTTAACAAAAAATTCTTTATAATTTTTCATTCCAAGGACCCCCTGGCGTTGAACCCCTAGGTGTGTAGTTCTCAGGTTGGGAAACCCTGCTTTAACACATTACTTTTTATTAGTAGGTCGAGTTATAAATCAAGGGCGAAAGGGCTTCGCGTAATTGCTTTCAGGATCTGAGCGAGAAAGGCTTTGACAGATGGTAACGATTTGTTTTCCCAAATCATCTGGACCTAGCCTGTAGAACAGCTACCGTGTATACCATACTGTGTGTTAGTATTGCAAGAATGGACTTGTGTGACTGTGTAAAGATGTTTCTTTCAGGTGAATATTATTCAAAACCTTCAAACCCAAAGTTTCATCCTCTATTTTATCCCCTTGGGAGTATAATTGATCAAAATCTTAGCGGACCCCCACGTCATAACATCTACCTGCATGTCAAATTTTAGCCCGATCCCTTCAGTGGTTTGAACTGTGCGTTGATAGATCACTATGTCAGTCAGTCACCTTCGAGCACAGTACTTAATACTTCAATGCCTTGTAGTTATCAAAAAAAAATCAAAAATATCTGTATTAACTAGCATTTAGTGGGCGCTTTTGACATATTAAAATCTTTAATCATGTACTAAAATTTATTAAAAATCACTTATAAATCGTTAAGTACAAATGAACATGATTCTAACGCAGACTTTGGAACATTACTTATGTCGAGAAGAATCGTCAAGGAACTCTATAATTACTGGATTTGTATGAATATCTCTATAGTTAAATAAATAAATAAATAAGTTACTCCAATTCATAGCCAAATTATTTTTACAATTAGTTTCATTTCAGTTATAATATAGTCACAATTACAATTTCTTTAAAATTATAATTTCTTTTTACCACGATACCTACGACTTGTCACAATTCTCTAAAACCTATCAATTTTGAGAGAACTCTCGAGAAATTTTCGAATCCTAACCAATTTCCCATTCCGGGAAACATTGTGAATAGCTGCTGTACCTACAAAGAATATTTGAGTTGAAATTTGAGCAGCCAGTATAGAGCACCTGCCAATTTCATACCCTTACCTAGGGGAGACTGTACGTACAGTGCACACGTCCGCCTCAGATTAGTCGGTGCTACAAGAGAACAACTTTTACAATTAATACCCCGGGGATATTGTGTCGATCGATTGGGCCCACGGTACGGTATCGCTGTCATGTTTGCAAGTTTCATTGTGGGAATATAGCGAATTTATAACTCAACACACATACCACGACCGTATGGTTTGATTAGCCCCTGGGCTCATTTATTACAGGCCTTTGTCTTCTAATCCAAGGGTCGTGTGTTCTATGCCCACCACGTTTGAGTGCTGATAATTAGATGGTCAATTGTTTTTGCAACCCTTAATACTAAATAATGCTTAAGGTAATTTGGGATTAGGAAAAATTATTTAGTTATGTAAGCTTATGTTAAAATAAGTTACTATTAATTGTAAGACAACGCCAACATATTAATCTAAAAGTTTACCCTCCACTACCAACTCATTGATTAAATGAAATCTACATAAATGAGTAGTATAGTCTAAGGTACCTTCTTACTTACTATTGTAATGTATAATTTTATGAATCATTCTTTTATACTGCAATAATAGCAAAATGGCGGCCACGGCCCACGAACGCCTGTAACATACTAGAATTGCATGCAAGTTGCCGACCTTTTAAAAACCTATTCACTTTAAATGCCCTTTACCTACTATATTCCCTTGAGAAAGCCTTAGCAGAGAGCTTATCCAGCAGCACGAGGAATTTGTCTGAAATCGTACCGTGCGTGACCAGTTATGCTCGGAATTAAAAAGGAATGTGTGAAAAACGTTTGAACAAAAAATAATCCAATGAATTCCTTAAATTAATTACAGAAGCAAACACAAACTAAATTGCTTCTAACTCTAATCTATTGCTTGACGAATCTGAAACGCTATTACAGTAATTAATGTTATTTGATTAATCAGTACAACTGAAACTATTGTTGTAATACACGACTTGTATCGTATAAACTCCAAAATTCCAATTCCAGTTTCAATTGTACTAGTAATTACAACTAATAATAATCAAACTTAGTCCCCATACTAATCTGTGATCATTATCTATTCTATTACTCAAACAATAGCCATAAAATTAAACCATAAACTTGTAACGGTCAGAATTATCAACGCGTACAACCTTTTATTCAATCTAACTTTGTGAACGAAATAGGGCCCGGTAATTCGGTGTTATTTCCTCATTAATGCTGCTCTGGAAGTTGGGTCAGATTAAAAACTCCCGTGGGGGCCCACGCCCGCGCAATTACCCCGGACAAGGTAAAAAGTCCCGCCTGTCTCTAAGCTTAATTGAGAATAAGCATCTTTGCCTCTTAATTCTTATGCAGTTTCAGACTTTGAACAACTTTCTATCTATACCGTATGACGTATACGGTATAAAGAAGAAAATAACATACAAAAACATTAAATGTACAATACAGCTAGACGATAGATAGATAGATACTTTTATTACACAACAAATCATTTACTTAGAAGTAGACAAAGTATAGGTACAATTTGTTATACAATTTCGGTGGTTTAATCGCTTTGAGAGAAAATTTTAGAAAGACATATAAATATTCGAAGCTTTTTTATATGTATTATAACTAGCTGCCGACCGCGGCTTTTCCCGCAAGAATAAAGGTGATGTGTGAAATGATAATTCTAGTCTAAGTATGTTTTAATCTGATCAATGTGATATGTTACTGTAAAGTTTCATTGAAATCCCTTCAGTAGAATTTGCACAAAAGAGTAACAAACATTCATTCATCAACACAATCTTTCACTCTTATAATACGAGTAGGATTAGTAGGATATTCCAAATGCATCTAAAATAGGTATCCAAATAACCCATTTCATAATGACTGACCGACGCTTTGAACCGTTTAATGCACAACAACCTATCTGAACTAAGTAATAACAAATAAGCTTTACTTAGTTTCTAACTGTTGTAAGTCAGTCTACTATTCTAGTTCTATCGAGTTAGTAATTTAAAGCTGAAATTAAACCACAGGCTTCGCACACTTTATATTAACGTAATACTTTTGTTTCATTTATATCAATACAATAAGGCTGTTGAGAGTCTCAAACATTTAAAGTTTTTACGTGCAGTGACGGAAAAGAATACAAATAACCGTACCATGAATGGCAACTAAGGGATTTCTTTGATTTCGTTAAGTACCTAACCTAATTAAGGAAGTGCCTTAGTTGCCAAGAACTCAAGTAACTGTCGCAATGGATAAGTTAAGTATCCATTGTGTTTATCTGAGTTCTTTCTCTTTCCAACAGGCTACGAGAGGCCACGCTGTACCACTAAAATACTGCTAAACCAAGAAGAAAGCCTTTAATTTGCCCAAAGACGACGCCTACGTGGCTGTCTACATTTCCTGTAGTGGCATATGCCTTTGAGATCGTTTTCTTAACGCATCAGGGACCCCTCAGACTGGCACACTTCACCTTTAAAAATAAACTAAGCCAGAACAATGCAATACGCAAAAGACCGATCAATATCTGATCTGTTTGCTACTCACATCGCAGAGTACTCCAAGGTGCCATCAAAAATACGGCTATAAAACTATAAACGTTGAACACCGAGCGATGTTTGCGCTGCAGTGGCGCTCGCTAATTCACGGTTGATATTAAACCGCGGGATTTCACACGTGTTCCGTCATAAATTGTCCCAACACCAAACACTGCAGCGAGTAAAGGATGAGTTTTGTTTGTACCTTCATTTCTAGTTGTATAAAAACTGAACCGGAGTAAACTTGTGTTTTAACTGGTCGTCTGTTACGAGTATGTTCCATAATTCATTATTACGCTTTAACATCTAGGATAAAAAAAATGTTAATCAAATCTACTCAAATCAAAAATCTCTTTCTATTCATATTGGCCGGATTCCGAATGCAGCTACTATCGAGAAGAATCGGGCAGACATTCGATAGTTACTCTTTTCAATGCCAATCGTAGTGGACTGCGATAGGCTGATCATGATGATGATGATGATGATACCATACAGTAGTGGCTTTGTCGGTTGAAAAGTTAAAGCGTAAGAAGGGAGACTAATGAACAAAAATGTAAACTCATTGTCTTTCCATTATCACCTAAATCCTATCCTTTTTTGCTAAATGCCTATTTTAGCATTTAGGAAACAGCCAATGCTGCCTCTCTAAAGTAATATAGGTAATAAATAATAAAAATAAACGAATAAAAAAGGTATAAGGTATGTCAAATCGAACCCTACATTTTTTTAGTTATGAGTCCTTTTAGCTTAGGAAACTTTTGGTGGAAATGGCCTTAAGTCATTATTTCATATAACTACCTATCTACACAGATCTAAGCCAGACAACAAACGAAATACGCGTATCGATTCCTCTTTTCCGTTTCATTATCTAGTTTAGAAACTGTGTAACTCTTTCAGGGTTACCCTGTATAGTTGTTTGCCAAAAGCTAACAAAATCTCGCAAAGTAAAACAAAACCCGCCATTCCAGTTCAAACATCCTGTTTTCCAGCCATTGAAAAGTGAACTAAAGTCTAATTTAGTGCGGCATTAAAACCGCTAGCCCCACGTGTCTGTCATAAATTGCCTCAACGCTGCAAACGATTTTGTTCTAGAGACTGGAATGATTTTTAGCACTACAATAAAATTGTTTAAATAGGTGTTTTATTAGGTAACTTTTTGGGTTCCGTATCCCAAACAACAATATAAGATGTGAAGGAATGAAGGATATAAAAGTTATCAGAGTCTACTGCTGGACATAGGTCTCTCCAGTTGATCGCCATTTTGGGCAAACATCTGGAGGTTTTACCACTGTTGTCACAATGGGCAAGTGGGGTGAGAGCCTTCCGCTCCCCCAACAGTCCGGTGATGATGACAAGGCCGGCCTGGCCATCATCGTAGTCATTTAGGAAAAAAAAAAGGTTGGCGATCGCAGGGCGTAGTTCCTCGCTCCCGTGACAGTGCTGCCCGTCATCGGTCTGTGGCATTTTATAGCGCCTTCAATCGTGATGCTTCTACCGTCACTAGTCGGTCGCCAGACCCTCGTTTGTTATTCGGCAGGATGCACCACGGGCAGGTGAGGGTGGCTTGGAGCTAAAAGATGATAGGTCGCTCCCTTAAATACCGAGGGTAGTGGAATCGAATCCCACCCAAGACAATTATTAATGTCATGAAAAATTTTGTTTTGCTTCTAGGGGCTAATTTTGTATTTGTATAGGTATCTACATGATTGATTGATTTAATCCTCTTTTATGAGAATTATATAAAAAGCCTTTGTGTACATTTGATGTAGTTAAATAAATATTATACTAGATCTGAAATATGAGTATGTATGCAACTCACTCCGGTCATGACTTTCCGGATCATATTAGCCATTAAAACTAGAGTTTGTTATCTACTAACGCCAATATGCACTGAAACAAAAACACTAGCAGTATTATTACATCCCTATTGTGCACTTTATACCGAAAAAGCCCAGAGTATCATTATGCATAAACTGGTATGAGCCCAGGTGGACGCGCGACCTGTTTGCATTAGATCCATATTGAACCTTATTGTTCTGATGAGTAGGTTCATTTTCGATTGACGGTGGTGGCCACGTCGACTCTTATTAAGGTTGGCTCGTAAGCTTCTTATCAAGCAGTGTATGGGGAAGATAAAGCGGACCGCCGATGGCCCCTGTCTAGCGGAATGCACTAGGTACAGTCACGTACAACATTTGCGGTACAACCGTGTTGCGTTTTGAACTGGATGTTATCTACTCCATAAAATAAAATGTCCTTCATGAATGGAATACGTAGTTGGTTGTGAAACATTGTTCGATTGTTCGTTTGAATACTACCAGGTAATATGATATTTAATGTCGCGTTCTTCCCTTAGGAATAGTCTAGTCTGGTTTAATGTAAATTTCTGAATAATGGAAACTCATTTTATGCTACATACCTACTGCTATGACATATGTCTGAATGTTACTTGTAGTATGTCACGTATAATTTTGTAGAACTTTGTTCTTTTCTTATGCGACTAATGTGTTTCTTATTTTAGCATTTAGTTAATACAAACAGTGTAATATGTTATCTGATATATTTTTACATGTAACTTAAATAAAAAAAAAACTTAAATGCTGGCCTCCGTTGTCACAGTTTCACCGTATAAAACATACATGCACATACAAAAACGTTCGGCAATTCTTATGTTTACCCCCTTCGTTAAAATGTAACATGTTGTCAATGCATGTGTTTCCTCAGTAGGTTATAATTGTTCGTTCTAATTCACTTTCTGCTCATTCGCTTACTTCGTTCGCTCATTCCGCGAAAGTGAATTAGAACGACCAATTATAACAAATTGAAGTAGAATCCCAAATCAGTTTCACAAACTATTGTCAACAAGAACTGTGATTTTTGTAATTCACAGGTCTGTACCTAACCGGAAATTCCTAAACGTTGCGTAATAACTTGTGTACCAAAGCTATCTGTGTCGATTTATACTCGTACTTACCTAAAATGTTTGTTTAGCAAGACAGCAGGCAACACGATATACATATAATAAAACATTACCAATACCTTGGTACACCAAAACCCTTAATGCAGTGGCCGTTTGCTCAATGTTTCATTTTAGTCCGATTGATCGTGCTAATACTTGAAAACTATCAGGTTTACTGAGCCCGCAGCGATTTCAGATAGTTTATGGCACCTAGAACTTTGTATCGGTTCTAGCCCGTTTGGTCGTACCACATTCCGTCTAGAGAAGTTTTCGCTTGATAGTTTTCAAGATATAAGCACCCAAAACGAAACATTCACTGAACAATGCATAGGTAGTGGCGTACACCGAAACATTCACTACGCATCCTTACACCAAACCTCTTTATGCCAGCGTTAAGGTTGAATTTTAGCCAGATTGGTCGTGCTAATGCTTGAACACTTTCGGATTACTGAGCGCGCTTTGATATTTTCTATACGTTTCTAGATTGATTGTGGCACCTAGAACTTCGTATCTGTTCCAGCCCGATTGGTCGTACCAACCAACCATTCTGTACTTTGTCTAGAAAAGTGACCATTACATGCTGCTTATCGCAATTGTGTCTCAAGTTGCACCTAAAATAAAACCTTCGCTTGACAGTCCAGAGGCTATGGCGTACACTGTAACAATGACTCGAATGAACGAATCGCGCCATACAGTGAATTTGAGCAAGTCAGCAAAATGATTCTAGTAATGACAGTACAGATTTTACAACGAAGGTTCCGTATATGTAAACAAATTAAAATCAATACATCATCAATCTACAGAGTTACTATCCAAACTCATTATACATATTATTGCGTTTGTATCTCGATAACGAATAGGTTTTTTCAAATCTCAAAAAACATTCAAGTCAAAAAATCAAAAAACATTCAAAACGCTTTATGATATTTAGTCTCAAAGTAAAAAGTGATTTTCATGAATTGAATAGTATCTAGTTGGTATAGATGACTTAAAAAAAGGATGTATCCTAAGACGGCGTGTTAATTTTTAAGTCCTATGCCACTAATAATAATAATACTGAAGGCTAATTTTACCAAAAAAATATTTTTGCATTACCCGTCATACATTTAGCTATTCTATTAACGGTTACTTAATTAATTAACAAGTTTTTTATAATGTGTTTTAGTATGTATCTAACTCTTAAACAATAAATATTAAGACAAGGAACCCTAATATATTATTATAATTGTAATGTAGGCACATGTTTACGAGCACGTTGTTACTGCTGATGCTACAGTTTCAACATTCGAACTTGCAGGTACAGACAGTAGCAAAATTATACTATAATAATGTTGATATTATATGCTTTTAACCGACTTCAAAAAAGGAGGAGGTTCTCAATTCATCAGATTTTTCTCATATATGTTTTCGTTGTATGCCTATTAACATTGTTATTTACGTTTAGGTATGTACATTTTAATCTAAATCACGTTAAGCCGTTGTTCGTGTGACTGATGATAAAACATCTCATTGATCGCGTTGAACTATCGTCCCGTAGGAGTATGATCGTGAATGAGGAACAAAAGAGTATGCTTGTGTTTGCATTTAAATTTGTAAACTTTAATATCTCCTTGGCTACTCCCTTTGGAGATCTATCGCTGTAGTTTAAATTTGATTAATCATAATTATCAACACAGCTGCCTTTTATGGAATATTGTAACGTATGAAGCAAGAAAAATATCTTTCCATGGAGTGAAATTAATTTCATAACATGATTTTTACGTTGACTGTACAGCTATTTGTCAGGAAATCTAAGGTAAATTTAATGAACATTGAAATTTGCATTTCGCAATTTTAATTTGGCACATTTTCGTAAATGCTGATTGTTGAAAAATATTTAGGCAGTGTTCGTAAACATTTTCGTCAACGGTTACTTTCGTATTTTTGCTAACGCAAAACGGTCAACTATAACTAGTTTACCCGTTTACGAAAACAATAAGAAATTAAAACTGTTGACTACCTCATTTACTGATCTTGCACTATTTTCGGATAAATTAGGGGCTCCCAACCGCTAAAGCATTATTACTACAGTAGTGCCACACAGTGCTCATCAACCTTCAAGATATTCTTCAGCTTCGTAACCTCGAGGACTCGCTGCAGTCAGTGCTCATCAACCTTCAAGATATTCTCCAGCTTCGTCACCTCGAAGACTCGGTGCAGTCAGTGCTCGTCAATTTCCAAGATATTCTTCAGCTTCGTAACCTCGAGGATTCTCTGCAGTCATAATGTTCGTAAGTTATCTTTAATCTCGCTTGTTTACAGCAGTGTCTCCCGTCAACTGATGGAAAGTGAAACAGAAGCCCAAGTCGCTGCGGTCATGGGCAAGAAATGAAATCAATCACTTATCAGTTGACGCGATCGAAGTCACGGGTGTTTCGTTAAGTATATACAGTGTTCGCTAGCCCTACCACAACCTGAGAAGCGGAAATGTCAGTTTCCTCGTAAGACACTCATGTGAAGAAATTAACATAGAAAATTATAATGTTAAATACATGTTGTGAGTAATAACAATGTTTGTCTATTAACTTATTATTTTACAGGTCGGACATTGAATATTGCAAGACAAACGTAGCTGCCAAGCGTTGCGGGAGCAAGTTCGAAGACTCTGATGAGGAACAAATTACTAAAAGGTGCGATTTAATGTACTTACTATAATTATGTAATGTTACAATAATTTCTTTGAAACTGTGAGTATGTTGTTATCGTTTTAAACTAATTTTATCTTTTTCATTGCCAGGTTAACCCAAAGACACAATCGAAAAGCAGCAAAGAATTCAGTATACGAGTCTGAAGACGATACAGTTAAAAAACCGTAAGTTTATTAATACACTTTTATATCGCGATATTTACTTTACGTTGGGTACCTGAAAGACAATTACGTTTTATTTTTTTATTATTTAGACTTGTATTAAGTAATTAATGACTGAGTCGTTTTACATTTTACTCTGATAGACGTTTCATATGCCCATATGTAGGTACATAGTAATATTTTTTTCTGAGCCGTTTGTAGTCGCAGTACTTATGTTTCTGTTTATAAATCGAATGCTTATTCTTACGTTGGTTTTTCAGGGTTAAAACAACGGTGAAAAAATCCTCCTCTACGAAACGCAAGTCAGTAGACCGCACGAGTGGAGAGAAACGAGCTCAAAGCGCCGGGTGGAAACTGGGTTGGGACGACGAGGCGGAGATCGAGAGCAGCCGCGCGCGCACCGCGCCCCCCCGCCTGCAGTCCGTGCTGACGCGCCGCGTGGCCGACGGAGCCTTGCGCCGCACCGCCTCTCTGCCTGGAGACCTCTTCATCGAGCTGCGTGTCTACAACACCAGCGAGATACGAGCTGTGGAGCCGAAGGATCGTTGGGAGAAAGCGATTTTATCGCTTAAGTACCAGACGGATTCAGACGCCGAGAAGCTGGGCCTATTGCACCAGTTCGTCAAGCGAGCACGACAGGACTTTGAAGAGGAGGGCACATTTTTCGCCAGTAAAAAATATAATCCGCGATAATTGTATATAGTTTAGTAATTACATTAATAAACTAAAATAGTGAATTATTTCGTATGTCTTAGTTCACCCAGACTATTTAATTTCATTCACGCTAAATTTTAGTCTTAGTTAGGTAGGTAATAAATAAAAATGTCGAAACGAACGATATATTGCACTGTGTGCGATATATCCGTCAAAAGTAATACTTTCTCGGCTCATCTTAAAAGTAACATACACAAAAATAACTCAGCAATAGAAGTAGCAGATGGTATAGATAAAATAAGTAGTGCATTTCGTAGTCGAATAGCTACATATCGATTGCATAACAGGGATGAAGGCGTACAGACCCCGACCGAGTTCATGCGCTGCATGCGCGCTCGCGTGCGGCAACTGTTACACGCGCGTCAACTAGCCTTTAGTAGTGTTAAAATTAACTTCGAGTTATTTGCACAGTTTTCTCTTAGAACTAATGACTCTATCAAATCTGAGCTAAAATCGTTTTCCACAGAAAACTTTATCATTCACAAGAACTACGTGTTTGACGAAGTTTTCTCTAAAGCAATAGATATTATTTCAACTAAAATTGACGAAATGCAAGAAAGAGATAGCGGTTGGTCATTTCAGCGAAATTCACACTTAGAAATTAACATAAATAAATATAATCCTTTAAAAGCATCTAAATTTATAGATTTACCTAAAGCTTTAAAACTAAAACGAGCTTGCATTAATGTTCAAAACACGGATTCATTTTGTTTTTTGTGGAGCATAATTGCGGCATTATATCCTGCTAAGAGCAATGCTCATCGAACGTCTTCTTATCCTCATTTCGAGAACATTCTCAATATAAAAAATATGTCTTTTCCTGTAAGTTTTGTAGATATAAAAACTTTTGAAAAGAACAATCCTAGTGTAAGCATCAATGTTTATGGACTTAAAAACAAAACTAGTATTGTTGGACCATTATACCGCACTCAGAACAAGAAAAAATATCATGTTAACTTATTATTTCTAGAAAAGGGAAATCTTACGCATTACTGTTGGATAAAAAATTTAAGTCGTTTAATGAGATCACAAGTCACAAAAAACCACCGCAAAATATTTTTTTGTGATGACTGTATGGTCTTCTTTCAAAACGAAAGTAAATTTAATACTCATGTATGCGGTGGTTTTGCTACTGTTTTGCCAAAGCCTGGCACATTTATTCAGTTTAAAAACTATGAGAAAATGCAAGACATGCCGTTTGTTATTTACGCGGATTTCGAATCGTTATTACAGCCAAGTCCGAACGGGTCGGCTTCAAACTTTACACATGTCTTTCAAAAACATGTTCCGGCTGCATTTGCATATTATGTAGTTTGTTCATATGACAGTTCTCTAAATCGATATGTATCATATCTTGGACAAGACTGTGTTGAAGTATTTATTGAAAATCTGAAGAAAGACATATCTAAAATATTAACTCTTTATAAAAACAAAATACCTATGAAAAAGTTAACGTCACAAGAATTGGAATCGTTTTCTAAATCGAAGCAATGTTATCTATGCAATCAGTTGTTGTTTGACGACAAAGTTAGAGACCACTGTCACCTAACTGGTAGGTACCGAGGTCCTGCTCATTCTTATTGTAATCTCAAATATCGTTTACCGCAATTTGTACCCGTATTTTTTCACAACTTGTCCGGCTACGACAGTCATTTATTTATTAGACAATTGGGTGAAACTTCGGGACCACTAAAAGTTATAGCTAAAAATAAAGAAAATTATATATCATTTACTAAGTTTTTTATAACGAATGATAATAGGTATATGGCAGTCCGCTTTGTTGACTCGTTTAAATTTTTAGGGACAAGTCTTGAAAAACTGGTTGCTAATTTAAATATTAAGGATTTTGTACATTTATCTCATTTTTTTTCTGAAGAACGTCAGTTTGAGTTATTAACACGCAAAGGGGTTTACCCTTATGAATACATGACAAATTGGGAATCGTATGAAGAAGAGCAATTACCTCCACGAGATTATTTTTATAGTACTTTGAATGAGTGTAATATTACGGAATCTGATTATGAGCATGCTGAACGCGTTTGGAAAACTTTTAATTTAAACAATCTTAGAGAATATACAAAATTATATTTGAAATCCGACGTACTTTTACTGGCTGACGTATTTGAAAAATTTCGTTATACTTGTAAAACGAATTATAATTTAGATCCTTCGTTTTATCTTACCGCTCCGAGTTTAAGTTTCGACGCTATGTTACTTTTAACGAAAGTTAAACTACAACTAATAGAAGACTTGGAAATTATTCGGTTAATTCAGCAGGGTATCCGCGGGGGAGTTTGTCAAGTTTCCAATAGATATGCGAAGGCCAACAACAAATACTTGTCTAATTACGATCCATCTTCTCCAGACAATTACTTATTTTATATAGACTGCAATAATTTATACGGATATGCAATGTGCTCGTATTTACCTCATTCTGATTTTCGCTTATTACATCCAACAGAATTTAATGGTGAAGATATTCTAAATACTCCTAATGATGCTGAAGAAGGGTTTATTTTAGAAATAGATTTAGAATATCCAGAACAATTGCATGATTTACATAATGAACTACCTTTTTGTCCACAAAAATTTACTCCACCGGGTTCTAAAACTTCTAAGTTAATTCCGAACTTATATGACAAATTCCATTATGTTATTCACTATGTACATTTAAAAACATGCCTTACCCATGGGTTGAAACTAAAAAAGATCCATAGAGTAATAACATTTAAGCAAAGCCCCTATCTAAAGCAATACATTGATCTGAATACCGAATTACGACAAAAAGCAACGTCTGCCTTTGAACAGGATTTTTTCAAACTTTTGAACAATAGCATTTTCGGCAAAACATTAGAGGATCCGGAAAAACGAGTTGATGTAAAATTAGTAAATCAATGGGTTGACACTAGAAATAAAACAAAGAAACAGTTTACTGCACAACAACTAATAGCAAGACCAAATTACCATAGCGCAACTGTGTTTTCTGAGAATTTTGTTGCAGTTCAAATGAAGCCGGAGTCAATATTACTGGACAAACCAATTTATATAGGATTTACAGTTTTGGAAGTTTCTAAAAGCCACATGTACGAATTCCATTATTCCGTAATGAAACCCTTTTACGGTGATAATTTAAAACTTTGTTACACGGACACAGATAGCTTTTTATACTCAATACAAACCAAGGATGTGTATAGGGACTTGAAACTTCAATTTCAAGCTTATTTTGACACAAGCAATTATGAAGAAAATAATTGTTATAGTATTACAAAACAAAATAAAAAGATTCCTGGCTTGTTTAAAGACGAATTAGGTGGAAAACTTATAACTGAATTTGTCGGTTTAAGATCAAAATTATATTGTATTAAAACTGAAAACAAAGAAATTAAAAAGGCTAAGGGAATAAAAAAGCCAGCTGTAAAGCAGTTAGGTTTTAAAGATTACAGTAACGTCTTATTACACAACAAAGTTATAAAAAAAAGGAATGTTGTTTTCAAGTCCTTAAAACATGAAATATTCACCCAATCCGTTAATAAAGTAGCCTTATCATCAAACGATGACAAACGTATCATATTAAAAAATAGTATAAGTACATTGGCCTGGGGTCATAAATCTAGCTTCTTTTAATGTTTAAAATTTATTCTCATAATGTTATTGTTTGAATAAAATTAAAAAGTCTGGGTCTACTAAGATACTTTAAAGATTTATTTATAATATTTTAAGTTAATTTTGTTTATATTATTATAAATACAATAAATGACTTCTATCTAGAACATTGATCTTTTATTTAACACAACTGTGAAAACATACTTTTGATAGTTTCACAACATTTATTTTCATATCTACTCGGACGGTATGGCATCGTTTGTTGACTTGGTATTTCATGTATGTAATAATTAGGTTATTGTGAATGATTCTACAAATGTAAGCGAACACTTTAAATATTTTGCAATATGTAAGTTGAATGCTATCAATGCAACGATTTTTTTAGCTGATGCAGAAAATAAACATGTTATAACTTGTCTTTCATATAAACAACACACATTCATTCAGAGGTAATTCAACACTTATCGCTGTATCGAGGGCAAGTAAATTGCAATTCATCAAAACGTGACGAAAAAGTAAGAACATGCGAATTAAATATTTTGCAATATGTAAGTTGAATGCTATCAATGCAACGATTTTTTTAGCTGATGCAGAAAATAAACATGTTATAACTTGTCTTTCATATAAACAACACACATTCATTCAGAGGTAATTCAACACTTATCGCTGTATCGAGGGCAAGTAAATTGCAATTCATCAAAACGTGACGAAAAAGTAAGAACATGCGAATTTACCTTACATCATTTGAGACCAACACCAACCATTCTTTACTTGAACCTATCTGAAGTCACATCTATTTTATATATTATTATAATTCTCATTTATTCCATTAATATTACACAAAAGGAGTATTCGCCTGATACAGAAAATATGGTAAATATAATTTTATTTTAAAATATAAATTATATCATTTCATAATTTACAACTTTTTTTGTATTTTAACACTGCTATTCTTTTGTTTCAGGATTTAGCGCATGCAAATATCATAACAATGTCCAACCATGAATGCACACCCAATCACGAACCTGACCAAGATTTGGATACATTTCAATGTGCTCAAGATCCACTAGCAGGATTTACTCAAGAATTCCAGGAAATGCAGGCTCAACATCAATGCATCCAACCTTGTCAACAACAACGCAAATCTAAGATTAAGCGAAGGCGAAACAACGTGGCTTACAAGCAACCATCGAATAAGATGCACAAGGCGCAGTCGTTTGTGATTAATAGTGCTCCAGGTAAAGGCTACAAACTAATAAAAATACAAGTTTTAGATTTGAATGGCTCACAAAGTGTTAGTGACTGTGTACAAGATGATAGTGTTATCTTAAGTTCGCAATATGTGGTGAAAGATGTTGGTGATGAAATATTGGACCAAACAGAAAAGATCATCAACAACATTTCAAAAAAAATATGTGGTTATAGTTATAATAGTTATTTTTAGTTGTAAATTTATCTCTGTGTAATGTTGTTACTTTATGATCTTGTATAAACATGTATGAACTTGTTGTATTATAATGCTGCTTAATTATTTTTCTAATAAAACGAACTAGCATATACTAACTGCATTTTATTATACCTTCTTCTCAGTCGTATACTCTTGACAGAGTAGTCGTGGTCACGCGTGTCTCCCGGTAACGTCTTACTACCGTTCTCCATCTGTCTCTGGTGGAAGCCTGTCTTGCACATTCATTGAGAGGCTCCTGGGTTAGAGCCTTAATTTGATCCGTCCAACGTAGAGGAGATCGTCCTCTGGATCTGCAGCCGTCGACTCTGCCCTGCACCACTAGCCGCTCCACGGAATCACTTCCTCTTCGCGTGACATGCCCGAAGAACTGTAGTATACGGGATCGAACAAGGGTTGACAGTCGTTCCTTGATGTGGAGTTCCTTTAAAATAGACTCATTGGTGCGATGTTGGGTCCAAGATATTCGTAGGAGCCTTCTCCAGCACCACATCTCCAATGCATCAATACGCCGTCTCTCTCCTTCCCTCACAGTCCATGTTTCAGCCCCGTACAAGAAAATGGGAAACACCAATGATCTCACGAGGCGGGTCTTCGTTGCCTTCGTGATATTGCGGTCCTTCCATATTTTGGATAGTTTATCCATAGCAGTGCGAGTGATAACCATTCTTCGCTTAATTTCAGCCTCAGATCCTCCAGTATTCGTTACAAGGGAACCTAAATAGACATATGACTGGACTACTTCGCAGTTTGCAATCTCGGTGACTTCCGGAGCATTGTTGCGGCTTTTATCTACAATCATCATTTTTGTTTTTTGTCTATTGAGTTTTAATCCAAACCTAAGGCTGATGGTTTCAACGCGATTTAATAGTTCAGCTATCTGTTGTTCATTGGTCGCCAGTAGAGTGGTGTCGTCTGCGTACCGTAGGTTGGAGATATTCTTCCCGCCAATGGGCACACCATCCGTCCAGTCTTCCAACGCTGCACGCATTATGCATTCGGTGTAAGCATTAAACAGGAGGGGTGACAATATGCAGCCCTGTCTAACGCCCGCACTAGGATGAAATTTCTGCGAATTGACATTATCCACTCTCACTGAAGCTGTGTTATCCTCATACAACATACGAATCACATGAACCAGATGCTTAGGTACTCCCATTTCTAACAGAGTGTGCCACAGTCGCGGCCAACATACCGAGTCAAAAGCTTTCTGGAAGTCAACGAAACACATGTATACGGGCATGTTGAACTCACGAGCCTTCTCTATTATCTGTCTCACTATGAGGATTTGCTCCCGAGTGCCCTTTCCTTTAACAAATCCTGCCTGTTCTGGTGCTATTTCCCGTGAGATAAATGCACTTAATCTCTGGTTAAGGATATGCAGTAAAATTTTGCTGGCATGAGTTATTAGGGCAATGAGGCGGTAGTTACTGCATTTAGTGGTTGAACCCTTTTTATGTAGAGGAACGAACAGTGAGTGAGTCCATTCTGTTGGCCATATTCCAGTTCTCCATATATGGTTACATATCTTGTGGAACATATCCACTCCATATTCCCCGCAATACTTAATGGTCTCTATAGGAATCGCGTCACATCCAACTGCTTTGCCAACTTTGAGGTGTCTAATAGCGGCTCTAACTTCATCTTTAAGTATTTCTGGCTCCAGGTTATCGGCATCCGGCATAGTCGAAGAAAACACATGTGCCTCAGGATCCAAGAAAAGTGACTGGCAATATGTTTTCCAAACATCCAGGATATTTTCCAATTCAGTGACAGTATTTCCCCCGGCGTCCTCGATAGCCCATGATTGTGACTTGAACTTTTTAGTGATGTATCGTATTTTCTGATGTAGATCTTTAGTCTCGTGTTTGTTAGCGTGTGCTTCTACTTCGGTACAGATATCTCTAAGGAAGTCATTTTTATCTCTCCTGCAAGCAGCCTGTATACGATAGGTGAGTTCATTTTGCTCTTGCAAAGTCGCACCTCCGGCTTTGAGGTCACGTCTCTCTTCGACAAGCGCCAATGTCCTGGCCTTCATCCAGTGCTGTCGTTTAACCGGTATCGGTTTCACCGGTTGCGATAATTTTACTGCGTCAATGATCAACTGCTTGGTTTCGCCCCAAATACTGTCTGCTGTGTCCTGTTCTGACCTATGTGCTGACCACTCTCTCCATCTCTTTTCCACTTTTTCAGCAAATAAAAGTGGGTCCGATACAGTGACCCGTCTGGCCATTTCAATTTTCCTGGCAGCTTTTAATTTTAGCCTCAGTGTACAGACCAGTAATTGGTGATCCGACCCACCTATATTAGGATAAAATAAACTTTTAAAAATGAAAGACCATGGTTATTTTAAAACATTTATTAAAAAAATATTACAAATAAAATCACAAAGATATCTTATTTTCTATACACCACTTAATACATACAACATTTTTAATTGCACAATGTGTCGCATGGTTATTTAAAACAATTCAATTCCACTTTTTTTTCAGAATACAATAGTCCAAGAGTTTTCAAGCTAGGAATACCTAAATAACTTATATCTACGATATTGTCGTGGTCGCAAATATCACGCACCCATTTAACCTTTTCTTCACCTTTTACTAGTATTTTTCGATGGTTTAACATACGTTTTATCATTCTATGAAACTCTCTGTAGTCGATGTAACCCTCACTCCATCGATATCCTCTATTATGTTCTATCCATCGTACATGTCTTTTTTCTGTATCAGTTAACGATGAGAATGGATATGGAGGTTTGATTAAGTAAATGTGAGTAAGCTCTTGAGTGGCTATACCCATTTCTTTTACTATAAACTCATTTTTATCATTCTTGAATCCTTGTAAGTCTAATATAATGGTATTGCTATTCATGATATTTTTCTCACAATGTAACTTAGAGGTTTATACTCGAATACACAATCGTTTAAAATCAAACAATATGCCGCCGTCTGGTCTGGTATTTCGGTGTCTGTTTCAAACTCAACTCTCACGTCGATAGAACCTTTCAATGTTTCGTGCTGACGAGAACAGTCTATTACGAACAAAGGTGCAATGCTTTGGAATTCTTTCAAACCAATCACTGGTTCAGGTCGGCATCCGTGATAAGACTGCTGAAATCTATGAAGAAAGGCAGTGGTATAATTAATGCCTTGATTGATCATTTACCGTTTAAGTTACATTTACCTGGGTATCAATTTTGCGGTCCTGGTACAAAACTACAATCACGGAACTGAGACCAACTCATGTCAGACCCCACATGTTCATCGTAAACATGTCTTAAATTAATGTCGTCTTGTTTAAACAGTATGATGAGGTTAGCATTATCTCTTACTAATTGTTTAGGTATTTTAGTGTAAGTTTGATTAATGTAGAAACAGTCAATGTTTTTATGACGATCCATTGCGAAATAATCGCGTATACTATTTTGATTTTCACAAGCAACATCGTCAAATATGATGATCGAGTCAGACAAAGCTTCGTGTGGACTCAAGATTTCACTATTATGGTTAAACTTATTGTACGATATGTCTGGTACCTTCTCCAATACTTTTTCTAAAAACATGTATTTGGGTTGATACAAAGACTTTGAATATACATATAGGTTACGAAAACATGGTCCATCTTCGTGTAACAACAAACTTATTACCAAATTGGTCTTTCCACAGTTTGAGGGACCACAAACAACGCTACGTATAGAATTTGGTAATAAAGACCCATGACGTTTTCGTTCATTAGATGGCTCAGGAAAAATGCAATCTAATTTTAACGATTGTTTTTGTTTAACAAATTTCATGATATTGAACTCGACCGCAGCGTTTCGCAGGCTTCAATCAAATGACTTCAGATACTCACTGGAACCTAATTTTCAACTGGTTTTGGATCGTACTTCAATTTATTATAATTGGTTATTCTAATGAACTTCTCATTCGCAGACCTGTGAATTACAGAATTCCCAGTTCTAGTTGACAAAAGTTTGTGAAACTGATTTGGGATCCCACTTCAATTTGTTATAATTAGTCATTCTAATTCACTTTCTTATCATTCGCTGGCCTGTAAATTACAGATTTCACAGTTCATGTTGACAATAGTTCGTAAAACTGATTTGGGATCCCACTTCAATTGGGATGACGACTAAAAAATAATTTAATGTCCATCAGATAGATTAATGAAAAATATTGGATACGTATTTTTTATTTTGCCTCTTGTTCAAAAACTTACGAAGATACATTGATTTTAAATGTCACATGACGTCACGTTATAGTACAAAATATACTCTAACGTGACGTAGTTAGCCCCCACTCCGTAACTTTAATGCGCTATATCTAAGTATTTTCTTGTTATTTCGACAAAACAAAAAATACGGGTCTTATATTTTTTTATTATCTAAGAGACGGACTAATTATTTTCTTCATTTTCATACCTTGTCGTCATCCGTATTTATTATAATTGGTCGTTCTAATTCACTTTCGCGGAATGAGCGAACGAAGTAAGCGAATGAGCAGAAAGTGAATTAGAACGAACAATTATAACCTACTTTCCTCCTTCTATTGATATGGTATCCTTTTAAAGGGGCATAAAGGAGCATCTTAAAGGCCCGCATGACGGTGGTGACTGACAGGTAACTTGAACTTCTGACCCACTTGAACTTCTTTAATGAAGAAGTATTTCAATAATAAAAAATAATCCAAGACATACCACGCTGAGCCTTCGCCAGCTAGCCCCAAACTAAGCCAAAGCTCGTTCTGTGGGTACTAAACGACACTTACCTAGACTTTCTTCTTGTAAATAAATACATATTATGTATAGAAAATACCCAGACCAATACAGACATGTTCATGCACACAAATGTTTGTACTGCGCGGGGATCAGACTGACGACCCATGGCTCAGAAGACAGAGGTCACTATCAAATGAGCCATCGTTCCAGTAATCTCTTTATTGTCATCATTTCTATCATCACATCTACCATATAAGTAATATTACCTAACCAAAAGTGTTCATAATATTGCCTACCGCACTGTACCTGTCCCAGCTACTAGGTCGGGACACCGCGCTGGATTTTAGCTCATGACATTTACATTTGACAGCCAACAGCCATCCCCCCTTCCCCATCACGCGGCACCTCGCACTATTTCACGGCAAAACAATTCGGTCTCGGCCCCTATCGACGCCTCGACACGCAAATTAATAGAGGTAATTTCAGCGTTCGTTTTAAACGGGCAAAAACTGCTGCCAACATTCAATTAGTCACTTTATTACGGAAAATGTGTTGGGAACCTGTTTTCCGCGTGATACATTACGGTGTGGAACAAAAATGGTTTTATCGAGTGCGCGTATTAAGAGGTATTAAGGATTTAGATAAACAACTGTGCGGTGAAGTAGAAATAACAAAAGTACCGCCTCACATAAACTATGGGTGCCGTAAGGGTCGACTTTTCATAAGATATTAGTTTCTAAGCCGGTAGTAAGGTTTACCCATCTAGCTAGCGGTGAAACACCCGTGAGATAACTTCGGTTGCATTTCGGGATCAGTCGATATAGCCAGAATAATCTTATAAGCCAACGGCAGTGCCAACTAAAAGTTATTGATTTGGTTATTTATCTGTTGCCTTAGCGACTTGGGTTTCCCTTTCGGTATCCACCAAGTGATGTGCTATTTAACCCCGTAGTATATTCATGCGGCCAATAGTACTAAAAAAAACGTTTATGTGAAAAATGGTACAAAATGCGCCGAAATAGTCAGAACTTGTGGAAGTCCACGGGGAGACTGTTTTGGTAAATGCATTCTAGTATATTATTCATTAGTCAATTGCACTCGTGGGAAGCCGGAACAGGCCGCTACAATGCATGTTATCACTAGCTTCTATATTACCATAACCATACCTACTAAAGTTCAGGTTCCCCGTTTAGTACCAGTAGTAGCTAATTATTTGGTACATACATATCATCATCATCATCATCATCATCATCAGCCTATTACAGTCCACTGCTGGACATAGGCCTCTCCAGTTGTTCGCCACTTAGAGCAAACATCTGGAGGATATACCCATAATCGCCACGCTGGGCAGGCGGGTTGGCGATCGCAGGGCGTAGCTTCTTGCTCCGGTGACGCTGCTGCCCGTCACCGGTCTTTAGTATTTAGCTACGCCTTCAATTGTGATGGTTATACCGCCACCAGTCGGTTGCCAGCGCCTCGTTTGTTATTCGGCAGGATGCACCACGGGCAGTTGAGGTTGGCTTGGAGCGAAAAGATGATAGGCCGCTCCCTTACATCCCTACATACATATAAGTACATAATAAAACTTAGGACTACCATTCTTCTTTCGAACTTTTCCATTCCACAGAATATGTAACCTGACCAATGATTGTAACGGGTAATCTGATGTCTTCGTGTTGTAACACGTGTTGTAACAGTATAACTAGAGCTTTTACACGAGGTAAACGCTACTTTAGATTAGAGTTAGCAGTAGGAATATTTAGATATTTTTTATTATTTAATAAATATACATATTAATTAATTAAAAAATAGATAGATATATAATTTTTATTGCACATCAAAAATCGATAATACCGCCTAAATTGTGTACTTTGTCTAATTCCTAAATTATGTGCAATAAAAATTATACATCTATCTATCTATGTTAGCAAGCCATACTCCAATAGTATACACAGTACGTCTCCTTGTTGTTAGAATATTTGTTTCAAACTTGCAAGCCCAGTGAAGAATATTATGGGGCCCATAAATATTCATAGCGGGTAATCAGGTTGGACCAATACGATTAATTTCTGTCAGCTTCCCGAAGTTAGACAGCTCAATGAAGCTAGCTGCCATACAATTTTGCATATTTTGTATTGATTTATTTCATAGCTTTAACAATAGACAATAATAAAATAGGGTATTTACAAACTTCATCTTTAAAAATAATATAAAAATGAATCGCTAAATGTGTTGGTAAGCGCATAACTCAGTAACACATGGACCAATTTGGAATTCTTTTTTTAAAATGTTCGTTGAAGTTCAATGATGGTTTTTACGGCGAGAAAAATTCGAATAATTGCATTGAAAAACCGCGAGTAGCACCACGGGGCGCAGCTAGTTAAAAATAACGTGAGCGTAAATAAAACTTTGCAATAAACGAATCGACTCTATCTTCTTTGTTTTAAAAATTTCGCAAGTGTGTCCTAAAATGTTAATAAAACATTTAATGGCATGTCACCTGCCTGCAACGCCTAACTAAATGTATGAAAGTTATCCGTTATGATGACTGTTCATAATTAAAACCTGCAGAACTGTAAAGAGATTCTAAGGTGTGAAGTGAACCAATCTACAAGTAACTATTTATTAATCTGTGACTTGGCCAGTGTGGTTAGCCTTATCGCCCTAGTTTAGTAATATGAGGCCTACGTCCAGCAGTGGACTGCGAAAGACTGTTGATGATGATGAGCTGTTGATGATCTAGCGACACAATATCAATATAATTTTAAGAGCCCTACCTGGGCATAGAAATCTTCGCTCGAATTGAGCCGCCAGTCCGTGGAAGGACTAGCCAAATGACCACCTGACAGGTAACTGACCAATTACTTGCCCGTTGTCACAGCGACTTGGGCTTCTCTTTCGCTTTCCATCAGGCGTAGGGAAGCTATTATGTCGAGCTACTATGAAACAAAATACCTAAACCGCAAACTGCATACCATTTAAAGGTGTTTGTCATATGACAATTTTATCTTTTATAATTTCAATACATACATATTTATTTTGCGTTTCGTTTATGCAAAGTATTTAAGAAAAATGCAGGAAACATCACGTAATCTTATAGACATGTGTTCTTAACGCACGACATGCTAAATTACACACGTCAATCTTTCGGAAACCGTACCGGGGAATTCGTGAAATTATTTCTGTCGTTAAATTTCTTTTATTAATAAGCATCAAACGACACAAAGGAAATAGGAAAAAAAGATACCGCATGCTAAACAACAAAGATGGCGGCTGTCAGCTGGGAAATTCATTTCTTCTTTTTTTTTCGGGGAACCGTATACGGAAATGAGAATTGTCAGTTGGGTTAGTCGGTGTCTGTTTGGTGTGGACGTTTGACTAGATAATGTAAGTGACGTATGACACTTATACGAGTATATGCATATAACATATTTTTGTATATGGACTCTATCACGCGTACGAGTAGAGTTAACGCGGATAATTCGCCAATGTCAAGTGTTTAGAGAGACACGTCAAAACGCAGTTGGCCGGTAAACTGAGACTATACCTACTTTCCTGCCTTGATGCTACTGATAGGAAGAAAACATATATATATATATATATATATATAAATGAAAATAAATTGATTATGTGCATATAACGTCAATCAGTATTAAAAATATCATTGACCGCCGATCTCAGGTAAGGCAAAAAAACTTAAATAGCCTCGGCCTAAATCGCATTTTTAAAAAAAATTGGATTGAGGGAAATTTGTGGTTCGGCTTACATTCTTGATGAACGGAAGTTATTTTTTATAACACTAGCCTAACGACTAAAGCTGCTATTTTATGCAAACGCAAATACGTGGCTGCGCTTAGTGCTTAAGCAATACCGAACGCTTTTACTAATTGAAAAAAAATTTGAAGCAATAAAGTAAAGTAAACAAGTGAAGTAAGTTGCAAGCGACCAACATAACAAAAATACTCAATATACTTCCCAGAGGAAATCCGACAAATTTTAAAACTGTATAGTGGAAATGACTTTGAGTTGGCGACGCGACTCGCTGAAGAATTAGAAGTTTATAAATAGTTCACGGTTCGCCTTTTTGGATTAAGCGCGGCGCGAGTCAGGTGCCCGTTCACACGGATGCTAGCGACAACTAAAGTTTTCCCATCACTATCTACGTTTTCACGAAATCTCTGCAATAATGTCATAGTCAGTGGGAAAACAGCGTGGAGTCTCCCTTGTTGGTCTAATCTGACCTTTCTTGCATACGCACGCGTCGGTTCAACCCTTGGTATACCAATTTGGTATTTGCGATTAGTGTGAATCCTCCAACATGACGTGTATAACACAGTTACTGTTTATTGATAAGATGATAAGAAGACTGTAGCTATAGCAGTTAAGGGTTAAATGTTGTATTTTATTTAGGTACATTTTTTATAGTGGCTCGACATAATGACTTGCCTACGCCTAATGGAAAGCAAAAGAGAAGCCCAAGTCGCTGTGAGAACGGGCAGGTAACCAGTCAGTTACCTGTCAGTTGCCGCCGCCATACCGGCTCAACCCTAAGCCCCCACGAGCTCCGGAAACCCTACTCACCCGCAGAAATACGACCCGGTGGTCATTCGTGCCGGAATTCTATAGGGTGGGGGTCCTTCCCCGGACGGGCGGCTCAATTCAAGCGAAGATTCGCTATGCCCTACCTTTCTTAATTTAATTACTTAAGTAAATAAAATATAACATCGCGAAATGAGGAATCTGTATTTCTACGATACTAACCTCAATCAACTATTCAAGACTCTCATTGCCTCTTCCCATTATAATCACCCTTTGTCAGTCGCCTCTTTGATCCTTTTCTCTTCTCATAATATGAATAAATTAAGAATATTTTCCGTTACCGATTAATGTGGAATGTTGAATATTGACACATTTTTAAAAGCATCTATTCTCTGCCACTCTCACATTGGGCACCATTTGATTAAAACGCTTTGCTCAGGCAGATCACTTAACAATATAATTATGTAGGTACACAAAGGAGTACATACCTACTTGTGCTAATGGATGCCAGAGCAATACAATGTTCATGCTGTTTGACCTCTCTGCACTGTGCTAGTATCAAGATAATTCCTAAACAAACAGTACAAGTAGAAGTACGTTGAGCATGTTGAACAAGTTTATTCAGAGATTGGGGTGCAACAAAGAGAAGCCTCCTCGAGTGGCAAACTGCTACTAATCTCCTTCGGGGGATTGGTAGTAGTGGGTCCTGGCGCACCCTGGGCAACGGCGGGTGGTAATCTCTTAGGAGATTGCCACCCGACGGCTAATTCTCATCGAGGGAGACGAGCTTGCTCGTGAATACGAGCAAGCTGGTCGTCTCGCCTCGGGGCAGACAGAGTCTGCAGCTGCGCGACGTGGGCGCGCAGCATGGTTGGGCCACATTGGTGGCGTAGGTGATAGTCGCATAATAAACGAATGCGTTGGTGCATGGCACCTGTTGAGCCGCATGGCGGCCGTGGTTTGTCGGCGATGGTCGCAGAGGAAGAGGAGTGTCCCTGACTTCTGCGACCATTGCCGCCGGACCCATTTGGAGGAGCCGGTTGACGGCGTCTGTCGGGCTGCGGACGCTGTCCTGGCTGCGCACTTGTGCGCTCTGGGGGGCCCTTGTGGCCGTGGAGTACTCGGACGCGACAGTGGGTGTTGGCCATTGGCCGTTTCTTCCCGGACGCGACCTGGTGGGCGGCGCATTTCAGCCGCGGCGCGGCGGGTTCGGCGGCTCGGTTCTCGTGACCGTCGGACGGGTCGTTGACCAACCGACCGCGCAACCTGTTACCCCTGCCGTTCTCGGCGGGGGCCAGGGGGTCTACCTTAACCGGTTGGCCCGAGTGGAGCAAACCACAGACCAAACCACCTGTTACCTCTGTTTCGGCGGGGGCCAGGGGGCTTGCCTTTACTGGTTGGCCCAAGTGGAGAAAACCACAATAAAAATCCACCGTGCGGTGGCGACTGCACGCCCGACGGGGTCCAGCGAGGGTTGGTGTGGGGACATCTCCCTTGCCTTGCACGGATCCCGTCCTTGGAGGAGGGAGACGGCCTTTTCAGGCCGAATCCCTAGGCTGCCCCAAGTGGGGGAGCCGGCCGGATCTGCCTAGCAGACGACGCTGATGGTGGCGTGGTGGTTGTGGCTCTGCCTGTCCCACGTCATCATCTCCCAAGGCGCATTGGCGGTGACGACCGGGGATTTTTTAGTGGGTATTCTCCGTCTCGCTTCCATCTAGAGGCGGAGTGAGTCCCACATAACCTGATGCTTCCCCGAGCAGCAGGTATGCGTAAATTTGCATTTTTACCCGGTGAAACAAAAAAAAAAAAAAAAAAGTTTATTCAGAGATGTGCTTCATGTTGACATCTTAGAGCGGGTGTGATTGCTCCAATTAGCAATCGAGCTTTCTCTATACGCGTAGTAGTTTGTTCAAAGATTGAAACAAGTACGAACGCAGGCGCATCGATGGCGAAGCACTTAGAAAATGGTCACGGAGCTGTATTCTTTTCTAAATAAATAAAAATTATTTTAAAAAAAAAATTAAACCGACTTCAAAAAAAACACAAACGACCAAAACTAAAAAGCGATAAATAACGTAAGTATTTCTATCCTTAATACATAATTATTTAAATATTACAATTATCCCTTATTTTTGAAGTCGGTGCCAGCCTCTCGGTACCTACCTAACGTAGACTGTTGTTGTATGACGCGCGCGGCCGGCAAATCCACACGACAATGTACCTACATTTATTTGTTTGGCTGGCACCCTGGTAATGCCGTTTGCTTGATTTTAAAGTTATTGACATTAAACGACAGCAAACATCTTTTTATGATTAGGTAAGCTGAGCTATGCTACGAAATAATAAAAGATTAACTCATTATTGTATTTAATTTTTTATAATGTAATACTAAGGTAGCTAGTAATGTTGAATTTTAATTAAAATGTATTGTATGTAAGTATTTTATTGAATCCTATGACAGTAGAGAATAACAAATCACCGTACCACCAATCATCATCTTCTCGGTGGTCCTAAGAATCTATTAAGGAATCCAAATAATATCTATCTATCTTCTCAGCCAGTAGTAAGGTTTACCCGCCTGGTTGCCGACCATCATACACTTAGCGGAACACCCGTGAAGTAGCATAATATGTTGCGTTTCGGGATCAGTCGGTATAAAGCCAGGATTGTACAGACGAGCGGTGGGGCGGTGGCAACTGACTAGTGATTCATTTGGATACTTATCAGTCACCGCAGTGACTTGGGCCGTTCTTTAGCTTTCTATCATTATGACAGGACTTCACTAGGTATGCTGCATGGAAATAATTAATACTTCCATGCTATGCTGTGTTACTATAAGCAAATGAAAGAATGCGTTCTGGAATACAATTTGAATTGAATAAAAAGATAGCACGAAGAACTTTTTGGTCACTAAATTAATATATTTTTTATTTGGCGGATAAAAAAGTAATTTTCCGGCAGAGGAACAAACGACCGATTTAAAAACTATCGGAGCTGAGCGGCTCGCATGCTAGCGTGGGGCTTACAAATTGGTTTTTCTCAGGGACATTAGGCAAATAAACTGTATTCCGTGCACGCAATCTGCCCCTAATGGCGCGTTAAGATGTGACTTAAACACTCTGATGACTTGTTACGATTTTCTTCGGCCCCTTTAATTTGACGAGACGGTGGGGCGATCTTGTTTTGTGATGGCGATAGTGAACGAAATGGGGGTGGGCAAAATTGATGGATGCACTGATAAGGAATGCGAACCATTCCTTTGAACTTTTAGATTTATATTATGTTGAAAACTGTTTTTGACATTATGTCTTCTGATTAGAATATAGTAAGATATCATTAAATCCAAGATTAAGGGGAAGTTCAGATATATTATGACATTGCAGTAAGTAATAAACAACAAGGTTATTTCATCTAGGCTACAGCCTAGACACAGGTAGACCCTTTTTAGGGTTCCGTAGCCAAAATGGCAAAAACGGGACCCTTTTAGATTCGTCATGTCTGTCTGTCTGTCTGTCTGTCTGTCTGTCTGTCTGTCTATCTGTCTGTCTGTCTGTCCGTCCGTATGTCACAGCCAGTTTATTCCGAAACTATAAGAGCTACATTATTGAAATTTGGTACGTAGATGTATTCTGTTAACCGCATTAAGATTTTATGGGTTCCCCATACATAGAACTGAAACTGAAAAAAAAATTTTTCATCGAACCTATACGTGTGGGGTATCTATGGATAGGTATTTGAAAATGATGTTGAGGTTACTAACATCATTTTTTTCTAAACTGAATAGTTTGCGCCTGAGACTCTTCCAAAGTGGTAAAATGAGTGTCCCCCCCCCCCCCCCCCCCCGTAACTTCTAAAATATGGGCATGATAAAACTGAAAAAAATATATCATGTGTATCACTATAAAAACTACTAATGAAATTTAGTTTGAATGAAATCTAGCCCGTAGTTTTTTTTTAAACGTCATAAATCAAATTACCTAATTTTTTCATTTAATTAACTCCAATAAAATAAAACGTAAAGAAAAACATTTATTTAGCTGTATAGTGGTACGGAACCCTACGTGCGAGAGTCCGACTCGCACTTGGCCGGTTTTTTAACTTGTCATCAAAAGCAAGTAACACAAGCAGAGCCATATTATGTGCCATTATACTCGTATAAAGAGCCGTGCTATTTTTGAATGCATACCTAACAAGCGACAAAAATATTTCAATATCTTTGATTATATAGGTCTCATTTTATCACCTTATTTTCTTTTAAATAGGTATTTATGCAGTAGTGGTAGGAGTAACGATCAACTCTGTAAAATAGAATTACAAAATTATAAAAGGAAAATGATTTTAACACTTAATGCGGAATCCAATAACAAGTAAAATGCCCTCATTTAAACTCTCATTAACTCTTCAGCTACAAAGCTTGAAGAATATTTTTCGTTCGAGAAAATTAACATAATTTTACATAGTGGAAGTTATATCAACATGCAATATAAAACTGCTTTTTCATTCGCGGTATTTGCTCTAACGGCGCACATCAAAGAGCCTTTCCTACGGGATCTATTTTGTAGATGAGTTCTAACTGGAATAATTTATTTTTATAACTAAACTTATCTATTTCTTCAATTTCAATTTCTTTATTTGCTTACTAAGTGCAGGTACAGTGCAGGTGTTATGACAATGTATGAACTTATGACTAAGTCGCCTTTTGGGTATTGCAAATAGGTGCGAGGACAGCAATTCTTAATACGGATGATGACAAGGTATGAAAATGAAGAAAATAATTAGTCCGTCTCTTAGATAATAAAAAAATATAAGACCCGTATTTTTTGTTTTGTCGAAATACCAAGAAAATACTTAGATATAGCGCATTAAAGTTACGGAGTGGGGGCTAACTACGTCACGTTAGAGTATATTTTGTACTCTAACGTGACGTCATGTGACATTTAAAATCAATGTATCTTCGTAAGTTTTTGAACAAGAGGCAAAATAAAAAATACGTATCCAATATTTTTCATTAATCTATCTGATGGACATTAAATTATTTTTTAGTCATCATCCCAATTGTAGCTATTGATGTATTTTTATATGACATGGTAAACTATTGATGTGTATTTATATTGAATGTTAAGTACCATTATAAACCATTTCCCCACGCCTCTTTGTTTTAAAATTAGGGTTTAATTTGGTCTCTTGACCTGGTTAAACTTCGGCGATGTAACAAAAATATACTATGAACAGTGATAACAAACTGAAAATTGGCTAACAATGCACGAGATACATCGTTAAAAACAACAATCCCTTTCACAAAAGCAAATTTTATATGCAGTTATGGCGCGTATGTTATATGACGTCATTGATTAAATGTTATCTCTGTGTCTAATCAATAAATTTAAAGCGTATAATAAACAGATATTTTATAAATTCTTGCATATCTGTGTACCTGGACGACAAATGATTTCAAAAACCCCGTAAAAAGTATTGCGCTCTATCATATCACTTCTCTAAACTGTTGATAATGAAAATGAGCGACAGCTACGATCATAAAACACCACGAAATATATGTAGGTACTTTTATATGGGACACTGAAATACTAAAAAACGTATCCCAATGCTTACAGCAAGTCAGCTTATCTAGGTGGCGAATAGTGTTATAAACGGGCCTCGTCGTAGCATTCGAGGCCTGACCCGGCGCGTGTCGTTTCCCCTCGTAAATTTTACGATCAGTTTCTCGATGGCTTTCAAGAATAAGCGTCCTACGGCAGGGAATTTTTCTGATAAAATAATAACGGGTTGTGGGAAAGGAGAATATTCAATGCTCTGTCTAATTCTTGTGTTGTTATTGATTGCTCCACACGGGTGTAATTGGTACGAGTCCTATAAAAGTACAGAGGTTTTCTATTGATTGAAATGTATGATCCTATATAACTAAAAGTTAGAAAGGTTTTATAAATGATATTTTGTTTTATAAACGAATACTTAAAGGTACTTTATCTTCTACTCGAAGGTTGTCTGGAAGAGATTGGTTATAGCTATAAGACCGCATAAATTGTACAACAATATCTTTTATGCTTAAGTCTAATCCGTCCATCTGTACACTACTTTAACGACATACGAGAAACATAGTAATTCTTCGCTCCTATTGAGCTACCCGTCCGGGGAAGGACCTTATAGAAAACCACCGTCAATTGACCTCCGGGTCGTATTTCTGCCGGGGAGTAGGGTTTCCGGAGCTTAGTGTGAGGGTTGCATTAGCAGCCGGGAGTTAGGGTTAGGCCGGCATGGCGGTGGCAACTGACCAGTTACTTATCCATTGTCACAGTGACTTAGGCTTCTCTTTCGTTTCCCAAAAAAAAAAATAGTTTTTTATTCCACTTGTAACTTAGAATATACATTGCTTGGCGCTAACAAAAACTGTGAAGTTTCCTATTGACCTACTCTAAAACCTACATACAAAGAGAATCTGTCTGCACATTTAGATTCACCGTTATTTTCGGCCGACGACGCGACGGCGACGTCAAAATCTTTAAAATACATTTTAATATCCAGAGAATCTCTTGTCACGTCCTTCGAATAAGCACTTCCGTCACTTCAAATGGTCGTTTGTTTCACTGTAAAGCTAGAATCTTAAAAAACTTCTACAACAGAGAACGTGAGACGAATTCAAACGTTTGCTGTACAAAAAGGTTTAATTAAAACTCGCTCTCATTCAAATGTTCAAGTGTATTTGATTAAAAATAACAGAAAGAAGTCCATTTCGGATCTGAATAAACATTTGGTAGATAGAAAGAGCGGTATTTTCTTTAACGGGTTTTCCTTTATCGAGAAAATCCTGTATCCGATACCTATTTTAAAGATAAACTTACATGATTAATCGTCTTGTTCCGATAGTAATCCTTGAGAGTAAGTCTACCTACAAATGTTAGGAATACTGAAATACAATTTAAGGCGGTTCTAGATTAGAATTTAATACGCGTTGATAAGTTTTGGTAGTATGTTTAGATGCGTGTCCACGCTGCTTACATCATCATCAGCCCATGTCCGTCCACTGCTGGACATATGCCTCTCCTAATGTTAGCCACCTGCCTTCATATTTGCGTATATTCTCCGAAATTTTAAGAGAGATAATTAATTATGTATGGCATAGCGAATTTGCGCTCGAATTGAGCGGATCGGCCGGTTCGGGGAAGGACCTCCGCCCTATAGAATACCGCAGCCAAATGACCTCCAGGTCGTGTTTCTGCCGGTGAATAGGATTTTCGGAGCTCGTGGGGGTAAACTAACAGGTAACCCGTGCAGGTAACTGACCAGTTACTTGCGCGTGATCAAAGCGACTTGGGCTTCTCTTTCGCTTTCCATCAGGCGTAGGGAAGCCATTCTGTCGAGCTACTATAAAAAAAACGCAGATGCGCGTATTTCGTTATGTAAGAAATACGCTTTTTTATTCAATATGGCTTTGCATTTGACCGCAATTCGCCTGATTTTAAGCGATGTTGTGGTTTACGGTGCACGGTAGAGCGCTTATCCAGCAAAAACCGGCGTATGCACACCGCCTGATTATATCATTTAGGGAACAAAGAGTTCTGTAGTTGACCCGTGTGCACCATGAAAGGAGGAGAATCGCAGTGGACGGACTTATAGATCTTCTAGTCACATTGTGTCACTGACGAGCTGTTCTCAGTCCGCTTGTGTCCATAACGTACTACCAAATGACGCGCTTGAGTCCGTTAATTAAATTTTAATTGACGATGTTTTGTTGTTATTGTACGTTGTGCTCTTAGACGACCACAATTTTGCTACCGTAGCCGTTAACTTCAGCAATTTCGTACAAAATAAGCAACAAAAGTTCTCCGCACACCTCACCGTTCCCGCCACAATACTTTCAATACAAACACCTATAATCCAAGTGGCACAAAGTTAGTTCGCCCGCACTCCACACAAAGTGTTTGAAGTCTATCTCTTTCAATTAACTAGAGGGTTCTCGAGATGCTCAAAGATCAGCCTTTGCGCGTACTTGTACGCTCTTTGCTAATAAAACAAAAAACTCTAAGTCTTTGTTAAGCACGGATGCTGGATTACATTTTTTTTTGCATCGCAGCGTTTTACATTTTAAAACATTTAGGTTACTCGAATCGTTAAACTTTAGACTAACGAGCTGGGTACATAATGTAAGTTTGGTTTTTTTCTTGATTATTTAAGAATACTGCACGACTAATCCAGTTTATTTTAAATACATAGAATATTTAAATATTGGATATATTGTAGGTGGTGGGCAACATTTGTGTAGGCATAGGCTGCGGTGACCGCTTAACACCATGCGCCGGGCCAGAATTAAATAACCCAAGACATGCCACGCTGGGCCACACAGCGCCACCTAGCCCCAAACTAAGCCGAAGCTTGTACTATGGGTACTAGACAACTGATAAACTTACTTAGATTCTTTTTTTTTTGTAAATAAATACATATTATAGATAGAAAACACCCAGACCAATACAAACAGACATGTTCATGAACACAAATGTTTGTACTGTGCGGGAATCGACAACCCGACCCTTGGCTCAGAGGGCAGAGGTCACTACCAAATGAGCCACCGAGCCTGTACAAATCTTGTTGACACCTCAATAAAATCTAAGCTAAACCATCTGTGCTAAAAAGTTGCTATGAATCGATCACATTAGAGTGCTTTTCCGCTAGAGATGTGCTATGCTGCGTTGCTATGGATGCGTTTGATATCCTCCAATCATATTAATTGGCCCAAATGGGATAGCACTCATGGAAACAAATTCAGCTAAGCTATGTTTACGTACGAATACGTGCTACAAATGTATCAAGAGCCTATGCTCTACCTACTTACTTACTGCCTGTTTCTTCATGGTACCATCTATGGCAGGGGTAAGAACCCGCTTCATAACTTAGCATCAATGGAAACGGTCAAATAGTTTCGTAGTTTAACTTTCGTATATGTCCCTCACATCCCTCAATCTATAATGTAACATTATAGATTTCACTTTGAGAATTACATTACAATACTACCTCCCTGACTACCGACTAGATCTTAGTTTGCTTCCTTTGTTACAAATTGTACCAAGATATTACTTAATACACAATATGCGAATTGTAATAGTTCTCCTTCTTTACTGATGTGTATACTTACACGATTGATGTCATTACAAGATGCTCACTTTTTCTCTCTCAAAGGTTTAATTTTCGAATTATGTAACATTATATAATATCAAATTCTTTAAAGGTGCTTCTTCGCTGAATGCAGTCACCTTTAAAGAATTTGAAAGCGTCATAGTAATTTAAAAGCAACCGTCGCGCAAATGACAACGAAGAAACTAGTTCTTCTATTCGACATCTAAACGAATATAACGTTAGCAAAGTGACAAGTGAAAATATTTCAACGAGAAAATATCAAATGAAATATTCATGCTGCCACTTGAATCTTATCCGTCGACTAAGAGAATAGTTCGATAATATCGTTTTAGCAATCGCAATTAGAAATGTCTTTCTTGGAAGCGAATCGCGAAAAACTCAGAGCTACGTAACAATCTGTTAGCAATATTGAATTGCTTTCGTAACACTGACTGACATATCGAATTGTATTAGATCTTTTAGAAATAAAGTAAGAAACCAGATTTATTAGGTACAAATCATATATCATTAGTTTTAATATACATACATTAAAAAATATCAGTGCAACTAGCAAACCGGCCCTAAGTAAAAACGAATCAAGAATGTTTTATGAGATTTAAATATTAATTAACCATAAAAGTTGCACAAAGCCGAAGCTCGTACCATAGACAACTGGATAACTTACTTAAATACTTTTTTTGTTGTAAATGAATACAAATTATACATAGTAAACATCAATACAAAGATTTTGCTGCTGCTTTGCATGCACTGCTGCCCGTTTACAGATATTCCTTTAGTCGTCTTTTACGAAATACCCGGAATGTGATACTTCCTATTCTGAATTGGGAAATCGCAAGGACAATTATTAGGTATGTATCTTCTAACCTGTCCAGGAAAACCTAGAGTATTTTGTGACCGAACTTTTGGCTTTAAATAATGATATAGTTTTAATTGTACCTGGAATTGGTTTCACGGAGTACTTTTGTAGAAGTAAGATAGTGGCGTTTTTAGATTTTTTTTAGATTTTTTATAAACCGTTAGTCTTCGATTTGACCACTTCACCTGTAACCTAAAAGCCAAACGCATCACGATACTTCATCCTCACACGACGGGCACTATTTGACGGTCGATCTCATTCAATTAACTAAAGGGCCCTTGAGAACACCCAGAGACCAGATGTACTTATTACAAATTCTGGTCACGCTGTTTGTTGTCTGCAAAATAATATCCGTTAAGTCTGTAGCTTTATAAAATTACGGGTACACGTTTTGTTCAACATGACAACTTTGGTTGTGGATTCCTTGTTGAATGTAATGTTAACACTGGAGTTAAGATGTCTTCTGCGTGGTGACAGATATTGAATAGAAATCACCGCCATCTGATCGTGATTTTCTAAAGAATCGACCTTATTCGATCGACTAAAGTCGATTCTTCGTCGAAATCTTAAGAAAACCTAAGGGATTTTTAACTTCTCGACCGGACCAATGGATCCGGCGAAACACTCGTAAAGTGACTTTGGCCTCGTTTTAGGGTAAGACAATGTTGGGTTAACCAGAGTTATAACGTTAGGTTCGATGTGGTGATGGCAAGTAACAATTGATTGATTTGTTTATTTTGCCCGTCATTGCAGTTACTTGGCTAGAGAAGCACCATGCTGTGCAGGCATAGGAAAAAAGGTTTGGTTTTAATTTTATACCGATGATATTGCTAATAAGCTATATTATAGCCTGTTTGTTAATCTGATGTAAACTGTATAGTTTCATTCGCATCCGTTCAATAATTTTCGTGTAAAAGAGTAATAAACATCTATCCATTTATCCAAAAAAAAATCCCATTTGTTATATTATTAGGATAGCTTTCATAATAATTTCAGGCGACATCACAATACTTGTCTTATAAGGTAGGTATAACAACAAAAAGGCACTACAAATATGTACTTAAATACAAAAACAAACACCCAGTCACGGAACTAACAAAACCGGCCAAGTGCGAGTCGGACTCTCGCACGTAGGGTTCCGTACCACTATATAACTAAATAAATGTTTTTCTTTACGTTTTATTATATTGGAGTTAATTAAATGAAAAAAATAGGTAATTTGATTTATGACGTTTAAAAAAAAACTACTGGCTAGATTTGATTCAAACCAAATATCGTTAGTAGTTTGCACAGTGATACACATGCTATATTTTTTTCAGTTTTATCATGCCCATATTTTAGAAGTTACGGGGGGGGGGACACTCATTTTACCACTTTGGAAGAGTCTCTCGCGCAAACTATTCAGTTTAGAAAAAAATGATGTTAGTAACCTCAACATCATTTTCAAATACCTATCTATAGATACCCCACACGTATAGGTTCGATGAAAAAAATTTTTTTCAGTTTCAGTTCCATGTATGGGGAACCCCAAAAATTTTGGATTTTTTTTCTGATTTTACTTTAAAATCTTAATGCGGTTAACAGAATACATCTACGTACCAAATTTCAATAATGTAGCTCTTATAGTTTCGGAATAAACTGGCTGTGACATACGGACGGACAGACAGACAGACAGACAGACATGACGAATCTATAAGGGTCCCGTTTTTGCCATTTTGGCTACGGAACCCTAAAAATGTTCGTCACATGAATGTTTGTCTAGGGTGGGGAACGAACCCACGACCCTTAAGTTCGATGTCAGGGATCACTACCATCTATAATGAGCCTCTAAGCTAGTGAAATAAACATTCGAATATGTAGAACGACTTAATTTTCTACAGACCCGACACTACGGAATATATTTATATGATGTACCTACGAGTAGGTAAATTTTTTGACAGCACCACAATATCGGGGCTGCGAATTCAATTAGGCATTTGTCATCGGTTGGTTGGAGGCGGGGCGGTTCGTGCGTGCAGAACAGGACAGTCAGCTTTTATTTTCGCATTATATTATTATTATATAGATAGATTTACTTGTGCATGTATGGTCGTCGTAATTACATCGTTAGTTTTATTGAGGGTCACTACCTTGTTCTTCATAAACGAGCCTATAATATTAAGTTCCGGTGAAGCTTCTGTGACTTCCCTGGTATTGCGGTGTTGGGCTCAATTGATATCTTCATCATCATCATCAGCCTATTGCAGTCCACTGCTGAACATAGGCTTCTCCAGTGGTTCGCCACCTAGGGCAAACTTCTGGAGGATATACCCATAATCGCCACGCTGGGCAGGCGGGTTGGCGATCGCTGGGCGTAGGTTCTGGCTCCGGTGACGCTGCTGCCTATTTAGCTACGCCTTCTATCGTGATGGTTTTACCGCCACCAGTCGGTTTGCCTGAGCCTCGTTTGTTGTTCGGCAGGATGCACCAGGGCAGGTGAGGATGGCTTGGAGCGAAAAGGTGATAGGTCGCTCCCTTACATCCCATCATCAATTGATATCTTACCATCAGGTATTATTCAGATTCATTTGCCCCCAGTGTCACAAAAACAAAAAATATTACCACGAAACCTCTTTCTGATCGAACACAATCTCCAACCATCTTACGAGTAGTATACCTAGATAGGTAGGAGATCCAAAAGAAACGCAGGGGACACAAATAAACGGTACAGCAACACCGCGCATGGTTCTATTTGACTGAGAAATCAATTTGTTCCACCGTTTTCATTTATGCGATTCGAGCGTTCCCATTTATTCCGACGCAAATTGGAAAGGGACCGACTGAGTTGTCAGCTGCGGCTTATGCACTCCGTCTCGACTTAGACAACGATACAGCGGCTAGGTTTGTGACGTGCTACGAAATAAATGGACAATGGAAATAAAAGGGAACGTCTTTGACTTGAACAGATGTAGGTACCTACCTTTTTGTCTGAATTTTGGGAAGGAATAAATTAGTGTAACCTAACCAAACGGTTAAGGAGAGGCCTGCGTCCAGTTGTGGACTTCCGTAGGCTGCTGATGATGATTATGATCATGATGAACCTAACGGTTTATCGTTGATCGTTGTCCTACTAAAAAAGGCGAATTGATAAGTTTCTTGGGGCACAACTTCATGTCATATTTTTTCACCGAGCAAAAGTGTTACTCGTGCATCTGTTTGCAGATAATTTAAAGAATGTTATTTTACTGGATGAAATTCGAATCTATCACTAATTCTCTGAAGGAGCCAACACACTTGATAGTTATAATGCAGATTAAGGTGCGATTAACTGCGATGATACACTGGGGGGCGCCCACAGCTGTGATGCTTAGGTTACATTTACCTAGGCGTGAGAGCCACCGCTCCCCCGAAATCTGGTGACGATGAAAAGGCTGCCTTTGCTGTCACCGTAATCATTTAGGAAAAAAGCGTCCTTGTCCGTGTGCTTAAACTAGGCCCGAGATTTTCCGCTGTTATTGTTAATAATAGGCTCACAAACTGTTTGATGAAATCGGAATACTAAAAGAATATAGTTCAGTAAATAAACCTTTCAATGTATCCGATTTCGATTTGTTAACAACTAAATATGTAAGGAGCGCTCTAAATATACCAAAGCATGACCTTTTTGAAGGGTTATTCACAAAAAGAGGAAGCCCCGTAGGCGTATTACCAACATATTTCCTATTATACGCACGGTCCGGCCTAAAAACTTTACTGAAATGGTTTGCAACTTTCGGTTTCATTGTTCCGAATGATGCCCCGACTAATTGAGTCATTATTTAGCCTTCGGTGAAGTTTGTTATTTACAGAAACCTTACGAAAATTATATTGCTTTGGAAAATTCTGAGGTAGCGAGTCTACCACCATACTGCTACGCCAAATGGATGTGCCAGATAATAACACCAAATAACTGATGAAACTTCGGTTTTCCCTTGAACTATGACTGGAGGCTGGACTGTAAAAGGAAATATGAGGGAATTCACCCTATAGAATACCGCAGCCAAATGACCTCCGCGTCGTGTTTCTACCTGTGAGTAGGATTTCCGGAGCTCGTAGGTATGGTTGGGCCGGCATGACGGTGGCAACAGACAGAACTAGTTACTTTCCCGTTATAACAGCGACTTGGGCTTCGCTTTCGCTTTCCGTTAGGCGAAGGGAAGCCATTGTGTCAAGGTACTGTAGAAAAAAATTATAAAAAAGCATGGCCCTTTCTTTTCCAGTCCCCATGCAAACCTGGTTTCCATTCCCACTTGGTAACAAGCTCGTTTCTGACCCCAATGCAATTCCATTCTCATTTGCTGCCGCAACCCTAAAAGGACTTTCTTTCATTATAGGCTTTTAACTTCCCCTCAGGAGTTAAGTTTTCAGAGACCCTCTTCACGATTCATTTTGATATTCCATACAGAATCGTGTGTAAAGACACTGTCCATTTGTAGACTCTGTTTTTAAAAGAACCTGATTTTATATAAAACTAGCTGTGCTCGCGACTTCGTCCGCGTGGAATAGTTATTTTTTCCCCGTTTTTTTTTTTATATTTTCCATTATTTCTTCGCTCCTAATAGTCGCAGCTTGATGTTATATAGCCTAAAGCCTTGCTCGATAAATGGTCTATTGAACACAAAAGAATTTTTCAATTCGGACCAGTAGTTCCTGAGATAAGCGCGTTCAAACAAACAAACAAACAAACTCTTCAGCTTTATAATATTAATATAAAAATAAAATAAAATAATAAATAGTTAAGATTTGCCACATCGTTTGGCCTCCATAAGGAATGAATTTCGCATAATGCAATATTAGTGAGCACCTATGTTCGTAAAGGGACTTCCACAAAAATGAGAGCCTCCAAGCACTTGTCGTTTCTGAAGTAGGTAATTTTTAATTTCAAGATTGATAAGTAAAGAAAAAATTGATAAGTCCTAAATACTTTTAGGACTTATTCATTAGTGAATCTATTTGTAGAAATAGTACTTAATACTTCCATGGTAGAAAAACATTACTTTCTTTTTATTAAGATTAAAAAAATCTATAACAAAATATTTCTAGCCAGCATTATTGTGCAACCAAAAAACTTTTTAAAACTGTGTTCCATAAAGCCAGGTGCACACGGCAGGTGCCGGCTAATCGAGTACTGTAATGAATCAAAGGCTGGACGCATAGTTCAGATAGCTTTTTCCAACTGCACACTTTTATTTTTGTTCGCAGCAGTCTCGTTAGTTGGGTCTGAATTGAAATTATCTTGTTATTTCAATTCTCTCGTTTGAAACGTAGTACTTTTTGCTTTGCTTTGTGTGGTTGGTAACACGTAAGTCCATTCGGCTTTTATTCATTTAATCAGATATGCGTTTTGTTTTAGTTCAAAATCGGATCTGTAATTTCATCAAGCGACTCCTAATTGTCTTTTAAAGGCATTATACCGATACTCTGGTTTGTTAGGCCAAGCATATTTTTTGTTTGTTTAGGGACGTTTTTATTAGTATAATATTAATGTTACATCCAGGAACGGTTCTTTTCTGTTTCTATTTTAGCAAATTTTTTTATTTTAAAAGATTAAATCACAATTTAGAAAAGAGAAGGTAAGCTTTTTTTATCTGATGGAAAGCTAAAAGGATGCCCAAGTCACTGTGACAACGGGTAGGTAACGTGTCTGTTGCCACCATATGCCAGCCCGTAAGATGCTTCCTCATTTTCCGTTTTAACGGGCACATATCAAAAGATGAAGAATGAGGAATTGGTGAAGATAAGAATTGCCGGACCCTTCTTAAATCTGTGCAGTTCGAACTATTGTGATTGACCACTGTTTACTATAAATATGCTATGTTTTAAACTATCTTTCTAAAAATAAAAAGAGCCTTTGAACGTGATCCTAAATTATCTGATTCACAGAAGCATTTTTTTGTGAGAAGTACCTTATCACATTTAGGTGTATTAAATTCTCACTTATTTATTTCTAAGTTGAAAAAAGCCTTAAAGATTTCGTAATTAATTCTGCTAAATCCATTTCAAAGATAAAAAAAACAGTAAGGAATTAATTTCTGTAAATTGCCACTAGTTTTGTTTTTTTTTTATAGTAGCTCGACATAATGGCTTCCCTACGCCTAGTGGAAAGCCAAAGAGAAGCCCAAGTCGCTGTGGCAACTGGCAAGTAACTGGTTTACTGGTCGGATGGTGTTTACTCTTGAAATTTTAATTATCTAATTCAATTTCATTTTAAATTTCGCTGAATCTTGACCCATTCAGTAAATGATCAAATGAAAAAACTTTATATTATCATTTTAATAAAACTGGTCTCAACGTCGACAAATTAAATGAAAATATCCATTTTATTACGCAACCATTGCGCTTGCTATTGGGTGAATAAAAGGGCCTTTCATACGCTTTCCGAGCACAGTTACTAAATCCTTAATAAACGACTTTAATTATCTTGAATAGTTTTAAATTTAAATACTAGCTTTGTTTGTAAATGCTTTTGTCCAATAATACGGGAAAACAAAAGAGGGCGAAATTATTTTAAATGCCTGTAATTAGTGAGGTTTTAACAATTTAACGAGTTTCGGGCTTAAATAAAATACAGTATCTACATAAAGTTGCATGATATAAACACAATTATTTTAACTGTTGCCGAGGCGATAAAAGTAAAAGTAATCCATTGAATATTTGTAATTATTTAATATACCATAAAATAACCATGATGAGAATATTATGAAGAAGAACTGAGTTTTTTTTCTTTTTATTGGCTTTGCGTAGTGGCGTCCTATCACTTTTTGCCGCGGCAACACATTGGATTCAACTTTGCATCCATCCACTGTCCAATGCCCAATACTAACGCGCTCAATGTCTTCATTGTATTAAAGTACCGTTACACACATTGGTGCATTGGGCGCAAAGCGTTACGTTGGTGCAAATATCTCCAATGTGTGGCCGCGACTTGACGGAAAGATAAAAAGGGATCCCAACTCCCCCTGACAACTCTATAACAATGGTTGATGAGCGGGTAAGGTTTTCAATCAGATGCTATTGTTAGATATTAATTTCGGTGAAATGAACAATCAGAACATCTCTTCATTCCACATTTATGTTCTTATTGGGATACTATATTTGTTTAATACAAAACGACGCATTAGTAAGTTTAGGCAATAGTAGCATTTTTAATAACTGTAATGTATATTTTTTATTTCACTGTGTTACATTGTGTGACAAATATTTTTTCAATTTTCACAAAGTTTTTTTAGTTTTGGATGGCTAGGATTGTTTACAAATCTCGTAGTTTATTTTAACTAACAACGCTAAACTACGTTAGACTATAGAGGGGAATACAACAAATCAATTTGTTGAAAGCGAAACACATGGACTCGAATGGAAAGCAAATATTGCACGCAGTATACACAAACCTTTTGACTTCGAAAATGTTTATTTTTATGTGCTTGTCTGATATATTCTGATATATTCTCTTAACTTTTTTACTGAAAAAATAAATAAATTGATATTTTACGCTTAGATACATAATACCGAAGCAAAGCGAGTGCAGATCGCTAGTATCTATATAAAATATACGTAGCCTATGTGTTAATCTGATGTATGCGCGAAAGAGTAACAAACATCCATCCATTTACCCATCCATCTGATCCATCCATCCATAACATCAGAAGGATGCCTAATCTTATTTGAGCATTTAAACATACTTACTAAATAATGGTACATCTGTAGATCAAAAGTGTGACTCTTGTATGTCCTATGTAATACAGCACGTATCTAATAATATTTCACTTAAAACAACCTTAATGACATCAAAGCTCGATGTGACGTCAGAAAAATAGGGACTTGTCTTGTACCCACTTTATTAGTTCAAAGGAATCGCTGAAATGCTATGCTTTCTAGTCCTTTGTTCTGTTTCAAAGGAAGATACTCTTGGATCATACTAGAACTTTCAAGTTGTTATTTTCTGACCTTTTACAAGCCTCAAGCTTTTTTAAATCTGGATCTATAAGAGCTGATTTTCGTAATGTTGTTTGTATTTTCATGTACTTAATCAATGTAAGATAAATTTTATCATAACAGAAGTACTTTAAAGGGCAGAATGGCTAGATTAACTTACATGATTGAAGAATATAGTAAAATACTTTTGCTATAGCAACAGGCTATTACGGCTAAAAATTGTAATTAGTCCGTCTTTTAGCTTAGTCAAAAATAAGAGACACGTATTTTTTTATTTGTAAATTAGAATAAAAATTACAAAGTTATAGCCCGTTGAAATTACTCGTGACGTCACTCGGTGAGGCATTTTTAAGGGAGTGAGTGACGTCAAAGACTCCCACTCCAATTTTTGATGCCTAGTATCTTTGCTATTGTTTATTTGAATGAAAAAAGGTAAAACACGTGTCTTTATGCTAAAAGACGGACCAATTAAAATTTTTAGCTATAATAGCCTGTTTTGCTATGGGATTTCCCTATTATACTTAATCAAACAACAGCTAAAAATTTAAATTAATGGAATATAAATAAATGATTCAGTCACTTGGGTTTCTCTTTCGCTTTCTGGCGTATTAAAGCCACTAGGTTCATTATCATCATCAGTCTGACAACTTCCAGCAGTGTACATAGGTCTTCCCTAATTACATTTACCATTAGGAGGGAAAGCCTTAGACACCACGCTTGACAACCGGATCGGTGACAGAGTAGGAGTCATGTGTACTAGGTAAAAGCTGCCTCCCATTTCCTGCTATTCTCTTAGTTGTCTACTACGACACCCACGGAGTGAGATGGGCTGGTCTTATTTTAAATCCTGAAACCACAAGTACATACACCTACTATGTTACCATGTGGGTATACTCTCTCCTGTAAATGTTTAGTTTTGTTTAATAAAGAATCTATCAATAATATTATTGTAAATACAAAAATTCTGTCTAAACCACATATACATTATCCGATATAAACTTTCCTATCCGAAAATAAAAACAGACTAAGCAATTTAATTCGTCCAAAGTCAATATAACAGCCTTTCACGTCGTTCAAAAGTTCACAATTTTTATAACGACATTATAAAGTTATTCTGTCTATCAAACCAAAGCCGCGGAGTCAATAACCGAGTTTTTTATTAATTCCATCTCGGTGTATTCCGGCATCTGCCTCGAGGAATCGATTTAATGCCGTCTTTCCATTTATCTACATACAAATCGGAGCGGGCCAAGTGGCTGTCAGTAGCGTTGTGCCACGACAAAAGGTCGACGGTACGCGGCCCGGCCTCTTTTTGCATTCGACCTCTTCTGAATAACGATGGCAGATTGTAAATTAGCGTCTTCGTGAACTTCGCGATTCTCATTTATCTGGTGGCTATTGTTTGAAATTGGAATAAATGGCAATGGTTTAGTAACCATTATCAGATTTTGTATCGTACGTAACACTGGGCCGGATTTTTATCCTAATAGAAATATTACCTATTCACATAGCAAATTGACTGGCTCGGTGGCTCATATAGTAACGACTGCCTTTTATATTGTAAGCTAGGTAGAGTATGTTGTAAGCACAATAGAAAAACGTCAGCACTTCGTGGTTTCACAAATAGAGTGACACAGAAAAATAACAAGAACATAACATCAAAAAGAACTCTCTCATATATTAAAGTAGCCAGTATTAATTGCACAGCACAGCGCATGCATCCTCCAACATTTTACACTAAGGGTAAGGGTAATGACCTGTGCCTGATCTCTCGCTGGTCGTGACCATATTAATGTATTTGCACGCAAGCACAATATGGTCAAATTATCCGCTGTGATCGAAAGTCGGTTAAAAGAGTACCTACCAATTAGTAGAAGACAAGAGACGAATTGCCGCACAATAAAAACTTATTACTTTACCAGAACTTGAGGAGGCGATCACAAAACCCATTCGGTACGATTATAATATGCCAAAGTGCCAAATAAGTCACAAAACAGGCGCGACCCATTAATCGGGAATACTCACCGCCTATTCCCAGTTAAAAACTGAACTGACGTACCCACCCTCATCCGAGGTTTTCCTCCTTTCACGCTTTTTGCGAACGCTCTCGTGACACTTCATTTATAATTCTGCTTAATCCAAGTGAGTGAGTTCTTACCGAATGAATTTGTAATGTAAAGATTAATGATATATGCTACAAGTTCTTTGAAAGGCCTCCCTCTTGTTATATTCTTATCGTATTTATCAAAGCTCTTTTGTAGTCGATATAAGAAGATTTCAACGCAAATTGTATTATTCTTAAGTAGCTCGGGATTTAATGGAACTAAGCTTGTGGAATAGGTAGTAGGTAGGTAACTAAGATGTGTGTATTTAGTAAAAATGTCGGAATGTTTTACAAATCAATTTAGCTTAGGATGTAAGTTATGTACTGTTTGTTTCGTTTAATGTACGAAAAAGTATACACTACACTTCATCATCATCAGCCCGTGTCAGTCCACTTCTGGACATAGGCCTCTCCTAATGTTCGCCACCTTGATCGATTTTGGGCCTCTCGCATCCAGCACTTGCCAGCCGTCCTGCGCAGATCGTCACTCCACCTGGCCTGAGATATTACTATTGATTATAATATTGAGACATTCAGTATGATATTGTTATGTCCAGCAATGGACTGCGATAGGCTAATGATGATGAGGCTCAATATATACAATATTTTGTTACGTATATAGGCTACATAGACCATCTTCAAGGTGAAATCTATGGACAGGAGACGAACTGGTCTCACCGGCCGAAACAGGTCGGAGACCACCATCTGGATTATTCTTCTAGGATTATAAAAACAAGAATTTGTACTATAATTTCTCTCTTCTCCAGAATATCTTGCAAACGAAATTGTATAACTAAAGCAATTACATAGATTGGCAAACATCGCAAAATCCCTACCGATTCGCGCTCCTTATTGAAATGTAATGTTTAGACTCGACTAAATTTAATTGTCGAAGTTCAGATTGAAAAAGTTATGGCGGTCTCATAATTCCACCGAGCGAGGGCCGGTGCCTTGGGCGTAATTATTAGATATGTTTGTTTTGTACAATTTGGTTAATGTAGCCCGCGCCGCAGAGTTTTACGGCCAAAATTTTCGAGAACCTCTTTACCGTAGGTGGAAATTATTTCTTAAACTTTTACTGCTCTGCCGTAATGGGGATTTTTAGGCCACAATTTCGTGATTACGCACGGAAATTAATGTGCACGTGTGGAGTGACTGTAATAGGTTCAAGGCTCGTTTAATTTCATTATAAATACGTATACGGGTTTCGACATGTTTTTTGTAACTTCTTGTGTGGAGATTTTTATTTGGAGGCATTTCGATTTCAATACCATAGCTTCATGTACAAGATAACATGTACGGGAGCGACTCATCATCTTCTCGCTCGAAGCCATTCTCCTTTATCCGTGGTGCATCCTGCTGAATAACAGACGAGACTCTGGCAACCTAATTGGTGGCAGCGTTATAATCATCACGATTGAAGGAGTAGGTACCTAGAGGTAAACACCACAGGCCGATGATGGGCAGCAGCGTCACCGGAACGAAAACCTTAGGCCTTGCGATCACCCGCTTGACCAGTGTGGTGAATATGAGTATTTTCCCAAAGTGGCAAACAACTGGAGTGGTCTATATCCAGCACTGGACTGCGATAGGCTGATGATGATGCATCCAGCACTTGCCAGTCCTGCGCAAATCGTCAACGTTTTGCATGCAATTGCTTTCATTAATAAAATAAGAGTCGTCCATCAAAGAAAACTGGCATACAACTTATGCCAGTTTTCTTTGATGTGTATCTTTCTATGACATTCTTAATAATTCAACTTTTCCATCAGATATCAAAATGCTCGAAAATTTCCGTATTGAAGAATTTCCACGAAAAAAATATGGATTTAATCATGATATTACATCATGATCAGGTAACAACGGTATAAAGAAACCAATTGAAATCTTTAGAGAAATACAATGAAATTCTAAAGATTCTCAAGGTTGTGTACAAATTAAACACTTTCTTGAAATTTGTTCAATATCACAGACGCTACATTTTCAGTCAAAGTAACATTGAAGGGTTTCTTCTAAGAGAAAACTTGGATAATGAAATTAGGTTACTTACTTAATCTTTTATCCGCTCTCATCCATACTCTATAACTAGACTATTTTCATGTTTCAAAATTACACGTTTATCATATAGATATATCTATCTTATTTTTTCTATACAAAAATAAAATAAAATCTATTGGAGTACCCATCTAACTCTTTTGTAGTAGAAAATTGTTTTCGATATGAGTATAACGAAAATTCAAAAAAGGAATGACAGATATTCAAACCAACAGAGCACCCAATTTTCGCAAACTTACTGCCGTGGCTAAGTCTCAAATCCCGCAAAGAGAAAGACATAAAAACCACAGTAGACAATAAAGAAACATGTAGGTTTCATTCATTCTCATTAAGCACTGCGCTGTAACCGGCCACTGATAACTTTGTCGGTACACGCCAGTTATCAGATTAAATTCGGCACAAGCTAGATTGTCCGCGTAATGGACTCCGCGGACACGAAGTGGAACGCAAACTTGTTATTTCGAGTAAATAATGTTGCTAATTTGGCTGACATCTGATTACTGGAGTGGGACGTTGCTCAATCTTAGGCTTCTCACATCCAACACTTACCAGCCATCCTACGCAAATCGCCCGCGGTCGAGCAAGGTACGAACAAATGGAAAGGTCTAGCAGTGAACTTCGAGAGGCTGATGATGATGATGATTACAGAAAAGCTAGTCTCTAGTCTAGTCGTCATCAGTCGTCATGACCACCGCTCCCCGCAGTCCGGTAATGATGACAAAGCCACCTTGGTTATCTTCATAGACTTTAAACAATTAAGTATGTAAAGTTTCCATTATCGCTAAAGCTAAGATACCTCGCACTAAGGTCTTCGAGCACGACCACCAAGCTAATAGGAAGTAGATACTTCCAATTTTATAAATTTATGTAATAAAGGAGCAGGATTTCGAGCTGTAAGTTATGGTGATTAAAAAGAAATACGTCAACCGTACAGTCATAAAACAAGTAGGTTGCATTCGTTCCCATTCGTTAGCGGGATCCACACCAGACGATTCATTCATTACACTCCGACTGCACGAGGAGAGCGCTATAATTTTTTTTTATGACAGTGGTGCTTATCTGTCCTGAGTGATGACTGATAATGATCGAGACTTCAGTGCCTAGATTCCGCAACACCGGAGGAGCCACAGTAGCGTTGCCGGCCCTTGAGAAATTTGTAGGCTAGCTTTTTGAAGGCCCCTAAATCATGTCCATTCGAAAAAGTCGCTGCTGTAAGTTAGAGTCGCGAGCAGTTGGATGTGAACGATCCAAATGCATGGATTGGAGCAAATGCTCGGTGATGCCTCTTAGCTAGGCTCGTTTCCCGATAGACATAATCTTCAGGTTTTCAAGGCGAGAGTAAATGCGTGAAATCATCGCAGATCGCGAAATTGCTGTACCCATTCGATTCGTCCAGTGTAGACCCGGCCAAGTTGCGCGATGCTACACTGATATGGTCGTCAGTGTACGCAGTTATCGGATTAAATTCGGCCACAGCTGGGCTGTCCGTGTAATGAACATGAAACGGAACGCAAACTTGTTATTTTACGCAAATAATACGGTTAATTTTTGCTGACATCTGATTATTGAACATGGATTGCAAACGTCGGTTTTATATTGATTTGTAATTGAATGTGCAATATTTTGTGACAATAACCACTAGTCTAGAACAACAAATCTGTTCGGTTTGTAATAACTTACATAAATAAATATCAGACAACATCACATACATTGCACCGATCCAAAAGTAAGTAGCTTAAGCACTTATGTTATGGGTATCATAACAACACAGGTACCACAAATAATTAAACACAATAAAAAAAATATACTTAAATACATTTATAAACACCCAGACATGGAATAAACACAAGTGCCCATTATACAAATGTTTGTCCCGCGTGGGGATCGAACCCACGACCATTGGCTCACCCTTGGTTTATATACCTAATGTTGTTATACACATAAAGAAACCGAAGAAACTGTTCTTACAATAATACTTATAAGCAAGTTTAGAAGTACCCAGTGATACTATGAAAAGTAAGTGACGACACAAGTCATATGCCTACATTGTACATGATATTTTACTTTTAGGTTCTAAACTTTTTAATTCTACAAATCATTTCTATTTCACTGGTAATCGATGTAATAGAATATGGAACTTGTTTGACTCAAAGTGCTTCTACGCTCACGAGAAATTTCAATTTCCGAACAGTAACCGTGTCTGAGATTTAAGGGGAGAGACTGTCGTTGAATCACAGATAGGTAGGTACTGTAAGTATAGGAATGTACACCACAAATAGAGGTCTTACGATGTTGTGTTCATCATTCTGTCAATAGAATAAACGGTCCTTTAAACAACTAAAAACCCCGACAGCGTTTTAATGTCATTTGGAAATGAAAAACCGAGAAAAAGTCTACGGGTCGACACCTATTCTAGATTTTATGGTGGCTTATACTGACTTGAGAACACATACCTGTTGTAAATACACTATACATAGGTACGCTATATTTTTCCCGGTTTGAGTTGTCATCTCCAAATTAAACCTAGATAAGCAGTTCGCTAGACCTAAGATCTGATCTAAGGTATACCAAACAACAATCAAGAATGATATAGGTGTATAGGTGTAGTAATGATATTAGTATTTTTAATGCATATAAACTTACTACATTACCTACTTACTGAGAATTAAAAACAAATTATTTCCATATAAATATATTTTGCCCTTAAATAAGCCTTTTCATACAAACATTTGAGTGACAAAATGTGTCTTCTTTTTTATTTGATATGGAAATCGTAGACATGAAGAAGCGTCTTTCCAAGTCAATATCAAAGTCCAAGTCAAATAATATTTAGTGGTATATCTTTGATCTTAAGAAACATTAACGAATCGTCAAAACTACCGGCCATGCCGGTGGCAACAAACCTTTTTGTTTGTTTACTTGCCCGTCAACGCAACGACTTGGGCTTCTCTTTCGATTTCTACCAGACGGAGAAAAGCCAGCAGGTAGGGGCAGAGGTTTCACTGTACAAAAAGTGTATATAATCTGTTTTTAATTTCTAAATATCAAACTCACTCGAGACAAATGTAAGTAGCAGTACCTTACCCGTGTTCCATTTAAAACATTCTTTTTTCATTCTGCAATAACTTAACGCAGCATCGCGCCCGATCCTTAGAACATGCACCAGACAAGCAAATCATTAAAGAGCTCCTCTAAAAGTACACTGTAAGCGGGCATCGGACGGCTCCATTAAAACTTAGATACGACGTCGTACCGCTTAGCGGATGGTACGTAAATACTAAAGATTACTTTAAAATGCGCATACAGTTTCCAAACAAAAACATTGAGAAATTGCCTCGTTGGAATTAATAAGTTTTTCCACTTTGCGGCGAGTATGTGCCACAGTGGGAATAAGTTTAAGTTGCGGTTTCTTCATAGAGGGGGCAAAAGCGATTGTAAGCCACGTGATCTAGTCATTTGTTAGCTTATTGCTTGAGTGAATTTTATGAGGCAATTGAAAGGCGTACTTTAAGTGCTTCAGGATTATGTATTTATATTTATACATTCTAGGGAAGAGAGCCTTCTGCTCCTGTCATTTAGAAAAAATATATAAAAAGTAATATTAAAGGGGGCTGTAACTTGGTCTTTCAATATTACCCTCATGCAAATTCATTGGGTTGGACATTAAAGCAACAAAGATAGTTCAGGGGATTGGCAGGCTGAAATTGCGTCATCGTCTCCTAAATGATACATACCATGCATTTTGAACTTCAAGCTCGAGTTCTTGAGTCAATTTAGGATATGAACGCCAAGCTATCATTTGGTACTCATAGTACAAGGAAAAGTTTGTTTTAGTGGTTGGTGTGAAATTTGATGCGATCGTATTTATCATATCTATAATATTTTTTGTTGAAGTGAGGACAAGGTTCAATAAGATAAAATAGCTCTTTATAAAGTTCAACATGAATATACTCACCAGCACAACATTAATTATTAACGTTTCTCCATAAAGGTCACCCAAAATATTTAGTATGAGTTTTACACTGCACAAAAAAAGACCATCCACTTCGGTGCTCTAAAAGTTATCTACATCGGAACTCATCTCAAATTATTCGCTTTTTCACATACAAAAACTTGTTAATTAAACGGCAACGTTCCTCAAAGCAGTTTTATATAGATACCTATGCACAATTTGGCAGTTTACGAAACAGGATTAAGCCGTTTGTTTGCGAAGCTCTAAGCAGACACGCGCTAATGAAGGGATTAAAGAGAAAAAGTGGCCCGTCCCTCGAACCGCCTGAAACTAGATTAGCGCGGAGATGGGATCATTAGTGAACGATACACCTGATTAGGAGCCGGCTATCCGGCTGATACCCCGTGATGCATCGCTCTGCTTCACTTCTGACTTAGTGGTTCCCGTGATCGGCATTTAACAATGTTCAATCGATTGTATATTAATACGTTAAATAACGGAGTTTGGCGAGAGTTGACAACTTTTTGAGATCGCTGAGCTTTGGGGAGCGATAGCTACCGAAACTTTTTAAGGATGTCAAACTGACCTTTGAACTTACTTATTATATGTTGGGCGGGGAAAATTTTTCACTTAATTCTGATTCATTTACGGTGATGCATCGTTCTTTCACACTTTGACTTTATAATCAAAATGATCGTACATTTTTGAATTATTATTTGATTTAGACGATGGTTGGTTACTTACACCTACTAATATCAAACTGAATCTAAGATTTTAAAGATTCGCGTTCCATTACAACGAAAACTACTATATTATTATTATCAATGAGACTAGTGCGCGATTTTTTTATGTACTACATCATATCCTATGTTTCCTTTGTATTAGAAAAATCGTAGTCACAACGGATCGAAGCGAACGGGGTTGTCTTGTCAGGCAGGCTTGTAGATCTTCTGCTACCCTCACCTGGTCTACTAACAACACTATGCGAAGTAAGGCATTTACTTATACCGGCACTTAAGTGCTGTTTTTCAATAGGTTTTTTTAGGGGATATGAATGATGAAAAGATCAAATGGTCAGGTCATCGACAACCTAGCAACTACAAGCATAACTGCCACACAATTAGTCAAAGCCATGTTGAGGCGTCATCGAAGTTACATCGGTTGTGTTTACAAATCGAATGTGCTTCTGTTCTAACTAAGCAATCGAAGTTGTCTTTGTATGTAGTCAATATTTCATCGTCTAACTACGAAACAACAGAATGTCTACACATTGTTTAACTCTATATTCACGTACCTCTTTGTGAAAGAACTATAGGATGGTTTAATTTTAAACGGGTACTTGTTTTATTACAAGGTGTAAAACAATGCGATAGACATGCTTTAGCCGATGACGGACGGCGGCTTCACCTAGAGCGAAGAGCTACGCTCTGCGATCGCCAACGCACCTGCCCAGCATGGACTATTGGTATAAAAGCCTCCAGGTGTTAGTCCAAAGTGGCGAACAACTGAGTCTATGTCCCAAAAGTGGACTGTGATAGACTGATTATGATGGTGAGACATGCTTTGTTAGTATAACTAATCTTACAAGGATAATAGAAAAAAAGTAATAGAGTAAAACAGTTACTATTAATATGAAAACAGAAACCGATAAATCAAAGTAAACCACCCAACTATCCCATTGTGCGATATATCTGCTCCGAGCCAATTCCGTACCGGAGCAATACAAAGAAGTTACTCGTGTAACTATCTCGAGTAAGCAAAAATGTTTCATACCAAACATTTCCTTGCAACAGCGTGGCTTTCATATGATTCACCAATAATCCATCTATTACCAGACCCGGTTAAAGTTAATTCAAACAATCAAATCTACGGAGCCCAAACCGGCCCGGACAAACTGGCTGTCCGGCCCGCCGTCCGTACGAAGTTGTAATATTTTATAGATATTGGACCGCGTTTTCTGTCATTATCGTAAAAGGAGCGTCAGCAAGAAAACTATTCCCTCTCTTCTATTACTTTCATAATACTTAAGTGGATCCGATACTTGCGTAAAGGAAATTGAATCATTTATTGTAACGGCATAATACTGCTTTATCAGATAGGTTTTGGATAGACATATCTATGATTGTTTACTACAAAGGTTCTTAGTTAACCCGTTACGATTACACGTATGGTCTAGTAGGCCCTTAACATCTCGGTGCATTTATTTTAAGATGGGATTTCATATCAATGTGTTTAATTTTTACTATGTATTATTTATTTTGGGTTTATAAAGTGCTCACGTACCCTGTAAGTCATCAAACTGAATCTTCTATTGGTGTAGAACACATTAATTGTATGCCAAGAACACACAATCAATTGATGGAATTCAGAATTGAATTCATATGTAAGGATAAAAAATAAACAATTTGAGCAATATTTTCGAGCATTCACAATTGAACAGACAAAGTTAATACTCCATAACAGAAGCATAAAATAAATATCGTGTATTTGTTTTTAGACCCGTCATATCCATATCAAATCCCTATTTACGGGTCAGTCAGATCGGCAAAGTGTTTTCCATCGTTACTTTACCTGCCATATGTGGAGTGTTAATTTATTTATGAAACAATGGAATATTCTCTACGCATACTTATCATCGAAACGAAATGCGGTGTAACCTTGCTGAATAAAAAGGCAATTTGTTTACTTTACGAAAAGAAAATGTATTGTGGTTGTAATTATTGGGTGTAATTTATAAAATATTTAGTTAAGTAGTATAGTTCGTGGCTTCGCCCGTGAGGGCATCGGTATACTCGTAAAAATATAAGAAGCCTATATCGAGGGCATTGCGTTATCTTCATATTTTATTTTATATTAGCCATTTAACCAGATATGCAGGCGTCTATCAGATTATGCCATCTATCTAAGTCTTACGTTCAAAGGAAAAAAGATGCAGAATACAATTGGATGAAAGCATCCAATTGTATTCTGCATCTTTTTTCATGTCATCTTTCTATGTACGAGTATCACAACTATCGTCTGCCCTTGGGACGTATGTAGCTTCAGCAATATTGACAATAAAATGGTATGCATCATTATTAAAATGAATTTGACGTTCGAAAATCCCGAGGTCTCGCGAATACCCTTTAATGTAAGGAAACCCGTAAGCCCAGTTTTGGTCTAGAATATTATCCTTGTTCTTAGACAATAATGTGGCTGGTCATTGTCAGAGGATCCTTTGGAATTATAGTTAGTTCCCAGTAAGATAATAGTTTTGGGTCTGTTTGCCCTTCTAGCGGGTCTATAACAACCTGTTGTGTATTAGTTTCTCGTAAAGCGATCGATTTTATTTGTTATTGCGTAGTGAAGAAGTTTAGTGTTATAGAACTTTAGATTTATTGATTGTATAAAGTTCAATGTTTAACTGGAATTTTCGGCAAAGTCTTCTATTTTACAAGATGTCGGGTCATATTCTAAACGCACCTTTTAAAAATCTAGGGTAAGGGGTGATATGTCATGAAAATATCAAGCGCTTTTTTGCTCGACTTGACGGGGGCTCTGCCGTACCCCCGGATATACGTAATTACCAGCCTACATTATGTCCACTGCTGACATTATGCTCTGGCAAAGACAATTGTCATTTGGCGGATCTGTCTTAGTCACCACGCTTGGCAGGCGGATTTGTGACCGCAGTAGATTTATTTGTACCCAGTAGATTTAGTTGTTTGTTTCCTGATATTCCCTTAGTCGTCTTCTATGACATTCAATGGACGAGATATGGTAGCCCTATTCTATCCGGAAACGACACAGACAATATAATCACTCACAACCTAACAGAGAAACATCTAATTGTTAAAATGCTTACGAAATAAACCTTCCTAACATTAATTATTAGCATTTTTGTACCCACGAGGTATGCAAAAGCTATATACAAATCGCTTAATACAATCCTCTGTTGGCCAAAATGATACCGAAAATTACTTAAACGTTTATGCACCATACGCGACCGCAACAAACGAATTATTTTTAATGTGCAAACAAAGTGACGATAAATTGCCGGCGAGACCGTTTCCCGCCACTCGCCCGTGAAATCATAAAATCAAAACTACAAAGTGGGGGGACATGATGCGGTATGCGTCACACATTAATCTACGGACGCGAGTGTGGCTGTAGCGAGCGTCCGGCGGTGTTGCCACCTGAAAGGCGTGGAAAATGCATTGAAATCAGTTCTATGGTTTACAATTTAAAGGATTGGAAGAAGAAACATAAAAAAACGAAGTTGCAAAACGCTCAAAGTAACAGTAAGTATACACTGTTCTGTTCCGTTCTGCACTAACTGTTGATATCAATATAAAGAATGAGCTTTATTATTTCATTTTTTTATTCAAAATGAGTCTGCGCTTGCCTGCGATTCGCCTAATGGTAAGCAATATCGTAGTCTACGATGGAACACGCTCACCCAGCAAAAACCGGTTCACTCTCGCCTTGAACATCGGAAGATAATATCACTCGGGGAACAAGGAGCCCGGCAAAGAGTTCCATAGTTTAGCCATTCGCACTATGAAGTCCGTTAGGTAAGGAGGTCCGTTGCAGGACATAGGCCTCCTCCAAAGACTTCCACAACAGCCTGTTGCAAGTTTGCCGCATGCATTTTATTATTTGCTAGTAAATTCTTTCTTTACAGTAGATATTATTTTAGATTATAGCCTATGTATTAATCTGGTGTATGAACTTTAACACCTGTAAACCTTAAAATTCTTTCAGTAGTTTTTGCGTGAAACAGTAACAAATACCCATCCATTCAAACAAATTTTCGTGTTATATAATAGTAGTAGGAGTAGTTTCTCATGTAACATTTAGGCACATTCACTGCCGGTGAGTAGGGTTTCCGGAGCTCGTGGGGGGTTAGGGTTGTGCTGGCATGGTGGTGGCAACTGACAGGTAACTAACCAGTTACTCGCCCGTTGTCACAGCGACTTGGGCTTCTCCATCAGGCGTAGAAGCCATCATGTCGAGCTACCACTATGAAAAAAGAAGTTCCATGTTCGTATTAAAGCTTATAATATTTGTGGTACCTTCTTTCTGATACCCATAACACAAGTTAAGCACTTACTTTGGGATCGTATCTATATAATTTTCTTCAAATATCTACTAAAATTGCTCTACTTGTATAAGTGTAGCAACACAGCGTGGACTGCCCGGCAAAATCCGCATGCGGACAGCGACAGAGCAAAGCCCACCAAAAGCAGCTTTGAATTTGTCCCTGAACGGATTAAAAGCGGAAAGTTTGTTGCATGCATTTTTAAACGAAACTCCTTTTTGCATCACTCTGTAGTTAATAGTTTCGCAAATTAAAGTTTGTAAATGAGGTTTGTTGTGTATATTTTTTTTTTTGGATTTTTATGAAACTCTGCACGTTGCGTATCAAATAAGTTGGCGTTTGCAAATAAACAACATTTTAAAACTAGGTTTCAGTGTTATACGCTTACATCTACATATATATTTTTATGGGCTTAGGTCTAACAATAATGCCATTCCGAAGTCCAAAAGACATAAAATTCAGGTTTCAAGGCTGTTACTGATGATGATAAAAGAGTATATGACGTTTACAGGTGAAAAAGTCGACACGGCTCCACAAATTGCTTGTAATACAAATCAGTCGAGTCGCCGTCGAGTGTACACAATAGCGTCTGAATATTTTGCACAAATGAAAGTTGCCGTCAATATTTCCATCGCACAATGGGAGGCTTTCTGAATGGAGTGAACACTCGCGCAAAGTAACATGAGGAGGGAAAATGAAAAAGTTGCCCGCGGAAATGTCCCGATAGGAGAATCGAGGCAAATGGAAAAACTTTGTCCGATACGATAATTTTTATTTTGGAACGTTTTTTTTTTGATTTGCTATCGCTACCGCATGTTTAGAGTTAGATGGATTTTTTGCCAGACCTATTTTTGGTTTGATGTGGGTATTGCCGTAAATATATACGAATAGTAGGTATATCTTGTTAGCTAAATGTAATAAATAATAGTTTTCGAATTTGAAATCCAAGTACGTTTATTAGTCTTAGGGCTCCTCTTCACTAACTCAGAGGAGTAAAGAGGACGTCCAAAACAATTAAGTACATGCCAATAAAAGAATACGTTTCCCAAATTGATTCGAATGGTAACACTAAGACAATTTTAACGTACCTTTATCACGAAGGAGTTTAAATAACGAAGGTCCTTACATAATGCAGTTCTCAAATTACGTAGTACATTTCCTCAGAGAGGAGGTCAGGTGTGTTCCCTCCGTAGGTTGTCCCACACTATGCAGGCGCCGCGCATACTTGGCGGCAACTCATCACTTATTACGACCCCAACTAGACCTCAACTATCGCCCGGAAAAATTAAGCACACTCGCCCACATATTTACGAATATATCCATGTAATAATTATCTTACTCGTGTTCTTAGTTGAAAAGTCAGATCGACTTTTCAATGGCCGGATAAACTTTCAGTCTGATAAGCAGTCTAGAGGGTAAGAAAGCCTATGACAGGGCGCCATTTACTATAATCAGTAGTTGTAGTACCATTTTATGGAAGTCCGTTATTTCTGAAACCCAACATCCGCGCGTGCGATGCTGCCGGCACAGCTAGTACGAAATAAAGGTTGGTAAAAGTGAGAACGGGGAATTGTCAAAAGTGTTGACAACAGCTAAACAGTATGAAAAACGAGTAATGTGAAGTAATTCAATCTGAGACGTTCTTTGAGTTTGTTCTGTCTCAGTAAAATATTTCCAATTTTTAATAGCGCCGAGTGTACTAAGACGGATTCCTTTGGTAGCGAAGGGAGATCTAATTTACGAGTAATGCACCGGCCAAGTCTTAGCAAACTTTGTGGCTCCAATTTAATAGTTAAATTTTTGAACTTTATAGGCCGTAAAGAAAGCTTTACAAACACGGTTTAGGGTGCAAAAGTACTTGGTAAGCGGTTAAATTTTTAGTACCCCGCCTTTTGATGAAGTGTCTGCGTTTTATACCTAATACATTGGCAAACAGGTTAACTTGAATCGGGTGGCACTGAATTTTGAACAAACTCTTACATTGTATTATATCAGATATGTCGCCCGTTTTATGGAGCTTCTACAAAGGTGTGGATGCATAATATTGAGTGTATAAGGTAAAATTATTAGCTTATCAATTCTAATGAATTATTATTATCTTCAATGAAAAATACATAATTTTTGTTTCTAGATACTGAATATGAAGGCTTAAATAATCAAGGAACTTATAAAGTGAACTAAGTACACTGATTGTTTTATAAAGAAGATTTAACTATATCATCATCAACAGCCTTTCACAGTCCACTGCTGGACATAGGCCTCTCCAATAGTTCGCCACTTTGATCGATCTTGGGCTTCTCGCATCCAGCACCTGCCAGCCATCTCATTACCTGAGAGCGTTCTACACTACATTTTCCATAAGATATCAAAATTAACTTAATATTGCCTATTAAATGTCTGCAGCTAAACTTTGCATCCCAATCCTGACGGCAACGTTTAGTTGCCTGTTCGCAACGTCACGCAGCGTTGCCACAAACCGGCAACATGAACAAAGCAAAATGATGCTCAACAAAGTTTATCTCAGTTGTTCCGCTACGCAACGCGCGTCATGATGCGCAACAAATATCTCCTCCTAGAGGCTACAGTTTCTGTCTGATGCATTCATAAGTTTGTTATTTTATGACTATAACTTTTTTTTTTGAAATATTAAAATAAATAAATAATAAACTTTATTTCCATTTTACAATCTGGTGAACTTATATCTAGCGGCTCTGCACTAAGCACAATGCTTGTGTCGCAGTAACCATTTACAATTACCAATTATAATTATCATGGACGCGGTATTATTATTATTTTAATAGTCTAAAATCTCAACTACCAATATTCCAGACACAAGAAAAAATCAATTGTGCGCCTGATATCGATTCACGGGGTTAGACGGGTTAATTTTTTTTTACTGAATTTATGTCTTTCATCTTCGTCGTCAACCTTCAAACTAGTCGAAACGTCCATTGCTGGACATAGGCCTCCCCCATTGGCAATTGTTATTATAACTTGGGCGAATTTTCCTTTGTCACCACGTTTGGCAGGTGGGTTGGTAACCGCAGTAGGTGTTATTTGTACCCATGTAAACGCTGCTGTCCGGTTTCTGATATTCCCTCAGTCGTCTTTTACGTACGACACCCACGGGATGAGATCGAGCGGTCCTAAAAAAAACACACCATTCAATCGGATTCATGTTATTATTATTTTTTTTAAGTTTATTGAGCATTTAAACCGCATCAAATTCTTAAAACAAGCAGTCTCACAACTCCCGTGTTTTGCGTAACACGTTAAAAACATAAGATTTTGACGTACTACTCTCTTAATGTGTACACTTGGTAGCCGCTTTTGCTCCTAACCACGGAAATCTAGCTTGAAGCTTAACTACCTACGTCTCGTAATAAGGAAAGTTGAGTCTAGTGCCATCATTTCATCAACTTATAAAACAGAATTCCCTATTCCACTCTGAAAACTTATCATTCAAGCACACTCGAACTTCGTTTATTCTCCTAGGTATCTCTTCAAAGTTAGCACGTAGCGTTTTACACAAATGTGTACCTTAACGCCTCGACATAAAATCTAACTAGAAGATACATCTGCAGCCATTATTTATGGTAAGATTTTATCACCCTCTATTAAAGTTAACCATCACGAAACTTACGCTGGTTACCTTTTTATTCATTAAATGCGAATTGTATGAAGTCGCATTTCATAGTTTTTCATTGCTTTTTTCACGATACCTCTGGGTGGAACTTAACCAACTATGACGATGGAGCAGACTACTAAACATAGATGAGAGTTTCTAGTTGTTTTAAATTAATAAAATCATTAAAATCTGGTAATCAGAGCTGTCTGATTAAAAGATTTTAATGATTCATTTCAAATAGATCTCTACTAGCTGTAGTAAAGATCTATTTGAAATAAAACAACTTGTTTTAACTTTAGGTACAATGAACAATTTAGTCTGGCTAAGTGTATAATAGTAATTAAGGTTTAACATTAAAAACAAGCAAATGTATTTCATCAATAGTCCGACCAATGGAAGATCTTCTTTACAAAGTCCCCGAGGCACTACCATTTGGTTACCTTTCAGATAAATTTCCAACAAAAGTAGTTAATTTTGGATATTTACATTACTTATAGGAGATACTTTTTATTGCACTTATGTTGCACAATTTAGTTGGTGTTTATCGTTATGATTATAGATAAATAGATACATAGTTGCACGCCTCAAAAAATCTTAAGAGTGGACAAAGCATACCAATGTTGTACAATTTTATCGTTATGGTTTATTCAAGTTCACCACCATCAGTTTTTCATCAATATATACAATAGTAGAATACTTATACGAGTATGTTCCGAATTGGTTATAGTAAGGCTAGACTTAGCAGGCCCTGGGCAAACGGTGCAACTCACGCGTGCATTCTTCCGCAACGAGCGCACAGAAATTAATTCCCACCTGTCACTTCCAGCGGGCATGTCTCGACACGTCGTATTCCCGATCCGAATCGCGAAGTTGGGAGCACGTTGTAATTCCGATGCACTCCAAGATAACTTCTCAGATCGCGCGGGGCCAAGCGGGCCGACAAAGTTGCCCGTCCCTCCCGCTGCAACATTGTGTTTAAACGCTCAAATATTCCGGCCATCTTCAAAATGAAAGGTATCCCGGCCCTTGCTTTTACGGCGTCTCCCAGAATCGGACTGTCGCATGCCGCAGATGTTTATCCTGAAGCACTTTCACTTAAATTGAGTTCGGGCTTCCGAAATTATGTTCTTTTGTTACTCACAATACGGCTATGTTGCTTTTTCGTGTTCTTTGTTACTGTGCTGCTGAATAAAATATGGGTTGGAGCATTTTTGTCATGAAACCTCCATTATAATAATGGTGCAGAATACGTGTAGGTTGATAAATATCCCTATCTAACCTTTTACCTTTATTTGGCAGCTGAACATAAAATGTCTTTTTAGTGTTAGACATAAAAAGTCTTTTATTGCGTTCTTAGAATAGTTTTATTTTATACTTCTGCAATGCCGGTTTTAATTTCAATTTGCTTAGTTACTTTTGTCAAGCTACATCTTCATTACATTTTACCTCTTTTATTTTCTGAGCACGAAACTCACTGAGAAAGATCTCAGTGAGTCTCGTTGATTAAGGAATCAGGTCTCCATCTCTTTATAAACTCTACTACTCGTACTACGATCTCTATATTAACAACCATGTTATTTATCGAAATTCAACCAAGACATTCTTCATACTACATACCTATGACGGAGCCATGGCCGGCAAGCATTCAATCTCTATTATTGTCGCCGTAGAATCTCGTTAATGTGGAAGTCATTTTCAGAAGGAATTAAAAACCTTGTGGTAATACCTCACTGCAATATATTTCGTAAATAAAATGACCTCAATACACACCGACATACGTTCACACATTCCTAATCCCCGTCTTACCCACCAATAACAATCTGAATGTTCACACAATTATTACAACTCTATTACTAGCGATCGCTCGGTCCCAATCCCGATCCTCATCCCAAATGAACCGTGGCCGCATAAGGGGAAGATTAAGATTAACGAGGCATCGCGCGACGTGGCCGATATGCTCTCTCCGTTGTAGCGACTGATTGAATGACTGGCCATAAACAATGACAACACGTTTCTGCGAAGCCGGATCGGATTTTGAAAGCTATAAATATAACGGCTCGGATCGAGCGCGAATATGCTTTCATAATGAAACAGGGAATGTTACAGTCGGTACTGGTGTTTTTCTATAGATTTTAGTTTTAACTGTAGGTACTATTAATGTGTACGGTACATAAGAAATTTTTCTAAATTCTAGTTACCGATTCCATTTCTGTCATGTCTCAAAGTATTATTTCTATATTAGATACACGTTATCATCATCAACAGTCTATTGCAGTGCATTGCTGGACATAGGCCTCACCAGTTGTTCGCCACTTAGGGCAAACGTCTGGAGGATATACCCCATAGATACACATAAAACATGATACCATACAGGATAAGATTGTGATGAACTGTAAACAAAGACAACACTTTTCTACGAAGCCAAATTGGATTTTCAAAGCCATAAAGATACTGGTTAACATCGGTCGCGAATATGCTTTGTCCTACGAATTTTTATAATGAAATACGTGGTGTTTGTTATATTTTACCGGTTTATATTTACGTTCAATCAATTTTACAGGTAGGCAAATATTTTTCGTTGCATTTTCAATACTGTAGATATTTCTGTGGGTGCGGGAATATCTTGCGCAAATGAAACTAGTGTAAGCAGAGAGAATGGGCACTTTGTATAAGACAGGTATAATGAATTTGACAGGCCCGGTTGCTTATTTGGTAGAGATCCCCGCTTTCTCCGTGGGTCATTGGTTCGAGGCTCACTCAAACGGTCATAATGATGATGAATGATGTAGATTATTATCTACATCATTCATCCATTATTTTAATGAAGAGCACAATACAAACCAAAGCAGATGACTACCTAGTCCCTATAGATTATTCTAATAATCTAAATAGCATTTTGCCGGACTACCATTTTGTTGACCTTGTATGATATAAATATATATATAAATAGTATCGACACCATCGATAGGGTTATCAATACTCTAGACTTTCCTACATTATCGATAGTCGAGCCGCAACGCTAAATTAATATATTATGTATAAGAATCTATTTAATACATCTGGGTAAATCTGGACTTTCCATGTTTTGGAAAAATTATCGTCTTTATAGTATATTGAGGAAATAAAAGGTTATTTTCACATACATACATAACGCCACGCCTTTCAAGAGGGGTAGGCAGAGACCACGTCTTTCCATTTACTCCGATCCTGGCACACAACTTTTGCTTCGTCCACATTCATGAATCTCTTCAAACATAGTCGTCAGTTTAGAGTAGGAACTTTGTATGTTACCTTTGTCTAGTACTTTCTATTTTTCATAAAATACCATTAGGAAAAGGTAAGGTGCCACAAACATTAACTTTAATAGAGTATAAGCGTGAAACGAAACAAACAAAAATATCGACCTGTTATCCCGAGATTCGAACCAGGATCCCTAGGTTTAGAGGGCAAGGTACCTAGTAAAATAGTTAATGTTGTACATTAACTATTTTACTAGTATCTATAAGTACCTACAACAAATAATTAACTTTTTGCTATGTATCCATACTCGTAATATAATATAAAATATAAATTAGCTTACTTCAAAATATTCAGTTAATTTTCGGCGTTGTAACCACATCTCGTGCCTTACGAGGCCCTAAAGTTAAGTCTGAAATAGAAAGAACGGGCTCGAGTGTACTTCCACGAGAACCTCATTATTCCAAAGCACGGGCCCTTTGTATGACGAAATAAGGTTCTTTAACAAACCTCACATAGCCACGTGTGGAGCAGATAAGAATAAAGTGATTTTTTCCTCTTTGGGAAAATTTTTGCTCGGAGCTCGAGACACGCATAAAATTAATATGTCGGATGTTGTTGATCGAACGGGCTGTGAGATAGCAACCTTAAGTGGGTGCGGGAATATCTTGCGCAAATGAAACTAGTGTAAGCAGAGAGAATTGGCACTTTGTATAAGACAGGTATAATGAATTTGACAGGCCCGGTTGCTTTTTTGGTAGAGATCCCCGCTTTCTCCGCGGGTCATTGGTTTGAGGCTCACTCAAACGGTCATAATGATGCTCATTAAGCTTTGTTCTGTGTTTGGATGTGTAAATTTTAAGTATTTACTTCCGGTACCTTCCTTGATTCCAATTTTTTGACATAAGTGCTCAAAAGTAGCTTAAATATTTTTGGATCGGGTTAATTCATGTGATGTGATCTGATAATTATTTATTAAATTTCTGTCTGTCGTTAAAATAATAAGAGTATTGTAGGATCGATACAACTTAAAACTCTTTTAGTCTAGGCTCTATAATGAGCGTTATCCTTAAGCCGAGTCTTTAATTAACTAAGGGGGTGATTTGTGTTCTTCTATTAGGAGGGCAAAGTTCCCGGTAAAACTAGTTATTAACTAATTTCTTGATAATTTTCAAACGAATCGCATTTTTACAATTGGTGAAACATTATTTATAATGAATGAATTGAACATTATTGTGGCATAACTCAAGTCAAGTCTTATATCTCATCTGTGAACAGTTTGGCAAGAACTACTAATAAAACTTATAACTAATATAACTTTCGCACAATTGAGGTAGAAACCCACGTATCTATTATGTTTCAGCGAATTCCTTGAAACTTGAGATTTAGCAAATTACTCAAGTATGTATGTGAAAACCAATGTTTTACTTTGACCTAATTTTTTCATGAATAATGCTCCATATAACCTCGTTGTTTTACAATGTTTAATGAATCAAAATATTACTACCTTATTTCGAAAACTAGATAGATAGTCTAAATTAACTTTATTTTCTAAAACAAATTAATGTGTTACGTCATCGACTTGTACCAAAATACCGACATTTTTAAATTAAAAGGATGTACCTTGTTATAGGTCGAGTTCTTCACACCTTTAAGAGAAGGTGGTCCTTGAAATGTTCTTGGGTAAGTCAGCCCTATTCTGTTAAGACTTTTTGATAGTGTTGTCAGTTCGTCGACAGGATTTATTGATAAATAATAATGTAAGCTTCCCTCTGTCGAGGGCATTATTAAATGTACCAATGGTTTGCTATAACTAACTATAGCGCACCATGTATCGTTCATTGTCAATTACAATGAATGATATAAGTTTTTTTTTTTAATTATATCAAACTTCACCGATATGCTCTTTGTATTCGATATATTTAAACGTGATTTTTTAGCAGAATATGTCCTTTATTTCCTTTGCAATTATTCTTAGTGCCATATAGATACCTTCAAAATATTTCTAACTTATATTACCTACTTTGCATTTGTATCTTATTCTTTATGCAGTTACATTATGTCAAACCATGGAATATCCACAAATCCTAGTTAACCTACACTTTATACTAATATTATATAGAGAACATATCACAATCACCACTGGAAAGGTACATTCACCTTGAGTAACATTCCTACATGTTAAAGAGCACATAGAAAAGATTAGGGATCCTCACTAAAACGCCAATAAGTTAACTCAATGAAATGTTTATCTGAAATATCCAAAGCGCAGCGAGGGCGCGTCGATAGTTTACGAAAATGTCAGTCAAACAATCGATATATCGATAAACACTGCTAAACATCACGAACGTTGGTCTGCGCTCTCTCATGTCTTGGTTATGACTCGTCCGCATCGCGTAAACCTGTGAATTTTCGTCTCTCAAAGGCATGAGCACCTCACTCGTACTTGCGTTCCTAAGAGCATGTGGTTAACTATCGTCCTTTGAAATCTTAGCTCTTGTGCACTCTCTTCAATTTTGGACCATGTATGTTTTGCTTTAAAATATTTGCATAATGGGGATGTTTCCAGGGTCAAAATAATTACATTATAATTAGTCCGCATTTTAGATTATAAAAATATATTAGACACGTATTTTTCCTTTTTTCATTTAAACAAAAAATAACAAAGATACAAGGCATCAAAATTTAGGAGTGGGGGTCTTTGACGTTACTTAGTGGCGAAGAACTCCCACTCTGTGACGTCACGCGAAATTTTAACAGGCTATATCTTTGTCATTTTTGGTCTAATTTACAAATGAAAAAATACGTGTCTTTTATTTTTGAACAATCTAAAAGACGGACCAATTACATTTTTTACGGAAACAGGCCCATTCGACTGTTTTAACTGTACTTACAATTTCACTTGTAACTTAACTATTACTTGATATTCTTATGTGCATATCAAAACAGCTTACATTAAACTAGGTATATTACACGTACTGTTGTCTTGTCTAGGCGGTTCCTACCTTTTTTATAGTGGTACAGCATACTGGACTCCCGTCGCTTGATGGGAATGTATAAAAAGGCCGAGTTTGAGTACAGCACACATACGGGTTTGATGAAAAAAAGTTTCAGATCTATGTATGTGGAACTTCCAGTTTTTTTTCTATTTTTGCGTGGCAATCTTAAAGAATGAGGTTCATAGAATACATCTGTTCACCGAGTTTCAATAGTATAGGTCTCACAGTTTATAGACACAACGAACCTATAAGGGTTTTGTTTCTTGGGTACGGAACCCAAAATAAAAACCGGCCAAGTGTGATTCGGGAGGGTCTCGTCCAATTGACTAGGTTTCAAGCCTTTACCTGGTGTTGATATTTATTTTACATTTTTTAGTCGTGAAATTTTTTCCTTCATTTAAAGTTGATGTATTAGTTGATACTAAAGCTATCTGATTGAAAACTTTTGTCCACCGTGCTTAACTTTAGATAACAGGAGATACCGGCAAAGAATGAAGCTGATTAAACTGCAGCGCTGCCGGACGAGATAGGATTTCAGGAGGTTTAAACGTGACTTATAGCTGCTACTGGATGGGGCTAAGTTTCACTGGTCCTAATCCTCACTAATATGATAATAATAATATTTTTTTTTTATTTGTCTTAACTGATATGTAGTTACATACACTTTAATGCTTACAGATATTATAGAACAGAATAACATACATAAGCTACATTATGGATTTCCTAGCTAGGGTTTTTTAAAACCTGTGTTAAGGATAATCAGCCCCTTCCCTATTAATAAGATCCATTTGTTTATTTAGTATTAGGTAATTCACATTGTGATGTAAGCAATGCGTGTGTATTTGCAGGTGCGTGAAAATATATGATGGTATTGTGCGTAATAAATCCGAAAATGTGTTTATCCTATGTTTCCTTACGCTTTCACGCCTACATGAGTCACTAGATTATACTCGTTTAACTTTTTAACCGATTTAAAAAAAAAAGAAGGCGGTTCTCAATTCGGCTGAATTAATTCGTTGTTATATATGTTATTTGGATTTTTTAAAGGATACACTTTCTAGTTGGTCCCATTGTCACCGTTTTGCCGATTTCATTCTTTTTTATAAATTGCTGTTGCTGTTTTTTTATAAAATGCTGTTTAATATGAATTAACATATAATATAAAAATTTATATATGTTTCATGCATAGGTAACGTTAAGATTTCTTTTAAAAAACTTACTATGTCTGAGAGACATAAATTCTAGAACACTGTTGTTTTTCGGTTACGTTTTACAAGAGTGTGCGACTAAATTATTTAATTTGATTTCGTTCACCCTATTTTACCATCGAATGTACGGGGGTACGGCGAATAGGCACCGTTGTATGTGCAAATTTCAAAGATTCGCACAGTGCGTTTCGTATCTGTTTTCGTTGAGCGAACGGCCAGATGTCGTGTAGAACGCCCTCTTACTTGGTAGAGTGACCATTTGCGAAGGATGGCTGACAAGTGCTGAAGCTCAAATTGAATAAAGTGGCAGCATGTTAAAAACATATTGGAGAGGCCAATATCCAGCAGTGTACTGTGGCAGTGACAAAATCTAATCTTAATGATATTCAAGTAAGCTTTTAGGGTGGTTTCAAGTATTTATTTCATTTATTCATTCATATTTCGTATTAATAACTTGACAATAATGCCATAGATAGGCAAATAATTTGATAACAAAGCTCATCACCATCATCAGTGCCCCTAAAACTGCTACTGACCTTTTAAGGAACGGTGCTAAATGCGTGCGAAATAGGTACAGTTTCATAGTGCAACCAAACCAGTTCCATGTTTCATTTTCTTTATCCTTGTATCCTTTGTGGATCTAGTCTGTATGCTACGTGCGCTACAGGCTATTACATGGTGCTGTTTAACTTGAGGAATATTAGGTTTTTGGGCCCGTACAATTTCAAATACGGCGCTACGTTGCTACTGAAAAATGCACAAAAAATACCGCGCCATCTTTGCTACAAAAGATTCGCCTTTGCCTTAAACGTAATAATATTTTTAGACATTTCATGTTTATTCAGAAGAGCTGGCACTTTATGTTGGTGCTTATACTTTTCATTCGTGGTTTTTAAAAAAGTCTTTATTTAATTTCTTCTTACATGTGTATATTAACACGTCAAAATGACTTCATGCTGTCCGATGTTAAGCAGACGACGAAGTCTAAAAAACGTAAGCGATCCTACTTAGTTAGTGCAACGCAGAGCGATCACACTACGATGGCCTGCGTAAGTGCCGCTTCTATGAAATGACTCTTAACAAATTAATGTTTACTTACTTTAAACTATATTCAATCACATTCTGATAACTGTTTGTACGGGGTGAGAATCGAACCCAGTTCAGAAGGCAGGAGTCACTATCAAATGAGCCTTCGGGGTAGACGGTCGAAGAATTCATTCAAATTACGGTAACAATAACTGACTAAGTATATCTACATAAACTACTTTTATAATTTTGACAATTTATTTTCACAAAAGAAAATTTTCTCATTTGTGCTGCTAAATTGGAAATAGGACTCGGCGAAATTCTCGATCCACTAAATATTGAAAGGAATTTATTTCTCAAAATAGTAGTGACTTAAGAAAGTAACTTATTCAGATGTGCTTAATTTAATTTCAGCTTTAGTCCTGCCATCAGTTCAACATAAAGTCGTTCTAATTTAACTGGCAATATCTATTTGACTAGACAGCGATTAAGGTGCCTGTGTAAATATTACTGTGTACTTATTTACAAGTCTGAGCATGAATCATTAAATGGTTATAATAAGGTCAATAGAAGGCAGTATCTTCTATTAAAATAAATATGTTACTATATAATTTGAAAATTTGAGCTTTTTCTTTCTATAGGAGTATGCGACACTTTGATATGGGTACCTCGTGGGTACCAAGTTAAGGTCCTCCAACCTAATGATCACAAATATTTTTAAAACTGTTGAGTATGAAAATCTTTGTCTTGATGGTTAACAAACTTTAATAAGAACCTCCTCCTTTTTTGAAGTCTTTTATAAAAAGTATTTTTTTTTTATAAAAGTAATAGATTTTCAAAATGGACAGTAAGTTATACTTAAGTATAGTTTGAGAACCATTGTATTCTACATTTACCAACGTGAATTGCAGTAGAACGACGAATGTTGCAATGAATGGCTGTGTCGCAATATACATTACCTATATATTTAAGACGATTTTACTGAAATAGAAAAATCCGTCGGCTGTAAAACGCAACAGACTATGAACTACTGTATTCTGTTTTGTATAACAATATCAGAACAATGTTATGATTGTTATTTATCACAGTCATGTGTTACTCTGCATAAATCCTACCTCGGAAAGAGCAGGTGTATCACGGAGTCTATTCCATAAAAAACAATGTACTATGGTGCTTTTGTTTACGAATAAAACAATTGTTTGCGTAAGCGAGAACAAATATAATGCGGGATAAATTTTAAAGGCACATATTTCACGGTACAGAGCTTACATTTCTAATTTTAACGCGCAAGGCCAAAATTTATGCGGCATACATGTGTTGCCGAGTATAGAGAAGTGCTGTAATAACGTTCGGCATTCGGCCGCACTCTCAAATATTTGTTTATTCAATTATACAAGCTACGCGAAAGCGTTTTGATTGCGTTTGCCGATACAAATCACCTTTGTGATACTAGGTACACTTAATGTGATTTCCGCGCCGTAATCGCGGTTTGTCCATTTATGCTTGCAAGCTATAGATACGGTATGATTTCACCGTGAAATTATTTTGGTTTTTGTTCGTTTTAACTGTCGTGCTATGCTAAATTATTCAAGTAATAGGCCAAACAACGCAATTGCATCAAATCATCTTGAAGACTAAAATCTAGACTCGCCCGGTAACTTATTTTGCGACCATGCCTTCTGAATCGATGGTCACAGAGGGAGGTGAGAGTTTCGATCCCAGGACAAACATTTTCTTTTGTGTTTCTTTTCGTGTCTGGATGTTAATTTGACCAATACTAATTTTATTTATTATATAATTCAATGTGAAGTATATATTCGTGCCACCTACGTCAATTCCGAATTCCATGACAAAAGTATTCCATACCCCATAACGCAGGGCTCAAGTTGAAATAACCTAAACAAGCCATCAACCGTCTCAGTTTCCGAGTGCGATCTACAAGCTTAATTATTGAAGAAGGTTCCCGCACAACAAAATTTCCCGGCAGTTCGCGGGCTGGGAGGCAGAAAACGTCTAAACTAGGCAAATATCGCGCGCAGTGGCAGGTGCATACCATTAACATTTTGTACCTCCCGGGAGGATTGATCGCGTGAACGCTTTGCGCTAATACTGACGTATCCGTGCTGATGATGGCTTCGTATACCGGTGTATAGCCGACGGTGCACTTTTTAAACATCGCTTTCCCGTTGAATTAACGATTTTCTATCAATAATATTGTCTATATTTCTATATGGCCTTAACAATAATTAAAAATGTTAACTTTTCTTCTAAAATTTAATAAATAAAGACACCAACAAAAGACTGAAATAAAAGTATAGAAAAAGTAGAAAAAATAGGTGATTTCTCTTTCCTTAAACACTAAATAGATGTCAACTTGCTCAGCTGTAGTGCAATGACCTCTAATAAAAAGTGACGGTGTATAACAAGAATACAATACTGAGATTTCGTTGCGGTTATGAAAAGGGATTAAAAATCACCACATCAGATTTTCCCGTAGGTATTGTAAGAGTCGAATTTTAATTACCCAACCTTCGTTTGACAAAAGATCCATAAAAGTGCAAGTTTGTGTCAAGCTTTAAGCGCAGACAAGGTCATTTTTTGATATTTTTCTGTAGATAAACCACTTTTGACGGTCTACTAAAGATCTTTCTGATGATAGTTTTCTTACTACCTATTGAATCTTTAATTATTTCATTGCAATACCTAGCATAGCAAACGTAGATAGTAAGAACCAAAGAAATTTATCAAGCATAGAACAACCTCGTGTGTGATGATGATGATGCAGTATTATGGACTTATAGTCAACAGTCCAGTGATGATGAGAAGACCGCCGTGGTCATCGTTCCAATTTTTCTCTTTCTTCGTAAGATACATGTATCTTCCAAAGCTTTTGACAAACCGATATGATTTGTTGACGATGATGTTATTTTTACCCGACGTATCCAAAAGGATCATGTCGGATCCAGAATTATACAAGATATGCTATTATGCCGCTGCGACGTCAGGTCTCCTCCTGTGGGTCGCGTCATGATGTTCCCGAACAGTATTAGGATAGAGGGCTATGCTCGGCGTCTCTCTGTGGATTCGGATCCGGAATGGGGTGATCCGGCAGGGAACCCGAGTCACCGACATAGCTCACCGGATTAGTAAGCTGAAATGGTAGTGGGCTGGCCACATCAGCCGCAGAACTGATTGCCGTCGGGGTAAACGAGTTCTGCAGTGGAGACCGCGTCTCGGCAAACGTAGTGTAGAGATGGAGTGACGGCCAGATGGAGTGACGACCTGCGTGGGACGGCTGGCATGTGCTGGATGCGAAAAGCCTAGGACCGATCAAAGTGGCGAACATTGGGAGAGCCCTATGTCCAGCAGTGGACTGATATAGGCTGATGATGATTTATAAGGACTACTTGGCCGTTCTATTCTCGACACATTTCTATGGTAAGAACAGTAGAAATTCCACGTGCGAGCAACTTGGGATGCATTACATACGTGAGCTGAGATCACAGACGTCGCAGAAATTTATGCAAATGAAACACATCCAGGTTGATGGAACACATCGGAGCACAGATTTTAGTCTGTTGTTAATATTGTCATAGTTCTACTAAAATACGCGATAGCTTTGCGAGAGTAGAAGAATAATTATAAGATATTAGACAGAGTCCTTAGATGGTAGGTAAGTGACCATTTTTAGTCCTTGTGAGATTCAAATAATAGGGAAAACTTGCCAATGGCTGTTTGGTCGACTCCACACAACCTTAGAATTTATTAATAAGTAATTTCTTTATACGCCCCAGCCTAACTAGAGGAAATAACTAGCTTTAAGCCATGCTCGAAGAAGGTCAAAGGACTTGATAAATTTCAACTTTGAGTTTGAACCCCCCTGTATAGAAGGCAACCGTCTTAACCACTAGACCACCGACCCCCTTTTATGAAAGGCAACCGTTTTAACCAGACCACTGACGCTCTATAACTGTTATATGTTCCTGCACAGTATATTATTATATACTGTGCTATTGAATCAGCATGTGAAAGTATTCGTTAATACCCATTATTATAAATATAATACAGACTTCATTTCGAAAAGCTTCGGCGTAAAAATACTGTGCGCTACAACTGATTGAAGCGTCGCAATCAAATTTGAATTCCTCTAATACATATCTACATTTTGTCACGATTTGTACCAAAGTTCAAATCAGTAGGGCCCTCATATTCTAATTTCCCTTTAATATCAAACAAACGAATATGAGTAAAACTGTCTTCATAACAAATAGCTAAACAAAAGCAGGCATCTTATTAAAAGTTATCGTGAGCCTCTTAATAGAAAAATGTGAGGCGTCTGACAAATCAAGAAAAATGTAAAATTATATCTTAAGCCCGGCTGTGTTCAGGATTCAATTTATTATTTGGTATCGCGGATCGGGGGAGGAGTCCCATCAAATTTCGTAAGCAACTGATGCCCCAAGGAAACAAATTTGTCATCCGCAGCAGCTTTTGTTTCGTTAAAGCAATATTGTGATTCAATTAATGATGTCGATATTTCACCGTCATCCTATCTTGTTGTTATAAATCTCGGAAGCATTTGACTTTTCGTCCGTTCATTAGTCAAGTGAAATAAATATTTTCGTGTCGATTGGTTTTTGTTTAATAATGCGAACGGGTATTTATTGAAAAGAGCAATTTTATAAGTTTTGCAATGATAAATTATTTTTCTAAACGATTGTTATCCTGAATGAAAAATTTAATTAAACCCTATTTAATTATCATTTAATTTAGCGTTACAAAGTAGTTACACTTTTAGGTTATTAAAATCTTACATGTGTACACCCTTACTCGTAACCTTGTAAGACCAAGATTTCCAGATACAGTATTTTTAACAATAAATTAAGATTTTAATATGACATTCGGTCTTATGACTTCAATACGTATAATAACTATTAGTGGGGATGTTCTTAATTAATTGCTATTCACTTCTAAAGACGCCTCGCCTTTAGTTACGGCATTACATCACACATCACAGTCATTAAGAAGAGCTCATTTTAAAAAAATTGTAAAAACAAACATCCCAAAAGGCAACTTATAACAATTAAGCACAAAATTTCCTAAATGCGAAGTGGTGGATGCTTTAAAAAGTAATTTGAAAAAACCGAATCCAAACTTTCCAAGCGAATTGTTCCGAAGTCATGACATCAACACGCCTACTTAATTTGACTTTTTCTCAAGTTGCACAATAAACTGAACACTTTTATTTTTTACGTTACTTCTTTTTCGGTATGCTTCGAGTTATGAAAATGTTTTTATTTTTCGGCGTCTGTCTGATACATCTCTTATTTCGTGAACAGAATTTTAGCGCATTCATTGGATATATAATAACTGTTTGTTGTTTATAATAATACCAGAAAATATGACCTTTAAAATGCAATGTGAAGTATTCACTGAGTCACTCTAGCTGACTTTATATGATTGTAGGAGTTACACCCATCATTCAATTTTGTATAAATGCTCCGAGCAAAAATATTCCCAGTTCGATAAATAATTAAATAGACCATTTTAAACGCATGATGCAAAGAAACACTTCCCGCTGTACTACAATTACTAAATGATAACTGGAAGCGTCACTCAGATGAATCAAATTTTGATCAAATCAAACTCGTGTAGATTAACTTGATTGTACTTTTCTTATTTATTAATTCACCTTAAAATACTTAGTTTATTTTTATATGTCTATATAATTTTAGCTAGGTATATCGCTGCGCTCCAGGTACAAACCTACATCATGTTTATACGTCAGACATGTAAAATACATTCCTTGTCCGACTCGAAATAGAGCTTTTAGATAATATACTTTTAGGATACAAAGGCACTCATATTTCAAGAACAATGCCCACTCTGTATGTAGGTGCAATATTATTTTTATTCTCCCATTCACTCCCAGGATTTCCTTAATCGACTTGGCAATGCCACTTTGCGCGTTGCAATAACCAAACTATTTCCACTACACGTAGATCTTACAAATGCATATTCTGCATAGAGTTCTCAGGCACGCGAAGCCAAACGCCAAAAGGAAGCTAGTTTTTGTCTTTCGCGAAAAGTATCAGGAAAACATAAAACGAACTTGTAAATCGATGGCCGAATTGGCTGACGGCCAGACCCCGCTTACCAATACAGGACATTACAAAAATCTGTTGTTGCACCATTTGGCAGATTCCACGGCAAGCGGAGCACGTACTAACTCTATTTTAAAGATTTCCCATAAACGCCTAGGCTACTATCATTACCATATTTTTTTTAAATTCTATAAATTCTTTTCGCCATGCATTTTAATACGACGGGACGACCTCTGTGCGTAGAGCAATGGTAAGACCATTCTCGAGTGAAGCGCAGGCGATTCGTAGTCAGTTTTCGATTATCGCTTGCTAGCTTGTTAGTTTAGGAAAATAAAATCTAGATTGTCTGGGTCTGGGTATTTTTGAAACGCCCACAATCATCATCCGGTGATTATGATATCTGAACGATTTCATTCATGGCTGTTACTCCGACCCCTAACCGTTGATTTCGTTGCTAAACTTTGTGCATATTACGAGGACGACATGTAAGTGATTCGGACAGTCAGTCAATTACGGTTACTGTCAAATATTGTACTGGTCCGGTGGCTCATTTAGTAGTGACTCCTGCCTACTTGAATCAAGTGATGTGCGTCTGATTCCCACCTGGGATAAACAGTTATGTTAGTAAAGAGAGGTAGGGCATAGCTAATAAGAGAGGTAGGGCATAGCGAATCTTCGCTCGAATTGAGCTGCCCGTCCGGGGAAGGACCTCCACCCTATAGAATACCGCAGCCAAATGACCTCCGGGTCGTGTTTCTGCTGGTGAGTAGGGTCTCCGGAGCTCGTGGGGGGTAAGGGTTGGGCCGGCATGGCAGTGGCAACTGACAGGTAACTAACCAGTTACTTGCCAGTTGTCACAGCGACTTGGGCTTCTCTTTCGCTTTCCATCAGGCGTAAGGAAGCCATTATGTCGAGCTATTATAAAAAAAAACATTCATGTTTTCTGGTACTTTCGTTGTTCTGATACCTATAACACAACTGTCTGTACATGCTGTCTGATATTTATGTATTAACAAAGTTATTTTATCATTTTATAGCGGCATGTAGTGACGTCTATCACCACATCGCTACAATTCACAAGCATTAGCTCCGCCTACTAACAACAGAATATGGCGATGTACTTTCCGCAGCACGCAATCTCTATACAGAATGAAATTGTTGTATACAAGTTCAATGGAAGACCTACAACGTGCATACGAAGTTTTCATCATAACTAACTATAAAACTTAGATGGTCCATCGGACCGTGGTCACCGAGCACGATGACTTAGTTTGGCGGAAGTACTTCTACTTTTCGTAGGGACAAGTCAGTTCCTGCAATCTAATCGCATTAACCCCTAAACCGTCACAATTCAAAGGTCATAAACTACAAATATAACATCAGGAATTCAAGTTTGTGTTCAGGCTTAGAATGTTACATATTACGCCCACTAGCCCATTGCAGTAGCATAAATTATCCCTACAAAGATATACGTCCGCGTATTCCGCTCCCCACATTTACCACGGTGGTGCGGATTCTGACCCTCTAATCTAAACAGGTGGCCACCGGTGTAAAAATATGTTTAATTCCTTATCATAAGCCTGAAGATGTCCACTGCTGGACATAGGCCTGTTGCCGTAAAAAAGTTTAGGTTGGTATATTTGTACTCAAGTTAACGCTAACATATTTTTTATTTATCAATATATTTTTCTTATAATTTTGTTTTGTTACTTTTAGTGTCTAATCTCATCTGTTCTACCCAGTTAACGCTACCGTCAGGTATCTGATATTCCCTTAATTGTCTTCTACGATACCCACCGTCCGTGTGGTTTTCGGATTTAGAATAGGACCACCCCGTCTTATCTTAATTAAAAAATAAAATAAATGAGACTTGTAAAATCAGGTGTAGAGCGCCGCAATCACTTGGGCTTCCCATTTTCTTTCCATCAGGCAAAGAGAAGCCTTTAATTTTAAAGAAAATGGGACCTGTATTCTGTGACACTATGAAATAAACTATCTTGCAAGCTAAACTTCAGTTACCAATCAGTTGCCAACTGTTGCCATTCTCTAAACAAAACCAGAGATATCTCGTCCGTTGTCATATTGACTTAGATTTTAGATGTTCATCTGGCGAAAGAGCTCTCTATGTTCAGTATAGTGACTACTTAGACACAATCTAGCTATCATGGAACTTCTGGTAAGCATAACAAAAAAGACACTCATCATCATCATCATCCTAGCCTTTTTCCCGATTGTCTCACGGTCGGCTTCCCAAATTGACAGATTTGGCGAGGGCTAAGCTTTTACACAGAGCGACTGCCGTCAGATCTCCGCAACACATAGGGTAAGCTATACCCAGTCCCATAACAAAAAAGACACTATCAAACAAAAAAGGAATTATTCAAATCGGTTCACAATTCTCAGAGATATCTGGTAACATACATAATGTACGAGTACAACAAAATATAAGACGAATTGAGAACCTCGTCCTTTTTTTGAAATCCGTTAAAAATATGATCCAGACCCGCCTGTGACGTATATTTCTTCAAATACCTATCATTCAACTCCAGCATTCACTGCTATATTGCTTTATTGGATTCTTTGAAAGTCACTCCCTCTGTAGTATATTTGTATATAGTTACATAAAATCTGTCGATTACAATCTACCGAAAAATTATATTAAACTGTAAGCATTATGTTACATTTTACAGACGGTATTTACAATTTCACGGCGACATACAAAAATACAATGAAAAATGAAAGTACAATAAAAGTTCCGAAAGAATAGTCATGCAATCCCATTTCAGAGACTGAACTAATTCATAAAATGTCTTTCATACAAACAATTCGTCAGCATGTTCCCAGGTACCGATTGCCGAGGGCATGCAAAGCGTCGCTAGACGATTTTCGCGGCGCGTGAGCTGCATACCGTATCTATAATGCCGACGCGTGAACTATTACGTATCGCGTTTGAAGAATCTAATCCCATATCGAAACGGCTTATATTCAATAAAAAACGCTTCATGTGTAGATATTTGGTGTCACATTTCGAGTAATGTTCGATGTGAGTTGATGTTTGTAATTTTATTAATTTTACGAACGACTTTTTAAAGTTTTATGTGATTCCACCTTTCTTCGATATTGGTTCCTTCAAACGGGGTGTGAAGAAGCATCTTGTGGGCCGACATGGCGGTGACAAATGACCGGTGACTCGTTTGGTTGCCTGCCAGTTGTCACTTGGGCTTCTCTCTCCATTTCCATCAGGCGTAGAGAGGCCATTTTTTTTTAAAGCGAAAGAGAAGCCCACGTCGCTGTGACAACTGGCAAGTAACTAACTGGTCAGTTACCTGTCAGTTGCCACTGTCATGCCGGCCCACGGGCTTGTGAACTCTGGAGCGACCTCCCAGCATGGGTGTTGTGTTAGATTATTTCCCAAGTCATGTCTTTATCTTTTTAAAAATCATTTACTTTAACATTCAATCATATTCACGCTTGGATTTCCGAACGTACGGGACGATTGTGATTGGTTATCCGAACGCGAACACGGACTGTCAACGGGTTCAAATACTTATGCTGTGACTTGTATCTTGTAAGTTGTGAAAATAAGTTGAAGAGCGAATAAAAAGGTGTTGTAATCGAAGAAAAGGGCGTTTAATTTAATAGTTCAGAAGTGGTAAGAACCTTCACTGGTACGTATCAAGTTTATTCATTTAAATAACTGTGTTGACGCGTGATTGAAATTCTGTGCTTTGAAATTTTAATTTGGCGAACGAGTAAGTACATTTGTTAATTGGACGAATCTTTCTACTTTATAAGTGTTTAGTTAACAAATACTTGTGTTCATGGTGATGAATGTTTCATTAGTTTCTTGCATCAACTACTTATGACGACAAAACAAGCATTGCCAATTTCGGGTACGCCATTTGCAAGGTACCTACATACCGGTATCCTAACAAGAGCACGAATAAAATAATATATTCGGTAATTGTACGAATCTTTATATTCTTTACGTGTTTAGTTCATAAATAATTGTGTTCATGGTGATGAATGATTCATTAGTTTCTTGCATCAAATACTTATGACAACAAAACAAGCATTGCCAATTTTGGGTAGGTACTCCATTTGCAAGATACCTACATACTGGTATCTTTATCAAGAGAAGTTTAATAGGTACCTACCTATATTATCCATAATCCAAGTTATTACATCTAATACATTTATACAATTAATTAATTGTGTACTGACTTTAATCTAATTGTGCTTAACAATAGTGTTAAGCACTGTAATAGTACAGTCTTGATTTTATTAATGCTGTGATTAATATTTGTATTTTGTTTGTGTCTCTTACTTCCTTTTATTGAGTGTTTTGTAATAGCTGTTAATTTATTGTTTAGTTTTGTTTTATCAAGAACAAAATTCAGTTATGGTACAAGGATTTATCAAAGCTAGCGGCTCAAATTTGCCCAGAGTTGATGTGGTGATGTTGGGAGAGTTCCTCGCATCCAACAGGGACTTCTGTTCGGCAGAATTTGGAAATGTCAAGACTGCAATATCCTCCAGACCATCATATATGGGTATGATGCTGTTAGTTGTGTGCAGTTGAAACGTGATGGAAATCTGTGCATGGTCAGGTGCAGGATATGGGATCCCCAGATGAAATCTGTGATGACTGATGAGTGCATAATGGAAATAAAGTGTCCAATAAGAGCAAAGACTTACAATAGTTACATACTGAATGGTAAACCAACCAAAAGATGTTATGCACAGAATACAGCTACAAATGTATTTATCAGGTCTTCATAAAACCTACTTTTGTGTTGCTCATTGGAACTATAGTGAAACTGAAAATGTAGATGTTATAAGTGTTACATGATGATAAATATGTTTAAAATTTTATTCAAAGTTTAGTCTCCTTAAGGAGGGACAAGGTAGGTATACCCTGTATTGTGTCAAAAGTGTTATTTAGTTGTTCATAGGTGAAACAAACATAATAATTTAAATTTGTATTATCTATTTAAAATTTACATTTAAATTTTACCAGCTTAATTAGGGAGACTTGTAAAATTTATCTAGCCACTGGTAATGGTAATAGCTTCATCAAGTAGGTACTTTATTTAAATTGTGATTTACACATGCATGTGGCTTTAACATATTAAATTCCCTTAAGCGACGAATCACTCTCTATATGAATTCTTAAACCAGCAATTTGTTTGGTTTCCCGTGCCTCAGTCTAGGAAAGTTTAATCCCAGATGTCACACTAGTGTGTATTTTTTTATGAGTACCTGAAAAGCAATCACATTATAAATATAAGGTAGGTTAAGTATACAAATAAAATACTTGAGACTAATGAGTGAGTACTTAGGAAGTATTTTTGCTAAATATATTTTTGGACACTTTACTTGAGTGCATTGAAGCATTTTGAATTTATTCATGAGATTAAATTTTTGTGTCGTTAGATGAATGAGTTGGTAGTGGGCCGCACACCCATTCACATTGACTTAGCCGGCTTAAGCATAAGATGGTGCAGACGGACACGCTTACACATTTGTGAGCATGCTGCAATGAATATATTTCTATTATTAGTATAACAACATGTATTCCAATTAATAATCTTGAATCTAGAAAGGAGAAGTGCCTGAAGTTCCGGCTGTGCTTTCGGGCTATGAATGTTGTGCTGTTTTCTCTTCTAGATCTTCATTCTGTGGTAGCTAGTCGTTTCCTTCTATCAGGTTGGCATTCGGATTTTCGTGAGTACACACCCTGGTATCAGGCGAGCTTTCATCACCGAACCCATCAAATGATATTCCATATAGTTCTCCATAGCCTTGGGTGGGTAACTGGAGGTGAAATACATACTCATTGAGTCTGGCCTCCTAGAGAGGATATACTTGTCATTCTAAAATAAAGAAGGTCACGCAGCGGCTCGCTATTTAATGTTAAATCAGGTTGATGCTTACATCAAAATGATCTTTACAAAGGTGAATAGGGGAATTCAGATTGTATGCTTTGGGATCTCGCCGTGCAAGATTCAGCCACTGATGACTGGTGTTTTTGTTGTGTGGCACATTGACGAAAAGTTTGTTGGGACTTGTTTTGGACGTATTGATGCGCTGAGGGACAGCACACCACTTATACACTTTCTGATCCATTTCTAAATGAAGTAATGACTGATTTATTGTTTTACCTCATACTATTTATCAATGTTTACGACCAAACGTCATAGAACTGACGTCAAAGTGGACGCCATGACGCTTGGGGCGTTTTGGCTCCAACTTTAAAAAAATTAAATTGAAATTGCATTTTCTCATCAAAGGCTTTCTTTTTTGAAGAAATAGTGTACCTATATTTTGGCTAAATTGGATGCTTGAGATTGTTGTGGAGCGGTTTTTCGGAGTCGGTCAACGGCCCTATTTGTCTAATCCCCAATATCATGCAAAAAGAAGGAGACATCATAATTTATTACAAAATGCACGTGGACAGTGTGGCAAGACTTCATCCTCATCAGGCTTGGAGGATTATTGTGCTGACGGGGGTTCCAGCATTAGTGATGGTTTGTCATCCGACAGTTCTTTAGGTGATAAGAGCAAGTCACGTCAAAAATACTGTTCTGCCAATAAACGGAAGAGATATGGATCTCACAGTTCAAATTCAGAATACCTTTATTTACATAGACTTAAAATAAGCACTTATGAATCGTCAAGTAAAAAAATAATGTACAAATGTAAAAAGTAATGTAAAAATGTGAATAAAAGCAATTTAAAAGAAGCTACCGCCGTGTTCGGAAAGTAGATTTCTATCGAGAAGAAACGGCAAGAAACTCGGTAGTTACTCTTTTTAAGTCGCCAATTGTTCCATATTTTGGTGTTACAACATTTTTAAATATTTTAAAGTTAAACAATGCAAAATAAAAGTTGAGTCTATACAATGCAACAAAGTTTACTACGAAACAGCAGTCCAAGAGATGTCGTCGTTGAGGAAATCTTCTACTCTATAATGGCCCCGTTTTATAAGTAAGGACTTCATGTATGATTTGAATTTATGAATGGGCGGTTCAACAATGTGTTCTGGTAACCTGTTGAGCATGTTGATACCCAATCCTACAAATTACGCCGATAGATTGTATGAAATACTAGAAAGGAAAAGTGGTAGGGATGAATCACTGGAAGAATACTATCATGATAAAGCTGGGCTTGTAAAAATGTGTAATACCTATTAGAGGACGGGATGCAGTTGATTGTATTATAAATGGTATATATGATAATAATGTACGTTGAAATGCACAAGGCTCTACTTTTAGGAAACCTACACTGTTACTTCGATATTTGCGCCGCATTGCTAAGAAAACTATTAGTCCTACAAAACAAATACAGGGTTATAACAGGATAATAATGAATCATGACACTGTTAGCAATACACGGAATAAATTTCATAACGGGAGTGTCCGTTGTTACAATTGCTCCGAACTCGGGCATACTGTCCACATGTGTTCAAAACCTATAAGAAAATGTGATAAATGTTCACTACTAGGCCATACAGCCCAGGATTGTTTGCATGGCAATAATCTTTCTATGCAGAATACTAGTGTTAAAGGCATTAAAAAAAAAAAACAGACTAAAAAAAAGGGTTTGTCTGATCATCACTAAAGCTCAACGGAATTGTAAATATGTCTAAACTGATAAACTTAATGGTATTGAGGTGTCAGCTTATATAGATTTTGGTATTCAATGTATACTTTTATGAAATAAGTTGGATCTAAATGCACAATTACAGTCCCCCTGTAATTAAAGGATTTGCACTAGGTTCCTTTAGGTTTCATGAGGGATATTGAGGTATATGCTGTAGGTAAAAGCTAATATTTGTGTTTACATTTATCAATGATGATCTATTTGGTACAGATGTTTTGAGAGTCGCTTACAGAACTACCATCAGTACATAATAGTGCTAATAACCGACTCTAACTTGAAGTTATACTGTGACAATTGTGCTCAAGATTGTATTTTACATGGGATTGGCTATATTTCATTACATTCTGGTAGTAATGACTTTAACTTATTTACACCTAGAAATGTGTGTCTGAAAAATGGAGGGAAGTTTAGTGTGATTCAAGGAGTTTACCTTTTTGTGAAAAGTAAGGAATGTGTTCCTAATGTCAGCTGGTCAGGACAAATTCAGTTATATATATATTGCAGACCAAATAAAAACCATGGATCATGTTCCAATCCTCCACATGGAACTAGCCCAAGTGAGAGCAGTTCTAGTGTGAGTGAGGAGGAGAAGGAGTAAATTGTAAAGTTCAAAGAGAAGTGCTTGTCTAGTCATGTTAGTGCCAAGTAAATTATATGTACACAAATTGTATCCCCCCCACACATAAGTCCTTATAATGGTGCAGGCCGTGGCCCGAGTGTGGCAAACGGTATAAACTTTAATGTCTAATGGTGCAGGCCGTGTCCCGAGTGTGGCAAACGGTATAAACTTTACTAATGGTGCAGGCCGTGTCCCGAGGGTGGCAAACGGTATAAACTTAAATGTCTAATGGTGCAGGCCGTGTCCCGAGGGTGGCAAACGGTATAAACTTTACTAATGGTGCAGGCCGTGTCCCGAGGGTGGCAAACGGTATAAACTTAAATGTCTAATGGTGCAGGCCGTGTCCCGAGGGTGGCAAACGGTATAAACTTTAATGTCTATTGGTGCAGGCCGTGGCCCGAGGGTGGCAAAAAGTATAAACTTTACTGTTTAGTGGAGCAGGCCGTGTCCCGAGGGTGGCAAACGATATAAACTCTACTGTCTAATGTTGCAGGCCGTGTCCCGACGGTGGCAAACGGTACAAACTGTGATGCCTAACGTTGCAGGCCGTGTCCCGACGGTGGCAAACGGTACAAACTGTGATGCCTAACGTTGCAGGCCGTGTCCCGACGGTGGCAAACGGTACAAACTGTGATGCCTAACGTTGCAGGCCGTGTCCCGACGGTGGCAAACGGTACAAACTGTGATGCCTAACGTTGCAGGCCGTGTCCCGACGGTGGCAAACGGTACAAACTGTGATGCCTAATGTTGCAGGCCTCGTCCCGACGGTGGCAAACGGTACAAACTCTACCACATAATGTTGCAGGCTGTGTCCCGAAGATGGCAAATGGTGCCAACCAAATGACATAATATCTCAGGCTGTGACCCAATGGTGGCAAATGGTACTAACACTAATATAATAACATGATATTACAGGTTATGGCTCACGATGCAACGTTGACTGTGGGATATTACAGGGAGCACTCCGGATGTGGCAGATGGTACCAACTGGACCCCATGATCGTGCAGAACACGTCCAGATGATTGCACACACCATTGGCAAATGAAGAAACATTGAGCTTTTTGCTGACCCTTTTGTAATGCTATATTGTGTCTTATTTTAATGCCATATTAATCTACTGATAGACAAAGAGCTTTTCAGAATTTTAAGATCTTTGGAAATGAGAAACTAATTACTAATGCCCCAATTTGTATGCCAATGTAAAAGATAGCTATAGTATAATATCTTATTTCAATACTATATTTGAACTATGTATGTACCAAAGAGCTGTTTTGAATATAAGACCCTTAGAAATTAAGAAAATAAATACGGATGCCTTACATAATTTATGTGTCAATGTATAAGATAGCTGTAGTTTAAAGAAATGATAGATAATTCTTTATTGCTCGCCAAACAATACCCAAAAAAAAAAAAACTGTTAAAACTTCGTCTAACATGCTTGAATAGAAAATCATAATGTGAATATATAATAGTTATAGAATAAGTGTATTAGAATATTAATAAAAAGATCTCAATATTGTCATTAGAACATTTATAGGAAAATGTCAATATTGTTATTAGAACACTGTTTATGTTGTTATTTTATCATTGAAAGGAAGATGTCATTGTTATTAGAACACTGTTTATGTTGTTATTTTATCATTGAAAGGAAGATGTCATTGTTATTAGAACACTGTCTATGTTGTTATTTTATCATTGAAAGGAAGATGTCATTGTTATTAGAACACTGTCTATGTTGTTATTTTATCATTGAAAGGAAGATGTCATTGTTATTAGAACAAAGTCTATGTTGTTATTTTATCATTGAGAGGAAGATGTCATTGTTATTAGAACACTGTCTATGTTGTTATTTTATCATTGAAAGGAAGATGTCAATATTGTTATTAGAACACTGTCTATGTTGTTATTTTATCATTGAAAGGAAGATGTCATTGTTATTAGAACACTGTCTATGTTGTTATTTTATCATTGAAAGGAAGATGTCATTGTTATTAGAACACTGTCTATGTTGTTATTTTATCATTGAAAGGAAGATGTCAATATTGTTATTAGAACACTATGTTGTTATTTTATCATTGATAAGAAGATGTCAATATTGTTATTAGAATACTGTCTATGTTGTTATTTTATCATTGATAGGAAGATGCCAATATTGTTATTAAAACAGAAAAGATGTCTATGTGGTTATTAGAAAATTAATAAAAAAAAATGTCAATGTCTTTATTAGAACATAATGGGGAAAAATGTCACTATTGTTGGTTGAATATTAGTAGATATATAGTATATATAGAATATTAGTAGAATATTAGTCTATGTTGTTATTTTATCATTGATAGGAAGATGCCAATATTGTTATTAAAACAGAAAAGATGTCTATGTGGTTATTAGAAAATTAATAGAAAAATGTCAATGTCTTTATTAGAACATAATGGGGAAAAATGTCACTATTGTTGGTAGAATATTAGTAGAAAGATATCAATCTTGTTGTATTATTATGTAAAAGCCAGTTTATTGTGCTCACTATGATTTAGTGAAGTGATTATAACTGTATGCATATTTCTAGGTAGGTATGCGGAGATACCTAAGCTAGAATGGCCGAACTTTGAATCGGAATGGGGACATTCCTCAAATAGGATGGCCGACTGTTAGATTATTTCCCAAGTCATGTCTTTATCTTTTTAAAAATCATTTACTTTAACATTCAATCATATTCACGCTTGGATTTCCGAACGTACGGGACGATTGTGATTGGTTATCCGAACGCGAACACGGACTGTCAACGGGTTCAAATACTTATGCTGTGACTTGTATCTTGTAAGTTGTGAAAATAAGTTGAAGAGCGAATAAAAAGGTGTTGTAATCGAAGAAAAGGGCGTTTAATTTAATAGTTGCATGATCTCTTCGACATGTTCTTATTAAAGAGAGCTGTTTCTTCACGGTACTCAACGGCATGGCTGATGTCCATAACTTGCGGTTACCGTTTTACTTTAGATAGGCCGCATACTTATCTGCCACCAACAGCAATAAAAAATCAGCTACCTACTTTAAATTAATAACAATTCAAATAGTATGGTAAGAAACCTAAATAAACTTGCATGAGGGATTTACATGCAAACTTATTTCACCGTGATTACAATTGGGATGACGACTAAAAAATAATTTAATGTCCATCAGATAGATTAATGAAAAATATTGGATACGTATTTTTTATTTTGCCTCTTGTTCAAAAACTTACGAAGATACATTGATTTTAAATGTCACATGACGTCACGTTATAGTACAAAATATACTCTAACGTGACGTAGTTAGCCCCCACTCCGTAACTTTAATGCGCTATATCTAAGTATTTTCTTGTTATTTCGACAAAACAAAAAATACGGGTCTTATATTTTTTTATTATCTAAGAGACGGACTAATTATTTTCTTCATTTTCATACCTTGTCATCATCCGTATTCCTATGACGAAAAAGCGTCATACTAGAGAGAGCTGAAGTTTTAACAAGCAAGCGTAAAAAGTGAATTTTTCATGCGCACACGTAATATGTGTTTGCGTCACAAAGACTCGAATGCAGGAACGCTTCGGAACGAATTAGCGCCACCGGACTGAGCTGAGCGACAAATAACATGTACGCTGTGTGGTTTTTAAGGTTTTAAGGCTAAGTTAGGCTAGCTACGAGTAGTCCAGCTTTGTTAGTAAAATTAAAAGAAAAGGAGATGCTCGTTTGTATTAAAAATACACCGTACTCTTCCTGAATAAAATGTTAAACTATTGTTTTCAGAAATCTGGGTATTAGAACTATATTGACTAAACATACGAATGCTTTAACTATTTTTGCTGTTACATTATGAGTTTTTTTAACTAACTTAGTTCTATTCTTATAAAATGAAATCCACTGTGATTTTACAAATATTATCGTGTTAAACACAGTGTATAGACCTTGTCTTTGCCCTCACCTAAAATTCGGCAGATAAGACCTGCGTTCGACCAAGATCTGATCGAGCCAACTCAGAAAAGTCATATTTCTATTGAAATGATCTTTACTCTGCGAACCTATTTAGGGGACGTTTCTAGGCGTTTTTATCAGCTCATTATCACCATCAGCCTGCAAACACCCACTGCTGGACTTTGGCCTCCCCCAATGACAATTGTCATTTAGGGGAATTTGCCTTGTCACCACTCTTGGCAGGCGAGTTGATAAACACTGTTGGCCGTTTCCTGGTATTCTCATTACTTAGTTATCATCATAATAAAATACTTATTTAAGAGGTAGCTAGCGTGCATTATACGGGGCATTTACCATTATCACAATTAAATTCAAAGCTGGCGGTCTCACCAACAAAAAAAACAACAATTAACTCCAGACCGACTTCAAAAATGCATTTGCGTATTTCAAAGCTGCAAGACAGCGTGACTGGCTGCTTTGATAATTGCCTCAGACGCAACCGTCTCGCAAATGATGCGTCCCCTGCAGCGGGGGTGAGGGGTGGTGCGGTAAAATTGCTATAAGTTATGCAATTTCCCCACGCACCATTAGCTCCAGGCCCAGACGGGAATTTAGTACTCAACGCTTATTGCGACGTCTGCAATGGATTTACTCGGATGTCGGCACAGATTTTTAGCGAAACATTTTCTCGCATTGTTTTAGGATTTCTAGACTCGAAATGTTACTAAAGACGATGCTAGATAAATTGAATAATATCAAGTAATTTTAATATACTTAATTAATCTATAGCTGAGAAATCGTAATCATAGTCCGAGATAGAGAAATGTGGCGCGAATTAAAGGAGGCCTACGTTCAGCAGTGGATAGACCAGGGCTGTTGATTGATTTTTGATTTTTATGGCAGAGAGGGCAAACGGGCTTGAAGGTTACCTGATGGTAAGTGGTCACTTCAGCCCATAGATACCGCAACACCAGGGGAGTCACAGGTGCGTTGCCGGCCCTTGAGAAATCTGTAGGCTCGCTTTTTGAAGATCCCTACCAAGGTCGTATCCATTCGGGAAAATAGCAGCCGGAAGCTGATTTCAAAGAACAGCTGCACGAGGCAGAAAATTGCACGCAAAACGCACTGTGGAAGACTTCAAACTCTCAAGATGATAAGGATGAAATCTTGAATTCGTGCGAGAGGTACGATGATGAGAAATGGTAGTTTAAATCATTTTTCCGAACTCTCGCCGTGATAAATTCGGAAAAAAACGCACAAAGACGCAACAAACGATTGATTCAAGAAATCATAATCGTGCCTTATTTGGTTGACCATTCCAAATTCTTATGCAAGCTGTGACCTGTGTTGAGGCGTAGTTAAACATGCATAGAGTATGGAAAAAACACAGTTTGAACTGAAATTCGAACGACAATAGAGGTATTGACAAATAAAAGTATTTATATCTACGAACATGAATTTTAATGCAGGCTTTATAAAACCAGCCGTGCTATTGTGGAACCGCATACCACTATAAAAATAATAACATTTATTTGATAATAAACAACAGGAATAATTTAATAATTAATTTGAATCTCTCCAATTTCAATATTTCATTGAGCATATTTAACAATACTCCATGAATATGGAACTATACAATTAAATACAATTTATGAATATCGCTACCACGTCCATCTTTTCAAACCTAATTATTTAACGTGAGTATTTAATATCTTTTGGTCGTATAATTTCGAACAAACAAATTCGATTAAAATTCATTGAATATTGTTTTTACAATTGTGATCACTCTTTCGGAATGAAATGTAATTTCGAATGTTTGTATCGATAATAAAATACAACACATACTACCTATAAATTAGCGTCCGAAAAACCAATTTCTCTAATAACAATGTCAATGTTTTCCTAAAAGTAATCACATACTACTGAATTAATTATAAGCACATAATGCTACATTCATCAGTCATCAGGTGTCTAGGTCGCGATTAAATGTATTATTTACTCAAACCGAAGGGTCCCCTAATGTGTGGAACGGTAAACAGGATCAAGAATGTGAGGTCATATTACGACGTCGTAAAAACGAGTAAGCGACAGATGAGTATCGGAACAGTGACTTTTACTTGTTGCGCCCTTGCTCACTCACTAAAACTAAAGTTAATTATCGTTGTCTTGAGCTGGGTTTGCATTTCAGTAGTCACGCAATTCCAGAATTCAAGTTTCTTATTTTTGACTAGCCAAACTGCCCTCGATTCGCTTCGGGTATTTTAGGATGCTATGGTAACGTTTTCATTACACGTCAGTTTGAAAGATAGCTTTTTGGCATTTTTTTCACACCTTGGGGTACATTATTAAACTTTAAGCACGGATCCCTAACGTTTTTATAAATATAATCTACGCCTTCAATTGTGATGGTTTTACCGCTACCACCACAGGCAGGTGAGGGTGGCTTGGAGCAAAAAGAAGATGGGTTGCTCCCTAACATTGCCTAGCCTTAGCCATTTTATAAGTTGTCACGACTTCCTATTCGATCAATACACTACACCGGACCATTTATTAAAGTCATTTTTAACGCTCGGCGACCAATTTACTCGACGCAATTTATTAGCTAATTTCCTATTACAAGTTGTTTTCATTTTATCGTCACTCAGCACTAATTAAGTTTAGGGAACGAGGTCATAAAGGCAGCGGCAATTTGGCGCGTTTTATTTGAAGCCTCGTCAGGTGTCTCATTGAATAATGAATGAGCCATGCATGTTTGCACAACTGGTGCCTATTACTTTTACACTTCGATGCGCTACGGCCATTTTTAACCGACTTCAAAAAAGGAGGAGGTTCTCAATTCGTCTGTATGCATAATATTTTTTTTATGAACTTTTCCTGGCCTGGTGGCTCAATTGAGAGCTACCCCTGCCTTCTGAACCAAGGGTCGTGGGTTCGATTTCCACAAACATACATTAATTTATGTGATGAAGATTTGTGTTTGTTCCGTGTCTGCGTTTATATTTGTATTGAAGTACCTAGGCATATAGGTAGCATTTGTGTCTTCGTTATTCTGATACCCACAACACTTATTTTGGGATAGGAGCAAGGTATGTGATGTTGTCTAGATATTTTTGTTTATATTCCAAAATTCCAGCAAAAAAAATTGAATATAGCCCCTGGCTCTGAACTCGACAACATAATGTAGGTATATGTACCTACATTAAAATAACAATTGGTTGCCTTGCAAATGAAAGCCTGTCATTATTCATGATTTATAATTCTCTGATAAATTTTAGTTATACAATACATTTTCAATGTAGAATTTTGTCAGGCTTTAGTTAATTTGTATTAATAGTAATATTAAATTAAAAATATTTTTTGAACATTGATACAAGATTATTTTTTGTTTATATGATAACCGAAACACGAGTCAATTATTTTAATTTAAAGAATCAGGGAAAATAAAAATACGATAATATATTAAAAACTAACGTTCATTCGTATATACTATAAATAACGTAAAAAACATAAAAAGGAATAATTTTATATTTATCATACGTCTAAACTTACGACTAAATCGACTTTGAACACAAAAGACTATAGATAGACAACGTCGTTCACAGAACAGCAAATCTCTTGAAAATATTCCCTTTGTTGTTGCTCTATTATATTAAAATGTAAAACTTAAACAAAATGCAGTGTATCTATAAAAAACGTCAGGAAGCAAAATGGGAGCGAGGCAAAAATAAGGGTAAAATTCTAAACCTAACAGGGTTCCCAGTCTTGGTCGGAACATAGCTTATTTATAAAGAACAAACCTGATTAAATTGCTGTAGAGGACTCAAGTCCCTCCCTATAGAGGCGCCTGCGGTCTAGAATAAGATACAAAAAAAAAAACAATTAAGAAACATTCCTTATTTCACAGTTGGCAAAGTTTAAAATTGAACGACGTGTGACACTGACCGCACATTAATCTGCGTCGCGCCACCTCAACGTGTGGAAACAAATTCGGTTTAGTGGGTGTTACGGTTTGAAAATATGGTGAATTTTTAAACACCGCGTGATGAGAGTTCGTGTGAATTCTGCTTTATTTATGGGTGGGTACTACCATTTTGTGTCTCGAATTTTTGACGGGTTCACTCCAATGAAGTTTCTCTTCTGATCTAAAACTTTAAAGTGTAATTTCCCAGGTGCTATTACTTTCCTTGTTATATAGCGTGCGCGTGGAATTATTTAAGACAATGGTTGTAGAAGATTGTTCCTGTCTCTTGGAATTACAGGAGAGAAAAAATAATTAAAACCGCTTAAGCCTTGATGCGAACCATATAAAATAGTAATAGACTATTAATTGCAGGCTTATAAAACTAATTTAAACTTTGCTTTTCGTAAATAAGTGGACTAGAAAATGTAAACAAACCAAATTTATCTTAATTTTTTTAAATATGTATATTACATATTTAAAAAACACATTACTCCGTTTTCGATTTAAATATGTGTGCACTGAGAAAAATGTGTGAAAGTGATTATTAATTAAATTTCTGCAACTAATCCAAACAGTCAACCAAATATATCGATATTTTCTTTGGTGTCACCATATCAAAGAGACAATTAGTAATTTTTTGAGCTTTGGTTTTAACATGTTGGTGATAAATCTTCATAAAATGTCATATGTTATGCCGCTGTCGGTTCAACCAAAGCAATCATTAATCATGTTTTCATTGTTTTGGGCATAAAAATACGGTAGCGACGTACGTTAGGTATTGAATAGAACGATTCAATGGAAAGGGTGGGAAATACGAAATGCATGAGGTAACAACGAACATGTTTTCATTGCGCAGTTTAAAAAAATATTAGAGTTCTTTCTTGCCGGTTTCGGCAACGCCTATCAGGCAAAAAATTGTGTGCAAACACAAGTCCACTATTATGAGTTATTTTAGTTAATCGTTTAAGGGTGGAAATAGTGGTCGGATGGTGGATTAGGTTCATAAACTAAGAGAGGTAGGGCATAGCAAATCTTCGCTCAAATTGAGCCGCCCGTCTTGGGAAAAACCTCCACCTTATATAATACCGGAGCCAAATGACCTCCTGGTCGTGTTTCTGCCGGTGAGTAGGGTTTCTGGAGCGCGTGGGGGGCTAGGGTTGGGCCGGCGTGGCATTGACAACCGACAGGTCACTGACCAGTTACTTGTCAGTTGTCACAGCAACTTGGGCTACTCTTTCGCTTTCCATCTGGCGTAGGGAAGCCATTATGTCGAGCTACTGTAAAAACGGTACTACCCGTATGCCGGCAACATGATGCCCACTGGCGACACAGTGGGGCTTAGTATAATAGTATCCCAAACCCTTCTGAGAATGGAGAGTCACCTACGCTTCCCCCTGGGAAACATGCGCAAAAATAAGTTCATAAAATGAATTTCAAAATTAATAAATTAATTTTACCAAAAGCTTCATATCGAATTATAAGGCCATCCTTTTAATTATAAAACGCCATCGTTTTAATTAACCAAGTTAACAACCTATATAAACCATCATGTAGGCGGAAGCTTCAGTTAACGATATCCGGTAAATAAAGAAATAATTTTATAAATTCTCGTTCTCACACGTTTCTGATATTGTGCAAAGATTTTTTTTTGTAATTAGTGTCGACTACTACGATAAGTAATGTTCAAAGGTCAAACTTATATTGAGATCTGGTTTATTAGTACGAAGCTAGAATGGTATGGTATGGAACAACCAGAAGTATTATGAATATAGAAAGGCACCTCAAAAGGTGGCACCATCGCCAGAAAGTTTACACCAACCACTTAGTTTCATACTAAGGTTTCCTTAATACTATGAGTAGGACCAGATTATGACTAGGGGTGTCTCCCAGGTGAGGTATATTAAATAAATATGCTCAATTAAAACACCTTTCAAAAAAAAAAGTTTAATCAAAATAGCTTGACCCGTTTGGGAGTTACGATGCCACAGATGGGCACACACACAGACAGACCAACACGGCAATATCAAAAAACCCCATTTTAAGTTGAGGATTAAAAAGGTCTCTGCGATACACGTAAAGTTATTGCAGAGGTTTAAAGTCAATAGATGTTGAAAACTCAAGATTAGACAGTGTTCTAACCAACCAATAAGCTTACCTAGCTTTAAATGTACATAAAGCAACCTTAATAGAAAATTGCAACTTCGCAACAAAATAGCGATTATAAATTACAAGACAAGATGATCAGCAATAGCAGTGCCTTAGTTGTAAACTATATCAACTTTTACTGCGGCCAACTGCGGTAAAGCTTCGTCCAGAGATCGTAGCTATTAATGGGAGACACAAATCAGGAACAATTTAATAGCAGCACATCAGAGGCCCAAGTTTGCAACATGATTTCATTTTCACCCTGTATAATTGGATTATCCCGGTTGTTCAGTATATCGCAAAGCCTGATGCATGGCCATGAATCTTGTCGTGTGAATAAATCCTCGCCACTGTGTACTGTGACCATTAAATGGTACTTAGTCCTTATACGGTCCGTAAAAAAGTGTAAGATTTTTTAAACATCTTTTAATTTCAATATAATGCTTGTGGCTTATTTAAGACTTTTCTACACCTGGTTACCTTATTCCTGTTAATATTTCATAATCATTCTTATTTTTTTTCTGTTTGCGGTAGAATTCCGCATTCGGAATCAGTGGTATTTTTGGACTATACAAGTTTATGTGTAACTAGCTTTTGCCCGCGACTTCGTCCGCGTGTTTAAATTTTTACATTCAATTTTTTCCCGGTAACTCCCGTTCCCGTGGGAACATTGCAATATCCTGTTGCAACTAAGCTTTAAGTTTACTAAGGTACTCGCATGCCAAATTTGTTCTCAAGTGTTTTAGTTAAGCCTGTTAGATTTTTCATACAAAAGGTTTTTCCCGCTAATTCCTGTTCCCGTGGGAATTTCGGGAATTTCTTTCTTAGTGCACTTTTACGGTACCTAAGTTATGTTCCTTCCAAATTTCAAGTCCCTACGTTTAGCCGCTTAGGCTGTGCGTTGATATGTCAGTCAGTGAGTCAGTCAGTCAGTCACCTTTGAGTTTGATATCCTATTTAGGATTTAGGATTAGATTTAATTCTATTTATTGAGAGGAAGCAGTAGTTTTAGGCTGTGAGTTTATTTCTCGGCCTTTCAAGTCAGTTTTTTGCCCCCCTATTTTATCGCGTAAGGGGTTGATTTAAAAATTTTAAATATTGGAGTGGAATTTATCAACAATTTTTCTTACGGGATGCCTATTTCATTCTTGATGCATTCAAAATCGGCCCGATCAGTTTAAATTTGACAAAGTTTCATACAAACTTTTATCCCCTATTTTATCCCCTTGGGGGTAGAAATGATTCAAACCCTTTCTTAGCGATACCTACGTCATAGTAGCTATATGAAAGTAAAGTCTAAGCCCGAACGGTTTACAATTGACGAAGTTTCATACAAACTTTCAACCCCTATTATATCCCCTTGGGGGTGGAATTGGTCAAAATCCTTTCTTAGCGGATGCCTACATCACATCATCTACCTGCATGCCAAATTTCAGCCCGATCGGTCCAGTGGTTTGGGGCTGTGCGTTGATAGATCACTATGTCAGTCAGTCAGTCAGTCACCTTTGAGTTTTATATATTTAGAAAGAAAGAAGATAGATTTAGGATTAGATTTAATTTGACCAGTAACGCCATTTATTGAGAGGAAGCAGTAGTTTTGGGCTGTGAGTTTATTTCTCGGCCTTTCAAGTCAGTTTTTTGCTCCCCTATTTTATCGCGTAAGGGGTTGATTTAAAAATTTGAAATATTGGAGTGGAATTTATCAACAATTTTTCTTACGGGATGCCTAGCCTATGTCATAGTAGCTTGATGCATTCAAAATCGGCCCGATCAGTTTAAATTTGACAAAGTTTCATACAAACTTTCATCCCCTATTTTATCCCCTTGGGGGTAGAAATGATTCAAACCCTTTCTTAGCGATACCTACGTCATAGTAGCTTTATGAATGTAAAGTCTAAGCCCGAACGGTTTACAATTGACGAAGTTTCATACAAACTTTCAACCCCTATTATATCCCCTTGGGGGTGGAATTGGTCAAAATCCTTTCTTAGCGGATACCTACGTCACATCATCTACCTGCTTGCCAAATTTCAGCCCGATCGGTCCAGTGGTTTGGGCTGTGCGTTGATAGATCACTATGTCAGTCAGTCAGTCAGTCAGTCAGTCACCTTTGAGTTTTATATATTTAGATTTATTTTACGGAAACAGGCAAGAGTTTCTACATTAATTTCTAATTATCATGCTACTACTTACCGGAATTTTCTACTTAAACGAATATGTTACCTTCCAAAACAGACAGTGAATTTTTTTTTGAGTGAGACGTTTTATTATATGTTTGTCCCAAATTTATTATAAAAATAAATATTTTTTGTTCCATTCTAATTTGTAATTTAACATTGTGTAATTTATTTTACGGAAACAGGCAAGAGTTTCTACATTAATTTCTAATTATCATGCTACTACTTACCGGAATTTTCTACTTAAACGAATATGTTACCTTCCAAAACAGACAGTGAATTTTTTTTTGAGTGAGACGTTTTATTATATGTTTGTCCCAAATTTATTATAAAAATAAATATTTTTTGTTCCATTCTACATACAAATATAAACACTCGTCAAACTCAGGTATTTGTAACAAATACAAAAAATCGGTCACAAAATTGCCATAACTATTTCCTAATTATCTCGACAAACTCAGAACAATAGTCACCCCAGTGCCGTGGGGGTAAATGTATATCCCACCCTCAGGCAACAATAGGCCATGGCGTAAAATCAAAGGCTAAACTACGTGCTCCATTATTTTGAACAAATTGATGGCAAAGATATCCTGTTGGGTAAGGAATTACGGAGATAGGAGCGCGACAAACAACCCTTTCATTGTTCATTTTGAAGTGTTATTGCGTGTAAAATTGTCGCTTTTAAATGGTTGCTGCAATTAATTCAAAGTCAGATGAATCTTTGTTGTCCTTTTTTTTCTAAGTTACTACTATGATGAGGTTCAAGGTGGCCTAGTGATCATTACAGGACTAATGCCGCGGCCACACATTGGAGTATATTAGCACCAACGTAACGTTTTGTGCCCAATGCACCAATGTGTGTACCGGTACTTTGACACAATGAAGACATTGAGCGGGTTAGTATTGGGCATTGGACAGTTATTGGATGCAAAGTTGAATGCGTCGGTATATGCAAATCAAGTATTATGAGGAAATCATCATTAGCTGCCCTATTGCCAATAATATAGGGGATTAGAATAGCAATAATTCTTTTCGCAATTATAAGCAATTATTAAAGCACATTTTGTTTTATTATGAATGGTGAGAAATATTAAATTACTTTGACCTACGTACCATTTGGTCACAGTAATCATATTAGTTAAAATCAAATTAAAAACAAGTAAATTTCATATTCAAAGTAAAATCTCGTGAAAATATACAAGTTACGATACGCTTCACTCTTTTTAGACAGAAATGCAAAAACGACTTAGCCGTACCGTAGCAAACTCACCTCACTTGTAACGTTGTGAAAGTAAAGGCCAATTTATAGTGATAATATTTTATTTTTATTTGTACATTGTTCACATTTTGCCGTAGGTAAGTTTGAGCTGGGACAAAGAAGACTGTATGAATGTCGGCCTTGGAATACGATGGTCCGTAGTCGACTATATACAAGAGGCTTATCATACGTATTTAAATGATACTTTCTATTTGAAAATTTCGTAGAAGAAAATAACAAGGATTTTTTTTTCACAAACAAAGCAATGGAGCTGATAATTTATAAATATTTTCCATCACTTATTTAAATTTCTGCTCAAGAGTAAAATCGGTAATTAATATTACTTAGTGTAAAGTGTACCTAGTATATGTCGTTTCGTCATGAAATCGCCATATAAATATAGGAAGAGATGCCCAAATCCTTGCGGCAACGGGGAAAGAACCAAATCAACCAGTTCAACTTTTCAAGTTTCCAACCAAATCAACCTTTTCACTTGCCACCTGTAGTACCTCGAAAAGCGACCGAAGCCTTTTCATATTATAATATGTTTCGTCTGTATATCTTCTTTAAGGTCCTTTGTCCATTCTTACGATACCCACGGGAAGAAATGAGGCCTATATTTGCACTCTTTTCTGTCAAACTTATTATTAGACCTGCTTTAAGAGCTAAACTACTGATCAAAAGTTCAACGTCCATTATCTCGAAACGGCGGGGAGCACGTACCGTGCTTTTAGCTTCGTTATCTCATTGAATCACTGCAACGCCCCCAAATCTCTTGCGAACCAGCCATCGCTGTTTGAGAGCCAGAAATACTACGATATTCCTTTACGACTCCAAGAATTTCATTATCATGCATTTCTGTTTATAAAATGAAATGTACGTCTGTGCTTGGCTTAATGAAATTTTCGCAACCCGGTAGCGTGTGGCATTCTCTGAAGATGCTTAAAACCCATTGGTATCTAACTATCTCCGAAATGAGTGCATTTTCTCTCCTATATTTTGTGTACTTAAATGTTTAATTCTAGAAACGACTAATCTAATCCATTGCAATAGGTAATGAAGCTGATGATCTATTTAACATGAAATAGATTTGCTCAAAAATATTCTAGCTATAGGTAATCAGAATTTCTTCTTTGTACGAGTATGTACCAAATAAACTTTTATTCTAAAATATTGTATTCTAAATTCAACATGTTATCATTATCAACTTTTTTTTAGCCGACTGCAAAAAAAGGAGAAGGTTCTCAATTCGACTGAATACATGTATATTTTTGTTGTATGTTGTTACTACATAACTCAGACCTGTAAACCGATTTGGAAAATTCTGTTAAAAAATGTTTTGTTCGAAAGGTTGGACCAATTCTCACCATATTGAAGTCAGTTTCATTTTTGCTAAAAATTATGTTCTTTTTAAAAACAATTAAACAATGAATAGCCTCAGGTATGAATATTATTTTGTATCAGGCAATCTGAAAGCGGCGTAGCTATTATTAATAGTATGTATGTATTGACAAAGGCATATTAATTTTAATTATTTGGCCATTGCTTTATTCGGGCAGACTATATGGAATGCAGAATATTTATCGGAAATCCCACGCCGACAGTGGCAAAGAATTTTGTTTCCCAAATGAGATTATATGTAACACATACATGAAGGTAGATACATACATAAGCCGACTGGCATAGTCGGTTTCGCAGTATTTGTCAAAAAAAGCCGACTCGAAGTAATTATAGCACTTGTTCGGCTTTATTCGATTTCTGGCGTAGTGTATTCGGGTCGACACACCATTCGGATCGGCAGTACTTATGAAATAGTCGACCCATGGCTACTTCTACTTACGTACGATTCCATTCTCATGATTCGCCTACTTTGCTCCCATTATATTAGCCAAACTTAAATGAAGTCGAGTAGGTTGTAGGCTTAATCGCCAAGCTGTGCCGATGGATGTGACGTCACGTCGCAAGAATTAACAAGTTCATGACGCATCGAAAGAACTTGCGATTTGATTCGCATGTTGTGGCATACGATGTTGCCCGAATCGTGAAGACGCCTTGCCCGAAATCGCAATGTAGCAATTAGTATTGTGATTTTGCGTAACATATTTGTATACAATCACTAATGATGGCCCGCTTATGTCCTCGACTATAGCTACCCTAAAACATATAAGATGCGCTGTCCTGCTCAATTCTTAGTTTCGCGTCAGTAACATGTTGGACGAATTCAAAGGCACGTCCAACAATTTGTATGTGCGCGCGGTATTCGATGCTGCACCTGTTCACGGGAACTCGCTAACTTCGGTTCACAAGTTTGCTTAAAGTATTACGTAATTTGAGGCGTCCGCCTGCGCCGTCGCCAACTTGCCCCACATTATGTTTGTGAGCCTGATGATATCGCCTCAGAAACTTTTCACCTCGTTATTCTAACAAAAATTATACTTATATTCGGGTTCATAGAAGAAATTGGAAGTGAAATTCGGAGTTAGAGTTAACTTGGTCGTATCCCTGCGCTCGGTGGAGTTGCGGCGCGCAGTTACTTTGGGAAATATCGGATAGTATTTCACAAAGAGGCTTCCGATAACTTGCCGAAGCTCAGAAGTTGTTTTTGAATTTTTCCCGTCTTAGAGTTGCGCATCACTCACTTGCTTTTCACTTTACAAGCGCAAACCGGGTGACGGGTGGCGTGAACAGGTAAACGGAATTATTTACATACTTGCTACAGTCCGCTGCTCTGCTCGCGTGGATATTCTTTTAAATTATAATGTGCCTAAGTATGAGCTACATCACTGTAAAGTTTCAATAAAATTAGTTTAGTAGTAGTTATCTGCGTGAGTTCCATCTATTCATTTATCTAAACTTGCACATTTTTTAATATTAGTAGGATAACACTCGTAGGATTATTTTCTTACTAATTAACATGTGAAATCTCCATTGACTGAATATAGTTAAATATAACAATAGATTTTAAACTATTACTGGAATGCTTGTACGTGAGTTTTGTAATTTTTTTTGTTGTGGTTTCGGGATTTATATTAGGACACCTCCATCTCATTCCGTGGGTAGAAGATGACTATGGAAATATCAGGAAATGGGCAGGAACGTTTACTGAGTACGAATAAAACAAACTGCGGTCACCATTTCGCTTGCCAAGCGTGGTGACTAACAAATCTCCCCAAATGAAAATTGTCATTGGGGAACGCCTATACCCTTCAGTAGACGTTTGCAAGTTGATGATGATATTAGTACGTCTATTGTAATCAAAACGAAAGAAGTACAACCGTAAGGCTCCAGAATATTGACACCGAATACTGGAGAAAAGACAAAAAAATGTTGACAATAACACGCGGCCAACATCCGATTTCGATGCACGGTCCAATTTAAAATAACAAGTTGCATGAGCGCATAGGCATAATAAAGCACGATGCACGTGTCATCCGCTCAAGCGAGCTAATCACGCTGAACAGTTGATTGCATGCAAGTCCTTTTTTAACGGGGAGCCTCGGAACTGGCTTCATTCGAAGCAACTATCGTGAAGTCAAGTTATTGAGCCAATTTTAATTCGTTGCAATCAGCTTTTTAGGGTTAAAAGCGGACTTTAAAGGGGGTTAGCGTGCGCGTAGCAATGCAAAAATGAACGGTATGAAAGGTTTATAAAGAGACTCAGATACTCGATTTCGTTTCGTCAAACGGTTTCGAAAAATGGGAAAATAGTAGGTGTTCATTGGCAAAGTTGGCAATTTCGTAGGATAATCACAGATAACGCTTTTGGCGTTACTATCGGATGTAAATTTGATTGTAAAGTCGATGATGTTATTTTTCGTTTGAATTGCTTGATTGCGGCTTTTTCTGATATTTCCATTGAAAGTAAAGCTTACTTTGAAACATAAATTAAATCTGTTTTTTGACCCCAGTTCGACATTGCTTATAGACAATGTCTATTCTTTTTTATTCAGGGCACACAAAGCCCTATAAGTTTTTTAAAATAAATACTTAAACATCGAGACAGTAATTGTTTAATCTTGGAGAGTCAGTTCAGTTAATCCATTTGTATGAACTCATTTCGAATCTGGATATCGAGTTATTATGTAGATACAGACATAATGTTGGCTCAAATTTCACTGCAGGAATATTGGATTAAGTACGTAGTATTCAAAGTATTAATTCCCTTCGTTAAACTTCTATAATGAAATGGTAACGAGACTCTTCCATTATAAGACCGAGTTAAGACCGGATTTATACGCTGGACACGTAATGCCTTGTTACATAGCGTGCGATGCTAAATGTTCACTATAGAAAATGTAAATCTAAATATGTACAAGCAAAAAGCGACTCACTCACTCACTCATAAAACAGTGGATGGCTGACTGATTAAGACTTAGTCACTCACTAAATAAAGATTTTGTTTAATTAATTCTCTAAGGGGGAGAAAAGAGAAGAGGAAAGTTGTATGTCTACAATGAACGAAACTCTTTGTAGACATGCAAACTTCCCAACATACCTACTTCCAGAACCTAAACAATACAACAACTCATTTGTTATCCCTGTTACCCTATCCACTCCGTATCAAATACTCATATCTCTTGGCATATTACTCTTTAGTAGAGGATTACTTGCATAAAATTCGCAGCATTATCTTTTTTGAGAGACACCCCGGAAAACTGGCTGCAGTGGACAAAGCAACTATCACGAAGTGGGATTATTGAGCCAATTTAATTTGAGCGGAATAAGCTTTTTGATGCTACTCCTAATGAACCGGGGACGTGATTGTATTATTGGACTCCATTCAGGACGGGTTTTAGTTTTAACACAAAAGCGGGGATGTTTTAAAATTACGAAGTTAGCTCTGTTTGGCTGCGAATTGCGATATGCTTTGGTTCGAGTTCCGAGATTTCGCATTAAACTTTTAACTCGATCGCGTTTGCGTTAAGCGTTTTCTACTTATAACTTGATACAATATTTCTTGTTACATTGTTTAACTATAATAGAGTTCGCGGTGGAATTTGCAAGCCGGTTCGTTATCATGCATTACAATCAATATTAACACTTTTCAGCCCCACATTCCTGATATAAAAGAAACGTTTCTTTGAATATAAGTTTAGTAGATGAAAACAATATGCCGGACAATGCATTAATTATCTTTTAAGTAAATCAAGGCTCTAATTATCTTTAAAATAATTATATAGGACTTCTTTACCCCCGATGGAAAACGAAAGACAAGTCCAACGCTGTGACTACGGGCAGGTAACTTGACTGGTCGGTTACCACCGCCAAACCGGACCCCATAAGATGCTTCTTTGCACCCCGTTGGATCTCATATCAAAGGAAGAAGAACACACAATATGTACCTACCCGCAAGCAGTTGTAAATTATAATGACACGACACAGCATATAATTGCCTCATCGTACGCAAAGGAATGATGTCAATAGTGAAACTGAGAACTGAGGCTGGCACGTGTAATTCTACATTGACGGCAATAGTCGTCAGATAAAATGAAATACTAATGGACCGTTACTTTTTGATATACGAAATTTTCAGTTCACCTTCACTAGGTAGTAAGTTTTTAGACACGGCTTCAAGCTCCGGGTCTTGGCTGCAAGCCAGGTCAGGCAAATGTCCAGTGAGCCACGTGCTACGTCGTTACTGTTCTTTGCGCATAACGGCCGATTGATTACTGACGCCATGACAAATCTAATTCTTAGTCCAGGCTAGACCTAGTAAATCTCTTTTGAATTTTCTGCAGTGTCGTACAGTTAGCGGCATAGACTCCTATTACTTTAGATCTTTTATGAGCCTGTTAGTTTAACTTGAGCGTTTGCATATGGACAGTATGCATAATACTCTAATATTGAAACATTCATGAACGAGTGCAGTGTTCTAAAACACGTCATACGAATACGGACAGACTCAAGAGATAGGTAATTGTGCGTTTTAGGGTGCGAGACCACGCGATCCGAACGATCGTTTTTTGTTCGTACCATTGTCCTATTAGGACATAATGGTCTGAAATGTGGAATATAAGTTTTTAAACCTTTGTGTGCCATTACATATAAACCTAGAGAAATGAGTTATGTGCTACAATGATGGTTAAGTACTTTTGTAAATACTTACTTTGACGTTTAATTTATCTATAGTATTCCTACATCTGTGGTCACGAGCGAACTCGAACTTTGCTTGTGACCACGGTGGTAAGCACAGCCAAACCCTCAGTCTGTAAGTCCCTTTAAATACCTATTACTACTTTTATTTTCCTTTGAAGTCCCGTATTACTAAAAAAAATTAATATTCCAACCATATTTTACCAAAAGCCGTGACAAGTTGACTTGTTTACTATTGAAACGGTCTACGATTTTTATTTAGTTAGTTAAAATAATCATAAATTTGAATAAGCCATCGCGCAGTCAGTGTCTCTTGCATGTAAATTAAGTCGAGAACTCAAATCAAAATTCATCCTCCCAAGTAATTGAACGAATAATCCATGAAATGTATTATTCATTATTTTGACCAAAAGTAACGAACGACCGTCTTTAGTAAATAAAAACATTATCCTCTGTATAATTGGGCGCCTCATTATCGTTGGATGGCTTATTCAATTCGGTGTGTAATTTATATTTCATTCAGGCTCAATTGAGAGAGATTTTACGTGTAAAAGGTATAATTCCAGGATGTTTTCTGTAGAGTTTGTAGTATATCATTTATTTACTTAAAATCACAGAAATCGAGATTAGATATCTTATTTTCTAACAATCACAGCGTGTGAACTATGCAACACTAAATGAAGCCAAAAGAGTTTGACAATTTCGACTTTGCTCAACTTCAATTAGATTGCTCATTTTGATTGAAACTAGCTCTATAAAGTACATTCAGAAACCAATTGGATGTGAGCCACTCTGGTGTCATCAAATTGGAGATGCATGGTTACAAAACTAAAGTATTACAAATTATACACAATCATTGACCTCAATTCGCCTGATAGTAAGCAACGTTAAAGACTATGATAGAGCGCGCTCGCCCAAAACAAACCTATTAATTCCACTTTGAAAATTAGAAGATTACTTATATCTATCGGGGAACAGGGACTCCGGTAAGGAGTTCCATAGTATACCCCTTCGCAATGTAAATGTAGTTAATCATCATCATCAGCCTATCCTAGTCCACTTTCTGGACATCTGATTCATGGCCTCTGTAGTTGTTTTATTTATTTATTTACAAAAACCTTAAAAACTATCATTACAAGTTAAAACAACTTAATGCGACAGTTTGGCCTAAATCTTAATTTTAAATTTATTACATCAAATATTATTTTAAACTTAACCTATGTATGTAACATTATATTTATTATATTATTTTAATATCTATAAGAAATTATGAATAGTAAAACTTTTGCGAGCTCACTCGAGTTCTGTAACAAAAAGATATCCATTTTATCATGGAGTTCATTGACAATATTGATGGGTTCACCTCTTTGGTCAAACATCTAGAGACTTTGCCCATAATCGCCACACTAGGCAAGCGGGTTATCATCGCAGGACGTAGCTTCTCACTCCGGTGACGCTACTGCCCGTCATCAGCCTGTGGTATTTAGCTACGCCTTCAATCGTGATAGTTATACCGCCACCAGTTGGTCGCCAGAACCTTGTTTATGTAGGTAGTTAATATGACGTGATACAAATTCTGTGATATATTCAGCTTTCTTATTCATTATATCGTAAGGCTTAATTACTCGAATCCTAACAAGTTAATCCTCAATATTATTACTACGCCAATACCCTTGTGCCCTTGATGTTCCACGTTTCAGACCAGTCATTCCAACCAGTGTGCCATCGACATCGCCGATTCCCAATTAATTGTCACTCAAAAATGGATTAAAACCCTCAACCCTCCAATAAATCATGGCACGTCGTTACGACCGCCCGCCATCGGCGTGACGAGTTCACGCAAAAACACGCGGGCCTGTCTAGACATGTCGCTGTAATTGCTCCTAAATATTGAATATGTGTTTTAAGTATTGGATTTTACAAATGTATATATTTGGATATTTAACAACATCAGCCTATCGCAGTCCACTACTTGACTTTGGTTTCTCCAGTCGTTCGCCACTTCAGGCAAACATCTGGGGGGCTTACCCATAATCGCATCGCTGGGTAGACGGGTTGGAAACAGGGCGTAGCTACTCGCTCTGGTTGCGCTGCTGCCCGCCATCGGCCTGTAGCCAGCGCTTCGTTTGTTATTCAGCAGGATGCACCACGGGCAGGTGAGGTTGGTTTGGAGCGAAAAAATTACAGGTCGCTCTCTTATATCCTCAACTATAGGATAAGGATATTTAACAACAACACACAACAACATCAGCCCATCGCAGTGCACTTAATGTCTACTTGACATAGGCTTCTCCAGTCATTCGCTACTTTGGGCAAACATCTGAAGGCTGTACCCATAATCGTATCGCTGGGTTGTTTAAAGCTACGCCTGCTTCTCACCTTGGTGGTGCTGCTGCCCGTCATCGGCCTGGGGTATTTAGGTAAGCCTTCATTTGTGATGGTTATACCGCAATGCTCGTTTGTTCATCGGCATGATGCACCACGGGCAAGCGAGGGTAGCTCGGAACGTTTAAAATACAGTTCAATTTAGTTCACATGTGCGTACCGCGAATATCGTTGTGGCGTCTTTATGCTGCTGAAAAGGCAATTTGGTGCAATGTAGATAAGCTAAGAACACAGCTAAGAATAATTATTTTTTCCGTAATTATTGAGTTAAAACACTAGATGCTTTTTTCCACACTCACATTCATGTGATTCACTCTAGAGCTTTTGATTAAACACAATTCAGATTTCAAGACATGTTTCAATGAATTCGAAAGTTTTACAATGAATGTATACTTTCGCATAGTAAATACACAAGTGTAAGTAAGTTCATGTAAATATTTGTCGTCTGTTTCTTTGGGCTAAGTTGAGTCATGCATGATAATAAAGTTGGATGAACGTATATTTCTTTTAAGTTGTTTGCAAAAAGGCCCAATAAAAAGGCCTATGTCGAGCAGTGGACTGCAATAAGCTTATGATGATGATACAAGTATATATACTTATTATTATATCAAGCTGTCTGCGCTATCATTTCACTCGGCGATACGCGTGAGAATGAGGACGAAGATAAGAGTTAGCAGACAGTAAGTACCTTTTCACTTTTGCCTTAAGGACTCCTAGACTATGTAGGTACTTGTAACAGCTGCTGAATGCGAGAGGCCCGCGGGACCGATCGAAGCAGCGATCATTGGGAGAGGCCTAAGTCCAAAAGTGGACTGATGTGGGCTGATGATGATGATTATAACAGCTACTAAATTTCAATTACAGAATTATTATCCGATGCCAGCATTTTAATTAACATATCCTCATAGCATCCTACTTACGCATTGGTGCTTAAAACGAAAAGATTATCAGGGTTGCCTCTACCATTTTTTTAGTTAATTGCCACTCAAAAAACCTACACGAAACGGGTAAAACCCCTCAACTGGGCGAGTCTAATAAATCATCTGTCAACGAATCGCGCGAATCTGCCTGGTCCCGCCCTTGTAATCGCTAGATAATGGCGGAGGATTGAAAAATCATCCCCGCTATATGTTAAGGGTATGCATGTCACCTCGGCTACGTAATTTGTCAGAGAACCGGTTGGCCGGTTTTAGGTTAGGCGTTATTAATGACAGTGACCCGTTTCGTACGTGCAATAATATACCAATTCAGTTGCGTCGCGGTTTGCATTTAGTTTCATGAGTGTTTGTTTTATCAATTGTTTATTTTATCTCTAAGCCGTTAGCATAAAGGAGAAAATTGCTTATCTAGTCGTCATGCTAATCTTTTGCTCGTGCCGCTTGTGTCGCGCTTGTGATAACGTCCATGACATCACCAGAGCATCCAAGCCCCGTGATGTAACCTTTGGCGGTCGACGGAGGGGCTAAAGATTTTAGTGGGTATTAACGCTCTGTCCAGAACGACGGGGATGCATAAAAGTCAAGTCCCATCATTGGTGATGAGACTTGACTTTTATGCCTCCCCATTATCACACAATTTCGTTTTATTGAAATATTTAATTAATATTCGAAAATAATATATCTACTGATCACATAAATATATTGTTATATATCTTAACACCGCGTCCCGGCGGTAGACGAATAATAAATCAGTCTGCATTCAACCGTTGTCTCATTTGTGCGCCCAGATATAACACTGGCGACCGGGCTGCTAAATTACCACGCGCGTGCAATATTTTGTCAATCAAATATGCCTATCGGACATATCGAACCGTATAATTTCGCAAATAACAATTGGGATGCTTACGTACGAAGAATTAAGCAATTTATAGCATTAAATGACATCGCCGATTCATTGCAAGTTGCAACGTTAGTGACGGTCGTAGGCGCGGAGTGCTATGAATTAATGTGCGATTTGTGTTCTCCGAGTGCTCCTGAATCGAAATCATTCGAGGATATAACGAGGCTAATAAAAGAACATCTAGAACCAGAGCGGTCGGAGATCGCCGAGAGGCACGTGTTCAGGCAACGTACGCAACGACAGGGCGAAAGTGTACGCGAATACCTACAATGTTTGAAACACTTGGCAAAAACTTGTAATTTTGGAGATAAATTAGAAGAGAATCTTAGAGATCAATACGTATCGGGTTTGTACAATGAGGACATGCGATCGAGGATCTTCGCGGAGAGAAATGTGGACTACAAGCGTGCAGTGGAGCTCGCACAGGCGCTGGAGGCGGCGGAGCGGCACGCGGCCATGGCGGGCGCTCCGGCCGCGGCGGCGCGGGGCTCCGACGACGGCTTGCACCGGATGGGCGCGGGCGCCGCCGGGGGCTCGCGGGCGCACGCGGGCGCTCCCCGGCCGTCGCGCGCATGCTCACGATGCGGTAAAGTAGGGCATTCGGATGGCAAGTGTCGTTTTAAGTACTACAATTGTGATTCGTGTGGCCAACGGGGCCATTTAAAATCAGTGTGTGTTAAAAGCAAAGGTGATACCAAAAGTGCACACAGGAGTGCTGATAAAAGCCAGTTCTTCATGAACGGATCGGACTCTGATGACGAAGGTTGTAATTTTTATAATTTAGTAGTTAGTAATGACGGTGATGGGCCTTATTTTGCGACATTAAAAGTGGAAAATGTTTTGTGTAAATTCGAAATCGATACCGGCAGCAAGCTATCTGTTATTTCTAAGCAGTATTATGATAGAAATTTCTGGACTATTCCTATTGAACGGAAACAAATTACTTTAAAGTCGTATACGGGGGACGTCATCGAGACTCTCGGGTTCATTGTAGTCAATGTTGAGTGCGGTAAGAAAAGCGCCAAATTAAATTTGTTCGTGATCGAAAACGGCGGGCCACCGCTTATGGGCCGAACTTGGATAAAAAATTTAAGGTTAGGCATCGTAGAATGTCATAATTTGGCCGAGGAGGACTCGATGGCGATCACCTTGCGAAAAGAATTTCCGGAGGTTTTTGCTGACGGCTTGGGCACCTTCAAATCGAAGTTTAAGCTTTACCTCAAAGATGATTCACCCGTGTTTATGAAAGCGCGGCCGATACCGCTGGCGCTGCGGCGGCCGGTCGAGAGCGAGCTCGAGCGCCTGCAGCGCGATGACGTCATCTACAAGGTGGACAGGTCCGACTACGGCACGCCGATCGTGCCGGTCATTAAAGCCAATGGGAATATTAGACTATGCGGTGACTATAAAGTAACTATAAATCCACTTTTAAAGGACTATCATTATCCGCTGCCTCGTATCGAGGACCTTTTCGCAGCGTTAGGAGGGGGTGAACAATACACAAAATTAGACCTTTCTAACGCATTCCAACAATGTTTGTTGGACGATGAGTCACAGCCGATGACCGCTATCACCACTCACGTCGGTACGTTTGTGTATAAGCGCGTCCCGTTCGGTATCAAATGCATACCCGAAAACTTTCAAAAAATTATGGAGGAAACACTGAGTGGGTTGCCGTCAACGGCGGTCTTCGCTGACGATATTTGCGTGACAGGTAAAAATAGGGCCTCTCATCTAGCTAACTTAAGGGCGGTGCTTCAAAGGCTAAATGAAAATGGACTTAGGATTAATTTTAGTAAATGTCAATTTTTCAAAGAAAGCGTTACATACTTGGGTTATAAAATTGATAAATTTGGCTTACACACAGATAATAAGAAGATTGAAGCTATTGTAGCAGCGCCCTCTCCGACTAATGTCACTCAGTTAAAAAGTTTTATGGGTTTAGTTAACTTTTACTCGAAATTTTGTGTTAATATGAGCGATATTTTAAAACCTATGTACAATTTATTAAAGAAAAATATAGAATGGAATTGGACGGCAGAGTGTGACGCGTCTTTTAATAAAATTAAAAAGGTTTTAAGTAGTTCTCCGGTTCTCGCGCACTACGACCCCAGCCTCGAGCTGGTGCTGTCGGTGGACAGCAGCGCCTACGGGCTGGGCGCGGCGCTGACGCAGCGGCGCGCGGGCGGCGCCGAGCAGCCGGTGTGCTGCGCCTCGCGCACGCTCAACCAGGCCGAAGCCAACTATTCGCAAATAGATAAGGAGGCACTCGCCATAGTATTCGGGGTGACTAAACACCATCAATATCTTTACGGAAGACACTTCGTTCTACGAAGCGATCACCGTCCTTTAAGTTACATATTTGGTAAAAATAAAGGATTGCCGGTGACGGCCGCGAGCAGGCTCCAGCGTTATGCGGTTAAGTTGGCAGCGTACGATTTTACAGTGGAATTTGTTAAATCGGACAAAAATTGTTTTGCCGATGCTCTTTCCCGTCTCCCTCTAGTTACGACGCCTAAGAAACTACGAGGTGATGACGAAGAAGGTAGCTATTTACATTATGTGCAGGGAAGCTTCCCTATTAGTTTTAATGATATTAAAACTGAAACAGGAAAAGACGCCTTGCTAAGTAAAATCTATGGTTTTATTATGTACGGTTGGCCATCTAATTACAACTACACTAACACCGAAAAAATATATCTAAATAAAAAAGATAACCTACATGTAGATCGCGGTTGCATAATATGGGGTTATCGAGTTGTAGTTCCGAATACGTTGAGAAATTGCACCTTGAAAGAAATTCACGATGGGCACCCGGGCATCGTTAAAATGAAACAAATTGCTCGTAATTACGTTTGGTGGGAAAACATAGACCGCGATATAGAAGAAGTCGCCAGCGAGTGCGCGGCGTGCCGGGAGGTGCGCCCGGCGCCGCCCCCGGCGCCGCTGCACTCGTGGCCGTGGCCGTCGGAGCCCTGGGCTCGGCTGCACCTGGACTTTCTTGGTCCATTTAATAATTATTATTATCTCGTCATTATCGACGCGCACTCGAAGTGGATAGAAGTTGATAAAGTTAACTCAACTTCAGCAGGTATCGTATGCGATTGTTTAAGGCGTCATTTCTCTCGTTTCGGTTTGCCAAAACGTATAGTTAGCGACAACGGGCCGCCATTTTCATCGGCCGCTTTCGCACAGTACTTGGAAAGCAACGGCATAAAGCAAACCCTGGTGCCACCCTATCATCCTGCGAGCAATGGAGCGGCAGAGAACGCAGTGCGCACACTTAAAAGGGTTCTAAAAAAAGCAGACCTAGAGAGACGTGACTTAAATATGGCCTTGAGCCAATTTTTGTTCATGTACAGGAATACCGAACAGAGCACGACGGGAGTCGAACCGGCGGTTGCTCTGTTCGGCAGACGGCTGCGCGGTCGACTAGACCTACTGAGGCCCGACGCCGCGGAGCGCGTGCGCGCGCGCCATCTCACCGAAGAGCAGCGAGGCGCCCGCGCCGCGCCGCTCCGCGTGGCGCAGCCCTCGCACCCGGTGTTAATGCGGAACTACTCCAAGTCCGGCCAGAAGTGGACGGAAGGAGTAGTGCAGGAAAGAGTAGGGCCAGTCTGGTACAAGGTGGCGACACCAGACGGTCATGTACATAAGCGACACATCGACCAAATTCTCAATAGAAAATCGCGGCACTCGCTCAGTCAAATAGTGGACGGTACCTCTAAACCGAATTCCACTTCCTCGGAAGACTCGTCAGGTGATGGCCGTGAGGAACATTATGATAGTGCGGAGGAGGGCGTGAGCGCGAGCTCTAGTCCCGCGGCGACCTCACCGTCTCCCGCGGCCGTGGACCGTGGCAGGCCGCGCAGGGAAGCGGCCATGCGTTGCCGGGAAAAACTTAAAACTATTAAGTAATTACATTATCTAATCGTCATTTTATACTGACTGCAAACCAATTCCAAAGTTATATAATAAGATGTATCCCATACTTATAGTTACTTAGAACTGGTATCATTAAATATGTAGTTCCTATAGGCGTATGCAAGTAGTAATGTATTTTTTGTATGTAATCATAACATTTCATTTGTTTGTTCTTAAGCGCATATTGTGTACCTAAGTAGATATAAATGAGAGTACATTGTTGTTTCTACAGTTAGTAGGTACCTATTTTTAAGGTTAATCTTTATTTTGTAATTAAGTTATGATACTAGTGTTAACTTAGGAAGGAAAAGTGTTATATATCTTAACACCGCGTCCCGGCGGTAGACGAATAATAAATCAGTCTGCATTCAACCGTTGTCTCATTTGTGCGCCCAGATATAACATATATGACTGGCTCAATTGGTAGTGCCCTGTGCCCCTGCCTTCTGAACGAATGGTCGTGGGTTCGATTCCCATCCAGCACAAACATTTGTGTGATGAACACTTGTGTTTGTGCTTGTGGGTGTTTATATTTGTATTTAAGTATTTATTTGTGGTACCTTCGTTGTTCTGACTCCCATAACACAAGTGCTTAAGCTACTTACTTTGGGATTAGAGCAAGGTTATGATTTTGTCGGATACCTATACCTATCCTTGTTTGTTCATTACCAGCGACTACATAGAGCTTAATTTTTGTAATAAGCTACATGCTGTAAATTGGTAAAAATTATACAAACAAGTCCAGTCCACTTCAGTTAACGATTAACAACTACACCACAAAAATTAATAACCACAAATTACTCGCACCACATCGACCAACAGTGCAATGATGAATAAAACTTCAATTACCACCAGCGCGTGAGCCATCAATAATTATTATGCACATTCGGAGCAGCCTCCTCGAAAGACCCTTATAAAAGGTGTACGATTGGCGGCCTGCCAATATTCAGCTTACATGCGCGAGTAACATGGCACATATAGCATGGCTTTAGTCCAAGAGCTAGCTTTAGCTAGTTACTAGCGACCCGCCCTCGCTTCGCTTCGAGAAACTAAATATAGCCTATGTTACTCAGTGATAATGTAGCTTTTTAATAAAAAAAGAATTATTAAAATCGGTCCAGTACTTTTTGAGTTTATTTGTTACATACAAAAATACAAATCTTTCCTCTTTATAATATTAGTGTAGATAAATAGTGTGCGCTATTCAAATTTTCAATATTCCTACTAATAAATACGAAAGTTTGTTTGGATGGATGGAACTACTGTACGGATTCATGAAACTTTACAGTAATAAGTATAGCTTAAACACAAGTAGTGGCGTAACAATAAGGTGTCATGTTGGTCAAATGTCACTTTTACCAGCCGTAAGGGGCTCCCGGTCAGAGGATAATCCAAACTGCCAACATTATTTACACATCTAGTAAAAATTTGCCACGGGCCTAAAATAATAATAGTTTCACTACTGTACATTTAACAAACAAGCTATAGCATAAGAAAGTTATAATTTCACACGTGATTGTTGCTGTTGATACGTACATAGGCTGCGGTAGCCGCTTAACATCAGGCGGGACGTAGGTTTGTTTGCTACCTTAGTGGTTTAAAAAAAATCACTAATATTCACACTGGCTAAAGCCACATTGGGCATAGCTGCTGTTAGTAATAACATAATTGCCATCATGCATCATAAATGTCTATTTAGAAACAAAGCTTTTGTAAAAAAATTATAAATAATAACACGATGCGTTTATTTATCAAATGGAGTACCTAATTGGTTCATAGCTCCTCGACTACTATAGACTGCTCGGTTTTCAGTGAACGATAACTTTGCAACGCAGAGCGCAACGGTTGTCAACGTAATGTTACCAATAGTACTCGTGCATACATGTGTGCGTATATGCGGCTAACATATTAGTTCCTATTTGTTTATGCACTCAAATTCGCTTAGCATCAATAACAATTCTACTTTATTTGATCGTTAGTATAAGTACTAGTCAAGAGTAAAAGTGACCTGTCAAAACATCTTTATTACCTTTTCGGCCAATTAATTCTTAACTACAAGTTTATTTTTTTTATTTTTTACATCATCATCATCAGCCTTTATCAGCCCACTGCTGGACGTAGGCCTCTCCCAATGTTCGTCACTTAGATCGATCCTGGGCTTCTCGGATCGAGCACCTTTTACATCTACGTGTAGATATAATATCTACCAATTTGAGGTTAAAAAGTATCTAGATGAGTTTATCATGATCTAGTGCCCATGCTACAAAGTTTAGCTTAGTTTGGGAATAAATGGCCTGACATGTCTTGGGCTATTTACTATTTAGGTATTGGTAATTTAAGAGAGGTAGGGCATAGCGAATCTTCGCTTAAATTGAGCCGCCCGTCCGGGGAAAGACCTCCACTCTACCGCAGCTCAATGACCTTCGGATCGTGTTTCTGCCGGTGAGTAGGGTTTCCGGAGCTCGTGGGGTGCGCTCACCGGGTGCATCGACATCCGGGGGCTAGGGTTGAGCTGGCATTGCGTTGGCAACTGACAGGTAACTGACCGGTTACTTCCCCGTTGTCGCAGCGACTTGAGCTCCTTTTTCGCTTCCCATCAAGCATAAGGAAGCCAGCATGTCATGCTACTATAAAAAAAAGCATTTTTACACTTAGCCCAATGAATGAGTGGTAACTCATAAGAGTTACCAATAAGGGCAATAAATAGTGACAAGAGCCTTAACGTGATTGCATACACTGCGCGTCAAATCCAGTCTTACGCACAAACAAACAAGAGATATAGGTCAGATTAGAATGATCAGACGTGCAGGTGGAGATCCATCACTTGCAGCGAAGGTAACGCCCCGTCAGGACGGATCATAGCGTCGATGTATCTTACCTGGGCACAAGACGCCGCAAGGGGCTACAATTGTGTAACTCTACTACTCGGAAGACATCGCTTCTGAGTTAACATAATGAGATTATTCTTTCTTGATCTAAAACCTTTACAAGAAGTATGTCTTTTCTTAGAACTATATGTATATTTTTTACTAATAGCTGTTTATTTAGCGTTATTTTGGCATTATTATTAGATTTTTTGATTGTTTAAGTGAACCTTTAAGTTATAATCTGGCAACTTGGGTATATTTAAATTACATAGTTACGTGCGACTTACCGCATTAGTCTCAGTAAGTTATAGATTATGTGTGGCAAAGTTACCTATAGATAGATAGTTATTCTTTATTGCATCAAATACAAACATTTATAGATAAGGTATTACAGACAACTAGTGGTAGGTACAATTTAGGCGGTCTTATCGCTAGTAAGCGATCTCTTCCAGACAACCTTCAGTAGAGGATAGATTAAACAGAAGGGGTGAGTTGAGCAATCGACTGATGAAACAGATTATAGTCAAAATATAAATACATATTAATAAATAAATGAATACAGAAGTAAAATACAGGTATAATAAATACATAGGTTTAAAACATAAACATATACAATATAATATACATTACTATACACACATATAAATATTATACAGACATACCACACTATAGACTTGTGGCAGTACGAGTAAGAGCGAAGAATTATTTAAAAAAATGTTTTGTAAATTACAATGGTTTTACCAGCTAATACAAAAATGTTGTGTGGGCCGAACTACATTCACGATATAAATGAACTATCTTGGTTTTCGCTTGCTTGATATATAATCTGACGCTCCATTGTTCAAGTCCATACAATCACCTGATTGTTTGTTAACGATTCTTTGTTCTGGATACTACGAAGTCATTCATGCTTCCATTGAGGTTATCGATATGAGTGTCAATGAAGCAATTTCCGATGTTAAATGCATCCTTTGTAATCATTATATTTTTATTATTATCGTTATTAGTATGCGTCAGTTCACATTTATACATTTCTGAAATAAAAGTTGGGGATATGGAACTTATTCAGGATTAATACACACTTATCATGACACATTTTCTCAAGTCACTCAAATTTTCAGCTCCATGCGAACATCGGCTGACAACTTTTTATTGTCTACTAGTTGACCCTGGCGCGTACTTAGTATCGCGTCCTTAACTTCTTTTTTAATTTTTATATAATTCAACCTTGTCCTAAAAATACATCAAACCTAGAATCATAGATAGATCGATATATATAGCCGACCAACCCCACAGTGATGTATTTTAATCAGTGCACTTACACATCCAGCAAAGGCCGCGGCGAGCCGCTATCATCTGTCAGGCTTCTCCCAGACAGCGATCAAATTGAGGATGGCCGGCTTATTGCCGTTTGATAATGCCGCGCTTAGCTCCACACTGTATGGAAAGCAGCCCTCCCTCTCGCACGAGTGGCGTCCTGCTCCCCCCCCCCCCTTCACAGCTTAAAGGCCAGCATAAGCATCATGACAGCTTGGATCGAACGGGCTAAGCCCGTTATTTGCAGAGGCTATTTTGTCAGGCGTTTTAAGGTGCTTTAATATTCGAGTTTAAAATATACACCCGCCTTGGGTGCGGTTAAGTCTGCTTTTATGCAGATACGCTTTTGATATTCGTGCATTAATAATTGAAATACTTAGTGGTCTATGTATACTATATATGTTTGTAAGTATGAAATCACAGTGAAAAATGATTACAATTCAGTTTTTTTTTAAATTTTACAGTAACTATTTTAACTTCTATCAGACTTTTATGTATTAAATGACAAATTCATATATCTAACCATATGACTGGCAACATGATTCAGTGTTCAATACAAATAAAGAATGTTTGTTACATTTCGTCAAAACGAAACTACGAAATGTTTCAATAACTTTTTCCTGCAAACGGTAAACAGTTACCATAAAAAAGATAGGGTACCTACATTTTGTATTGATTGAAAATATTCCGGGACACATGTGTATCGCTTTGACTTTGTGACTAACCAAATTATTTGTAAGCAGACGGTATCTTGTACAAAATAAAAATAAAAGCTACAAAGTAAGCGAGAGTATTAAAACGTATTGAACTTGATGTAATTACTAGGTACATTCTCCCGTGTTCTCTCGTCTCACGGGATGCATGGCCGATCCATTTACAACCTTTTACTTATTTTTATCACTTTAATGCTTTCTTTTTGTAAGAAGTCCTTTGAAGATACGAGTAAATGAAATTACTAAAATGAATCTTTTAGCGTGGATCGCATGAGTTGAATATATAGTCGCTTAGTAAATTTATTTACATCCTATGGTTGACTTCCTTGTTGAGTGCCGCTCAAGGACTGAGATTGTAACGGATCCTATGTATCAACAATTGTTGCTCTGTTTCTCTGAGTCTTCTGATGGCTCAGTAGGAACTCCGGAGCCAGGAAATTGGCAATAATACACTCCCATGCTTGTTAGTCGCTATTGGTCCTGGGCCTGATTTCTGTCCTGTCATCCCATCGGATTATGACAGTGAAAGAGCAAAACCTGATGATGATTTTTTTAATTTTCAATAGATAATTAAACCCTGTACCTCTTAATTTATAAGTAGCACCTGCAACCACTAAAACAACGAGGCAGTCCATTAAAGCTTATTGTGCAACAGTATATTAAGAACTTGGCTGACACGCTCCCACGTGGAAAGGAAATGAAATTCTGTTCAAAGTGACAAAGAAAATCTAAATTATAGCACAATGTGGAGGTGTACATGAGATTATGCGTTGGAAAGTGTATTAGACAAAGTTTGGTTGAGGCGAAGCAGGCAGGCCGATGGAATATACGAAACTATGTCTACTAGAAGAGTCTCATTTAATTTATTAAGAGCTGAGTTTTCAATTGTGGATAAAAGTTTAGCATTAATCTTTTACTATCAGATTCGCATTTAGGATGCGATGTTAAGTTTTAATAATAATTACTTTGCAATTTTACGTCACTGTGAAAATCAAATTTTGATACCATCCAACTATTACAACTCCTACTTGTTGCTGCTTGTCTGTCGTCTATCAACTATGTACTATCTATCGGCTTTTTGTAACTATTACAAGAAATACAGGCAACAATCTAAGGTACTCCTAAAGCAGCCTTTTTCTTTTGGAAAACATGGCAAATCTGTTGCACGTGTTAGATCAGAAATGGGTGAAAACATAAATGAAAGATGTAATTTCCTTAATAAAAGCCATGTATTCACTATAAAGCACTTTTTGCATTTGAATTACTTGTATATTCTTTTAATTTATCTTTGAAGCTACCACCGGTTCGGAAAGCATTCTACCGAGAAGAACCGGCAAGAAACTCGTGTAGTTGCTGTTTTCAATTCATTACATTACAATTTACAACTGATAATACATTTCATCCAAATATTATACACCATCCATAAATGTGTAACATTCACTTAGTATATAAATCGAATTATATACTCCATAACAGATTATATTAAGCTAACAAGGGATACAAAGTAATTATATAACTATAACTATCGCTTATATATTATATGGCTTGTTTACATAAGCCATATACTTCAGATTTCCATAATCTTTCTAATTACACTTATATACTTATCCCTTATGTACTGAGTGTGCCTAAGTATATAATAAATAATCTATCTAATAGCATTTATATACTTATCTTTATAAACAGCGGTTTCCCACATAGCCGTTTTATGTACAGCCCATACGTCATGTACATAACACATAACAGCATTACTTTGCTGTCCGATCACTACGAAAGTAGAACAAGAACTGTGTCGTCTGAGCCAATGCCTCGCCTTATAAAGGCCTCGCATTACCCCTCCACCTAGTGGGGATGTGGCGGACTAATCACAAAATAGCACGTGTTTGAAAAGGAAATCAATTGAACAACTTATTAAAATAATTCGAGTCAATTGTGGAATTTATCAATTATTGGTCGATAAAAGTACTTTAATAATTATCGACCTAAAAACATATAAACATGTATATGTTTATATATATTATTATAATTAAATAATATAACACACGCGGTGTGTATAGTGTGTTTTAGAAGAACGATGACTTCTGACACAACACAAATCACACACAACCTTTATTTAAAAAGCGAACCGCCCCGGCTTATTACGGGTGCAAATAAGCCATTATGTCGAACTACTATATAAAAAAAAAAAAGAAAATGGCCTAATCAATTTGTACTACATAACGCAAATGTAGGACGTAGTGTAGGACGCCCTCAGGCCAGGTGGTGTGACGATTTGCGAAGGAAGGCTGGCGGTGCTGGATGCGAGAAGCCCAGGATCGATCAAAGTATCGAACTTTGTGAGAGGCCTATATCCAGCAGTGGACTGATATGTGATGATGATGAACGCAAAGTGAATACTTATCCCATAATACGCTGTTTATTTCTTACAATTGTTAGGTGTCAGTGTCGACGGATATGGCATTATACGCTTTGATGTCTTTGCCTTACCATTTTCTATTTTTTCTGTGATAGTGACAACCCACACCACTACCCTGGTGTGGATTGTGCTGAGATTGCAATATAACAGTATAAAAGGCTGATCTTACAGACACAAGCAGTTCGACCATAGTGATGAACATAAGTCCTAAAAATGCTGCCCGCATAATTGTGTAAAAATACCAATGTATAATGTGAATGTAAGTTAGTGAAGTAAAACAAGTAAATAAATGAAGTTACTGTGATCGAGTTGGTTTTAATCCCTACACAATAAATAAATAAAAAACAAAAGTGAACGAACATTTCCAGCTAATCTTTAACTCCCCGGCCGATAGGTGCACAGCGATCTAAGCAACGTTCTCTAGTCACGTCCGCCACGTTTATCGCAAACACGTTCGGCTACTGTAATAAAAACTTCTCTAAAATGAAATATTTAATGCCACCCCGCCCCACGGTTCCATGAAGAACTGTGTTTACGTTTTATTTTTTTTTAACTGACAAGTTTTACTGTCTGCCACTTGAAACGGGTTATAGAGTTGCGTTACATAGTATCAACTTTCTTTAAGTTCTAGAATCCTCTTAAGGGTTCGAGGGGCAAATGATGGTTTGAACAGAGAAATTGTACATAAGGAGCATTTATCGGGAGGTCCAAAGAATTAAATATAGGTAAATATAAATAAATATCAGACAACATCACATACATTGCTCTAATCCCAAAGTAAGTAGCTTAAGCACTTGTGTTATGGGTATCAGAAGAACGAAGGTGCCACAAAGAAATACTTCAATACAAATTATAAACACCTAGAGACAGAACAAACACAAGTATTCATCACACGAATGTTGTTCCCGGGTGGGAACCGAACCCACGACCCTTGGTTCTGTGGCCAGAGCCAGTCGTATTACAGCATATCTGTCCTTGAACAGCAGGTGTGTCCTTGAAAGGGTATTTTCCGCATTCACTTTGAGCAGCCATCTAATAAAAATACGGTCCAGTTGACAGGATAACGTCACGCACGGTTGTGTCGCAAGTGACACGGAGCTGATGCGTCAGCGGACCGTGACACGCCGACGGATGAACATTGATCCCCGACACTGTTAACAGTAGAATAGTATCTCTTTGTATGTAGCCTTCAATGTACAGCGGTAGCTTTTATTGCTGCCCGTTTCCTGACATTCCTTAAATCGTCTTACACTCACATGACGAGTACACTATTCTAAAGCCCAGAAACTGCACGATCCAGAAAACTCAAAAACAATCAACCAAATAACAAAAATAAACTTCTACTACTAATATTGAGTTCAGGATGCGTTCATTTCGATTTTAGGAATATCAGACTTCAGGGCCTGTGACTAAAAATGGTTAATTTTGGAGTAAAGCGTTTGCATAATATACTACATATAATCACTAACCCGAAATCTGTCTATCTGAAAGACAATAATTGTAATTTACTACACAAACAATAGAAACGTGAGACAAATATTATCTAATCTCAGTAAAACCATAAATAGGTTGACAATAATCTTTGGAAGAGCTTACACGTGTAACGTTGTCTTCTTTCTCGGGAATAATAATCTTCAAATTAATTTTGTCGACGTCTCCTACCCAATCGCTACCCACACAGGATAGTTACGATATACGTACACTAGAACCGAACATTCGGACAGTCTCGTGTTGTATTAAAGGACTGTTACTGTTTCAGACGTTTGTCTTTATATATAATCATCATCATCAGCCTCACAAGTCACTCAATAGCCACCTATCTCCTGCGGCATACGTGAACAAAGAAGGTAAGAATACTGTACCAAAGACGATAAACGCTGCTTGATACCTAGTTCTCTCGTTGGTGCGGAAGTCAGTCCACAATACTCCGAGCATTCTCCTCCAGCACCACATCGCAAGAGTGTCTATTTTCTTCTTGTCCACCTCCCGAAGGGTCCAAGTTGCTTAGTCGGCATTTATTTCGATGACGGATTAGGTGTACACGAACCGAACGCGTGGCTGTGACAAGTGACGTTCCGACACGCCAGCAGCGCCGTGCCATGAAATATGTTTGCGTACGTCGTGAAACAGATGAACATTGATTTTCACATTGCAATAGGGCTCCGCATGACCCAGTTGTCTACTGTCGACAGTTAATATGGATGACTGTTGTATTTTTTCAAAGCGTTTCCTTGTAACCTTTATACTTCGCATTACTTTTAGTAACATAGATAAAATAAATAACCCAAGGCATGTCACGCTGGGCCACACAGCGCCATCTAGTCGCAAACTAAGCTGATGCTTCTACTGTAAGATAGACAACTGATAAACTTAATAAAAAAAACCTTTTTTGTACGTATTATACATAGCAAACACCCAGGCCAATACAAACAGACATGTTCATGCACATCATCATATACATGTTCGTTCATCTACCACTGTAGGTACTGGTTCAGAAACAGCGTTCACTCACAGCTAGGACAATTTAAAAAAGTTCATTCCTAAATTTCTCCGACCAGTAATTGAACCCGGAACCCTTGAAACGTCCACACTTTAGCCTTACCTAACTCTTTAACCAGTACGCTTATTCGATTTTAAACATCTTTGCACTTATCTAAAACTTTCCACTCAAATTTAATATCAGCGGAAGAACGTATTATACGTCCAGGTATTATACGTGGAATTCGGGAACGGGATACAAATTAGACCCTCGAGAAAGGAGCCTACAAATATCTTAAGAGCCGGTAGCGCTCTTGTGATCCCCCTGTTTAGAGGTTACGGTAATCCCACTCACCCTTTTAGGACCCTCCAACTCGCTTGGTTCATATAAAGAAAAATCTCATCTCTTCACTTAGGTAAGTATTACATACGATTAGAATTAGGTACTTTAATATTACGAAAAGTAGAATACCTATGCATCTAAAATATTGTTATGTACTAAATAAAAAGTAGACAGATACAGCGAACAGAGAAACTAAATCAATATTGGCTGAAAAATGGACAAAAATACAATCGTTTAAAGCAACAACAACTTTTACACAGAACAGATTTTTAGAAGCTTTTGAATGATGCATTTATATATGTTTAAAGTTCTTCTGTATTCAATAAATCCATTAAAATTCAATGTATTCCATATTGGCCGAAGTCAATAAAAAAACGTAAATGTTTGTATTTGCAAATAAATGTGATCCCCCTAGTGTTGCGTTGTCTATGGGCTGAAGTGATCACTTACCATCAGGTGACCTCCAAGACCATTTTCCCCCTGCGTCAAAAAAAATGTACGGTATCGAACCCGCGACCACTGTATCAAAGGCCGCAATCACTGCCATTAAACCAAATTATTGTATCTGTATGGGGTCAATTATTATTATTAACCTTTTAAGAGCCCGGTGGATACGTCGACAACTTAAAGACATGTTGTTAAATAAATGTTACTATCAGATTAATGATTATTTAAATGACAATTCAACATAGTATTTTTTTTTTATTTGACTTTATAAGTTAGGTACCTACCATTGAATTGAAATGAAAATGACTGAACTAGAATAGGATAGTCGAAGGTTTAATTAATTATTATTATATATTTTACATTATTTTGACATTATAGTTTATGATTTGACATGTTAATTGTACATTTTTTACTTGCATGCCGAAAGGCAAAATATGGTCAATGCCTCTTTGCGATTCAACCATCATATACACCTACCCATATATGCAAAATAAATGATTTATGATTATGACAAATCTGAAATAACAGCGATTATTCTTTGGTGACGTGAATCGAATGCTTTGTCTTTATCAGTGTAGGTAGCATGTTGTAGTGTGTTTTAGTGTTAGCGTTGGATATCCAGTATTGCATGTATGTGGTAAATCTAACTACCTGGTCAACCCATTTCAGAATCTATCTACGAATAGCTACCGTACGTGGTCAAGCATTGGAAAATTATTGCCATGTTCCACGAACATGCGTCCTACGGTGTACTGTAATATTGAACTCAAATTGGTATAGCCATGGATGTACATCTGTAGTATTTGTAATACACAGCGGAGGAGAACAATGTGATAATAATAGTTCAGGTAACGAGGCTAGGTCTAGGTGCTATACTTGGAAATCTGGATACTACCAGTAGAATACGTGAAACAGCCTAATACATATTTATTGTTAAGATAATTCTATTTCATTTCAATAGGACAATTTATTTATAACAAGATAGACCAATATTTCGATAGCTAACAATTGCTAGTTTTTCAAGAGTCGGGTGGGATATCATCGCTAGCTCATAAATATACTCATTCATCATCATCATCGACCACATCAGTCCACTGCAAAATACTTATTAACTTTTAAATAATGTAAGTTAACTCAGTCTGGTTCAACGGCTAATCTATTTACATATAAACAGGAAAAGCTTGATAGTACTTATATTAAATGCGCTTCGAAATTACTGAATTGATTTGAAAAACTCTTGAATTGTTGTAAAGTTACAACACTATGGCAGGCTAGTTCACAAGTATAGTGCCTTTGAGGATCGTAGACCCAGGGCAAACATTTATGTGATTATCACTTTGATTCATACTGTGTTATTATGTATACCTATATTATTTTAAGTACCTATATATTGTTTGGTTTTATCACTCTTTCGGTTTCCACAACACAAGACGTGTTTGAACTAGTTTCTTTGAGTTTGGCTCACGATCGGGTCAATATTGGATTATGTCTATTGTACTTATACCTCGAAGACAACTCTAAACTTCATTACGCTTACATTATCTAATAATGTCCCTACCTACAGCTAAAATGGAAGTTATTTATCTGAGATATACATTCTTTTATCAATGTCAAAAACAATAGAATATACAATATAACCATTTCCATACCGTCATGTATTTATTAAGTTGTTCATCTTCGTTGCTGTTTCAACCGTGGCGCGGTTTGCTTAAATTGCCTCGACGTTCAACGAACGTGTCCGCTCTGTTCAGTGACGTTTCCAGTGCAGATAACGGCCATGATTTTGTTCCCTTCCTCCATAATCATTAGCAGCTGCTACTGCGTCTGGTTTTGCGCATCTACATGCAAAGATAAATAAATAAATAAACAAAGATTTCTTTTTTTTTCTTTACCTATATATGTATACGAGTACAAAACACACATTGAATGTTCATCATCTTGAGTTCTCAAGTACCTAAGTAACGCAGTTTGCGTTCACGCTATTACGAGTAAGTATTACTACAAAATATTGCCTTGCAGCAATATTTATAATACGAAACTTCTATACACAATACTGAATGAATTATGAGTGATTGGTACAGTGATGAATCATTCACCGATCTTTTTCATTCGATAGGATAAATTTAAAAAAAAACTTTTAAAATTTGCATTTGAGATTCGACTCAATAGAGATTTTCTGCTTTGTTTTGAGAATAATAGTTATTGTCTTCTATTTTCCTAATACACCGTCGGTCGTATTCTTATATTCAAATACAAAATTTAACGGAAAACGTACCGTTTCTAAGCAAAATGTTTAAGCATTCGCTACATAGGTAATTTAAGTGAAACTGCTACCGTTTCTTGCAGCTGTAGCTGTTTCTCATAGCAGCTTCTATCGTAAACCTGTCGGTGGCACTCGGCCCAGTAAAATCATAAACTATGTAATAAGAACGACGTTCATATAAGTTTTATGTTTTAATCGCAGTTGGAATACACCTGCACTTTATAGCTGGTTTTTTCCTTAATGTACTTCGATCCACGGCCTTCTTTCATACAACATAATATGTCTTCTGTCAGAGTTTCGTTATTATTGTGCTTCGCGTGAATATTATGTTTTTCCTCAACAATGGGGTCTCCTGCTTTTCACGTCATAAATTATCTAAATTAGGTTAGCATTTTTGTGAGCACAGGTGAAATACAAACAAAGCGATAGTCATTAAAATAAATACGTTTGACATCCTATATTTTTGAATAAGAATTCTGTTGTTTTTGTACTTTTTCTTGACTTATTGACTAATATTTGATGATATTTAGTATCATGTAACTTCTAGCAATAAGACCACCTAAAACTTATTCTAAGTCTGTAATATTATTGTCCTGTAATTTGTTTTTACGAGTATTTTGCGCAATATAGAATATGTATCTATCTATTTATAAATAAATTAAAGTAGTCAACAGCAAAAGTCTGTTTTTGCTCTCAGCTGCTAACCAACCAACCTGATACTTTGTAAATATTAAGTAACCCGACATAAAACGTGATGAGATACAAATCTCAATTCTCAATACAATTCTGTGTAAATATGTATATTAGGTTATATAGGTTTGTATTTTATTTATTTTTATTATATACTAGCTGTGCCAGCGGCGTCGCACGCTTGGATATCGGGTTTCAAAAATAACGGACTTCCATAAAATACTTATACCTATACCTAAGTTTTAAGTTAGACCTCTAGTAATACATTAGTGAAAATCGTATTCAATTTCATGCAGTAGTTTTTGAGAGATGCGCGTTCAAAAAATTTCTCCCGTTTTCCTAACATTTCCCTTCACTGCTCTGCTCCTATTAATAGTAGCGTGATGAAAAGTACCCTATAACCTGCCCAGGAGTATGAAAAATAATTGTACCAAGTTTCGTTAAAATCCGTTGAGTAGTTTTTGTTTCTATAACGAACATACAGACAGACAGACAGACAGACAGACAGACAGACAGACAAAAATTTTACTGATTGCATTTTTGGCATCAGTATCGATCACTAATCATCCCCTGATAGTTATTTTGAAAATATATTTAATGTACAGAATTGACCTCTCTACAGATTTATTATAAGTATAGATTATTATTAGTCTTTGTTTTTAAAACTTTTTTGGCACACTACCTTATTTATTACTTTCTGCTTAGCCCAATGGTTGACTGGTAGAGAATGCCTATGTGGCATTAAGTCCGCCTTTTGTACATTTTTTTTTAACTGTGCAATAAAGATTAAATAAATAAATAAATAAATCTAGGCAAAGTAAATCTTCTAAGTATTTCTATTAATCACTCAGTGGTAAATACAAGGAGCAGACAACATACCTACCACACTCACTCAGACATGAACCCAAAACAGAAGACCTTTAAATTAATCATAGGTCGTGCGTAAAATATCGGATTACTTGGCCGGCCCGGCTTGTCGGTTGCAGTTGGCGCTCCCACACTGCGAAGTCACATTCAATTTACATAAATAGCCAAACACACAGAGCCCAAAGTAAACCATTCTAAATCCGATGGCCCGAAAGTTGTATCTCAGCAAACACGGACATTCGGACCGGCAAATGTGACCTGAATTAATATTTGACCGGACTGTTTGTCCAGTTTAAGTTGTGCCTTCATTTGCTACCGACGTGTGCCCGGTAATTTTCTATGAACTCTAATTTTGCAAATTAGTAGTCTGACCCGGGTTGGCTACTTGTTTCGGGGCATGATGAATTTTGCATTATTACACCCCGCAAATGCTCACGTCCACGACATTTATATGCATCAAATGGTAACTGCTTGGTTGTACTTCTAGAAATGGATCTTATAAATCCCAGATCAGTTCGAAAACTTAAGAATTTTTCTTTCTGTCGTGGTGGTGCATCCCTATGCATTGGATATCTATTAGTAACAGTTTCACTAAAGAAACAACGAGTATATCAGCAAATACATTTGTGCATTATACTATAATATCTTCTCCTTAATAGATGAAAGTAATAATGGCTCCTTGTGCTGGTCATCACCATCACCATCAGCCTCTCCTAATCTACTGCTGGACATAGCCCTGTACAATTGTTTGCCACTTTGATCGATCTTCTGCTTCTCGCATCCAGCACATGCCTGCCATCTTGCAGAAATCCTAACTCCACCTGGCCTGAGGGCGTTCTACGTTTGCCGAGAAGTGATATTCACTTCAGATCTCGTTTACGTTCTGGGGCTGATGTGGCCAGCTCACTGCCACTTCAGCTTACTAATCTGGTGAGCTACCTATGTCCACCCTAGTCATTACAGCAAATAAAATGGCTAGAAGCTCTCCGCTTAGGACGAAATTCAATTAAAGTACAGTAAAATATAAAACATTCATATCCCCAATAGCGGTTAGATACCGGTTAATTGTAGTATCGGAGTTTTCAATTCGAATTCATCACTGAAATTTGCCCCAAACGAATATCCATCCATTTGACAAATTACATGAATCCACCAATCACGTGGCCGATATTATACCTACATATTCTTTTTGCACAAATACAGTTAGAGCTTAGTGGTTAACGCCGTTGGCTTCTATAACAGGGGTTCATACCACTCTACGTACCAACTCATGTATGAAGTACCTAAGAGGTGAAAGAAAGCATGGTGAGGAAACTGTGAGGTGTGTGTAAGGTTGTGGTGTGAGACATTCATAACCAACCGCACTTTGACAGCATAGTTCACTAAGGATTTAACGCCTTGGTTTACGGTACGCTCGAGTCCCTCGGTGGGAACAAATATGAGCTGTTGATGATATTGACAGAAAAATGCATTACAGATATTAAAAATGACGAACATGACAACAATTGGTTTGGTAGTGAAACCTCTGACACAATGGTAGCGTCTTCAATGCGCAAACAGTACAAACATGTATAGGTCTCGGTGTTTTCTATGCATGTAATGAATTTATTTACAAAAAAAATTATACATACAGACGAATTGAGAACCTCCTCCTTTTTTTGAAGTCGGTTAAAAACATACTGTTTTACTACGTACTACGTAAGTTCATTAGTTGTCTTGTACCCATGTGATAGTACAACTTTGGGCCTGGGATGGCAGGTTATGTGTGGCCGAATGTGGCATGCTATGTATTTATTTAATTGTAGTTAGAACTATTTATCTACCTGGAGCTAGTCTGTATCTGAAACAGCCCCAGGGTACTAGGCTCCTTCTACGCACTGTTCTTAGAACTGCATCTAAAAACATAGCTTCATTATAAAACGATCGTTGGAATTGCGTCCATGATACCTTTAATTAATCGAAATAGTAATTTTGGATAAACCAATTGATCTCGCCAATTATGCTATCAGAGTTGTCAATTCGAATTCATCATACAAATGATTGACTCCAAACGGCTATTTATGCTGATGTGAACGATTCATGCGATAAATCACACGGCCGATAGTAGGTAATTCTAGCCGTGGCGCTTATTCCACGCCGTGGATTCATTCCACCGATGGGGCATTCGTCAAATTATGGTGTGTGCAATATACACTGGCTTACATTATTATTAACTAACTTTGTCATCTCATCAGGTGTCGAGCTGAAAACCATAGCTTTGGAATTACTTTTAGGAAGGAAGTTACTGTTAATCTGACATTACTGCTAAGTTTAAGCAAAATCGGTTGAGTAGTTTTCGCGTGACATAGTAACTAGCATCGATCCGTACTCCGTACAATCATCCGTTCATGTTTACAATAATAGTGCCCGTTTCCTGATAGTCCTTTACATTTGCCTGGTTTCAATTTTTTTTATAGTGGCTCGACATGGTGGCTTCTCTACGCCTGATAGAAAGCGAAAGAGAAGCCCAAGCCGCTGTTACAACGGGCGAGCAACTAGTCAGTTACCTGTCAGTCGCCACCGCCATGCCAGCCCAATCCTAACCCCCTACGAGCTCCGTAAACTCTACTCACTGGCAGGAACACAACCCAGAGGCAATTTGGCTGCAGTATTCTATAGGGCGTAGGTCCTTCTCCAGACTGACGGCTCAATTCGAGTGAAGATTCGCTATGCCCTACCTCTCTAATAAAATAAAACCTACTGCGGTCTATAACCTGCCTACCGAGTGTGGTGACTAAGGCTTAAGCCTGTCAAGCAGTGAACGATTACAGGCTAATGATGATGGTGATGACAATATATCAGTGAAATTGAATATCATGCAAGTCCTGCTAATTACTTACTACCCAGCTTGGTGCGAAAAGATGATAGGTCTTTCCCTTACATTCCGAACAACATGAAATGCCAAATAACGTATTAAACTTGAACCTCCCCCTCTCGATTCACTCACATATCACGTAATTTGCTGATCGCATTCGTAGCTGCGACTATTTCGCCATGACACAGATCAGCTAGCCGTCCGAGCAACATAATCAAATGTGCATTCGATAAATACTGGAATACCTACTACACAGATTCCCAATTACCGTTCTGCTAATGTTCCGAGAGCTGGGTATTTACTCGTAGTTATAATAGGTAGATACTGTATTTTGTAGTTGACATTGCTTAACTAGATTTCGCTCTGTTACAGTATCACATGCATAGCGAAGTTATAGAGGTTCTTTTGGTGTCTGTTTATCAGTACATCTATTTTTTATTATTTGTGTGAAATCGAAAGCTGTGAAAACTTATGAGCATTTATTTAGAGAACAAAGAATGTAGGGGTATAAAGCGTGTCTATCGGTCCGTAGGCCCCATGAATTATAAGAAGATTTATGTGCACTGATAAAACAATTATCTTGGTGACGCTGACGGTGTGTTCCAACTGGTTATCATGTTACACGGTTTTCTTTCGGAAAATTAATCAGTACCAGCCTGAAAATAGAGTAGTTAATGGTAATACTCCTTCGTACATCTGAAAGCACATTAAACTGTTTGCTATGTACTTACAAATTACCGTCATACACAAATCATACCTCAGAGGTAGCACTTATCTACCTAACCTAAAAATAGGCTATTCCCTTATTAACAACCGAATAATTCATAATACAGACTAATGAAAATGCAATGCTGGACCATGCACGACATTGAAATAATCGTTATGTGAATAGGTATGGATGAAATTTCCACCAAATTTGCAAAAATATCACATTTATTATCTTATTAAAGTCAACTGGGGGATTATTATTTCAGGGTACCGTGACGAACTTGTAAAAACGATATTTATTTTTTAACGATGTTGCTCTACTTTTCTTGTACCCCATTGTAGATACATACAATAATAAGGAGCATAACAGACTTGTTATATGGAAATCGCAAAAAAGGTATAACAAATAAAATCCTATAAAAAAATGTATTTTTAAATATCTAAAATAATATTATAAAGAGGAAAGATTTGTATTTTTATGTGTGTGTATGTTTGTAATGAATAAACTCAAAAACTACAAAATACAAAATATTTCTCAATTAGAAAGTTACATTAGTACTCGAGTAACATGGGCTATATTTATATGTTACGATATAGGTGCCTATTGGTTCTCACATTTCCTGCAAGTCCAGGTTCGTTCAACTCAAATGGCATCGTAAAATACTTTAGCGCACGAAATAATGATTAAAACTTTCTAAAGGTGTTACCAGACCAGTCGATTGATCATCGATCGGTGATATCAATTGATGGAAGAATCAATTTATCGACGTCTAGTTACTACCATGACTTGAAACCTTGGTAGTAGAGAGAGTGGAACATGTGAATGTAACTACCTATGTATTAATGACTCTATCGATTAACGTCGACCAATCGTTTCGTCAATCAATACACGTCTTCGATCGTTTGATCTGGTGACACCCTTAGAAGGATAGGTTTATTTTTATGCCACATGCTCGTTTCTACGGAACCATTCCAAATAAACGCTTCTATCACATTTTTTAATGAATATTCACACGAAAAGTCATTTGGACGTCTAGCCTCAGGATTTAGGATAGCGACTAGACGCTGTTTCTCAAAGGATTTGGCAAATTTCACACAAAAACAAATCGCCTTCATTTACCTCCGCTCCGAAGCAATGTTTACTTTTTGTTGAGATTTGTAAGGCGTTAGAACTTTAAGCACAAGAAAATCGAGCATATCTGAAAATGCTTAAAGTTTTTGCTGAGCTAAGTAAAAGGTTTGCTTTTGAAAGACGATAATAAGTTCGGGTTGAATGTACCTATTCAATCTTCTTTCGTTATCAAGATCACTTAACTGTACACAAAAACCACAAACTTATATAATTTCAAGGTGTTTTGAATTCTCAGTTTCACAGAAACTATCGTCGTGCGTTCGATCCCAGCATAATACAAACATACGAGTATATAATATAAACAGCACATAGTTCATGCACACAAATCAATTGTGTTTAATATGTTCTAAAAAAGGTACTGACTATTTCTATATTTAATGATTGAATTTTGACACCACATTGAACATGAGAGAACACCGTTTCTGTTTCACCATTAATTGATTTTTGTTGTAACTTATAAATATATTCATTAAATTAGTTTGTCATTTAACATATTTGTCAAAGTAAAATTAACACTAAATTAACATATTCCATTCAATTCTCTAGATTATAGTGCTAAAATAATCCTGAACTGTTTAAACAAGGCACATTTTGATAAATACAAGTGTTTATTGTATAAAATGGCCAACTCTTCGTTCCTTATCTATAGGTACCCCTAATATGGCTTATATATCACTGTCTTGCTATTAGAACGAATAGTGCCTCCATTACGCGGTTTCCATTATCTAGGTTTCAAGTCACTGGCTTCGTTTAGTGACATTTTGTTTAGCCTTCATCGGTATTGTTCGATATAGGGCACCGCAGTCGTTAATTTCCACCTAATTGATCTCTTTGGTGGGCACGAGTGACAGGTGATCAATCAATGACGTTATTACATCGATTGGAGACAGTACTTTGGAAGTTTAATAAGTTAATGAGTACTTTGAAAATAGATTGGGCACCTGCGTTTTGTTTGGCTTGTTTGGAACACGTTTGTATTTTTCAGTACATTTTTTGTACTGGAGACGTATGAAAGAAATGCCTTTGTGCAGAAGAAAACGTATGTTCGTCATCATCATAACATATTATGCGTTTTGTTCGAATGTCTTCAATGTGAAGATGCTGCTTACAACGCCACTCTACTGCAGTAAGTAAATGTAGTTCGTGAAGCTCACTCATTCCTCCTGAAAATCAGTCGCAGTGGACACAAAAAATTTATACGTAAGTATGAGTTATTTTATGTTCGTGTGGTTTTCAGATTTAGAATAACCACTTCTCTTTTGGTAACGAATGGAAGAGTGTTGATGCGTAAATCCGATCGTAAAATAATACAAAAAAAATTAACACACATTAAAATAAGTCGGCTTACTGCGTGATGCGTAGCTAATCCGGTCGTAAAAATAGTACAGAAAAAAATGAAAGACAAATTAATACAAACGAGTTTTAACTACTTAAATACAATGTAAGCATACACATTAGTATTTATGAGACACCGTACCGAATTTCCTGGTCTCCAAACAATTTTAGTCATCGGAGTATAAGTATAAACAAATGCGTTAGTAGTAACTCATTCCAACCAACTGGTCTTCAGTTAATGTTTTCTTTAGATGATCATTGGTAGCGTGTCCCAGAACACCCAGACCCGAGACAATATAAATTAAGAATATTAAATTCATAAAAATAAATAAACTATCCGACCGGGTGAACCTAAATTGACCTAACGGGAATCGAACCCGAAACTTTCGCATTCTTCGTGCTTTTAAGCTTTAGAGTATGTTCAGATGACAAGCATGCAACGCGCGTTTAACTACATACATTTTCGTCCAGGCTGTACACATGAAGGGCTCGTCAACGCGCGTTAACATCATACCTGCTCTATTCTTACGCTCTAATCATTGCGTCAAACTATATTTACTCAACATGACGTTTTCAATTACACCGCAGCTATGTAATAAGGTGCATGTTCCACGTAAATTCGTCCCGAATACCCAGATGTGTCCCGGCTATCAGCATCACCCAGCCCGCATACACGCGTGGCTTCTATTTCACCCGCCTTTCCTGTTTTTGCGTGTTATCGGCATCGGGCCCTGCCGACGCGACTAACGACCGATGTCGACGTCCCTCGCTGAAATGTCACAATGATTTATCGTCTATACCAAATAGTCGACTGAGATATTTAGATATAGTTTTTAGGGGAAATAAATCTGGGCCGGTTGCGCTCGTGGACTTGGGTACATCGATCATGTTTGGACTTGAGAAACTGGATGTGTAAGGATTTCTGAGAAGCAGTTTATGTTTTCTTTTATTTTGTATATCCAAGTGAGTGAGGCCTACCCCATATTCGACTGCTAATTTTAGTTGAACAACTATTTTATTAAGTTTTATGAGATTACATGTATGATTATTATTGAATCACACTTACTGGCAACGCAATAGTTGCTCCATAAAAAAGTCAAAGCAAAATCGATAATTGATTCTTGCTTTAGTAGTAGTTAGGAACACAGTACAAATAGTAGAGTCTATGTAAGAATTGTAGCCCTTATGTATCCATAAAAAGTTCCTGAATTTATCAGATAGAGAATCATACTCGGGAACTGTGGAACGACCGTGCCTATAGCGCCGTAAGTTTGTACCTTCCGTAATACATATTTTTAAATTAATTTATTGAGTGAGCATAGCATATAGGTACTTAAAGTACAATCCCCACATCTCATCAACAGCCTATCGTAGTCCACTGCTGGACATAGGCCTGCGATCGACAACCCTCAACCCACCTCCAGATGTTCGACCAAAGTACTTCGGACAAAGATACAGAATAATTAATTTAAATAGATGAAACGCAAAATAACATTTATTTAAAAACGTTTCTCGGCTATACTCTCAACTCAACAATAAGAATAACATTACCAAACAGAACTCCCAAACTTGAACAGGCGTTACCATCACCTTCAGACTTAATATATCTTCATAATAAATTTCAAGTGTACAGCCTCAAACTTCCGAGTACCCACGTAAAACTCGGATCGATATTTCAAAAATTCCCACAAGTTCTATCATAAAGAAACACTCGAGTGAGCTCGTACCCACTTGGCGGGTACAGGGATTCTTCAAACTCGAGGAAAATTCACAACTTTGCCCCAATTCATCATGCCTACATAGCAGAGGTAGCTTATAATATCTTCTGCACCATTAAATCTAAATTATTCTCCCTCCCTTATTCGTAATAAGGCACCAACATTTCTTAATAAGCACCTAGAGTTTCCACCGCGAAATAATATATAATAAATATACCGTTGGAATACGACAATATTTTTCACAATATGTGTTACGACATTCAATTTCATTATGTCGCTGTGTACAAAATTTGCGAGTCGAATACAATTGTCTGAAACACTTTTGAGAATAGATGAATATAGCTATTTTAAATAATAACCAAGTTTTACTATACGTAGTAGAAATAAGATGATAAATGAATGAATGACTTGCCAACATACTATTTACTTAGTTACTTTACTTTAGTTTAAACAACTTAGGATCAAGTACCCTAATAAGAAGTGTTTTTACTTAAGAATTCTCTGATTCTTAGAATACAATACTCGTAGCTCACGAGTAATTAAAAAGTATTAGAAATCTCTTGTATTATCAATATTTTTTACTGCATGAATTATACATACAAACGTTCCTCTTGAAACACTGTTGTTTCTATAACGAACATACAGACAGACGGAAATACAGACAAAAATTTTACTAATTGCATTTTTGGCATCAGTATCGATCACTAATCACCCCTTGATAGTTATTTTGAAAATATATTTATTGTACAGAATTGACCTCTCTACAGATTTATTATAAGTATGGAATAGATAGACATCTCGTACGTATGACCAGACTGAAGTAAACCACCTAAACAACTGCACCTCTACTTGGCAACTTTCGGAACTGCAGGTTTCAAAACTATAAGTTTGAAAGTTGCACTTTGAAGCAAGTCTATAATAGGAAAGGCCAAAGTAAGAAAACTTTTCACAAATTTTGTAACATATATTTTGTAAATTTTTAGGTTATAACTCAAAAAGTCTTTTACTTTTTGAGTAAATGTGTTTAGAATTGTAATTGAAAATTTTAAGATTTCGACTTGGGATTCTATGCACAGGCATTCTCTACCAGGCACCCATTGACCTAAGCAGAAACATGTGTGAGGTTACTGTGCTACAACATTGTCTTTTTTTTAATAATTGGTATGATTACATACATAATAATCTAAGATGACCCAAAACAAAGCAGAAATAAAAACAGATTTACAGATTTCTAGGCTAGTTAGACTAACTAATACTATATATGATAAAGGTGCTCCTTTTCAACTGCTGCAATTGCTATTCAAATACTGGTTTCCCAGGGACAACTGAAAATTTACGCGGCCGAATATTTCTCCGTTGATAACTTAACATAATAATTTATTATGACGTGGAACGAAACAAAATAATAAGAAAATACTAAATAATAATAATTACAACGTCATCCTAACTGGCTGACACTCGCAGAGCTTCCCGTTACTCAAAAATAACGAAGTGAAATGTGAAGGATTCATTTGGCGCCCGCCCTTTGTTCTAAGCAAGAAAATCAAGGACTTGCCAGCATTAAGGGTCCTTTCAATCGGACAAATACGCACCTGACCTCCGCGGCAATTACAGATACGTTCTTTGAAAAGATTGTCACTCCCGCTGCCCTATTGTCTACTGCTATGTTGTGATTTCGAAAAAGATGAATTGTATAATAGTTACCAGAAATAGGTAATCTTCTATCTATCTATACTTATAATAAATCTGTAGAGAGGTCAATTCTGTACATAAAATATTTTTTCAAAATAACTATCAGGGGGTGATAAGTGATCGATACTGATACCAAAAATGCAATCAGTAAAATTTTTGTCTGTCTGTCTGTCTGTCTGTCTGTATGTTCGTTATAGAAAAAAAAACTACTGAACAGATTTTGACGAAACTTGGTACAATTATTCTTCATACTCCTGGGCAGGTTATAGGATACTTTTCATCACGCTACAATCAATAGGAGCGGAGCAGTGACGGGAAGTGTTGGGAAAACGCGAGAAATTTAAACCTGTATGTTTGAACGCGCATTACGCGAAAACTACTGCATAGAATTGAATGCGGTTTTCACCAATGTATTGCTAGAGGTCTAACTTAAAACTTAGGCACAAGGTATAGAGATGGGTATTATATGGAAGTCCGTTATTTTTGAAACCCGATATCCACGCGAGCGACGCCGCTGGCACAGCTAGTAATTAAATAAATAACCCATCCCCAGCGCCATCTGGTCCCAAACTAAGCCGAAGCTTGTACTGTGGATACAAGACAATTTGAGTAACCCTAACTACCTACATATTTTACATTTTTGCAACCTTCGAAAAAATTTAGGTGGCTCGACAGATTTTTTTTGTTGTACGTATGTTACCAGAATCTGAGAATTGTAAATCGATTTGGATAATTCTTTTTAGGGTTCCGTACCCAAAATGGCAAAAACGGGACCCTTATAGATTCGTCATGTCTGTCTGTCTGTCTGTCTGTCCGTCCGTATGTCACAGCCAGTTTATTCCGAAACTATACGAGCTACGTTATTTAAATTTGGTACGTAGATGTATTCTGTTAACCGCATTGAGATTTTAAAGTAAAATCAGAAAAAAATCCAAAATTTTTGGGGTTCCCCATACATGGAACTGAAACTCAATTTTTTTTTTTACATCAAACCCATACGTGTGGGGTATCTATGGATAGGTATTTGAAAATAATGTTGATGTTTCTAACATCATTTTTTTCTCAGATGAATAGTTTGCGCGAGAGACTCTTCCAAAGTGGTAAAATGTGTGTCGTCGTCCCCGTAACTTCTAAAATATGGGCACTATAAAACTGAAAAAAATATATGATGTGTATTACTATGTAAACTACTAACGAAATTAGTTTTAATGAAATCTAGACAGTAGTTTTTTTTTAAACATCATAAATCAAATTACCTAATTTTTTTCATTCAATCAGTGGTACGGAACCCTACGTGCGCGAGTCCGACTCGCACTTGGCCGTTTTTTCTAATTGTTTGAAAGGGAATGTTTTTCCTAGTTAGTCCAATTCTCTGACTCTGCATTCGACTTCCGATTGTGTAAAATTAACTAATCATCGCCAATCTAGGGTCAAATTAATCTTCTTGATTCACTCAAGATCTCAATCATCAGTCATTATGATGACCAAAACATATTATTTAAGTACTCAAAAACGCTTTAGATGTAGCAAATACAAAAAAAAACATGTAGTGAACATGTGTTGGATTACATCAACAAAAGATAGTTGAAATAAATTTAGAACAAAGTAAAAACTTTAATATGGCTAAGCCTGCTCAGACGATACCAGTTTTTCCAATAATTATGAGGGTCTATATTCTTGCTCACACCATGAGCTTATTTGGGACATTAATGCTCTTTAATCCTCTTAGCTTACCGAGCTTAACGAGATGAAAAAAGGAGGTATACGAGCTTTGAAAAGTCGTTGTGAAATTCTTACGAACATTTTAGATATCCTTTTAACTTTTTATAAATTTAGTACATTATTAAAAGTATTCATATTAAATAGTATTTACCCAAGTATAACTACAAGTAATAAGCTAGATATCCAAAAAAAAACATTAATATCTTTAAACATTCATCTGTTACCGGAAAATAGGCCAGGCGATATTGTTCAGAATGTTATTTTCCATTATTTCCACACTTGACTTTAACTTCCCTCTATCTTGCTATCCTCTGCCCAAAAGTTGTCTGGAAGAGGTCGCACATTGCTATAAGATGATCTAAACTGTACAACAATTGTATGCTTTGCTTACTAAATATTTTTTTTGGTGTGCAATAAAGATTATCTATCTATATTCTTGCTCACACCATGAGCTTATTTGGGACATTAATGCTCTTTAATCCTCTTAGCTTACCGAGCTTAACGAGATGAAAAAAGGAGGTATACGAGCTTTGAAAAGTCGTTGTGAAATTCTTACGAACATTTTAGATATCCTTTTAACTTTTTATAAATTTAGTACATTATTAAAAGTATTCATATTAAATAGTATTTACCCAAGTATAACTACAAGTAATAAGCTAGATATCCAAAGAAATCATTAATATCTTTAAACATTCATCTGTTACCGGAAAATAGACCAGGCGATATTGTTCAGAATGTTATTTTCCATTATTTTCACACTTGACTTTAACTTCCCTCTATCTTGCTATCCTTTGCCCAAAAGTTATCTGGAAGAGGTCGCACATTGCTATAAGATGATCTAAATTGTACAACAGTTGTATGCTTTGCTTACTAAATATTTTTTTTGGTGTGCAATAATGATTATCTATCTATTTCTTATTCGTAACTAATTTGAATTCCTTTGACCTTCTTTAAATTAAGTATATTAGAGAAAAAAATCTACACATTTAAGATAGGTATCATCAGGACCGTTATCATCAACTGCCAGTCGTATGAACATAAGAGTACTAGTTTACTAATAGGACGTGACTATACAAACGCTTCACGAAAATAACCAAAACAACCATCAAATTGGAAGGATGGCTTCCGTCATTTGGGCTTCGTCATTCCACGACCCGCCCGCCCACGACGCTGCACGCTGCACAAATATCTCGTGGACTGATCAGATTTTATCTAGCTTTAATTAATATCCAGCGCAAGCTTTGAGCTTTAAAAAGTCTGTTAGACCAACTTCATTTTCGTTTGACGCAAATACGGCAAGCTAAGAAATGTTTTTATCAAACACTAGCTGTGCTCGCGACTTCGTCCGCGTGGAATAGTTATTTTTTCCCCGTTTTTTTTTACATTTTCCATTATTTCTTCGCTCCTAATAGTTACAGCGTGATATTATATAGCCTATAGCCTTCCTCGATAAATGGTCTATTCAACACAAAAAGAATTTTTCAATTCGGACCAGTAGTTCCTGAGATTACCGCGTTCAAACAAACAAACAAACAAACAAACAAACAAACAAACTCTTCAGCTTTATAATATTATACTAGCTTTCGCCGCACGCTCTTCGCGCGTGCGTGCTCAAGCTAGGTCTGCGACGCTGGACGCTCCGGGCTTCGCCCTACGCGGAGCTCGGCCTGCGGCCTCGCGATACGCAGCTCGGCCTGCGGCCTCGCGAAATTACTTTTCTGGGTTGTACCGTCCGCGTGGGCGGACGCGGTGGGCTTTTTGTGGTTCGTTGATTCGGTTTTGTGTGGGGGTTCCTTGGGGCGCCAGCCGCTCCGGGCTACGCCCTCCGCGGCGTTGCTTTGGCGGCTTGGGTTGGCTCGCTCGGCCTGCGGCCTCGCAAACAATTTTTTTTTATTAATGAATGAATAATTCTTGGGGCACTGCTCCGGGCTTCACCCTACGCAGGGCTCGACCTTCGGTCTCGCATATTTTAGTAGCGTAAAAAGAAGGTGGGCTCGCTCGGCCTTCGGCCTCGCATAGTTTTCTTTTTCATTAGTAGGTAAATACTCCTTGGGGCACTGCTCCGGGCTTCGCCCTACGCAGGGCTCGACCTTCGGTCTCGCCTGTTACCGTAGCGTAACTAAAAGAGCTTGGGCTCGCTCGGCCTGCGGCCTCGCATAGTGGTTTTTTTCATAAGTAGGTGATTATTCCTTGGGGCACTGCTACGGGCTTCGCCCTATGCAGGGCTCGACCTTCAGTCTCGCGAATTACAGTAATGTAACTAAAAGAAGGTGGGCTCGCTCGGCCTTCGGCCTCGCAAACTGTTTTTTTTTCATTAGTGCGTGAATACTCCTTAGTACACTGCTCCGGGCTTCGCCCTACGCAGGGCTCGACCTTCGGTCTCGCCTGTTACAGTAGCGTAACTAAAAGAGCTTGGGCTCGCTCGGCCTGCGGCCTCGCATAGTTTTTTTTTTCATAAGTAGGTGAATATTCCTTGGGGCACTGCTACGGGCTTCGCCCTACGCAGGGCTCGACCTTCGGTCTCGCGTATTATGGTAGCGTAATTTAAAGAGGATGGGCTCGCTCGGCCTACGGCCTCGCATAGTTTTTTTTTTTCATAAGTAGGTGATTATTCCTTGGGGCACTGCTACGGGCTTCGCCCTACGCAGGGCTCGACCTTCGGTCTCGCGTATTATGGTAGCGTAACTAAAAGAAGGTGGGCTCGCTCGGCCTGCGGCCTCGCATAGTTTTTTTTTTCATAAGTGGGTGAATACTCTTTGGGGCACTGCTCCGGGCTTCGCCCTACGCAGGGCTCGACCTTCGGTCTCGCGTATTACAGTAATGTAACTAAAAGCAGCTGGGCTCGCTCGGCCTTCGGCCTCGCAAACTGTTTTTTTTCATTAGTGCGTGAATACTCCTTAGTACACTGCTCCGGGCTTCGCCCTACGCAGGGCTCGACCTTCGGTCTCGCGTATTACAGTAATGTTACTAAAAGAAGGTGGGCTCGCTCGGCCTACGGCCTCGCATAGTTTTTTTTTTCATAAGTAGGTGATTATTCCTTGGGACACTGCTACGGGCTTCGCCCTACGCAGGGCTCGACCTTCGGTCTCGCGTGTTATGGTAGCGTAACTAAAAGAGGATGGGCTCGCTCGGCCTTCGGCCTCGCCTAGTTTTATTTTTTTCATAAGTAGGTGATTATTCCTTGGGGCACTGCTACGGGCTTCGCCCTATGCAGGACTCGACCTTCGGTCTCGCGTATTATGGTAGCGTAACTAAAAGAAGATGGACTTGCTCGGCCTGCGGCCTCGCATGGTTTTTATTTTTTTCATGAGTGGGTGAATACTCTTTGGGGCACTGCTCCGGGCTTCGCCCTACGCAGGGCTCGACCTTCGGTCTCGCGTATTACAGTATTGTAACTAAAAGAAGATGGGCTCGCTCGGCCTGTGGCCTCGCACAGTTTTTTTTTCATTAGTGGGCGCATAATCCTTGGGGCACTGCTCCGGGCTTCGCCCTGCGCAGGGCTCGACCTTCGGTCTCTCATGTCATAGTAGATACCATAAGAATGTTCGTCACGTTAAGTAATGTAAGTATGTTCGTCATATCAAGTATCGTAAGTATGTTCGTCACATCAAGTATCGTAAGTATGTTCGTCACATCAAGTATTGTAAGTATGTTCGCCACACCAAGTAACGTAAGTATGTTCGTCACTTGTATGGGAAATCGTGATTTTTGAGTTGGCTTTTTTTTTATTCCTGCTGAATTTATGAGGTCATTTGGGGCCTCAATGGAGTCTGTGGACCATTTTTGACAGGACCTCATACTTGGTTTTTAAAATATCGCGAATTTACGTTTCGGGGTAAATCTCAGAAATTACCCTAAAAATTGGGAAATTTTTTATACCATTTCATAGGTTATTAAGAGATCTCTAAAAGAGCCCCCGGACTTTCTTTTCTCAGACGCACCCTTCTGCCCTTAAAATCACTTTGAATTTTTCGAAAACCTAACTTTTTTACAAAATGGCCGCCTGCCCATACGCCATTTTGTTTTTCCAACTTTTGGTACCCAGTAGTCAGTAACAACTATATTAAACACTAAATGGCATTCACACTTTTTTTTCGCGTCATACAAAGTGGGCGACCAGGACCCCTCGAAGGGACCCCTCTGAAAAAAGTTTGAGCCACTGTCCATCCCAGTGTTGCCAGATGACGGAGATAAAAATAGTCAAATGTCATTTTAATGGGCCCCATCTCTATGCTCCTGGGAATATTTTTTGCGAAATGTCATTATTTCTATTTTCGACTATTTCGGGGCATTTCTCAAAAACTACCAAAAATGTCGAAATTATTTTTTTACCTGGCAATACATCATTACCATACACACATTGGCCTAGTACATTGCACCCCGCTTAAATGTTGCCATCTACCTGAAAATCCATTTTTTAACTTTCGAAAACTCGATTTTTTTACAAAATGGCCGCCACCGCAGCCGCCATCTTGAAAGTCTGTCATTTCATATTTTTCCCATATACTACACTATATATGACGTCGATTGGCATTTTTGCTTTTTTTCTGCCAAGCATCTTGGCGGCCAGACAACTCGGCGAAAAAGGCATTGCCAAAAAATTTGTTTCCCCCGCCATGCCGAGTGTTGCCAGGCCACCATGATAAAAATAGTCAAATGTCATTCTAATGGGCTAAACCTGTAAGAACATGAAAACTTTTTATTTAAAATATTGGTCCTTCTACTTTCGACCTTTTCGGGCCATATCTCGAAAACTATCAAAAACGTCGAAAATATTTCTATACCTGGCAACGCACAATAGCCCAACGGATAACCGACCAGTACATTGCAATTCTGTAAAATGTTGCCATCATACTAAAATTCCATTTTAAAATTTTCGAAAATCAATTTTTTTCACAAAATGGCCGCCAGCGCTGACGCCATCTTGAAAATCGAAAAAATCGGAATTTTCCCATATACCTGACTATATATGGCAACATTTGGCATTTTTACTTTTTTTCTGCCATTTGCCGGAATGCTCAAAGTATAAGCCAAAAAAGGGTCTGCCAAAAAATTATTTTGCCCGCCAAAACCAGTGTTGCCAGAATTTTTTTCCAAAACTACCCTGAGGCTAATACCAATCGGGGTTGCCATAAATGTGCATACTCGGAATTTGGATACAAGTCAAAATTTTTCCACTCATATTTAGGGCCCTGTGCCAAAAACTACCATAAATTTGGTAGAAATTAAAAAACCTACCAATAGACCGATAAATATCCTACCACCGCCCGATACTAACCAAATCGATTTAGTGTTGCCATCAGCAAGAAAAATCAGTTTAAAAATGAAAAAAAAATTCACGGAACAAAATGGCCGCCAGCGGCGCCGCCATATTGTTTTTCTATAATCTATGGTCACCGGTTGACAGTTGACTATACCAGTGGCGATATTCTAAAGAAAGTTTGCCGTTATCTCTGCGCACCGCGACAGTACGACCACGCAAACGTGGGTCCAAAACCAATTTTCAATCCAAGATGGCGGCGCGGACATGTTTTTTTTTTATTTTTTTCCAACTTTTACGTTTCTCTTTTCCATAGACAATTCCAACACGCTATGCGCCGCTTGGGCATTCTATACATTTTTTTAAACTTTTTTTTCGAAAAACCGCCGCCATCTTGGATTTTCGGAAAAAAAAATAAAAAAAGCTGGATTGATTAAAAAAATACACAACTCCCCCATACAAGGGTTGGGCGAATTCAACCCCCTTCTACCCGAAAAAAAGCCCTGATCAGTCAGTCAGTCAGTCAGTGGTAATTTAGCTTTATATATTATAGATAGATATAGATATATATTATATTATATTATATATTATATATATAGTTAAGATACGGTTTCATTCTCCTAAATTACAATTTATTTATAACTTAGCAATCTTTTTTCGAATGAGTGAGATTCAAACCTATTCTATTATACTCCTTATCTATTAAAAATCAAATATAAAAATAAGACCAAAATAGTCTTATCTGATATTTATATTTTAATTAATATTACCTACTGCCAACATATTATATTCTAAACAGGTTGTTATGCAATTGGTACCTACCCTTATCATCACTGATCATCAATCTGATATACCTAACCTTCAATTTAGATTAATCATTTAATACCATATTTATTTACATATACATACTTTTAAATCATATTTGGAATCGGTAACTACGTGTGTACGTCGCATTTTTGGTATTGGAAATCAATTCGACATTTTTGAAAAGGGGGCTCAAATAAAAATATTTTAATTTAGGTATCCCGCAGCGGTATCTTTTGATTTGGCGGAGCGGACATGTAAAGGTAGGTACTCGTGATACAAAAATAACCAGCCGTCGTCTACTCTTATTGGATCTACCTACACATTCAGTAGAATCACAGTTGATCCTGTCTCGTATTCTGCTAATTGGTGTCTGTCAACACACGTTAGAGTACAGATACGAGTGCACAGAGACAGCCTGATAAATATAATATAATAACATTACCTGTGGAACGCCCTATCCAATATGTGACCGTAGCAGGAACTATATTTAACAACTTCGGTGCCGCAATGGTTAGTCGCAAATCGCAAAAGGTGCCTTTTTGGGGTCAGTTATCATCATCATCAGTCCATCTCAGTCTAATTCCAGCTATGTCCAGCCGTAGGCCTCTCCAGTTGTTTGCCACTTAGGGCAAACACCTGAAGGATATACCTACCCATATTAATCACCACGCTGGGCGGCAATCGCAGGGCGTAGCTAGTCGCTCCGGTGACGCTGCTACTCGCCGTCGGTCTGTGCTATTTAGCAACGCCTTTGATTGTGATGGCTATACCGCCACCAGTTGGTTGCCAGCGTCGGGAGGATGCACCACGGGCAGGTGAGTTTAGCTTGAAACGAAAAGATTTCCTTAAATTCCGGGGTCAGTTAATTACCTGTTATTTCATCTTGTCACGCCGTTTTGAGATGAAGTTTAATATCAAAACTGCGTGACGCGGTTGAAATGCAAAATTAACTAAGGATATATTTTGTTGAACAAATAAGCTTAACCCTAGATTCATAACCATTCGTCCCACAGACCGCGCAAATCGTAAATTTGTTTCTAGCGTCTCGAGCTAAAGAGATAGAATGATGACCTCTCAAGTACCTTCCTAAAATGCTTGACTATTAGTAACGCCGATGCACTTGCCTCGCAGTGACCTTTTGTGCACTAGTTACAGACCTTTGAACGTCTGAGAGACGAATGTTTATGAATAGTGCTACTTTTGTCGAGACTGCAAGTTATTTGAAAAACATTGATTTTCATGAACTCTGGTAATACAAAGTAAAAGTAAGTAATCTATGAGAGTTATTATTTATGGTAAGAGTTTATTATTATTGTTCAAAGTATATTATTGTGTGTATTTTACAACAAATCTTTTTATTTTATTTTAGGATGGATGATCAGCAAATTGAGGACTATTTGAGCCGTTTATCTGATTCTGGTGATGATGATTTTACTAGTCAGCAAAAGGATGTAGATGTGAGTGATGACAAAGATAATATGGAATTAGATGAAATAGTTCCGACAGATTCCGACAGTGATAAAAAATGCCAACTTTGAAGATTAGCCTAAGAAGGAAAATCGCTGAAGTTTCAGGTGAAACGCCTCCCATTGACACATCTAGTCCAAGTGATACTCAAAAAAGGTTTGTGGTTATTGCGAATATAAAAAAACGGCGTATGACAAGGTTCTTATGCAAGCACTGCAAAAAGTATATGTGCATGGACCATCGCGGCCTAATGTGTGTGGAATGTGCCGATGAAATTTTATTTTAATTCATTTACAATTTTTTTTGTTACCTAATTAAACATATTAAAGATTACCATACCTAATTAATTTATTTTATTTACAAGAACCCCAAAACCCGTCACTTAAATTTAGTCGTCTGTGAGACGAATGTTTATGAATAATGTTCCTCTTAGATAAGGTTATGAATCTAGGGTTAAGGAATTATTATGTTGAACAATAAATATATAATGTTGAAAATAGCAACTACACTCGTTTCTTGCTAGTGTTTACTCGGTATAATACTACTTTCCATTACGTTTTGACGATTTATTAGTACCTATCTGTTACAAACCTACGCAAACAAAGGATACTTAAATTCTCAGTACTAGACGCAAATTAGAAGCTTGAGACAGTTTACCATAGGTTCTGTATATTTCAGATTTGTAAGACATGCCCGCTTTGAAGCAACTCCATGCCTCCGCTATTCAAAGCCAATCGATTTTCTGTAATGCCCCCAAACGATTTCGCTCCAACGCATAAACTTCACTTCAAATATTTGGACATTTGCTTTCTGCCTTTGATATTAAATCCTTGCAATGGCATTTTAATGAAGGGTATAAATGCATCTATATAAGCGCTATTCAAAGGGCCGAGTTTCCTTTGTATTATGGCGAGACAGTGATGCGATGTGTAGTTTTATACGCAACGATTTATTTTAAACGTTAATATAAATTACTAAGAATGTGTAAAACGTATAACACGTTCACGTATATTTTGGGTTCCAGCAGCTTGTCGCAGTCCACTGCTCGGCATAGACCTCTCCAGCTGTTCGTCACTTTGGGAAAATATTACGATTGCAGGCCGAAACTGCGGAGACGGTGCTGGCAGTCATCGGCCTGTGGTATTTAGCTACGCCGTCAATCAGTTGCCAGAGCCTCGTCTGTTATTCGGCAGAATCTACCACGGGCAGATTACGGTGGCTTGGAACGAAAAGATGATAGGTCACCCATAATTAATTAAAGATTGCACAGTACATACTTAGTAGGTATATGTTTAATTGTCTTTAATATTTTACGATAGTAAAAACCAGAAAATATTTTTGAAATACACCTAATTCCCCATTGTAACATCACTACCAAAAGATTTATACGAGTAGGTAAGGTAAGTGCATATAGATAGACTATCAGATCGGACGTTAAGCTGCTTCAAACTTTTAATGATCCTATAGGACCAGTTGTAGGTACCGTTTGTTTCTGTTCAATAGCCAAGCCTTTTGGATAAGAACCACTATAAGGACTCTCGTATTGTTTTGAAGAATTTGATAGTTATATTTATGTAAGTTAAGAACACTCAGAGTTTCCTCGGCCGGATCCTAAGAAAACTAGACGGGTAATATTCCTTTATTACCTGTGGTACTATGCATGTGTAGTAACCATGGAAGTATTAAGTACTACGTACAACTTCCATGGTAGTAACAGAGGCGGCGGTATGGTAGTTACCAGTACTACGGGAACTAAAATTATCCCGTAGAACTACCAACCTGTCCAGTAAATAATTAGGAACTTATTTATATAATCATTGTTTTAATAAATTTAAAACACGAAATAAAATTTAAGATAAAAGCAAGTTATTTAGCAACGAATAGACAAGTATAACAAACAAGTAGCAAGTATTTTTTCGTTGCCTGCAAAGATTTATAATGCCGTTGTTTTTATTTTATCTATTTAGGTACCTCACGTGACGTGTTTTTCGATACTCAATTGTTTTTTCGGCTGGTAGTACAAGGGGGAACATCATGTCTCGTGCTACTATTAGTCGTACTGACTATTAGTAACCTACACTCTTTAGTAATCCTACTAAAGAGTGTAGGTTACTAATATCACTCTTATAATAACGCAAAGGATGGATTCAACGATAATGTTGGGACAATCATAATGTCAAAGTAAAACTAGCACCGTAGGTATCTAAATATTTAAATAAATGTTCAATAACAAAAACAAGAATAAGTTACACAATCGTATTTATTAAATTAACTATCGTTAATATAACTTGTGAAGCCCTCAAGCCTTTACGTCCACTACTTTTTCAGCTAGCTCGATACATTGTCGCATGAGTGCCACATAACTATTCAAAATGGCCCGTTCTGAAACAATAAAATATTTTGGATTCATTTTTTTTTATTTATTCATCATCAGCCTATTGCAGTCCACTGCCGGACATAGGCCTCTCCAGTTGTTCGCCACTTAGCGCAAACATCTGGAGGATATACCCATAATCACCACGCTGGGCGGGCGGGTTGGCAGGGCGTAGCTTCTCGCTCCGGTGACGCTGCTGCCCGTCATCGGTCTGTGGTATTTAGCTACGCCTTCAGCCGTCATGGTTATACCGCCACCAGTCGGTTGCCACAGCCTCGCTATTCGGCAGGATGCTCCACGGGCAGGTGAGGTCGGCTAGGAGCGAAATGATGATAGGTCACTCCCTTACATACCCATATTATTTATTCATAAATATTTATTGAAAATACAATGCTCAGAAAAAGAAAGAAGAACAAGTTCTTTGATTTTCGGAAGCTCCGCCTTTTGCTGTTGTTTCAATAGTAGCACATGACAGGATAGTGGCCGGTCAATTCGCTAGAACAGACAAGTTGGTAAGCAGATCAATTTTATTGTCAGTTGCCTCTGCACATGCAAGCCTATAAGACAGCTCTGGCTGTACAGGACGATCTCTGATATGTGTGTGAAATGCTTGCCTCTGTATTGCTATTATTAGATTAATTAAGTACTAGTTTAAACACTTACTATTACATCAAGTTTCTGTGTAAAAGAGCAGAATCTTAGGTAGTAAAAAAACCGGCCAAGTGCGAGTCGGACTCGCGCACGTAGGGTTCCGTACCACTGATTGAATGAAAAAATTAGGTAATTTGATTTATGACGTTTAAAAAAAAACTACTGTCTAGATTTCATTCAAACCAAATTTCGTTAGTAGTTTTTATAGTAATACACATCATATATTTTTTTCAGTTTTATCATGCCCATATTTTAGAAGTTACGGGGGGGGGACACACATTTTACCACTTTGGAAGAGTCTCTCGCGCAAACTATTCAGTTTAGAAAAAAATGTTGTTAGAAACCTCAACATCATTTTCAAATACCTATCCATAGATACCCGACACGTATAGGTCTGATGAAAAAAAAAATTTTGAGTTTCAGTTCTATGTATGGGGAACCCCAAAAATTTTGGATTTTTTTCTAATTTTATTTTCACATCTTAATGCGGTTCACAGAATACATCTACGTACCAAATTTCAATAATGGAGCTCTTATAGTTTCGGAATAAACTGGCTGTGACATACGGACGGACAGACAGACAGACAGACAGACAGACAGACATGACGAATCTATAAGGGTCCCGTTTTTGCCATTTTGGCTACGGAACCCTAAAAAGGGCATACAAACTACTAAGTAAATAGATATTTACAATGCCTTATGAGCCTGAAGGTAGCTGCAACTTAAAGACGGAAAGGTCGTTGCCAATACCTCGATCCCACTGTACGCATCTACATTATAGACGAGCTCGAATAATAGACGGGGAGACGCAAGCCAAAAAAAAGCCGTGACATTAACAGATGTGGGTAAATCAATTCGGAGCGGGCCCAGCAAACATTACCCGCGTCAACGCAAAGGTCGGCCAACCGCGATTGTTTCGTGCAAAATTGATTTGAACCCTATCCGAGCGACATAAATTTCACTTGCGACACAATATTTCAGCGAACATCGCGACTATCTACGACTCAAACCATCGGGGAGACTCTGTTGTCACAGAAAACAGAACGGCCAGACCGACGACTGAGGTAAACATTGGCTTTGTCAAATATTATGCGGATGAAATTTCAAGTATTCTTTGTTTAATCCCACGGAATGTTGCTTCGGTATCTCTCTTATTATTTTTCTTTTATTTTTTTCCCCTCGGCGGAGTTTATTGTTGGGTCCGTATTATAAAGGTAGGATTACACAATACTTGTTACGTGCGTCTGCTAAGAACGGCAAAGTCAACTCTTGACGATATATTTGTCGTCCAAAGAATAACCCCGAAGGACTTTATGTAAGGAGTTTACAAAGCTATCTAACCAACTTCACCCTGCCGGCCTGTTCACAAAAATACTTACAAACTGGACTCAACAAATCTTATTGGACAATCAAAGATTTTTCATTTGTATTCAGTCTCTGGAGTTCCGTAAGGTATGTTCAAAGCGCACATCGTAGGTAATGAAACATTAAAACCTGTCAATGAAAAAGCTCGAAACCTCTGACCCCAACTTATTTTTACCCGACTGCCGAAGAAAGGAAGGTAATGTGACCTGTATTTTTGGAATCGGTCCTGAATGAAGTGATTTCAGGATCTGCGCTTTTGTACACATGATGTACTCGTAGTTATAGAAAGACGTAGAAGTTTCATGCAAAGAAAAATTTAAAAGATTACCCATAAAGCTACTCGCGCAAAATATGAGTAGGTAAAAGCTTATCTGGACCAAAAAGATGTTACTAATTAGAATCGGGAATGTGCGAATTTTCAGCGTATATGACTAACATTAAGGCGTTATGCAAACATAAATGCATTTGTCTGTGACAGTGACAGTCAGCAGGTAGGATGAGGAGCAGCACATCTTGGTTGTGGCGATTCGCCAAACGTGATTTTTCCGTCTGCTTTTTGAGAGTATAACAAACAGTGCATGGATTTGCCAACCTATAGAGGCATTAAAAGGGTCCCGGCGGGGGCGGTGGGGGGCACGTGTCCGTCACTTGATCCGATCGCGCCCGAACCAGCTGATTGATGACGCCGATTAGTGATGCCCAACCCGCCCCGGAATAAATTGTCGAGCGTTTTTGCACTGAAAATTCGATAAAGGTTTTTTGCACGCGGCGGTTTTAATGAGCGTGCGGTCAACGCGGTTGTTGTATTGTGTTTTGCCGCACATGCCGTATTGATCCGACTCGGAATTGTCAATGTGCGGAGTTTTTGAGAGGGGATTGACGAGAATCGAACTGCGAGTTTAGTGAAGTGGTTGTCGCAAATTGGGGGTTATATGTATTGCAAATTACTCGTATTATCATCATGGATATCTGGACTCTGTGCATTCTCTCTAGGGGTTATATTAAAGTAGTGCCCAAAGCTTAATTTCTCTTTATGGATTTCCATGAACGACAATGATCTCTTACTTGTAAAATTCTCGTTTAGTATTTTGCTTAATTGAAATCACAAACAGCTAAATTAGTTCAGTTATATATTTTCAATAGTGACATAACACGTTGCATCGTATGATGTCCCTTTCGCAAAATGTCCCCTAGTCGTCAAATGTCTCTTTCGCAAAATCTCTTGTTCGCAGAATGCCCATTTCGCAAAATGTTCCTTTCGCAGAATGCCCATTTCTCAGCAAACTTTGGCCACTCTTCAACTGAGCCCTGGCTATAGATACTCCTGACTAGATGTAAAAAAAATACTATTCTATCAAAATTTTATATAAATATTTAGGTAATTAAATATATATATATATATCAGACAACATCACATACATACATTAGGTAATTAGTGTAAGGACACTAATAAACATAATGACCCGACATTATTAAGCATTATGTAAACGTGATCATAACAAACTCGATATGGAGATAAATAAATACATTTCGAGAATTCCTTGAACTGCTCATTTATGACTAACAGTCTTAATTTTTAACCGACTTCGAAAAAAGGAGGAGGTTCTCAATTCGTCTGTATGTATAATATTTTTTTTTTTTTTTTATGTTTGTTCGCCGATATTTCCGTCAATTATGGATGGATTTCAAAAATTTTTCGACAGTTCGATAGAGGACACTTTCGAGGTGGTCCCATTATCACCAAGTCAGGATCTGATGATGGGATCCTGGAGAAATTGAGGGCAACAACCGAAAATTGTATGCCCATATGGTGTTTTTGTTATGTAATCATATTTTACTCAGGTATATGCTTCCGGGCGTCAACATCTGGTGCTGATGATGAAGCCACAGAACTCCTTAACGGTTAGGAGTTAGGGGACAGTACTGACATTGGTCGATATTAAACTAGGTAGTAGTATGTACTTATGCAGGGCTAATAGGGCAGGTGATTTGGTATGCTTGATTCTAGATCGCAAAGTCTTCACTTGACTTAAAGCAAAATTTTTCATTCCTAAGTAAAACTCTTAAGGACATTAATTAGCCTTTATTCAAGGTCACAGCACATTAACGCAACTAAAAATAGAGAAATAAAATTATTTTTTAAAAAAAATTAAACCGACTTCAAAAAAAACACAAATGACCAAAACTAAAAAGCGATAAATAACGTAAGTAATTCTATCCTTAATACATAATTATTTAAATATTACAATTATCACTTATTTTTGAAGTCGGTGCCAGCCAAAGAAATATATTGTCGTGTGGATTTGCCGGCCGCGCGCGTCATACAACAACAGTTTACGTTAGGTACCGAGAGGCTGGCACCGACTTCAAAAATAAGTGATAATTGTAATATTTAAATAATTATGTATTAAGGATAGAATTACTTACGTTATTTATCGCTTTTTAGTTTTGGTCATTTGTGTTTTTTTTGAAGTCGGTTTAATTTTTTAGACTATCAGAACAATCTCAAAATTTATTTCTAAGCTATTTTGGGAACATAAGTTTCAGACATAATCTACCTACGCGCTCTGTCACGAAATCGTTCAAGCAGCTTTAAAGTTCTCAGTCACCCTTCTAATTAATACAGTTAGGTACCTACTGTTGTACAAATTGAATTTGTTAAAGAATCCATCGATACAAAAACTAGACAATTTGCCTATAACTATTGTTCAAATACAAACCCTGGGACTTGCAGAGTCATGAACGACCACCTCCGTTCCGTTTAAGAGTTGAAATAATTTCAGCTTTACGCTTTATTTATTTTCCATAATGGAACGTGAAGCAGCGTTTTTCCTCTACTAAACACACAAGCGTTGGTTATGTTTACAAAGGATTTTATTGAAAAAAACCGTTTGGCAAGTACTCGTAAACAATCTTATACTTAATAAATTGTTCTTACAATTTGGAAACGTTATTATTTGGATTTTGGGCTGAAATGCTACATGAAGCATTTCTATTTTATTGCTCGCTTTTATAGTCTAATGTTCACTGCATAGTAGACTGTACCTCCATGGGTAGAAAATGCTTAAAAGTAGTAGGTACCTATTACACTTTGTATTTTTTGCATTAGAAAGAACGCTGTACATTATGTAAGAAAGCAACTCATCATATTTTCGCTTCAAGCCACCCTCACTAGCTCGTGGTGCATCCTGTCGAACAACAAATGAGGCTCTGGCAACCGACTGATGGCGGTATTATCATCACGTTTAAAGGCATAGCTAAATGCCACAGGCCGATGACAGCCAGCAGCGTTACCGGAGCAAGGAGCTACGCCGTGCGATCGCCAACCCGCCTGCCTAGCAGGTGAATCCTCCAGGTGTTCGAATAGAGAATACCTAAAATATTATAGTAACAACTATGCACTATATAATGATAACTAACTAATAATACTTTACATGAAACAGAACTTTTTAGATTGACATATGGTTTTGTTTTATCAATATCACTTTTTTATTGTAATTGTGTAAGAAAAAGGTTTAACAGAACTGCTTCTTTAATAACAAAATTTATAATGCTAAAAAACTGAATATATGGAGTCTCCATGACTTCTAAACTTTGTAGTCCACTGAAACATAGGAGGCATTTTCCTCTCTTCTCCTGGCAGAACCTATTATTTGGGAAAGTTATAGATTATGCCTAATGAAGAAGAATTAATTAACGCACAGGAGAAATTGGACGTTAAGAGTACGCCTCATTGGAACAGTCGACGACCGTTAACGAAGTTGTGTTAATTGCGTTGTTTCTGCTGCCGAAAAATGTTGGCCTTGTTTAGATTGTACCTGTGTAAAATTATCCGGTACTATTTTTGTCCGTCGGCATTATATTCGAGTAGGTATTATATTTTCAGATACAACGTAACTAAAGCTATGATTGCCTTCAAAAATACACAATTATTTCTATCTTGAATCAACAAACACTCAAATAAATCGTCTATTTATTTAGTATTGAATTTACTTAGCCTATGAAAAGCTTTGATCAAACAAACAAAATGAATCGGATATCTTTTGAAGATCTATTTCAGCCAAAATAAAATCATGTGAGCTGCTCAGTTCTTCTGAATTAGGTTTTATACTTCCGAGAATTAATTTTCATTTGTTGGGCTGTCCGATGAACCAAAGTGGTTCATCGGACAGCCCGGTTCACTATTAATATCTACTGTCTACATCTAAGTACATCATTTCTACTATCTAACTCTAACACCTATAACGATCTTTTAACAAATGGAAATTATAAAAATAGATCAAACATTTATCCTGTCCTCTACCACATAATAAAATAATTTTTTCAATAAAGAATTTGGAACAGTATACAAAAGGCTCTCATCAGAGCTATTATCGTTTATCAAATAGAGCTACCATGCAAAACAAGATCAGCATTGCGGACATAAATGGGTACGAAAAGATTCATTACAATTAAAAATATTTATAATATTACCTAAAGGTAAGACTCACATTACCGGCTAACTAATAAAAAAAAATGACGACACATATTCTCATGTTCATCTATTATAATCAGTCATAAAAGGTCCACATCTGGACATAAGCTTCCTACACAGACTTCTATAATAACCGTCCTAGGCCGCTAACTAGCTGGCTTTTACAAAATAATCGCTGGTAAGCATCCACGCTTAATTTCTTATGGAAAAATTTCCATTCTAGAGCTTACCTTTGGCCATATAAACATGCATTGTTGCCAAGCTAAAATAATAAATTTTCCTCCGGTGTTACATTACGTAGCACGCGCAAGAGTTCCCAGAACCTCCGGCGGACGAGCCACACTTCAACCTTCCTGCTCCACAACCGCCTTTACGGTGCATTATCAGTGGTGGTACTTTTGCACCATTCTCGGTAACGTACACACTTCAAACATGACGAGTAACCTATCAAATTATCTAAACGGATAATGCACTTTATGCATTGAACACTCGGTTGAAAATTGCCTGAGAAAATGTGATTGCTGGGGTTGGTTCTTGTGTGACCGTCTCTACACCTCCGTTATGCAGCATGCTTAGTGCGGAGATTCCGGCGGACGGAACAGTCTTTCAGTGCTTCACTGGTCGCAAAGCCTCTTTGCACGCCTCGTTTTTATAACAATGACATAGTACTGCATGCAAAAGCTCCGTCGACTAAAAGCAAAATATCTTCTACGAAGAGAAACGCATTACTTAATAGTAATACCTTCCTGTTGAAATTATTATATTTTCAACCTTATTTCATATAAATAATAGCGTATTAGTTTAGGATACCAAAATGTTATGCACATGGCGATATGTCTCTGTTAGCAAATTCCGCCACCAGCACAGTTATAATGATGAACCATTCGTTTTATTAGCGCTAGCGACCAAGTAACATAATAAGATATATGTATTAACAAATAGAAACCGGTTCTCAAAGCAAAGGTACCTTCCGTATATGGGATCATGTCTCTTTAAGACTGTTACAGCTATACAATTTACCAATTAATATATTAATACAGTGCACACTACATTAATTGGTAAAAACCCCTTTCCCGCGTTCGCAACACTAAAGTATTTCAGAAATGTTTGTCTTTGAACAGCGCTTGCCTCTAGACAAAGAAGCAATCATACTAATAAATACATATAACTTACTTTAATAATGTAACTCTAAACAATTTTGCCTTTGTAGCACCAAACTACATATTATTATGTAGCTAGAACGTCCGGCGGATACGTCGCGCCTCGGCTTTCCGCTAAACTGCGCGCCGGCTAGCCACATATCAACTTAAAGTTGGTTATGCTGCGACACTGGTAATGCTCTTTCACCCTACTAGGTCGCATACATACATACGCATCACCATGCTTAAAAAGCGTAGACGCGTCGTCTTCACACGTCTTGAAGAATAGGGAACTAAATTAACACGTTAACAGTCCTGTGACCTTATATAGACTTACTAGCTTTTGCCCGCGACTTCGTCCGCGTGGCGTTCTAACTTACGCGGTTTAGATTTTTTCATACAAAAGTTTTTTCCCGCTAACTCCCGTTCCCGTGGGAATTTCTCAAAATACAGCCATAACTAAACTTTATATTTACTAAGGTACCTGCATGCCAAATTTCAAGCGTCTAACTTAAGCGGTTTAGATTTTTCATACAAAAGGATTTTCCCGCTAATTCCCGTTCCCGTGGGAATTTCGGGAATTCCTTTCTTAGTGCACCCCTACGGTATCTAAGCTACGTCCCTTCCAAATTTCAAGTGCCTACGTTTAGCCGTTTGGGCTGTGCGTTGATATGTCAGTCAGTCAGTCAGTCAGTCAGTCAGTCAGTCAGTCAGTCAGTTTCTCCTTTTATATATATAGATGAGAGAAGAATTAATCATACCAAATCTTATGGGGTGTTCAAACGATTTTGTATGGGGATTGTTACTGTGTTAATTAATACTACCGACACTTACTAGTAGTTCTACTTAACCCTTAATTTGGCAAAGAAATAAAATATGTAAATGTATAAATTTGATGAATGTTAGGCTTCAAGGGTAACCCAAGAACTCCAAAAAAAATATGAAAAAAATCCTACATTTCCCACAGCTGGGAAAATTCATGTCCGCCACACCGGACATTGCCAAAGATATCACAATTGACTGGCTGCTATGTTTGTCCGCTGTACCGGACATTGCCAAATATTGGGTGTAATAAAAAATCCTTAGTTTTCATATCTATTTATTATAAAAACTCATAAAAAAGGCTTAAAAATATTTTTGCAACTAAAAAACAAGAAATGGTCCCAAATTATCACATTTTACAGGGCTGGAAAGAAGTTTTGCTTGAAATTGTCCTACTTTTGGAGCTGTATTTTTCGTCCGATTAGAACTGCAGTTTTCCACCAATATAATCTTATAAACAGCTTATCTAAAGGCTTGGAGTGCCATCCTCTTCTTCCTATCGATTTCGTACTGCTTGCGATGGACAAGGCACGCATTATTTATGTAAATATCCACGAGCTGTCAAACAAAATAGTAGAAGCAAATTCATCAAGCTTTTTATACTGCAAATCCGATTTATCACTTGCGCCTGAGGCAGCTTATTCCTTAGGGACCAAAGCCAATATTCATGATATATACGCATGCTGTTGACAAGCGAAAAATAAAAATTAGTAACGAACAACCAATAGCCACAAAATGAGCCGTATTTGACGATGTTCGCCACAGCGGACAAAGTTATATTTCTATGTATTTGGCAATGTCCGCTGTGCCGGACAAAGAGAGTAAGCGAATAAAAAATCACTAAAACACGTTCAAAATTTTAGGCATTTCAACTAAACATTATCACACACGTATATTCTAATAAAAGCAGCAAAGACAATGAGCTTTCATTTGCAAAAACATTGAAAAAATAATAATTTTACCTTGTCAAAATCTGATGACCGCCTCTTCGCTGACATTTTGTTCTTGATTGACAGATAATAGTGTCGCCAACGTGCATTTTTATTTTCTATCACCTTTTTTATAGATTTTCCAAGAAATAATCGTGCAAAATTTAACAAAATAATGTTTACAGTGTACACCAGATTTTTTTTAAAAGTTTGTCCGCCCCACCGGACAAAATCAAATTAAGGGTTAATGATCAAACTAAATGAGTTAAGATTTATCCTGAGGTTATCTAAAGTTATATTATTGATTGGTGTTTAATTTTTTTCAGGTAATGAAATGCAGAAGAGAATGTGATAATAAAAGGTTCCGGGCAAGTCTCACTTCTTGTAAGATTAAAGGTATGTGCATTTAAGTCTAATGCAGTGACGATTTGCACAACATGTCTGGCAAATGCCGGAATTGAGGAGCAAAGGACCTAGCAATGGCGTTCAATTGGAAAGTCCTATGTCCAGCGCTGGATGATGGGCTTTTCGCAGCCCACTGCTGGATTTTCATGTAATATTATGCTTTTACCTAATATTATTTAAGCTTTCTTCATCATCATCATCAGCCCGTATCAGTCCACTGCTAGACATAGGCCTCTCACGACCAGCACTTGCCAGTCCTGCGCAAATCGTCATTCCACCTGGCCTTAGGGCGTCCTACATTACATTTGCCGATACGCGGTCTCCACTCCAGAACTCGTTTACCCCAACGGTTACCGGTTCTGCGCTGATGTGGCCAGCCCACTGCCACTTCAGCTTTAAGCTTTTTAAATGCATGCTATTTAAAAGATGGCTGGCAAGTGCTGGATGGAAGAAGCCCAATATCGAGCAAGGTGGCGAACAATTGGAGAGGCCTATGTCCACTGTGTATTGGGAGAGCCTGATGATGATGATGAAATGTAATAGTGTGGCGTCTAGATGATGCGACTTTATGAATATGATAAATATATTTATCTGCATGTACCTACCGCTATCATTACAACAGGAACAAGGCTGATAAGATGTACTTGTTGAATGTACTGTATCAGTTTTGAGTTGTGCTTTCGTTTTTGTTTTTTGACCATCCACTGGCACATCTTGGTCATTACTTGTATCACCTATATCTTCATTTTTTGCTTCAATTCCGTTGCTCTGTATAATACTAGGAGTTGCATCTTCTAAAAGGAAGAAAACATCAGCATTAGGATGAGTTTTCACAGAAGCGAGGCTGTGTGGAGCTAAATTCTTTGGCTTTCAACTTCAATGGTTGAGTTGGCTTGAGTCGCACATCTTATCTCCGCTCCACTTCAGTGCAACAATATCATTGGTTATTTTTTGTTAGCTCCGCGTAGCCCCACTGTTCTGTGGTAATACACTCTGATGTATGTAAAGTTACATTTAGGATCTGGGTAATGGTTTATATCTGTAATAGCTCTTTAAAATGACTTTGATAATAAATAGTTTAGCAAAACACACTTGCCCATGCAACTTTCTTTTACAATAATTTAACATTTGTTGACAATATAAAAGAACTCATGAATGTAAACATTTCAACGAGATCTTTGGCGGCTTTTCTCTCATTTTATCAGATAAATAAAATTCAAACTTATATCATTTACTTATTTGTACACTTTTGTCATTACCGGTCAAAATGTTTTCCATTTTGACTGCTTCAGAAATATGACCCGGGGTATAAGACGAGTCCTTTTCAGGTTTAAACGTATAAATATCCACTATTCGTCAAGGTTAGTGTTTACTAGAAAACGCAATCAAAACTTTGAATTATTTGACGTATATTTATGTCGATACAAAAACAATACTGTCAATCATAGACTAGAGCTATCACTTAAAAAGTTTACTTTTGCTTTTAGTCTTTATTTGTGTTTGTGTCGATCGGTAAGATTTATTTACCGTCCCCTTAGTCTTTGTGTAGTTTCCTCCCTGAGAATAGTTTACTTTACTTTAGCGGCCGAGAAAATCCATATTTAATGGTTTATAATTTGTATAAACTAAATGTCATTGGATACAAATTCAGATGTTGCATTTTGTTGTCTTGCTGCTAAATGTTATCATTTATTTTCATAGTAAGTAATCTTTTACGGACCGACAAGGATCTGATGATTTATTAAAGCAGTTATCTAAAGCGCCTGCTTTGGGCCTTAATAAAAAAATGATACACAAACGAACATTGTATAATTGTACGTTACATCCAAGTAGTGGTGTAATAAATGACATTCAGCGACAAGTAGCAATCATTATACATATAAATAGAACATAATATTGCCATTGAACCAAATGATACTGTCTAATGCCGTGCATGAATAAATGGCTAATAATAATAAGCGATGTCATCTAATGCCCGGGATCAAAGCAACGACTTTTTTTATTACGGAATATCATGACAAAAAGCCGCAAAGAAGTTTATGGCGACAGTCTATGGTTTTTCATTGGATTTTCCTCGTTTCAATAAAAACAATTCATGTTCGAAAAAATATAAATCGGTTAACTGATCGGTATACGAGTGTACGAGTACAGCAAAGAGATTTTAATCATATCTAGACACTAGTCAGAGCGTGTAAGCCACGTGTAAGCATCGCGTTAGAAATACATTGATGCATGAATTACGGAAAACAGTAGAAATATTCAAAGACTCGAAACAAATAAAAAGAAAAAGCGATATCATTCAGATAAACTCACGATAAACTTCAGGTAGACGAGAGAGGAGATGTACCTGAAGAGAATTACCAGAAGAGAAGGAACGTAGTGCAAACTGTTTTTATTAAATAAATAAATATACCTATACCTAATTTTTTTTCTAAAATCCTTTTATTATATCTTTGCTAGAATCATTCTATTTTTCTTGGGGAAATGAAGTAAACACACACATAGACCTATTTCCAAAAAAAAACATTGAAGATTCTGCGAAAAAAAATACAGAGATGTCTTAAAGTGCACCTGGCCAGTTTATAAAATCAAATCTCTCTCCCGTTACGCTTAAGCACCCTACTTTCATCTTATCAACGACTCTCCTTATAAAGTGGCGTTTACTTTCAATTTTCTGTAATTTGGCCGCCATCTTTACTTAAGTCAAATGAAGGATAGGGATCTCTTTGATGTGAAACATTAATTGATCTTAAAATAAATCACGCCGATTTATGTCCAAACGAGCTCGAAGCTTTTCCTCGCAATTAAGGTAATAAAATTATTTTAATTTTCGGTAATAAGCAAAAATCGACAAAATATTTATGAAAGCTTTATGAAACTCGGACAGTAAAGGAAAATACTTGCTTTATGATTAAATTTGGTTTTTATATTAAATACTTCTCTACCTAAAGATTACTTGGAATATATCATTGGTAGATTGGTGGTTATAGGTCTATGACCGCCGTCTACTAATACCCGTCTTGACGTATCGTTAGAGTAAAATTTAAGTTTATTTTTGAAAGGTGGTTCATCTCTCCCTTTAAGTCTCCTGGCCTTCCACTACTCTTCTTCTTTGTGTGCAATAAAGTATAACTAGGTATTAAAGTCTAAATGGTACTGCATTAAGTCTGTAATATTATTGTCTTGTAAATTTATTTCATTCTGTGCAATAGAGTAAATCTATTTTTTTTCCTATGTTACTCATTTTAAGTGAACATGTACCACTTCTTATAAGTAATAAAGTTCTTAAACCATAACCATAAAGTTTCATGTTCAATAGGTATTAGCAACTTCAGTCATTTGTGTTACGGAAATCAGAGAAGTAGGTAGGTAATTTAAATAATTACTTATATAAAAAGACGCAACAAGTTAAATTGATATTAAAACTTCTTTATTTGCATAATAAAGTACGACATAAATTCATAACGCGACAGATATTATGTGTCTGAAACATAATCCGACGAGATATATCACTCAAACGCAATTTCGTCACCGGCGTCCCCAATTGTCCCAAATAATATCAAAACAATAAAACGAAAAGGTGAAAATAAACGAATATTTACGACACAATTTATGTTTCTCATTTTCCATTTTGTACATTAATGAAATTTTTTCCCATTCAGTATATGAAGTGAAATGAACATTTTTCCGGCTGACGTAAGGCTCACCGTATGTTTCCGCCACCCTTTCGCCTAATTGACTTCTGTGTAATGAAATATCATTCAAATGTCTAGTAAAAATTGTTTAGGTATGTGTATACAATTGGGTACTATGTTTATAGCCATCATTATTAGGAAATTCGGTAAAGGTAAATCATTATTATCAGCTTATTGCAACCTACTGCTGGGTAGACCTGACTTTACGCGATCATAGGCTTCTCGCTTCCAACTCTTGCCAGCCATCTAGCGCAAATGGTGGCTTAACCAAACGTTTCACACTATAAATTACTATTTTTGCCAAGAAACTGTATCCACTCCATCGAAAAATGTCGATGACTATAGTTATTTGATACGATCCTGCAAACACCAAACATGAAAAAAATTATGAAATACTACATATATATTTAGATATTTTCCATAAATATTCCATTGATGGAAAAAAATCTAAATATAATATGTAGGTAGTTAAAAACTAATGTAAGTATAATATTACTTGAAGTATCAAACATACATCAAAATAGCATTGAGCAAACCCGATGCATTCAGGCTTCTACAGGACAAAATAACAGCAATCAAAAAACGTTTGTTCAAAAACCAGTTACAGTTTTGAAATCAAAATAAATAAAGATCCAAGTGTACCTACTTTTGCGCATAGCGTAGCAAGAACTGGTTAGTGTTTCTATTTCCGCAGAAACACGTTACGACCCGAAGGTCACTTGGCTGCGGTACCCTATAGGGTGGAGGTCGAAGGAGAGATGAGAGGAGCGAAAATTCTACCTCTCTTATGGTGATGGCGCGTGCGAGGCTACATTCTTCGGTCTAGCAAGCCCTGGCAGGAAATCGGCATAAGTGGGGAAAACTGAGGAGGTCTTTTCGCAGCATAGAGGCTAATATTTTTTTTTTAAAGTGACGTCATTTCATTTGGAAGTGACGATCTAAGCATCCCCTTTTCACGTGTACACCGACTACTCTAGCTGGGATCTGTATTGCCACTTGTTTTGGGAATTGCCCCGATTCAATTTTACGGGTAAGGTAGCGAGTAAATTTTAATATTATACGCACGTACCCCTAACCTTTGTGCTGGTGATTTTCGTTTCTAGTAATGTCTGACGCGAAATTGGTTTATCGGAAAATTGAATACGTAAACCCTGGATGGTATCCAACTCTTGCGCTCATTGAGATCTTTTGTTTTTTTATTACTTAAATGTTACTAGATCTTGAAAACTCTGAATCAAATTTTACAGACATAAAAAGATTATTTTTAACTCTATCGACGGTCAAAGAAAGCATAAGGAAATGATTCTAATCGTTATCTTTATAGTAGCACGACATAATGGCTTTCCTACGAAATAGAAGCTCAAGTCGCTGTGACAACGGGCAAGTAACTGGTCTGTTACCTGTCGGGGCGGCCCAACCCTAGGTAACCCCCGGTTACCGATGCAGCAATCACCCCACATGCTCCAGAGACCTATTAAAGGCAATAAAAAATGTAAATACCATCAATCAAGATTTCAAAATCTTTAATTTTCGAACGTTGAATGTTCGAATTATAAAAAACGTGTTCTCTTTTTAATATCTTTGACCAGTTCATAACGATAACAAAGCGGCGGATGGTGAGAGGCATTAAACAGACGGCTTTGTCCCGTAACGAGCTTTTACGGGAAGACTTAGCGTGCAAATATAAATAAAGTGCCATTGTCTCTGCAGGGAACCGCTGGATCAGCCGCGCCTGTTCCGAGTCAAGGCTCTCTAAACGGTTGTCTTTGCCTTTTTAATTCTTGCAATCACATTTAAGTAAAACCTCTTTCTTTGAACGATTGCATTTAGTTTTGTGGCGTTTTGTGTTCCTTGTTGTCGGTCTGGCTATCTGTCCCTATTTATGCATCAATCAATCACCAGCCCTTTGCAGTCCACTGCTGGACATAGGCTTCTCCAATTTGCCTCCTTTCTCGCATCCAGTACTTGCCAGCTATCTTGCGCAAGTCATCGCTCCAACTCTATGTTTGCGTAGATATTTAAAACTATGCAACGGATTTTGATGCGGTTTTTTTAATAGATGAATTTAATAGGTAGGTGTATATGTGTAATCTGCATATAGTATTGCAAGCCGGGGCGGGTCGCTAGTCATTCATAATATAAACAAAACGTTCTTTTTCGAAGTTGAATGGTAATGATCTTTTTATTACTGTTTGAAAAACTTTCGCAAGACTTCCATTAAGTACCTATATAGAAAGAAATAAATAAGTAGAAAGAATTTTACATTGCATTTTCCAAGCCACAGTTGCAATTTAGAACAATAAAAAAAGAAAAAGTCGGTTGATGAACGATAAATCTAGCTCGGAGAAGATAGCAATATCGTAGATAAGTAACACCGTCTTACTATAGGAATGAAAAAAAACAACAATTAACTAATGTCTGAGTAGGTAATTTAAATAAATCTTCTTTTTTAAAAATTCATAAAGAAGGCACAAATACAAGATCCTACGTGAAACTTAATTACCGAACAAAACGTTTTAACTTTTAAACTCAAAACAAATGTTCGGACTCATTTCATAAGTAATAAGGGGATTAAAATAAAAAAGTTGGTAGAAACGAAAGTTGCGGTACGAGACTTAAAGGACAATAAAATCTGAGAGTTCCGTACCTTTTTATGACTCGTACAGTTCTACGAAGAAAAATGTGTTTAGTTTTCGCAACTTCTCCCTGATTTAAACGATCATTATTTGACTTAACCTCAACCAAAATATACGCAAATATGCCGCACTTCAATCTATTGAACCTAAACTAAGGTTTTCGAAATTACTATTTAAATTACTTTGCATGTGTACACATCTATCTTTACCCACAGTCAATAGATTCTTAATTATATGTATCATCATCATCTGCCTATAGCAGTCCACAGTTGGGTACACTTTGGGCAAACACCTGGAGGCTTTACTTACCCTTAATCGCCACCCTGGGCGGCGGGTTGGCGATTGTAGGGCGTAGCTTCTCGCTCCAGTGATGCTGCTGGCCATCCTCAGCCTGTGCTATTGAGCTACGCTTAAATGTTTAATAGTACATTTTTTATTACAACTGATCTATCAATCAGAATGTTGACCGTACAAAATTACGTCTACTGGTAATATAAAAACTATTTTATTATAATAGTTTTTTAAAGATCATGATCTCGAAAAGATAAAACAAACTAATAGAGTAAACACAGTAAGGCTTATGTCTGAAAAAAGTTCTATCTAAGGATTTTATTGTGTTTATACAGAGTAGACCTCGCTTATTTCTATAGGTGTTGATATTACACTAACATTGAATACAGACTTCAAATAGGCTGATTTTAGCGAGTTAGAATATCTTTTTTACTAATTAATCTAAGAAGACCATTAAATATGGATAATCTTGTCAATTTCGTAAAGCATTAAATGTTCTAAATTCCAAACATAAATTGACGCTTAATAATACCTACTAACTAGATTATAAACTTAGAATGATAAAATCTATGATTATAACCTAGTACCTAATAGAAACAGTTTTGGAAGAATTTTCATCATTTGGATCAATGATCTATCATTGATCTTACGCTGATATGGCTTAATCAAATTAGCTTTACCACTATTTGTTCAACAACTTAATAGGCGTTATTGAAACCCCTAAACATTAATAACATTTTGATTGACAGCTTTTAGTTTACCCCGGTACTAAGTAAATAGGAGCCCAAAATAAACGTAGGTAGATATGATAGATTTAGCTTGTGTGTGACCTTTGCAAGGCGACCGACGAAGGCATCCAGGTTGCCAGGTTTACTCCTATTAGAGGCAGAGTAACACTGACTATTGGTTGCATCTAGCTGGTTCCCAAAGTTTATAATAATAGCTTAACTAATATAATTTTAGTAAATAAAAGTAGTAAGCTTACTTTGTATGTACTGCGTTACTTCATCATCATCATCAGCTTCTTGCAGTCTACTGAGTTCTTAGGCACTTCAAACGTCTGGAGGATATACCCATAATAATCGCCACGCTGGACAGGCGGGTTGGCGATCGCAGGGCGTAGCTTATCGCTCTGGTGACGCTGCTGCCCGTCAATGACCTGTGATATTTAGCTACGCCTTCAATCATGATGGTTATACCGCCTTCAGACGTTTTACAGGGCCTCGTTTATACACCACGGGCAGTAGAGGTTGGCTTGGAGCGAAATGATGATAGATCGCCCTTGCATCCTCTACGTTACTTACAAGAAAGTCAATATACTTAGTTCGGCTGTTTATTGAGCTTTTGATTGATATAATCTGCGTTATTCATAGCACTTTACTTCTAAAGTCTAAAGAACCTAACATTCTTCGATTGTCCTTTTAATATTTTCGACCATTTCCCGGGTTTCATCTACTTAGTACCGGACCCATCTCAAAAACACGCTTAGAAATTATCGGCATGTCCACACGACGGGGTGGGCGCTGCGCGTAGGTAAGCCGCCTGCGCGCGCCCGAGATAGGCGCGCCGGTTTAGCGGTTAAGTACGTCTTACTCGCTTTTAGTGGCCCCACACTGCTAGTACGTAATGCGATATGAGAATTTGCTTTGAAAATGTGTCTTACACTACCTACTTACCGTATTTATATATCATTATTCGTTCTGTTACAACTCTCCATGATGAGGGGGTTTTAAAAAAAAATATACGACATAGCTCGCCGGATTATATAGCTGAAGTCGCAGTGGGCTAGTCATTTCAGTCACAGAACTGAACCGTTGTTGGTAGACGAGTTCTGGAGTAGATACGGCTTCTCGGCAAACATAGTGTAGGACGCTCTCAAGCCAGGTGGAGTGACGATTTGGCTGGCAATTGCTAGACGCCCAGGATCGAGCAAGGTAGCGAACGACGGGAGAGGCCTATGTCCAGCTGTGGAGGGCGAAAGGCTGATGACGATGTTGGTGACGAACCATAACACACAGAAAACATTTATGTGCACGAAAATGTCTGTTAGTATTTATTGGTTTAGGTGTTTGCTTTGTACCTATAATATATATTTATTTACAAAAGCAAAAGCTTCTGTTTAGTTTGGGTATGACGCCGTGTGCCCCAACGTGACTTGTCTTGTATACGCATTTATGGTTTAACTCATATAACTCTTCCATGTATTAGCACTTAGCTCCAAACAAGCAGCAACACGACAGAACACTTACCCGCAAATAGGTACTACGCGCAGCTTCACGACGGCAAGCAACAGTTCAATGAGCTATTAACGCGCCGCAAGTAGCTCGTCTCCGGTGTCGGCTTGTTACCGCGAGTGGCCTCTCCGGCGTGCGCGCCCGCAGCGCACCCGATACCCACGTGACTTATTGACAATGGAATATACTTACAATGAGGTAATCCTATAGTATAAACTTGGGAACCTTGAAGAAACGAGCGTATTCATATTTAAAAGGCCGGCAGCGACCCTAAACTCGGTTAGAGTTGCGGGTGTCCATGGGCGGTGTCGACTGCTTACCACCAGGCGTCACACTTGCACGTCTCCCGCCTCTCGCACAAAAAAGCCTCCTTTAACAGGCAGCAGCGTCAAAGGAGCGAGAAGCTAGGACCTGCGATCGCCAAAGCGCTTGCCCAACGCAGCGATTATAGGTATATCCTCCAGACGTTTGCCCTAAGTAGCGAACAACTGGATAGGCCTATGTCCAGCAGTGGACTGAAATAGGCTGATGATGATGATAATGACGAATCCTCTTTAGGAAGTTGGGGACCGACCTATCGTCTTTTCACTCCAAGCCTCACCTGCCCCTGATACTTTCTGCTGATTAACATACGAGGCTTTGGCAACCGACTGGTGGCGGTATAACCATCACGATTGGAGGCGTACCTAAATACCACAGACTGATGACGGGCAGCGGCGTCAACGGAACGATAGCGTGGCGATATACCTATTTAATATCTCGATCTCGACATAGATCGAAAATTAACAGATTCACTACTTTACCCCATACCTCCCTATTAATTGCTCACCGGAGCTCGAGTATTGGGAAAATGTTATTTTATTATGTACATAATATGTGCTCATCTTAGCGTATCCAATCTGTATCCGGATTAATATAATGCTATTTACTATAACGTATGTGCATCTATTGCCTTATATCCGCCGCAGTTATTGAATATTTCTCTGTACCTTGGTTGATTAATGTCTAAATCAAAATGGAAGGCTTATATTTGAGCGTATAAGTAATGCAAATCAACCCTCTTTTCCTGTGCATATGCACACACGTAAGAGCGTTGTAATACAAACACTTTAAAAATTTTGGCGAGTTTCTAACCGGGTCTTCTCCGTTGAACCCACTTTCCGAATCCGGTGGCAGCTATTTTTTTTTTTTTTTTTATAGTGGCTCGACATAATGGCCTCTCTACGCCTGATGGAAAGCGAAAGAGTAGCCCAAGTCGCTGTGACAACGGGCAAGTAACTGGTCAGTTACCTGTCAGTTGCCACCGCCATTCCGGCCCATTTTTTTTTTTTTTTAGAGGGGAATGCATTACGCACCGTCATGCCACGTCCGGGGGGAGCTGACATGGTGTGTGGGACTCACACCTCCCGAAATGGGAGGGTATACCCACTAAACCCCCCTGTGTCGCCAGTCCGGCCCAACCCTAACCCTCCACGAGCTCCGGAAACCCTACTCACCAGCAGAAACACGACCCAGAGGTCATTTGACTGCGGTATTCTATACATATAGGGTGGAGGTCCTTCCCCGGACGGGCGGCTCAATTCGAGCGAAGATCCGCTATGCCCTACCTCTCTTCCTCTATATTTGTACCTGGCGATTCATAAATGCTTGTCATAATATTAAGTATTTTTCATTTTTTATAGAACGAAACTTGAAAAAAACTGAACGAGCAAATAAAAGCTAAGTTTATAGCGCCGCATTTTACACGCCAATCTATTTATCTGGAACATACGAGTGCGTTCACTACTCGAGTATACGCCATAAACACATCACGTCCTACAAAAAATGTTCCGTCAATACTCTGTTCAGCGAGCCTGATCGATGACACTGGCCGATATTTGTTGAGCACGACCCGTGAAATATGCATCTATTGTTTAAAGCGTCGCTGATACGCTTCCATTTTTAAATAGATTACGCTCACGGGAAGTCGTAATCAACAGCGTGAATCAAATATCGCATTCAAAAAAGGAACACTTGGGATGGCCTCTGTACGCAATAAATTCCTAAATACCATTCTAGTTAAACAGGACAACGTATGACACCTTAGTTGCTAAATGATATACCTACCTATACAATTTACATTTTTAATTTCATTAAAAACGTTTAATATTCTATCACTTGACTAGAAAAATTGTAAAGCCCTACAAAATATATGAAGTAGGTAATCAATAATCATGTTTTGACAGCTACTTAAAAGTATGTCAATTGATATTACACCACTTAATAAGTGATGTCATAGAGCTATTGCTACCCGTGACGTTAACTCTACACGCATGTTAAATTCCATATAAAAAAAGAATAAAACTTTATTTAAACAAATATAATTTTAGTTTTATAAACGTCAAAAATACTATATTTTGAATTAGTAATCTGTCCTATAAACTACATTTTAGATGATTTAGGACAATAGGTATGTGTGGTTTTTTTATTGGTGAATGGGTAATGCTTGACCTCAACTAGCCTGATATTAAGCGATGTTGAAGCCTAAGATGAAGCGCGCTTACCCAACAAATACCTATTCACTCTAGCCTTGAAAATCTGAAGATTATATTCCTCAGGGAACACGTACTCCGGTGAAGAGTTCCACAGTTTAGCCGTTCGCGCTATGAATGAAGAGAACCTATCAGAACAATACCTTTACTTTAGACAGTGAACAGGTCAAATGGATTTAATATTTCCAACAGAGTGTAACAATGAATAGTAAATGTAACGGAAAATATATACAGTAAGTGGGTATCAGTTGATTAAATACAAGTACAATGAGATGTAGGGCAGAGTAAAGTTAATAGATCCACTGCCCGGACTGATCCGATAAAACACTTGCTGAAAGCCTTATTTATTGGATGCACTCAACTAGCTCTCGCCTTATGAGAGCAAAGCAAGATGTCTTTTTAATAACGAACGTTGAAAAGTTGACTAAAATTGTCACCATTAAACATTGTTTAAGATAGGCCAAGTCGTTGCGGTAACATACAAGTAACCAAATTAATTAGATTATTTTTAAATAGCAGACAACATCACATCACATTCCTCCGATCCCAAAGTAAATAGATTGAGCACTTATGTTATGGGTATCAGAATAAGCAAGGTGCAACCACAAAATGGTCGAAACGAAGGTACCACAAATATACCTATATTCACAAACACAAATGTTCATCACACGAATGTTTGTCCCGGGTGGGGATCGAACCCAGACCCTTGGTTCAGAAGGCAGGAGTCACTACCAATTGAGCCACCGAGCCAGTTAAGAAGCCAGTTAAAGTAAAGTATTTTTGTATTCTTTTTCGAATTATTCTATTGCAAACGTTCTCGTAACCGTAAGTACAATATATCTATGTAATATACAAAACCATATCTATTTGAGCTTCGAAGAATGTATTTGCTGTTCACCAATAGAATTTCTGAGACTTGTTTCTATATAACACACACGTTCTCTATTTAAACAACCGCAAAATATTCGCGAAATAAACACGCGCAGAATAGATAATTTCCGAACTAAGCTCACAAAAGATAGTGTCATTTATTAAGAGCGCGTTATAATTAAACTAATCTATTGGACGCGTGTGTATCGAGATTTTCCATTATACCCTGGCCCCCGAACAGATAACATCTGCCTCGAAAATAGATACGATGATACGGAAACTCTAGAGGCTGCCAGGCTCTTGTTATGTTGGATATGTGCAGGTTGTCTGATCTCCGAGACGCCTTCTTGCGCTGGCAGCCTCCTTTAATTAATGTCTCTGAAACTACACGAGCCACACGTATCCAATATTTCGTATAAACATGACGGAAATTCTAAGTTACGTAGTTTGATTGGATACGTATTACAATTTGTTAGGCCATATTGCGGAATACCTATCTACATTCTGCAATATCCCTTTTCAAATATCTGGGTACAAATAAGTATCTCAGCGAATTTATATACGAGTACTTATACCTGTATTTTAGGAGCCCAACAATATGATTAGCAAACAATAAGCAAATTTTATTCTATAAAAGAACTGGCAATATGTTAGATATTCTGAATTCGGCCCAAAAATAACAATTGTTCAATAGAGTCTGGAATACTCACATTAGAATGTATGGGCATCTATTTAATTCATGTTAGAATATAAATTGTATGTTAATATTAACATACACTTTTGTGTTCGAAATTCGAGTACATACTTTAAATTTGATTCCATTGGAGTTGTTATAAAAGATCTTGCTCATCACTATTAATGTAATAGTTTCATACTAACTTCCTCCCTTTAAAGGGTGAATTTCAAACTCTTAACACGTGCAGATTTGATGATGATTAAAAAAAGCTCTATTTTAGGAAACTGATTATCTTTTTCCCTATACATACCTACGAGTATGAATAAACATTGTAAGTTGTTAAGGGAATAAATTCCCGGAAGCAAATATCACATCACACATACAATTCGCGTGAAAGCATTGCAAGTAGACGTAGAATTTCATCCGTTAACTTTGAAATACTATTGCAGCCTGCAACTAAGCGATTTTCCTCTGACAGCAAATGAAACGCATCCTTCAGAAGTCTCGTCTCAGAAGCTTCCCTCCGCAGCAATTTCGAGACCATTTTGTTGACTTGAAAGCCAATACAGCTCTTACAAATTACAAACACAACTTAGAGTTTCTGTGTTAATTTATGTAAGTACAAATTGGACGGTGTATTAACAAATGTACGGACTTTTATGGTGGCTGTTGATTTGACCATAAGTTTCCGATGGGAGCGTTAACGGATCAAAAGCAAATAGGGGACGTTATGGAGGTGAAGCATTACTAGTATGTAAAAAGGGGGGCTTGAATCATATCTTTAAGAATAATGTTCTTTAAGACTTCTGAACGCCGTCAACATTAACGGCATTTGTTTGAGCATTGGTTCATGGAGCACGAACCATACTGATGATGATAGAGATCACCACAATTTATACATATTAGCCATCGATCCTTAAGAAATCAGTTGGCAAGCTTCTTATGGCTATACAAATACGAGTATACTGATCATACCTATACACTCTTACTAACTCCACATCGTCCCGAAGCACAATACAAATTAGGTAAATTATTTACATTACAATAGGGACCGGCAAATTACTGGTAATGGGCTCGTATAGGCTGGTAACGAAGACGGACCATGATTGATACATATACCCGATACATACATATATACCTAGTTTAGCTAGTTAATAATACACCATAAATCAGAGTGCCCTTGACTAAGACAACTTGCGGATACTTTCACGAGTCTGGAACTAAAACGGATACGCACGATATTTTCTTGGTTTAATAATAACTCATTCATATAACATTTATGATTCATTCACTCTGGATAATAATACTTCCTATGACTCACTCCAATCCGAGTAAAGTAACCTACTCGAGATTCCAAAAATTAAGCGATCAGTAGCTTAAATAACTTTTATCTTAGGTAGAAATATAGGAATCCTATAATACTCTATTTTTGCTAATGAACACTACAACTTGTAGTCTACAGACTATTGACATGTTCAGATCTAGCTTTAATCTTAGGTATTTTGTAATTTTAAAAGCATCGCAAATGAGTAAAACCCATGCATGCCTATGACCAAAACATCTCTTGCCTGTAATCCCATACAAAAAATCTATGGAAGTTTTTCGTCTAGTCAGTCAAGTTCCCTATTCTTGGCATTACATCATTTGATTTTTATTAAACTTTAAAATGTTACTTATGGACTTCAACTAGTTACCAAACATGCTTCGACGCCAACGATTGTAGCATGAAAACTTCATAATATCCCTTAAGTTAACAGAAAGTGCATTATAACTTCCACCTGACTGCGGACGAAGTGATGTCTCAACGAAGACAAGCCTGAGAGCTTTCGGATCTTCGTAGACTGTGTAAACAGTACGGAAGGAGTTTAATCAAACTGGCATGAATTTTTATGATAATTCAATTGATATTTTTGTCGAAAGTGCCAAGTTTAATGGATTCAGTTTGGAGAGTTTCGATTTTTACACGACTAGGAAGATAAAAACATTGAAGATTTACTTACTTACGCCACTGCCACAGCGACTCAAAGTGGATCTTTGGATTGAAGGTTTAGCCGGTTTAAATCAGTAAAGTAAAAGTTGGTGCTAAAACTTCTATCTACAATCATAACGAATTTTTCAATGGACCATTTTCGTATATTCTGTAGAATTTATCATTCAGTCATTTTCTTTGTCATTTGTTTTTATTTATGCTGATCTTAAAAAAATATATAAACATTATTATAGTATTTTGGTGGCTATTAAGGATAAACCCTCATGTCCCATATTTAGGCACTGGATCAACTTGCATGTCCAGGGATCTAATAACCCTTTATTTTTGCAGTAGGAAATTATGTTATTTTTATTCGAAATGTACCTGTATTACTTACATTAACTTAGACTTAGGAATATATTATTACTAACAAAAATGTATGGATTAATCTAAAATAACTGATTATTATTATTGTGTTATTATTCTCCTTTTTAGTTTTTGTAAAGAAAGCAAGACATAGGTAATTTGAAAAAAAACGTTGCAATGTAATTGTGCACCATAGGACTAATGGAAAACAGACAAAATAGATTGATTTCAAACCTACAATTACAATTATGTGTAGAGTTTCATAAAAAAAAGAAATTTTATCTAAATTAGTACGTCATCATCACACTACACCCATAATATTACCCTCGGTCAAATGCCTTCATCTGTATTCTTTCGATTCTACAACAAAGCCCGGTAATTTTCTCCCAATAATTTCCGAGCGACCCCTTGCTCTAATCGAGCCTACTTGGCTTCTCATTGTTCAGGTAACGTAACAAAGAAAGCTTTTGAGAAAAGTCATTCTCTTTTTATGTGAGCGATAAAAAAATCTGATGTGGAAAAGAGCAATTTACTCCAAAAGCTTATGTCTAGGGTTCCTATGGGCACTAGCAAAGGGGAGATATTAAAATAAAGATAGTCTCAATGTAAGGCTTATTATTTTAAACATGAATAGGTAAGTGGTTAGTTTAAATCTAACTATAGTAGACCTACTATTTCCAGTACCTACTCTTTCTTGACGCATTTTGCCACTGCAACCTATAAAAGAAAGGATCAGCTACATCAAGGAGAGTCAGAATGCCCGTTGGGAATCGGAGCAACTCCTCAGGTCAGTAGCACTGCGCAGCCTAGAGAGTGGCTGGTCACCACGGGAGACGGTATGGTGCCCTCATGGTGCGGACATCACTGACCATTGACCACAGACAACTGTTCATAAAATCTTTATTTTTATACTGCATTTTACAAAAAAAAAATATCTAATTAAGTTTGTCAGTTATCTAGCACCCATAGTACAAGCTTTGGCTTAGTTTGGGGCTAGATAGCGATGTGTGGCCCAGCGTGGTATGTCTTGGGTTATTTATTATTATTGAAATACTTCTTGATTAGAGTAGTTGAAGTAGGTCTACACCGTCAGTCGACACCGCCATGCCGGCCTATCTTAAAGGATGCTTCTTTACGCCCCGTCTTGGGCTATTTATTTTATTTTATACCGCTGGAGCGATAAGATCGAGAAAAGCCTGGGCGAGCTTGATGTAGCATACTGGCAGAAGGAGGAGGAGAAGGAGTAGCACGACAGCAGATCAAAGTGTTTGCATCTAACATGGAAGGCCAAAACTCACTTTGGGTCGCCCCAAGTAAGTAGGTATCTTAAAATATATTTGGATTACATTTCGTATTTACTATTATCTTAGCGGCCGAAGCAGCAACCAATGGCCCGCACTAATAACACTAAAACGCCGTAGCCTATTAAATCCAATAGTGTAATTGAATCTCCCATGTGCCAATAAATTGTTCCACGAGTGATTTATCTTGTCAGCTTGACAGCCTCTTCCCGACGTATCCCGCTTGGAGTGGACATGGTAAAAGTATTAGAGAATTATTAATATAGACCCGCAGTGCTAACGTACCGATGTTTTCGTTGCCCCTAATACCACAGCAAGAAGGTCTAAATTGGTGCCTGAGAATCTTTTCGAGTTAACCGTGCTTGTTTGCTATGAAATAATTATGTGTTCGTTCAGGTTTCCATGAAACACTTATACGTAAAGGGGTCTTTGTTTACGTTTGTGCCCTCTAGTCATACTGAGAGCCTTCCGCTCCCCCAACAGTCCGGTGATGATGACAAGGCCGGCCTGGCCATCATCGTAGTCATTTAGAAAAAAAAAAAAAAAGCCCTCTAGTCATACTGATTAACAACGTAACTCATAGTACAACATAGTACTTGGGAAAATACCATTGAGAGAGCCAGCAAACCCTGTGGTTTAGTGGCGCTTTCTGTAAAGCCACAGAATCTAAACCGATAGAAAGCTATCGGCCGATAGTTTCAGTCACAATCAGTTTTAAGATCAGCTGATACCAAATCGTTGTTGTATGCGGATTGGCATATATCTTCATACTGATTATGAGCCTGACCAATTTTCTACTTACAATTATTTTTATGTGTTTTGTATTTTGACAGAATGGAAAAGTACAGACCGACCAGGATGTTTTGGCACGTTGGTGGGTGACATTGACATGAAGTTAGCGTGAAACAAAAATGTCAAAAATCAACGTCAAAGTGACATTTCGTATGAGCATTGCGAATTCCGCCACGTGCCACAACACCCTCGTCGGTCTATCTTTAATGAGATATGGCAAGGGAGTGTGACGTGAAAATCAAGTTTGAATTCTGTTCTACTTATTTAAAAAAGTTATTTTTGTCTTGAACTATATTCGCATCTGAATTAAGTGCAACGTAATTTGAAGTTTACCTATATACATATTGTCAAAATATGCACAAGGAAAGTTTATTTATTTAATCTTTATTGAACAAGGAAAGTATAAATGCCGTTAAATATGATCCAAATCTCATTGTTTTACCTACCTACCTACTGTACCTACTTTTTACTACCTGTTATGTTATGTAAAGAAGTTATGTAGATCAGTGTGACTGCAGTGCTCAAACGGGCAGATGACAGTGTGGTGTGAAAGCAGCTCGTTAATTCTTCTACTAGGACCTATCATGGCACGACCTTCAGCAATGATGATAAGATGAAGAAGATTGTGTTTGTGTGGTGCATTTATAGTTCTGATACCCATAACACAATTTTTTATTTATTTAAGACTACCAACAAGATTAACACCATCACTATGACTACAACTACATAGAGTGATTCAAGAGGAAGGCTTATATGTATATGTTACCGGAAATGTGTTAAACCGACATTGTATATAATTCCTAGGAAATGTAGCTGTATAGGTACACATACACATTACGGTAACATGTACATTTTTATCTGAAGTACCCGAAGTGAAGCGAGTGCTGATCGCTACCTAGCTATAGATTAAACGATACAGAAAACAAACTTTCAACTTAGTGGCACCTTAATAATTATAGGTTGCCACGGCATGCCATGTGGACTATGATTCACTTAAATAGGTGCATATAGATACATATTTGTATTTATAAATATTCAATATAACAAAATAAAATATAACTATATTCGATACAAAAACCAATAAATTGCAGGTAGTTTACAAAATTTATCGAACATAGTGAAGTTTTAAAATTTTATAATATTGAAGTTACCTGTTTGATGTTGATTACTAAAGGACTGTATAAGTTGACGCCTCATCATCAGCCTATAGCAGTACACTGCTGGTCATAGGAATCTCCAGGTGCTCGCCATTTTTGGGCAAACATCTGGAGATTATATCACCTCGCTGGATAGGCGGGTTGGCGATCCCAGGGCGTAGTTCCTCGCTCCGATGACGCTGCTGCCCGTCACCGCCCTGTAGCATTTAGCTGCGCTTTCAATCGGATCGGTATACCGCCACCAGTCGGTTGCCACAGCCTCGTTCGTTATTCAGCAGGATGCACCATGCTTAAATTTCTGGAGCTCATATTATAAAAATACCTACTATATTCATCGTCATCAGATGTGGTATAAATGTTACGCTTAATAAGAATCTCTATTATGAGCCTAAGAACATACGACATAGAATTTATATCTAAACAAGTACTCGAGCATCTATTTGGGCTGTATTTTGGGATCCGAAACTGGCATTAGCGTCATCACAACGCCAGTTCTTCGTCACACAGTTGCGTAATTTAGCGTGGAGGACTTTCGGGCTAAAGTGCGAAAACAGCGCTCTCGCAGGCCGCACAAAGACAGCGGCCATAATGGCTGTTAGCGCATAATGAAGGCATTGTGTCGCCGCGGATGACGTCATTATGTGCAGCGCTGCCGACTCAGCCGCCGAAGTGATACATGGCTGGGATAATCGATTTATTGCTCGCTATCTTGTGTGAATGTCGCCTATGACGGGACCGAACATTGTGTCCGGACTGCGTTTGTTCAGTCAACTGTGTATCTACCTACTGTTTTAGGTATCGGTCCGAAAGGGACTTGAAAGCCTTTCTGTAAGGTTCTACTGTGTAGCCAACCATCCGTATATGATATATATGACAGAGAAATTCATGCTTTTTAATGTTTTTTGTTGAGACTTGTAGAAATGTGGTAGAAACACAAGCAACGCTTGCTGCATAGAAAGTGTTCTTATCATACCGGCCAAACCTGAGATATAACCATGACCTATAATATTTGGACTAGCCCATACCAGTTTATCCTAAAATGTGTATATTAGTATCGGGTTCAACTAGTTTGGCCTAGCTTCAACTGGTTTATCCTATCCTAGGTTTAGGACAAACTAGACCCGACCTTGGCCTGACATATGGTCCGACGAGGGACAAAATGTTCTCTCTTCTGAATTAATTGTACGGGGCTCAATGTACAACTAGCCTTTACCTATTTCTATACAGCATCTTTATATCTCTATGCTTTTCCAAAAAAATGAACTTTAATCTACTTCACCACCCGTGTTCACCACTCTCTCTCTCGCACAAAGAAGCTATACCTAGATGAAAACCAACCACCTGAGTCAGATGATTTTTCAGTTAAGCCACACGTTCAAGCAAATAATTTCGAAATGTTAGAGCGTTAATTTTCTTGATGGTACAAAGCGCCAAATAAAAAGTCACCACATCGATCCGATGATATAGGAATCGTTAGTCGAAATACGGCCTCGGTGGAGTGCCTCGTTATGCAAAACATCTAAGCATTTGAGGTAAACGAATACTCGACTAGTTAGATGGCAAGCGATAAACTAAATGCTTCATCAGGTACAGCTATAAAAAGCACGATCAACGAATGACTGAAAGAGATTTTTTCTAAAAAATTTGCATTGTCAATACTCCATTCCTTACCATTACAACAAATCCTTGCCAGTATTAAACCTATGGTCCTTTAATAACTTTGCTAGGACAAATGATTTCTTTCTACTAAAACAGGACCCCTATCGCAATGGATTTCATTTAATTTTAGTCGATGGAACTTGTTCATTGGTTATCGCTATTTTTTATTAAAAAAACATAAAATGTCGCACAAGCTTTTATATTTCTTGTAGAAATCAAGTGAGTCTTGCCTGACGTACGGGTACAGATTCGCAGTAATAGCCGCTGCGGCGCGCACAAGCCAACCTCACATGCACGCGGTGCATCCTGCCGAACAACGGACGGATTAGGTGATTAGTTCATAGACCGAGTTGGTTGCTTATTTTTACAAGTTACAGTAAATCGAGTGATCCTTGCTTGATATCCTGCTACGGGAACAGTTTCGCAGGAGCACGTGTAAATGACAGTCACTGTTAGCCGCTGCGGCGCGCACAATGCCTTCGTTACGCGCCGCACCTCGCCCGCCATTGTACCTTTTGTCCGCGCTAATGGAAATACACTGAGAACTGTGATCGGGAAAATTAAAATGAAAAAATGCATTTTTGCTTTTGTAAGAAAGGATTGTAATTGCAAATACACGTCCCCTACATAACAGTTGGTACAATCACTTGTTCGCAAGGATGATTAAGACAAGTAGATGTTAGGAACCATATAAAATATCACTAAACAGTCTGTCTTGTAATATATGTATAGTGACCTCTCGTCGCCTGAGGAAAGCGAATGAAAGGCTCAAATCGCTGCAACAAAGGGCAAGTAACCTATATGTGTATTCCTCTTACTGGATTCATTTAGAGCGTAAACGATTTTCTTTCACAATCGTCATGTCATCATTATGCTCATCAGACTTTTAATGTCCACTACTGAACAACGGACTCTCCTAAAGACTTCACCAACAACCTATCTTCTGACTGGATATATCTTGTTGTGGTCTCCATTCAAGAACTGAAAGTTCATTGATCACTGTTCTGCAAAATGGCCTACCCATTTCCACTTCAACAATGTTAAACCCGGTTCTCTATTGTTAACATTTATTTCTTTATACCGCCATAAGATAGTCCAAGCATTGGAACATCTCGTGCCAACTTACTTCCGTATTTTACTATGCCGTGACGACAGAGCCCGGTTCCGCCGACTCAGCCGCCACTGCCGATGTGATACATTGCCGGGATAATTCGATTTATTGGCATTTTGTGTGTAAATGCGTCTTATCTTATATCTCGGCTAGTTTTGCTTTCATTCCTTTTCTCCCTGAAAACAGTAAATTTCTATTATAGTTAGGTAACAAAATCTTAACATATGATCCGAAGTTTATTAGCACTAAAACTTTTTGTTAATTTAACCTACTAATAAGTATTATAAATTCGAAAGTTTGGGTGGATAAATGCCTATTACTTTTTCACGCAAAAACTACTGAGCGCATTTTAATCAAACTTCATAGTAAGTAATATAGATCGTACGTAGGTATATTCTAAAGTAAATCCATTTACAGTTCGTGTGGTAGACAGAATAGAAGTTTTATTGCTTGTGACCCACCGGTGCTCACTGCACTGACAACGAGTTGTTTGGCTGTTGCCGCAAGGCCGCAAAGACTTGAGGCTCCTTTTTTGCTCACAAGCAAAAGTAGGGTGCGTACTTTTTGTGCCTTTAAATGTCCGAACTTCATGATCTAACTGACCTGAGCACTTTCTACCTGGTCGAGTCATCGCAGCGCGATCTAGCTGGATGTCTATACCTACTTATATTATGTATGTATAGGCATAGAGATTGCAATAGTGTCTCCATTTTGCGCGATCTTCGACATCCTCCGGTAGTTATTCTCTGATATGTCTACACTTACGCGGTCACATGAAGTCATACTTACACAAAGCGTAGACAGATATTGTGATCCACTGGAGACGACTTTCCTGCAACATAACCGCTACATCGCGGACTACGAGTCCTAGATGACAGGCTCGGTGGCTCCTTTGGTAGTGACCTCTGCCCTTTGAGCCAAGGGTCGTGGGTTCGATTCCCGCACAGTACAAACATTTGTGTTCATGAACATGTCTGTTTGTATTGGTCTGGGTGTTTTCTATGTATAATATGTATTTATTTACAAAAAAAAATGTATCTAAGTAAGTTTATCAGTTGTCTAGTACCCATAGTACAAGCTTCGGCTTAGTTTGGGGCTAGGTGGCGCTGTGTGGCCCAGTGTGGCATGTCTTGGGTTATTTATTTATTTATTTTTATAGATGTGCTCGTTACGTATTCGATCTTTTTGTGTAACGCCACACATCGACCGCAACATCTTCAGTTCCGCGACGTGAAGCTGCTGGATATGTCTCCAAAGGACAAACCATATCTCTTTGTAATGTTTAAGAGGTAAGGCATAGCGAACCTTGAATTGAGCTGCCCGTCCGGGGAAGGACCTCCACCCTATAGAAATTACCTCCGGGTCGTGTTTCTGCCTGTGAGTAGGGTTTCCGGAGCTCGTGGGATGAGCGCTACATCGGCAGCCGGGGGTTAGGGTAAGGCCGGCATGGCGGTGGCAACTGATCAGTGACTTGCCCGTTGTCACAGCGACTTGGCCTTCTCTTTCGCTTTCCATCAGGCACAGGAAAGCCATTATGTCGTGCTACTATATGAAAAAAAAAATGTAACAATAAAAAAAATACTTGCCTTATCTTTTGCAGTAGCTGTTCACAATGTCAACAGCAGCAATGAACTCGTAATTAATTTGGCAATTCGGCCATTTGTAGGCAGGAAACAGTTGAACCGACACGGTGACGGAAACAAGCCCCGGTTTATTTGCGGCTAGCGTATATATCCACTTTTTACACACTTTCTCGATATAAATACTGAATTTATTTCGTAAGTAAAAGTAAAGTTTGCAGTTCCATGTTTTTAATCCATGCATCTACCTAAACTGTCATAAATGTTGCAGTAATAGCTTTTTAATTACTGCAATGTTTCTTCTACTCGTTTAAGGTTAGGTACAATATTAATTAATCTATCTCATAATGCCCAATATTCCACGACACGACCTGGAATTTGAAATTCCATGACGTAAAACTTGTACATAATTATTTTTGGATCAATGTAGATATGTGATTTTGTCTGCTACTTATTTCACAATAAGTAGGTACATGTTATGTTTATTATTAGGTAGGTGTTTTTAAAATAAATAATGTATTTCTTTAACTACTTTTGTTAAAATTACCTACCTAATAGAAAATGTACCTATTGTGACCACGATTGTGACATAAGTATTATAATAACTTAACTTATTATAACTTAAATATACCTACTTCTTTTCTAATTACACAACTCGAGACATAAATAACCCCCCAAGACATAGGTACAACGCTGGGCCGTCATCGCCATCTAGTCCCAAACTAAGCCGAAACTTGTACCTACTATGGGTACTAGACAACTGATAAACTTACTAAGATACTATTTTTTAGATGGTACCTATGTGATTTATTTTTTGTTTTCTACCTACCTATAAAATTGTTTGACATAAACTCTATTTCGCATTAAGAATCATCATCACCATCAGCCCTTATCTGTCTACTGCTGGACATAGGCCATATTAAGAATAAACCAGCGTATTATAAATAATTTATTGTATTTGTAAGCATAATATCAAAAAACTGCTTAGACAGAATTTAAATTTAGAAAATATTATGATACCTAAACAAATGTTCAATGATGACTTAGCTTCTTTAAATTTTGGGCAGTTTTTTCATAACATCACTATAGATTTTCTGAAGCTTTTCCAAATCAGTGTTGAAGCGATTCATCATACACTCCACATTATCAACAAATTTATCAGTAACTGCATCTTCTTGCACGTGTGAATCCTTGATTGCTTCAAGTAGATTAGTAATAGTTATATTTCTCATATTATTCTTTCTATGGAAATCCCCTCGCATTGCATCAAGCTTCTTTTGCAAAACTTTTTTCTCAATCTCTTTATAATATTTTTGGTCCACTTTACGCCTTTTTACGAACTCGTAGTCATAATCAAGATCTTTCGATATTTTCTTTCTTTCAAAAACTACATGCAGAGACTTAGTGTCTTCACTTTTTGCCGACATTATTAATTTATAAAAAAATATTAATTTGATATTATTATAATTTTTCTTACTATAAAGATTTTGACATTTCTCTCACCAATTTTTTTATCCTTGGTATAATTTAAGACTTTACTGAATCCGGTGGTAACATGTAAGAGAAAGTGTTGTAAAAATTAATTTTAACTTCTAAGAATCTTGAGATGACAGTTTCAATTTCATTTTCACTTGCTTTGCATTTGTCAAAGAAAAACCATAACAATAAAAACATAAACAATTTAAAGAGTTTCTAGCGCTAAAATTAAATTGTTTTCTAGCGCCATCTATATCTAACTGCTGGAACTCTTCTAAGTTCCAACAAAAGCATGCCGAAATATATGAATAGATAGTGACACCGCTCCTCGTAGATGTCCCATCCGCTGTTTTTTATTTTCGGGGTCTAACCCGATGGGACTGATGGGAAGTTTCCTGATTACTCTGGGAATACAAAATTATTGAGAAAAATAATAGATGGCTCTTTCTGTAGAATGCTCTACGACATACATAGATGGGTATATAAAACCACTGACTGCCTCATTAGTCTATCTTATGGCTCCACATACCCCTTCATCACCCGTTCATCACCATTAATTTGTACGTAGGTACAAAAAGCCGCTTTTTACTTTCAATTTATATTAATTAGCGACAGTTATCAGTCATCGAAAAAACGATGCGTTTTATGCAGCGTTTTTTCATATTTTCATAGATAGATAGATATTTTTTGTTGCACAAAAATTCAAACACTTACGGGAAAAATATACCTATTACAGACATGTTATTGTAGTAAAATGAAGGCAGTCTTTAGCTGAGAGCGATCTCATCCAGACAACCTTCAGGTAAACTGATTATACATGTTATCTATTCTTCTCTCCATTTAACAACAACTCTATTTATAACGCCCTGTCCATCCTACAGTGTCATTATGTTGACTGGCTCGATGGCTAATTTGGTAGTGAGCACTGTCCTCTGAGCCAGGGGTCGTGGTTTCGATTCCCGCAGTACAAACATTTGTGTTCATGAACATGTCTGTTTGTATTGGTTTGGGTGTTTTCTATGTATAATATGTATTTATTTACAAAAAAAAGTATCTAAGTAAGTTTATCAGATGTCTAGTAGATACCCATAGTATGTACAAGTTTCGGCTTAGTTTGGGGCTAGATGGCGCTGTGTGGCCCAGCGTAGCATGTCTTGGGTTTTTTTAATTTTTTTTATTTTAGCTTACACTGTTTAAACATTTCATTTCATTTCATGTTCGAAAAGCTACTTATTCAATGTTTAGGAATCATTGTTGTTAATCATCATCATCACCAGCCTATTGCAGTCCACTGCTGCACATAGGCCTCTCCCGTTGATCGCCACTTAAGGCAAACATCTGGAGGATATACCGTGGGATATACCCATAATCGCCACGCACTGGGCAGGCGGGTTGGCGCTTGTAGGGCGTAGCTTCGCTCCGATGACGCTGCTGACCGTCATCGGTCTGAGGTATTTAGCTATACCTTCTGTTGTGATGATTATACCGCCACCAGTCGGTTGCCAGAGCTTCGTTTGTTTTTCGGCAGGGTGCACCACGGACAGGTGAGGTTGATGTTAATGTTGTTTTAAATAGAGCTTACCTTGCTCTTTTTGATTATGAATCAATATTTGGTCTGCTAGTCACTCTACCTGGCAAATCCGTGCGAGAATACATGAACTAAATCATATCTAAATACCTACATCAGAATTAGAGTTTTCGATATGCGTCCTATATATCCATCCACTTATCCTTAAAATAGATATATCCGGAAACTTTATCATCATCATCATCAGCCTGTGACTGTAATCACAGTCCACAGTTGGACATAGGCCTCTGCAGTTGCTTGCCACTTTGGTTTGTAGGCTTTATCCATAATCCGCAGGGCGTCGCTTCTCGCTCCGGTGACGCTGTCTTTCTTTCTTTCTTTCTTTCTTACACGGTAAGAGACACTAGGTGACGCTACGTCTCTACGCAGCTGCAGAACCTCAAGATGTCGAGTGACATCATAAAGGGATCGCCTTGAATTTAGTGTGCTGCATTAGCATAGATATCAACCGCACATTACTAAAACTCTTGCCAACATTTATTTAAAACAAAGAAAAAAGCTTAGTAACTTCTACTTATGCCGTTACATTGAAACATGGAGCGTTCTCTCCTATAATATGAGTTTCTTTAAACGAAGTGCAAAGAAGCATCTTGCGAGTCAGCATGGTTGTGGTAATTGACTGGAAACCTAGTTACCTATTCCTCCCGTTGTCATAGCGATTTGGGCTTTACATCAGGCGAAAGAAAGCCACTGCGGAGCCAATATCTTTCATTTTAATGTGTTCATCAAATGACTAAATCTTAGTTCATATTTCAAACAAACCCTCTTAAACCCACAAGCGTATTAAATTTTAATACGTTACGTTACCTTTGAACTGTGCCTTTGAACTAACTTCCACGTATAAATGACTTCCACCACTTTCGTTATAACTTTCAGCAAACTTTGTAGGTGTGTAACGATACCACCAAAATCGAAAACGATCGTTCGTTGAACGGATCGGATCTGTGAACTGTGTATTATTACTCATGATGAATTTACATGTACCTATAATCGGAGCCGCAACATCTGAGCAGCTGCGGCCGGACATGCCATGAGATGAAGAACTATTGTGGTTTTTTATGGGAAAATATGTCATATACTTATACCAATTTACGTTTAAATTTCCCCATCCTAATGGTTCGGCAGATGTACTTTATAATACGAGTGCTGATTGCCTGCACAGTATTTTCGTGGCATCTCAAACCTGCACGCGTACATCTATTGAGAAAGGGGCAGGGAGGGGCAAGATAAAATAAGGGATTATAAGGAGGGAGAAGACAAAAAGTTCTTCGGAGCATTCGCCGTGATGTATACGGTAAGAGGCACTAGGTAACGCTACGTCTCTACGCAGCTGCAGATCATCAAGATGTCCAATGTCATCATCATTACTAATTATTCGGCTTTGTAACCTGTCGAGCGCATCCTTTAGGTATTTAGAGGATCCGTTACAAAGGTGAGTGCAGTACCTATTTCACGCAATACTAGTAGTAGTAGCTAGTAGCTAGTATTGCGCACAAAACTTCATAATTAGGCATGCCAGACAGGGTTAACAACACACTCGAAAAAACTATATATTAAACCCAGGTATTTATAAAGACGATGCCTCACTGCCATAATAATTGAGCAACAAGCAAAATTTACTTTGCAATCCATACTTATAATATTATAAATGAGAAAGTGCATCTGTCTGTCTGTCTGTCCGTCTGTCTGTATATTTGTCTTTCTTTCACGGCAAAACGGAACAAGGAATTGACGTGATTTTTTAAGTGGAGATAGTTGAAAGGATCGAGTACTCTCCATCCCTAGACTACTACTACATAGACTACTTTTTGCCCCTTTCTAACCCCCCACTTCCCTAAAATGGGGGGCGGGCGAAGCCGCGGGCACAGCTAGTAGCGCTGTAAATCTATGCCAATAGCTTATGATCACACTGCGATATTGTGTAGATAGGAATTTGTTTATTTAATGAATTAATTTAGATTTTAGATAATAGAAATTGATGCCGATTTCGCACGGATTCGAAGGCTTTGAATGAACGTCATACAAATTTGATATTACTTATTTTGTCAAATTGAATAAACAAGCGGTTACCCTATCTGAGCAATAGGCATTGTGAATTACCTGGCTTTGAATGTGAATCGCAATAGTGAAGTACAATTGAGTATTTTGTGAATGACAGACGGACAGACAGCAAAGGTAATCGCCAATCACATAATCGTAAAATCTACTTATAAATAATTGACGGAAATATCAATAAAAGTAAAAAAATACACCTTCTTACATTCAGGCGAAAGGACAACTTCCTCCTTTTTTTAAGTAGGTTAAAAAGAGATATTCACCTCTTATATTCAACACTGCACCTATGTGCACCCGTCCTAAATGCGAAATTGATGGCGCGCCGCAGCAAATTTTTATTGCATTCTTCAGAGTCTCGACGTCTTCACCAGACCAATATTTGTGAATCATAGTACATTATAAGGTCGCAACAAGTTCCAACTGCGCAGTTGGCACTAACGTAGGTTCATTGATCAGATTTGACCCTGAATTTTTAATGAACCCAGTCTGGGCTTTAACTCCATTCAAGTGAATTTTTTATAGGTAGGTACATAACTTGTTGTGTAAATAGTACCTATGCAGCGACGACAAATGCAATGAGAAATGTTTATGAGGTACTTAGACATACATAATGCATAAAACAGACCTATTACAATTAGGTACTTAAAAGCTCAGCTCAGTCGCGATGCCGCTAAGCATTGCAACGTTTTCATCGGATGCTTTATCATCATTATCATCATCAGCCTATATTGCTGGACACAGGCCTCTCTAGTTGTTCGCAAGTTTGAGCAAAGATCTGGAGGTCGGTTGCCAGCGCCTCGTTTATTATTCGGCAGGATGTACCACGGGCAGGTGAGGTTGGCTTGGAGCGAAAAGATGATAGGTCGCTCCCTTACCTACATCCCATGACTTAACTTTATACAATTTCCTTTAATATACACTAATTACAAACACTTAGGTAGTAAGTATATGTTTCTGTATGTGCCTATAAAAATCAAAAAATAATAGTCGTTGTTATGAAATGCATAGAGATTCATTATGACTTTAATAATTCTTTTTTTTATTAGAAAGCTACATTATTACTGAGTAACATAGGATATATTTAGTTTCCCTAAGCTAAGCGAGGGCGGGTCGCTATAATTTATTATAGTAGTGTATTGTACTTCCTACTAAGTATGTATTCTTAGTCTGCATCACCTGCATCGTAGGTTTGTGTTTATAGCGATAAGCTTTGTAGTGGTTTAACTACAAATACGTGACCTAAGCAAAGCTGGCTTAGCACGCATAATCGAGCCAGTTTAACTTACAAGTCAGAATTTAATACGGTAGAGCACGCTCTGGCCGTTTAACTCGCGCTGGCTAGGGATGCCCAACACGTGATCCTCTCGTTTTTCTCCAGCTAGCATTTCCTGGCACGCCGGGATTTCTATGCTCAACGCGATCCCCGCGATCAGCTCGGTCATCGTAAGGAGTTACAAGATACCAGACCGTAGCGCTGGATCCTACTGAGTATTTCCTGCCTTCCCACCATTTTCTTCAAAGCATGCCGCTATCCCGTTCCTCATGCGATATGAGTCCCAGATACCCCATAACCACCTGGGTGCGGGGATGCGTAACACGTTTTCTTTTGCTTTCGGCATAATAGTTAAGGCTGTTAACTTTCATGCAGGGAGCAGTGATTCAAATCCCGCCTCATGATTGAGTAACAATATCAACATCACAAAATCGGATCAGTTAATTAGATCAATTAATTCAAGTAAGTAATTAGTTTGTATGAAAATAAAACTAGGTATTGAAGATTAATTCGTGATTCCGTGTCATCTAATGTATAACTGGCTCCATGGCTCATTCGGTAGTGACCTCTGCCTTCTGAACCAAGGATCGTAGGTTCGATCCCCGCGCTGTACAAATAGTTGTGTGCATGAACATGTTTGTTTGTATTGTTCTGGGTGTTTTATTTTTTTTCTAAATGACTACGATGATGGCTAGGGCGGCCTTGACATCATCACCGGACTGTTGGGGGAGCGGTAGGCTCTCACCCCTAAACTGGGTGTTACCTATGTATAATATTTATTTATTTACAAAAAATATATACCAAAGTAAGTTTATCAGTTGTCTAGTACTCATAGTATAGATAGTACAAGCTTCGGCTTTGTTTAGGGACAGATATCACTGTGTGACCCAGCGTAGCTTGTCTTGGGTTGTTTATTTATATATATCCTAGATTTTATATATTACCGTGAAACTGACTACCATAGGTGAGACTAGTTCTATGGTCTTACAAAGTAAGCATCTTAAACGAGTGGTCTGTGTTAGGAACGTGACATTTGCTCGCTTACGCGGATTAGCACTGTGAAATATTAAACATTTTAAAAAGTAACTAGTTGCGCCCCACAGCTCTTCCCGTGTACCTAAAAATTCATATATTATGTCACACACCGTAGCAGCATCATTAACACAGTCCGCTGCTGGACATAGGCCTTTCCACTTGTTCGCCCCTTTGCGCAAGCACCTGAAGGATTTACCCATAAATCGCCATGCTGGGCAGGCGGGTTGGTGATCGCAGGGCGTAGCTTTTCGCTCCGGTGACGCTGCTGCCTGTCATAGGTCTGTGGTAGTTAGCTACGCCTTCAATAGTGATGGTTATACCGCCATCAAGCGATTGTCAGAAGACCCTCGTCTGTCATTCAGCAGGATGCACCACGGGCAGGTAAGGGTAGCTTGGAGCAAATCTAGTGATCGCAGGAGCAAATAGATGATAGGTCGACCCTTTACATTCCTACAAAACTGTAAATTCTCTTAGATTATAATCTAAGCTTTTTTTATATATAGTGGCTCGACATAATGGCTTCCCTACGCCTGATGGAAAGCGAAAGAGAAGCCCAAGTCGCTGTGACAACGGGCAAGTAACTGGCCAGTTACCTGTCAGTTGTCGTTTTTCCGCCTTCTATGTATGACACTATTAATTCACGTTTAGTACAGTGTAAAGTTGACATTTTAAAAAATAAAATAGCCGTACTCTACGTAAAGACCACTGAAACAGTAATGGAGACATATTTTTCACAACGATTTTTATATTGTTTCAGAATGTGGGAATTATTTCAGATATCTATTTTCTCACGGAAAATGACCTCAAAATGATAAAAACTTAACAAAATAAAATAATTAATTGATAAAACATACCACAAACTATTGATAGTAAAAGTCAACTACGAAACCGCAACTGATAAAAATTTCCGTTCCCAGACTAGTAGATATTCGATTTTTTGTCATATCTTCGTAACGCGCAGAAATTTGCAGCTAATTCTTTTATATGTTTTTGATGAGTAACTAAACTATGATCTGATAGATCTATCTATCTATCTATGAATTAACATTAAATTCAAAGCACCGGTAAACGTCGGTAAATGTTAAAAGCTTCGACGAAATTGAGGAAAACTTTTTTTTCACTGCATTTAAAAAAAAAAATTATATAGTCGTATTCAAACAATTAATTGTATAAGTTTCTAACCTCCGATAGATGAGCTTTTCAAAAATATATAATACCTTATATCTGTCAGTTGAACTTTCAAAACTATTTCACTTTGAAAATCGTAAATGAAGAAATTAATATTTACCAAATTTAAAAACGTTAACTTTACTATACAAAACCTTTTCTCTCAACCAACACAAAATTATTTACGTTACAGGATATTAAACATCGACTTTCGAACTATTAAATTATATTCATAGAGTAGCCTATGGCAATCAGTTGTAAAAATCAATTTTGATATGCTATTGTTCTACCGTATTCTAACTGTGGAACTCCAACTGTGCCGGCCCAACCCTAACCCCCCACGAGCTCCGGAAACCCTACTCACCGGCAGAAACACGACCCAGAGGTCATTTGACTGCGGTCGAAAGATTGTGCTACCAATTTAACGTATTATACTTCGATAGATTGTGATCGTGATTTGATGGCTTTTACAATTTTACAGTGACATATTATATCCTATGGATTAATCTGGTGTTCTTATGAGCTAAAGTTTTATTCAGAAAAGCAGAAAATGTTTCAGTAGTTTTTGCGTGAAAGAGTAACAACCTACTTATCCATCCAACCATATATCCAAACAAACTGTCATATTTATAATACATATTAAATAGTTATTTACCCCTAAGGGGATAAACCAACTGGTAGGTAGTTTCATCCTCTATTTTATCCCTTTTGGGGTAGAATTGACCAAAATCCTTTCTTATGCCTACGCCATAACATCTACCTGCATGGTAAATTTCAGCCCGATCCGTCCAGTAGTTTGGGCTGTGTTTTTAGATCACTATGTCAGTCAGTTGAGCCTAAGACATAAACATAGAAAAACTATATATTTAGAGAGGTAGGCTTTGTATATTTTACCATATTGTCCTCCGCGATAACTTTGTCTTATTAAGAGTACGATTCTTCGAAACATAAAGATCTTCGATTATTTTCAAAGGAATATGTATATGACAGTTTATTTGCTATGTACTTTAATCTTTCTCAGTCCCTTTTAACTTTGATCTCTTAATAACGAAATCGTTTTGTTCAATCTCATAAAAGGGTACGGGGTATTCCCTCGCTTATGAGAGAAATGTGGAATAAATGTAGAAAAGAAACCTATCTACTAAAATATACATAATATGGCTATGTTACCATCCAATGAACTGGGGAGATTTATCCAATTTCTTGACTTAAAAAGATTCTTGTCGATCTGTAGAAAATCTTTCGGCATATTATGGGTGAAATAGACATGGGGGTGTTAGTATGTAATAAAAAGGCAAAAATAAACGTCAAATAATGTAATGTCACCGTAAAATTGTACTCGTAAATACCGTTAGGTTATATTCTATCTCGCGAGATTGTAAACTGTCTGAAGATTATGAACTGTAACATAACAGCTTACAGTTTTACTTTTATTTTTCGGTTGTAATCGATCCTAGTGAAATTGTTAAATTCCAATCAATCAAATTATCAACTTTGATCGATCAAAATTTACCGAAATACCTATACATAGTACGTTAATTTGTATGTAGTTGTTACAATTCACAATCTTCCGACAGTTAACAATCTCGCAAGATAGATTATAATCTGACGGTATTTATAATTTTACGGCGACATATATAGATATGAGGAGGAGGGCGGCGTTAGTTATGATTTTTGGCGCTATGTAGCCTGATCCCGTGCATAAATCTATGGTCTGTGCATATTACACTACATTTACATAATATTCAAAGTTATGGCAGTCAGCAGCATTCATCATCATCATTAGCCTATTGCAGTCCACTTCTGGACATAGGCCTCTCCAGTTGTTCACCACTTAGGGCAAACATCTGGAGAATATACCCATAATAGGCATGATGACTAATTTTTGTTTTGGATTAATATTGATGCATCATCTAATTATAGAAACATTGGTGAAAGAATTACTTCTACGCTTGTATGAAAAGTCCCCGAGCTATCACAATTTCAAAATCACAAATATGAACTCGCCCAAAAACGCTTCATGCAAACTGACACGAAAGCATGACGTCACGATTTCGTATTGCGTAGTGTTTTGCATGCCTCTTTTAAGAAGCTTGTTCGATGGCTATATTAAATAGTGCGTTTAGGTTATGGGTTCCATATCAAAATATGTTTTAATTATTGTACCTTAAGCAGTGTTGTAATGATTTTTGATTAATTTTACACTTTTGAAATTGACTTTCCCGATGAACTTTGAAGGCCTAAAGCGCTCTCAATTTGCAAAACAATTTTGTTGTGATTTCTCAAATAAGTGTCATTTTAATGGTTCTTTCTGGTAACCATCGAATACCATGGAAATTCAACCATGGTCATCTCCCCTATCGCCACGCTGGGCAGGCGGGTTGGCGATCAGCAGCAGCATTAATGAGCCTCTTTTTTTCAAGCTAGGCAATAATAAATGCACCGGTCAATACACACCAACACTAAGTAATGTTTACTCTTGTACTCTAAATAAAAATAACAGATAATAATTGACGGCTTCCCATATAACATTCGACATTACATTTTAGAAATTTCCTAAATTTCTAAATTGTCTCCAACGGGAATCGAACCCCGAGCCCTCTGATCGTACGAGCTTAAAACATACTTATCGATGCGCCACATTTCTTTTTATTTAAATAGAAAAGTGACGCTAGACAAAGGCGTTTGGCGGTGTCTAGTGCTTTAAAAGCGCGTACTTCAATGAAAATAATCATAAAACACGTAATTCACGTAATTATTATCATAATTAACTTTGAATCATGAAATTAATTATGATAATAATTTTAAAATAATATACCGACCATAGGACAATTATTTATAATTTTATTTTGAAATTCGCAAAATATTTATTTAACAAAATTATAAAAAAATACAACCAACTGAGAGAACATAATAAGTACCAAAACATTAAAAAAATATATCAATATAAAAATGAAGTCTTTTCCGACTGATTCTCTGCGACAGAATGACTCCCCATGTTGATAAAGTCTTTCGTTTTCTCTTGAACGGTTCTGCAAAATCCTTTGTGTTTACTCCAGTCCAACGACTGTAACAAAAAATAACATTAACATTATGCCTTTATCAGTTAACCTTGTATTATAAACCGGAAACAACGTTCAACATAGATAAATTATTAGTATGCGTTTCAGTTGTTTAGGTGTTAAAATAAGCTTAAATAAATTCTTTTTTAACGGACTTCAAAAAAGAGGTAGGTTTCTCAATTCTTTTTTTTTCATAGTAGCACGGCATAATGGCTTTCCTACGGCTGATGGAAATCGAAAGAGAAGCCCAAGTCGATGCGACAACGGGCTTGTAACCGGTCCGTCACCTATCATTTGCCACAGCCATGCCGGCCCAAGCTCATCCTACTGCTCACCGGCAGAAACACGACCCGAAGGTCATTTAGCTGCGGTATCCTAATTCCAAAAGCCTCTTTTGGCACGCCAGTACATATAAACATTACACATATTAGGTTTTTAAATAATATTAAACAATAAACACTAAATAAAATATACTAATATTCCTTGCAACACAAAAATAAACTCTGTGAAATATCTCGTTAAAAAAGTTACGTGATTACCCGCTACTATTGTAGCGTTTTGATTTTGAAACAAATATGTCACTCATGTGATCCCTCCGATTGCTGCGTCGTCACTAATTGCTTAGTTGTTAAGATATACAAAGATTGCCAGTGTTCGCAACCCTCAACGTACATAATAAACAAACAAAGAGCTGGTCTGTTCTACGACCGTAGAACGCGCATGTATCGAATTGATTACGAAACAGCATCGGTAAGCTTTAACCATAATGGTGTCACATACTTATAAACAAAATTAAAACTTAGCACGAACGAGTTCAAAGAATTCGTCATCAGAAACCACGGTGTTGATTTTTCGCTAACATCCGTTCGTTCATATTATCTCGGTGTTACATTACGGCTACCTATGTAAGTACTTCCATTGTTGTAAAGCGTACCTATACTGATAAACAAAATGCAACATATGCATATTTATATTTATGAGAGTAGATAAATATCCCCAGCGAATCAGGAACGAAGCAAAACTGTTTTTGAGAGATCTTCATTTATTTATTTTGTATCGCTATTAGCATTCATTTAATTAGAGGACCGACTAATGCATATCAATATTGTGTAAAAACGAATACTTATTCGTTAGTTGGTTGGACCACTTAAATATTTCAAATGAAGACTACTCTAGCCAATCATGTCTACTACAAGTAATGTCAAATTTCAGACAGACAATGGTCTACTCTGACCACTTAGACAATACAAAGAAGAGAGGGCATAACCAATAATTATTATAAAACAACTCATTACGCGGCAGGGTATTATTTCGGTACTATCCGGACAACGATCCTATCTTGGAACTTTAAGGGGTTCTTCACCTTGAAAACAGATAGTGCATTGCCTACAATAATTGAAAACATAGCTAGCGTGGCCACATCCGAATACTGGCAGCTACAAAAGCAGACTAATAGGTCACACCCAGTGATGTTAAATGATGGCGGACCTAGTTCGTAGTCCATGGGACTCACAGTGCGCAGTTACTTAGGCCACCTCCTCTTTGTATCTGTTTCGTGGTTCTAACGCATTACTGCACTTTAAACCGGTGGAAAAAAAGTAGTTAAATCAACAGGTTTGTAAACCAACCATGACAACTAAAATCCCTACTATAATATTATATTAATGCGAAAGTAACCCTGTCTGTCTGTATTTTACGCTTGTCCGCTTAAACCTCTCAACCGATTTTGATGAAATTTGGCACAGACAATGAGCAAGGACATACGCTACCTTTTATTGCGAAAAAAGGGATAAAGAAAAACTTCTGTGACAAACACCTACTCGTATATTAACGCGGGCGAAGCTGCCGGCACAGTACCTAATAAAACTTTTAAAACTTACCTGACAAGCAGTAGTGCAATAATAAAAATGTAAACATCCAAGACATTTCTTCTTAGTTCTAGCAGCACAAACGTGGCAGGAGCCCTCGACGATTTGTGTAGCATTTGGATTTAATGAGGTAACATGTGTTATTAGAGGTCCTTCTTCCGGCAACGTCTGAAATGAAAAATGCACTATTATTATTATCACATATAAATCAAATTCAGTATTGTTTTGCTAAGGACATAAAGCTTGCTAAAGCATATAGACTAATAACTATAAAATCTGATCTAATAGTATTCTTCTTCACATTGCAACGACTGTCTACTGTCCCTATTATAACGAATATCATCTTCATCAGCCTTTCACAGTCCAATGCAGACATAATGCCTCTCCAATTGTTGACCATAATAATAAATTTATTTTGTGTATCAAATGTTCTTCTCCTTTTTCACTAAATGTGTAATAATAGGAAACAAAGTGATAAAATTAGGACGACACTTTGGTAAAATTATACGTACCATTCCTTCTGTAGGAGAATTAAACTGCAAAGGACTGGCAAAACCGCTGTCCGTAGATACTGAAGAACGAGTGCTTTCTAAAGATCGGCTAAGGGTTTCGTTTTGTCTATTCTGATCTCTCTGTAATACTATCTGACTATTCTTTTCTTGTTCTGTGTATTGCTGAAGCTGTACGTGTGGAGAGTAAGTATTACACGAAATTGGTTGAGTTGGTTGTTTCATATTTGGCATTTGATAATGATAATCATAATACTGTCTTTGGGGATCATGATAGTTGTACTGGTGTGTGTTATTAATGGTATTGGAAGCGACGTTTTCTAGGCTACTATGACTATATATTCTAGTATTGCTTTTGTACTGATTGGATTCCTGAAAATTCGATGCGACACTTGCTACATTTGACGGTTGGTAATTATAATTGCCTTGAAATTGGTTGTGAAAACGATATTCTTTCGTACTTTCCAATCGACGGGAAATTTGAGGACTTCTGTTAATACTATTATTCATTTTTAATGTAGCTGCATCCACACTAATTACGACTTCTCTATTAGGATCACCTCCAGTGAAAATAGGAGTTGTTGGCATATAATTAGGATATTCTGGCAAAACTGGATTACTAGACATGTTGGTAAATCCTGAAACTTCTGGTGGCTTTCCCATATGTCTATGTAGGTTCTTTTCGTAAGGTGGCGGTGGCCTAGACAAATGAGAATAAACGTAATCGGATCTCGGCACATTAGGCAAAGTTGGATATTTCGGCAATAAATTTAAGAACCCCGCTAGCACAGGTGATCTAGCAAATTCTTCATTTGGCGTCGCATGTCCATTAGAAATGGCAGTGTTTGGGACCGACATTGTATTTGTTAACCTCTGAATATTGGGACATTTCGGCAACATTGGCGGTTGAGCAAGTTGCATGGATAACAATGGAGTTGCTTTTACATTGCTCTGTTTATTGTTTAATTCCCCATTTTCCTGAGTCATTGAATGATTATTCCCTTTTTGTAACATATATTTTTTTCTTTTCACCCAGGCAATCAGTTCATCATAAAATGGTGCCACATCTTCTTTAGAACAGATTACGTTCAGTTTCTCCTTTGCATATTTTAAAGTCTTATTTAAAAACTCTTCTGAAAAATCCCTTTTATTTATGCAATCTTGGAGTAATATTATATTTTCTACTGTATAGTATGATAGCTGATAGTATTGAGTTTTTAGATATATGAAGCGTTTTTTAGAATGCTGCATTGCTTCATTACTATTATTTTTATTCATAACGATGTTCAGGTGGTCATGGTATGCCTGAACGGTACGAATCAAATTATGAGATATGGTTTCCAAAGTGTTGTTATAATTAAGCTCCTCGTGATCCGCTACGATTTCAACTCTACGTTCTGAATTTATGTTACATTTATCAGTATTAAAGTTGGTTGGAAATTTACAAATTATACTTCTATCTGTATTTTCATTTACATGTGGTTCTTGATTCCTAAGAGGACTCTTAATTTCCATGGTTGTAGCGTTGTTCTTTTGTAGAATATCATTCATGTTTTCTGCTATATACTTGTCATGGTTTTTTGTTTTCTTATGATTTGCGTCTACCCTTTCGCCTATTTCGCTACTACTCCTCTTACCCTGTTTTGTCTTAGTGATAGAGTTGTGGTACACAGTTTCATCACTTAATGAAGTATTTTCAGTTTCATATCTTTTCCTGACATTTTGATTACCATTATTGTTTTGTGTATCCTTTAATTGTACATTACTATTCTGCATCAATTCTGCATTGTCAACAGGGGTATGTTCCTCGTGTATTTCAAAATTTATACTGCACTGATATTCAATGTCTCCATTTATTTCAATATTATTATCATTTAAATTAGTTTCTATTTCTATTTTTGGAATAATGCTCCTTTCATCTTCTTCACAATCATCATATATAATTGTCTCATTCAATGGTTCCTTAAAATCAAAGGATTCCATGTCGTTCAACGTAATTTCTGTGAACAAATGATACATGTGAATTATTAAAGTAGCAGTTGCCAGATGCTGATTTCGTCGCCATTATAGGCCAATTTTTTAAAAATTGCACCATATACTACGTAGCGTTAAACATTGCACAATACAAATATTAATTATCAATTTTATATCATCGTCAGTATTTAAAAGATTAATAATCGTTACGTACCCGCCATGTTGTACTTCTTAGATTTCTCACTTATAAAATAATAAGTCCTGAAACAATCATCAAATAACATATATTAATGATACAAAAAAAATCTCAATAAAATACATTTTTGTTGTGCAAAGAAATTGGAAAAACTAAAACCAAAGTAATGTCTCCTTATTCAAACTGCCTAATTATTACGGGCCAAAATCTTGAATTATCCACATAAAAGGTACCAAGTGCGTAAAATATACAAATGGAACAACTATAACATACAGTATATCATTATAATTTTAAAAATCTATATTGATTTGGTGATAATTCGTAAAATAAATTAAAATGCCTGCACTTTTTATGTACTTTCCGTAATTATTCCACAGTTGTTGAACACATTGGCGTCCTCATTGTTCAAAAAATCCCTTTATCACTTTCGGCTAAACAATTTCTCAAACATTTTTTATACTCTCACCAGACGTGTATTGTTAAAGGCTGTTTATTTTATGGCCAAGTCAATAATAAAAATGCTGTTTATCTGTTACTAGCTTCCTGTCCAAAGATTCAGTCGGCATTTTTGCGATATTATTAGTGCGGAATTTGATTAGATTCTAGAGAGCTCGAAATTGTGACACAAAATAACTCGTATTCCCGAGTTGGTTTTTTGTTCTTGACAGAACAATTTACCTACTAAGTAAAAATATTTTGGACCAAAGCGCAAATTCAAGAATTATATAAAAGAGTAACTATCAATTTTATATTCCATAAAAACGACCTTTCGACCACAGCAGCAGTGTCATATGAATTTGTGTTGACAAAGGAGATTGATTCGACACGGACAAATCAAAAACATTCCATTCAATCACTTCACCATTATAATATCATATCTCGGTAATATGAAGCACACTTCACTATCATGCACTTAAATGTGAATTTTAAGCTGCTAAAGATTGATGTATTATCACGTTTCACGCATTAAACATTAGGATAATCATAATGAATCATTTCCTATTACTAATGTATTGTGTATTATGTATTTAGTTAAGTAATTACCGACATATTATATAACTGCACAATTTGATACCCACATAACCCAAATATTCGGGTATTATTCGGCTTATCGCCCTCAAATACTTTAGCATATTATAATATCCCACACTTAATTTTTTTTAATTGGTAAAAATATCTAACATAACTTTATGATTTTTATTGCTATTAAAAATAACTTATATTCACCATATTTATATTTTATATTAACATTAAATATTTGACAGGTACGAAACCTATTTTTTTAGGACTTGATTTTTTATTGGAACAGGTTTTTCTTTTATTAAATTTTTTCGTCAATTTACTAATGTTTTTAATGATTTTATCTGTTATCGAAACCAATAAACCGTCGGGAAAAGCGGACCAGGCATTCCCTAATTATCAAGTCGACTTCGAACAAACCCGACATTGTTTTATATATTTAGATGTGACGGGGCCATCAATATGGGAGTCGAACCCATGACCTCTGACTGAATCGATATCAATTACGTCAACTGTTTAGTCTTTATGTGTTTAATTGATGATTGACTCTCGCTTTTTAGTATGGGTACGTTCAAATGAAACTATTAAGTAGGTACGAGTATATATAATTTACATTCACAATACAAACCTTAAGCCATATAGGCCTTTTTAGGGTTCCGTAGCCAAATGGCAAAAACGGGACCCTTATAGATTCGTCATGTCTGTCTGTCCGTCCGTATGTCACAGCCAGTTTATTCCGAAACACTTCCGAAACTATAAGAGCTACATTATTGAAATTTGGTGCGTAGATGTATTCTTTAAACCGCATTAATATTTTAAAATAAAATCAGAAAATAATTTTTGGGAACCCCAAACCCCAAACTGAAACTCAAAAATTATTTTTTCATAAAACCTATATGCGTGTACGTGTAAGCCTATATGTAATACGTGTGGGGTATCAATGAATAGGTATTTTAAAATGATGTTGAGGTTTTTAACATAATTTTTTTCCAAACTGAATAGTTTGCGCGAGAGACTCTTCCAAAGTGGTAAAATGTGTCGTCGTAAATAACTTCTAAAATATGGGCATGATAAAACTGAAAACAATATAATATGATGTGTGAAACTACTAACGAAAATTGGTTTGAATGAGCTCTAGACAGTAGTTTTGTTTTTAAACGTCATAAATCAAATTACTAAATTTTTTTCATTCAATCAATTCCAATATAATAAAAAATAAAGAAAAACATTTATTTAGCTGTATAGTGGTACGGAACCCTACGTGCGCGAATCCGACTCGCCCTTGGCCGGTTTTTTTGTGTTACCGGGGAAAATGCATTTAGGCATTCCCGCTGCTTGGGGGAGCAGCGGGGTATGTGGGACTAGGCCTCGGTGGCGCAGGCGCAGTGGCCGTTAAGCCTAAAGCGTGGGCAATCCAAAAGTTCCGGGTTCAATTCCCGGCCATGTTTAATTTAAAAATATACTTTCCTTTACTCCAGGTTTGGGTGCTTTGAGAGATGCCCTCTGTCATTTTATGGTACTCAGTATAAAGGAAAAGCAAACTGTGATGTGGTGTGAATGTATGGTTGATGTGAATTACTGGCGCGTTATTTTTTAATCTATTTATTACTAGCTGCTGCCTGCGACTTCGTTCGCGTAGATTTCACGATAATTATAATTGTTACTAACTCGATCACGATCTCATGACTTTCATTTATGAAAACTAAGCATAACATGCTTCCAGATCTTCGTTATAATTCAAGAACAGTAAAAAAGTCTTGGAATGAGTAGGAACTTGCTTCACCGACAAGAGCGAAGCTTCTAAATTTTAAATGAAAAGCTATTTATTCAATCACCTTAAAATATATCGCAGGTTTATTTGTACGTAGGTACCTACTTATATCCCGACCTGAATCTCACTGTACAAATTTGTAAAACCATCTAACGGAATGTTGTGTGCACTTCTAACATTGTACACTTACGAATTCTATCTCATGACTCCGCTTTTAGTATGTCCGACCTTGATCTCGAATTGAGAAGTTTTTTTCATAAGCTAAACGGACGTTTAGAATAGGGACCTATTTGTTGGATGATCGCCTGAAAACCTAATTATAATCTACTAATTACTGCCCGCCCCTTTGCTCGTGTGAATATCTGTGATTTTTATTTTTATACCTGATGGTAAGCGGTCGTGAGTCCAAATGTTAGGTCGACAGGCACACTAGGGACAACGCACCGCGCTTGTCGCCCTCACCCTGAAGGCCCACTGAGATGCCGTTTCACGCCCCGCCTAAAGAACCCAGGATTGTAAGTGTAATGTAAGAAGTATTGTGATATGTAAATGACAAATCCTTATAAATTGTAGGTATCCTATGTATTAATCTGATATAGCTATGCTATGTTTCTGTAAAGTTTCATTCATATCAGTTCAATAAATTACGAGTGAAATATGTAGTAAAAAACATTGAAGTTTTGTATGGATGGATATACAAAATTTCGCATTTATAATATTGGTAATCTTACTCAGATTTGGCACCAAACCAATAAATCTTTAACAATGTTTACAGCCCAAATATTTCGTCTTCAACATTCATAGTGCTTTTTTTATCTCTTAAACACACGCGATCGGCACAACGATTAAACCAAAGTGGCTTAAAAAGCTTAAAAAATATCTGTTAAATAAAACCTTATGTTATGCTGTCCAATGGAGGTGATCAGAGATTGATTTGGATAATAATAATAGTATACCAAGCTTCCCAACAGTGAAAGATTTTTTGAAATATGGGTCAAGTAGCTTCGGCCTTTTTTAGCCTTTAGCGTTGTCCCTGGTGTCGAAGGAAACCACAAAAAGAGACACGACATAACACCCGATTGTATTGTTACTTTTGTCAAATATTCATTCAATATTAGAAACAATAGAATACCATTAAACCTGGAATACCGGAAATGTCATTTTTCTGACTGAGTAATTCAACGTTGGTGCTGCTAAATGCAAAAAATTAAAAATAATAATGTAAAATACGAGTATTTAGGTCGCCAGAATCACTGCAAGGCATTATTAAGCATTAAAGAATACATATAAGTTACATTTCGCAAATAAGTACATAATCCGGAATAACAATGATTTGTTAGCGGATTAATTATAAAAAAAACTAGAACAAATATCTTACCAAGATATTCTAAGTCAATTAATAAGAACAAAATGTTACGTTCGATTCCCTAAACTTTCAAAATTAAATTGTAATTTATATTTAAAAAATACTAAGAAAAATAAGCTCTGTCATACGCAATTTCAAAACAATAAATAATAACGTAGGTATATTTCTGTGTGAAGACTTCAGTGTACAATAATGATCAAAATTACAACGTGATTAGAATTATAAAAATTTCGTGAATTCCTTGAAAATTACTCTTCCTATACCTAGTTGAACGTTGAAAGAAGCCCATTGATTAAAAAAGAATTTTGCCGCGCGAGAAATCGCTCCAGATTTAAAACGCTCGGGAAAACTACACAAAACATAAGTAGGTGTGCATATCCATTGGGGGCCCATTCTTATAAAAATATTATGAAATGGGCCAGCCGTCTATCCCCTACAAGTACCCACAAAAAAATTATCAATGCATCACAATAATACACATAAATAAACAAAACACGATCTTACTTTTTAATGCACAAATTAATTAATCCAAATTAGAGTCTTGGCGCACGATAATCAATAATAACAAACACACATGTCACTAAACAGATCTTTTGTCAAAGTTTCGGCACCGAATTTGTTTTCACATTTTTGTTATTTTAGTTTTACAAAGGACGCTTCGCGCCCGCCGCTTGCCGGCATACTACTGCGCGTAATGTTGTCGGCCGGCGGCCCACATGCACAGACTGCACTGTCTACTCAGCAGGTCAAAGTTTTCATTAGAGCAGACTGCATATAGGTATATTTTACTGGTTATCAATTCTCAGAATAGAGGAATCGCACTAAAAACAAATCATAAACAAAACGTGACGGATAATGCTAAAAGTTTTTTAACTATTATGGCGCTGAATGTTTTGACGGGCGAAATCTTATCACAATGAGGATATTTCAAAATTAAATCTCCGATAGATGGCGTTATGTAGACCTGCGGTCCAGCTATCATGTAATTGGTCAGTTGCTATGTAAATGTCAGTGCCATGTCGAAATGAACCAACCACGTAACAGTTGGACCTGCCTTTTATGTGGTGCAATCTGGGGGATTTCTTTTTTTTAAAAACCCTCAATAAGATGTAGCCACTAAACTCAATAAATTCCTAAATATAATTTTAGTAAAAAAGGTCATCGTATAATATCGGAACACCTTAGTTACTTAATGATTCGTAAAAACTTTAATTGCAGGTCTTACAAAAAAGGTTTAGGAAGTAATGTTTTGACATAACTTAAAAGTGATTACATTCTCGTAGTATACATATATGTATTTCGTAGTATATATGTATTTCGTAGTGAGACTGCTTTCAGTGGTTGTGGGTTCTATCTGTCTTCTTCTTCTTGAAGTGCCATCTATTACCTGAGGTCGGCTATCATTAGAGCCATCCTAACTTTTAAAACAGCGGCATGGAACAGGGATCTTCTGCTCAAATTAAACCATGTCCGGAGATTCTTGAGCCATGAGGTACGTCTTCTTCCTGGTGGTCGTTTACCTTGGATTTTACCCTGCATTATGAGCTGGAGCAGATCATAGGTACTTATCATTGCGCATTACATGACCAAAATATACTAATTAACGTTCCTAATGGTGTATAAAATCTCCACTTTCTTTTTAACCATCTGCAGCACCTCTCATTCTATCTGTAGGTATACCGGTTTAATTGATGAACATTTGTGTTTGTTCTGTGTATGTGTGTTAAATATTTAAAGTTTATATATTTGTATCGCCTGCCTTCATTGATTTCAAATCAATGAAGGCAGGAAAGAAAAACCACATGTGGCCAAAACGAAGCACTTGTGCTTGAAAGAGCTAGGTACTTACTTTTGGGAACGGATCAATGTATGCGATTGTTGTCTGAAATTGTAGTTGGTTTTGTAAAATGGAGCTATTATCACATTAAATACACAATAATATAAAAACACACGTGAGCTGGACGGCTGTAGGTGTCTAAACATATCAAAACTTTTATCAGGATTAATTAAACACAACTGCTAGTTTTGATGCGCAAATCTTAAAATTTTTGACGTTACAGTTAAGAGAGGTAGGGCATAGTGAATCTTCGCTCGAATTGAGCCGCCCGCTCGGCCGTCCGAGAAAGGACCTCCAGCCTCCACCCATAGAATACCGCAGCCAAATGACCTCCGGGTCGTGTAGAAACACCGGCAGAAGCCGGTGAGTAGGGTTTCCGGAGCTCGTGGAGGGGTTAGGGTTGGACCGGCATGGCGGTGGCAACTGACAGGTAACTAAGCAGTCACTTGCCCGTTGTCACAGCGACTGGGCTTCTCTTTCGCTTTCCATCAGGCGTGGGGAACTGCCATTATGTCGAGCTACTATAAAAAAAAAATAGTGAACTATCTGAAACAGTGGTTGCGGATCCGATCCCCTTACAGTACAAGCATTTGTGTGAACATGTCTGTTTGTATTGGTCTGGGTTTTACTATGTATGTATAATATGCCATATATGTATGTAAAAAGTATCTAAGTAAGTTTATCGGTTGTCTAGTACCGTAAATACAAGCTTGGGCTCAGTTTGGGACGGTCGATGGCGCTGTGTTGCCCAGTGTGACGTCCTGGGTTAAAAAAGTTAATATAAATGGAATACATAAATTGTTTCCAGTATGTATCATCATCATCATCAGCCTATCGCAGTCCACTGCTGCGTATATGCCTCTCCAGTTGTTTGCCACTTTAGAATAACATCAGGAGGCTTTACCCATAATCGCCACGCTGGGCAGACGAGTTGACGATCGCAGGGCGTAGCTTCTACCTCCGGTGACGCTGCTGCCAGTCATGAGCCTGTGGCCTGTGGCCAAAAGATAGGTCGCTCCCTTACATAAATTATGTAGGTAGTATGTTATTCCCACTTCTATAATTATCATCTTATTACAAACTAGCTGTGCCGGCGGCGTCGCGCGCGTGGATATCGCGTTTCAAAAATAACGGACTTCCATAAAATGGTACCTAAATTTTAAGTTAGACTTCCAGTAATACATTGGTGAAAACCACATTTGATCCCATGCAGTAGTTTTCGCGTGATGCGCGATCAAACATATAGATAAAAATTTCTCCCATTTTCCCAACACTTCCCATTACTGCTCTGCTCCTATTGATTGTAGTGTAATGAAAAGTATACTATAACCTGCCCAGGAGTATGAAGAATAAATGTACCAAGTTTCGTCAAAATCCGTCCAGTAGTTTTTTTTTCTATAACGAACATACAGACAGACAGACAAAAATTTTACTGATTGCATTTTTGGCATCAGTATCGATCACTAATCACCAACTGATAGTTATTTGAAAAAATATTTCATGTACAGAATTGACCTCTCTACAGATTTATTATAAGTATAGAAGGACGGAGACTGTACCACCTACAGGATGTTTTTATAAAGCCCGGTGACCGTTAACCAAGGATTCGATTAGAGTTTTCTCACATCAAACGGAAACATTAATTGCCTTCCTGGATTAGTAGATCTGATCAAAACAACATCAGTTAGTTGTGGACTTGACTGAGTTAATTGGTCAAACAGTGTTAGTAACATCAAGAAAATAATTAATCTTTGTCGTAGGAATCTTCCCATACGTGTACGTTATAACAACATAAATGTAAAAAATAATTGTTATAACATAAATGCGGGAATAGTAAACTACTTAGGATTTGGTAAACATACGTTATTGTTTGAAAAAGGTAAATATAAATTAGATTTTCAAACCTAGATACAATCTCTTGGCTAGCATCATAAACTCGAAATATGGACAAAAGCATAGTATTTTCCCTATAGTCAGAAGCAAATATAAGATAACACTTAATGTTCAAAAATGTTCTTTATAACATACATTGGAGTACTAACATCTAGGTACGTACGTAGGTAGTACCTTGATGGATTTAAAAAGAAAGAAAGAAAAATAAATTATTAGCCTACAAATAATACACAGACAGTTAACACATAAACAAAGCACATTAAAAAATTAAACAAAATAAAGAAGTTAACAGTACAGATAATGAAAATATATAATATTATGTCAAGAATAATATACTTACCTAATAATTGAGTTTATATGCGTAGGCCAATAGGCTCCGCCTCAGCATGATGCTGCCACGGCGCGGTATAGGTGTGCTCCACGCCCGCGGCAGCGCTGGTATTCTGGCGGAGCCATTGTGTAGGAAACGTCGAGTAAAACAGATAAATTACATAATACGTATACTAACATATAGACATAAATATGTTACATGAAATATCTAAATATATAATAATACTAGCTGCTGCCCGCGGCTTTGCCTGCGTGAACATCGGTTTGTCATGAAGAGCTTACTCTGTCATTATATCATGTACGTACGCGTCTTTGTCTCTTATTTTATCACACGCGCTTACGAATGGATGCTCAAAAGATAATGAAGATATAGGTATTCGATTTGAGTGCTGAGAAATCTGAACATAGGTTGACACAGGACAAACACAATGTAGGTACATCATGTTGGCCTCTGGTTGGCCATTGGAAGCCGCGGCCCATTGTTCAGGAATCACCTGGTCTTAAGCTATGGTTCTCTTAACTGTAAGTTCCGGTGATGACTTATCTAGAGCGACGTCTTCCTGAATTATTCGAGTTATCTAAAAAAGTTCGTTTTCTACATTGAATCCTACCGGGAACCGATATAATGCGCCACTGGGGTCAGCAGTCATCAGATTGTTATGTCGCGTCCGCACTTTTTTTGAGTCAATTAGTCTTTTACGGTACCAAAAATGGTGCTTACCTATGTACCTAGTTTCTACTATGAATTCTCATTATTTCAAACAGAGCAACCGCATGTAATGCACCTGTGTATGGGCATAAACATGTACACTTCAATATCTCGTGCATACTTGCCCGGTCTGCTTGGAGAATGGTCATTGTGGCCGATTTTCGGCCGGGAGAGGGCTGGCGTCGGCGCGATACGTTTAAAATTGATTAATATAGAAATCATCATCATCAGCCTATTACAGTCCACTGCTGGATACAGGCCTCTTCAGTTGCTCGCCACCTAGGGCAAACATCTGGAGGATATTATGGGTATAAGCGCCACCTGGGCAGGCGGGTTGGCGATCGCAGGGTGTAGCTTCTCGCTCCGGTCACGCTGCTGCCCGTCATAGGCCTGTGATATCTAGCTACGCCTTCCATCGTTATGGTTTTACCACCACCAGTCGGTTTGCCAGAGCCTCGTTTGTTGGTCGGCAGGATGCACCACGGGCAGGTGAGGAAGGCTTGGAGTGAAAAGGTGATAGGTCACTCCCATACAATATAGAAATACGGATACTTATTTTGTACTTTTTGGAAAATAAGTGCGTGTAATAATGTTATATCTATACCTACAACTAAAGCAGAACCTAGATATCCTGTGTATGAACATATTTTGAGAAGCCACGCTAAAAATACTAAGTATCTTTTCTTTACGTCATACTGAGCATCCCTAAGAATATGCTGTGAAAATTATTTACCGATAAAATTAAGATTTTTTTAATTATAGGTGGTACCTAACTATGTACAATAAAATATGTTAGTACACAGGTTTTAAGTATCACGCCGACCAAAAAGCGACCACTTGGCCGGTGTATGAATCTTAACTTACTTCAAAGCGTTATTTTCTTCCGACATGCGTAATTAAAACGATTTTATTAGGCTGAAATGTTATAATATTAGTATATTGAGGACAGAAATTACAATTTGGATTAGAAAAATATTTATTAAGCATACACTGATCGCAGTTTCGTCGCATCCGAGCTAGACATGTGGCCCGTTGTGAGCCTTCTGAGATTGTAGTAAGGTTTTTGGTTCTTGGTCACTGTGATTCATTATCAGATGCAGGCCGCCTTGTTTACGGGTTATGCTAGATCTGTTTTGACTGTACACAATTTTATTCCTAAAGTTTGTTCCAATTTGTTGCTGAATGAGGTGCCTCTAAAACTGAGCAATATTCTAGTAGACAACGTCGGTGGTTATCCCTTTACGTTGGTCGTCTTTTCAGTTATAGCAGTTTGCATATAGTATTTTCCGAAGAATTTCATTCCGAAAATAAGCCGTACAATTTAAATTCACAATTATTTTTACTTATTGGTGGCGAATTTCCGTATTTGCCTACCTCGATATCAGTACCTGTCATGTCAAATTGATAATTTCGCTGACAAAGTCAAGAAATGACAGTATCTATGGTGTATTCAAAAAGTTTTTTATCATTCCGTAACATATTTTCCCGAAATTCTAAATGAAAAAATTGATGAATCGTTGTAATTTATAGCCTATATGTTAATCTGATGCATAAACAATATTCGTGTAAAGTTTCACTAAAATCTATTCAGTAGTTTTTGCGTGAAAAGGGAACAAACATCCATCCATCTATCCATCCATCTATCCATCCATCTATCCATCCATCTATCTATCCATCCAAACAAACTTTCGCGTTTATAATATTAGTGGGATAATAATAATCATTTAATCATAACCTAAAATGTGATACAAATTTGTCATTACAATTTCATCAATGGCAGGTTTACATTAAGGTTGCAACAAAAGGTGAACCCGGACACCGAAACTAGTTATAAACTGTATTTTCAGTGTCAGTGATTCCTCGACACTTCCAAAAATATATTATTTATTTATTTTACAAAAATATATTATTAATAAATAAATAAATACAAAGTAATACATACGTAAATACAAAGGAAAATTAAAATGGCGAATATCCCACGCACTGGGGCACAGAGAGGGAAGAAAAAAAAAGAAAAGCGTGAATAAAGCATGGAAGTATTATGTAACAGTAGGTACTTAATACTTCCATGGAATAATGTTAATAATTAAAAAAAAAGCAACAGTGTACGTACGCCTGACACTGACGCTTAACTGTCAGGACCTACCACGTAGCAGCTCAAAACGTGGTGCAAAACGTGGTGCCTCGTTGGCAAAAATACAGATAAGCTTGTGCGAAGCTATACATGGCATAGCACTATGCCATCCATTATTTCCAACACCATAAAGCCGATGTGGAGGCCGATACTACACCCGATTCCAAGGCGAATCGCCGGATTTATTCTCGACTTGGCCGCCGTCCGCAGTGTGAGGGAGCGGGCCTTGACTGACCCCTATTGCGTTGTGACGAACTCGTTGGTAAGTGAAATAATGTTTGTTTTCGTAGTAGATGTTCTTTAAGTCTCCTCCTAAATGCATTCCTTAATTCCAGGTCACGCAGAGGAGGAGGCAGGTCGTTCCAGCACCGCGACGCGGCGAATCTGAAAGAACCTCGGAAAGCCACAGTCCTGTGTCGCACAGTGGTGAAGATTTGTGTGCAAGACCTTCTGGGGTACTTACTTTGCTCCCGAGCCCATGACAATTTCTCGAAAAGGTAGCTTGGCACGCCTGTTTTGATGACTCCAAAGAGAAGTGTGGCCAGGTGAAGTTTCCTACGTGCCTCCATTTTGATTATATTTGACGCATTCAGGAAGGGGGTAACATGTGTACGTGGAGGGATGTTAAACGTGATTGTGATAATGTTTGTGATTTCAATATAAATATAAAAATGTATGTGTTCAAAGTCAAAGTCAAAATACCTTTCAAAGTCAAAATACCTTTATTTACATAGACTTAAAATAAGCACTTATGAATCGTCAAGTAAAAAATAATGTAAAAATATAAAAAGTAATGTAAAATGTGAATAAAAGCAATTTAAAAGAAGCTACCGCCGTGTTCGGAAAGTAGATTTCTACCGAGAAGAAACGGCAAGAAACTCGGTAGTTACTCTTTTTAAATCGCCAATTGTTACATGTTTTGGTATTACAACATTTTTAAATATTTTAAAGTTAAACAATGCAAAATAAAAGTTGAGTCTATACAATGCAACAAAGTTTACTACGAAGCAGCAGTCCAGGAGATGTCGTCGTTGAGGAAATCTTCTACTCTATAATAGCCCCCCTTCTATAAGTAAGGACTTCATGTATGATTTGAATTTATGAATGGGCAGTTCAACAATATGTTCCGGTAACCTGTTGAACATTTTGATACCCAATCCTACAAACGACCCACTCACCCTACTCAGCCTCAGACGTGGAACGGCAAGCTTGTGCTTATTTCTAGTGTTTAAATTTTGTTTATCTGAATTTTTATTAAATTGACTTAAATGTTTACGTACATAAACAACATGTTATGGACCAAGTGATTAATTGGGCATCATTCATAATGCCCGGGCTTTATGATAAACGCCCAATAAAAGAGGGCAATCTGATAGTATTTGATCAAATAATCAAACTGACCGGGCATTATATATTTTGTCTATCACCTTTTGGGCAAAATAATAAAAACATATTTTAATAACAATTTCTTTTATAACTATTATTGCCTTATTTCACAAGTAAATTTTTCACATTCATTAATTGTTAAATGCGATTGCCAAGTCAATATATTTATTTAAAACTTTAAAGATTTTTAATATTGATAACTGTAAGATGTTGTTAGGTATGATAATTACGTAAAAACTTAAGACAGAAGGTCCCTTAACTAGGGACTGAATAAATTAATAACCGACTTGGTATTACATGCTACTCACAACTTTTTACGGTAGAACAACTGAGTTGCGAGACTTGGTTTTTTTGACAAGTATTGTTTTTTATGGGATCTCATTTCTTTTTGTAGATATTCCTATTTTTTTTCTTTCCGGTACTTTTTATTCCGTTGATTGACCATTTTACAAGTTACTTTTGATACACCTGACCTAATTTACTGGATACCTAACGCGATATCCATGAAATTAACAGGTATACTGATTCTAATTAACTATGTATGTAACTTTGTAATTGCATACAAATGTATAGGATTACAAAGTTACTTATGCAGTTTCTGTATCTAGAAAACTAAATCAAAATGGAATAATATTTTAATTTTTCCTTGGTTTTCCTAGCAAATAATAGATTTATTTTTGTCCATATTCGCTTACAATGCAAAACTAAACAAATAATAATTATATTATACGCGTGTTTCCTTCCCCGCAGCTCTTAAAGTTTGCGTTGTTATCAAATTGACCATCTGTCAAGTAGCAATACAATAATGACCGGGCAATGTGATAAATAATTAAGTTTAGATAGTCATTATCACTTTGCCTAATAGAGCTTGACATTATTCATAATGACCGCGCATTATAAATAATGCCCGCATTAATCATTGGTTCATAACATATGCACTGATAAAAAAGAACCCTATCTACGCTTGCTAGAACGACTAGGCACCTCCAAATAATAGTCCGAAACAAGTACACAGGTCTATGCAAGTTACATAAGTATTTAAACTTTAAGTTTGGATAGATTAATCTTATTCGGTAATAACAATAACAAATTTAATACTTCTAATAGAAATGTTCTACAGAACAATACCTTCAAGGATTAAAACTATCCGAAACTGCAATTAGGTATATCAAACTCAAACATTCGATTCTTGAACGAAATCTTCCTTTTATCATCATTAAACCTTGTCCAAATGTTTGTACAGATACAATGTACCTAATAGTGCAAACCATAATAATTGTAAGAGTAACCATTCACGTAATCTTAACTGATACCGGCACAATTTGGCAAAGATAAATAAACCTTATTACCGTGAAGCAGGGATTACATTGAGATGATATATTTACAGACAAATTTAACTCGACATTTGCGGGAGATGTCCGTTTTCAGGCTTTCAGTTGCGCTCTGCCCGCCCGTTCAACGTAACGCTTTTCCCGTCTAAGGAAAATTGGGCAAGTTTTCCCGCGAAAATGAACGGTGGCGTATGCCTATAAAGAAACTGTTTCAAAATCCTTCTATAAGCGAAATTAATGTAAATGGTGGCATTTTTCTCTATTATCTAATAAACAAATTGATCAATCGTTTGTGAAAAAATGTTCTAATACTTAGTTAAGCAAAATATTTTCGGTGAATACATTCTTATCTCGTTTATTGATATTGAGTTTTTGTGAAGAGTAATTTTAATAGAAAAATCGTTGTGGACCCTTGTAATCTTGAATAAAGAAATTTGACAATGAAGCATATCGTAAGAGGTAAGTCGCGTTAAAAGGATATAATATTTTGTATAACACATTTTAAACTTTTTGAAAAGTACTAATGACTTTGTTTCAACGCGTTTTTGGATTGACGACAAATGTTGGCAATTTTTATTTTGGTGTAGATACGCCTTAGTAAAAAAAACGTAGGAACAAAATCTTTCTAGTATTTCACCGAGTAAGTATACGGTAGCTATAGGGCGGTGGTCTATTTCGCGGGTAAGTCCTGCCTCCAACTTAGAAGCCGAAATCTTAATCTTATGGGGCGGTGATTAGTATTATTTTCCGTCACTGCACAGAAAAAAAAAACAATTTATCAAATTGCAAGTTCATTATTTATAAATTAGGTATTTTATTAGATATCATTTAAGATTATCCCGTGTTACGAAGTGTATCGTCATATTCTTCTTTTTTGTTGGAGTTGATTTATTAAGCGAAGGCCTTTTTAGCTCTGGCCCATTATAAATAAGTCAAGCGAATTCAATTACGAATGCTCGACAAAATCCTACCTACGCCTACCGTGTAAGCTTCACATAATTGGCGATGAATAAATTAACGAAGCGAAGGAAAGACAGAATATGTAGTACAGTGGGATATAGGCTTGTGCTGGCGAAACATCATTATAGCTTCTTGGCTCCTCTTTTATATAATAAAAAAAATTAAACCGACTTCAAAAAAATCACAAACGACCAAAACTAAAAAGCGATAAATAACGTAAGTAATTCTATCCTTAATACATAATTATTTAAATATTACAATTATCACTTATTTTTGAAGTCGGTGCCAGTCAAACAAATAAATGTATATTGTCGTGTGGATTTGCCGGCCGCGCGCGTCATACAACAACAGTCTACGTTAGGTACCTAGAGGCTGGCACCGACTTCAAAAATAAGTGATAATTGTAATATTTAAATAATTATGTATTAAGGATAGAATTACTTACGTTATTTATCGCTTTTTAGTTTTGGTCGTTTGTGATTTTTTTGAAGTCGGTTTAATTTTTTTTAAAAAATAATTTTATTTCTCTATTTTTAGTTGCGTTAATGTGCTGTGACCTTGAATAAAGGCTAATTAATGTCCTTAAGAGTTTTACTTAGGAATGAAAAGTTTTGCTTTAAGTCAAGTGAAGACTTTGCGATCTAGAATCAAGCATATCACTTACCAAATCACCTGCCCTATTAGCCCTGCATAAGTACACACTACTACCTAGTTTAATATCGACCAATGTCAGTACCGTCCCCTAACTCCTAACCGTTAAGGAGTTCTGTGGCTTCATCATCAGCACCAGATGTTGACGCCCGGAAGCATATATCTGAGTAAAATATGATTACGTAATAAAAACACCATATGCGCATACAATTTTCGGTTGTTGCCCTCAATTTCTCCAGGATCCCATCATCAGATCCTGACTTGGTGATAATGGGACCACCTCGGAAGTGTCCTCTGCCGAACTGTCGAAAAATTTTTGAAATCCATCCATAATTGACGGAAATATCGGCGAACAAACATAAAAAAAAAAAAAAAAAAATATTATACATACAGACGAATTGAGAACCTCCTCCTTTTTTCGAAGTCGGTTAATAAAATAAATAAGGAATTAGATATATACGGGGTTACTTTATACAAATGTAAAATAATTTTAAGCGAATGGCTCCTAAACCTAGATTACGATAGTGTGGAAGCCATTATGAAGTAGTGGCTTCCAAACTATTGTAACTTTTCTACTTATAAAAATAGTTAGTTTTAATTTATGTAATCTGTGTCTGAAACGCCCTGTCCCCTTTTGAGGTGGGCGCTAGCATCTGCGACACAGTCCTTGACTACTGCAGGTGTTAACGCAAACCATGTTTTTGTGAAATGCGTTTTAAGTTTCAATAAAGATTTTTATTATTTATTATTATTATAATTGTATATCATTAATTTATTTCTACCTACATTTTACTTACTGCCAAGAAGAATTTGAAAGGGCAGGTTATGAGGAATATATTAATACATTTTGTTAGTATTGTAAAATAGGACTTCCCTTTCGCAAACCGATAGAAAACTCTAGACTCAGTAAGAGAAATTGCTTATTAATCAAATTATGAATGTAAGAGAGTGGCCTATTATCTTTTCGCTCCAAGCCAACCTCACCTGCCCGTGGTGCATCCTGCCGAATAACAAACGAGGCGCTGGCAATCGACTAGTGGCAGTATAACCATCACAATTAAAGGCGTAGCTAAATACCACAGACCGATGACGGGCAGCAGCGTCACCGGTGCCTCCAGATATTTGCCCTAAGTAGTGAACAACTAGAGAGGCCTATGTCCAGCAGTGGACTGCAATAGGCTGATGATGATGAATCAAATTATTATTTGCGCTTTCGCCACTCACAATAAGAAATTACGTAGGTACAAGACTAGATACCATAAAGGCTTTGTACATACCTATTATAACCATCCTTTCCCAAAAAACCAAATGCAGTGCAAACCATTTCTGTGAATGTACACTCCTATTAATACAACACAAACAACAGCAGTGTCAACAATCGTACAATCCAAGGCGACGGATAATTCCTTGTTCAAAGCCAAATTTCGTTTAGGTATATCGAATAATTGTTCCTCAAATTACCTATAGCAGTAACTTAATTTGCTCTTTTTAAGTATAGATAGATAAACATAATTCATTGCATACCATACAACTAAAACTAGGTATATCAGACATCTTTTGTACATCTCTTCCAGATAACCTTTATAGGTTGGGGATAGTTAAAAGAAAGGGTAAGGTGAGCTACTCGTATCAACAGAAACTGAATTGGTAATAATGAATATAAGGTATTTACATGGTATAAACTATTTACATATAATTTATATTCGGAGTATCATAATCATCATCAAACAGTAGCCTTCCCCTGCTTCACCAGCTTCTGATAGCTGGCAAGTGCTGGATGCGAGAAGCCCAAGATCAGTGAAAGTGGCGAACAATTGAAAATGCCTATATCTAGCAGTGGACTGCAATAGGCTGGTGATGATGATTACATACTCTCAAGTTGATGGACGATTTCAACACACCATCTACTATGCCCACCGAAGAGTCTATAGAATACATAAGGTACAGAAGTAATTACGCTAGTTTCATCGAAACCCGTCTTTATGGAGATAAATTAGGTGTTCGTAAAGGTAAATCCCTGATTTGATTGAAGCGAAAGACCCAGGAGGTATATCAACATGTTTACACAAATATTTTCGCCACTCCCTTCGGTCGTGACCTCATTTACAACTTCACGAATAGTGATACAACCTTAACCTAAAGGTATTATAAATAAATATGAATTGGAATCAGTTTATATTTTTTTGTGTACACCGCTTGTTCGTAATCACCGGATACCGGTATGACAAACGTTCCATCCAAACGTTTCTCTGTGAGAAACTCAACAAGCTATTTTATTAACTTTTAATTACTATATCATCTTTGAATACTAAATTAGGATTTAACATTAACGCTAAAAACAATATGGTTTGATGGTGATTTCTTTAAAAACACAGATGTAACTCACTATGAGATTCCCTGGATGTTGAATTTCCATCACAATCGTTCTAAAGCTCTTAAATTTACTTACTTAGGTAGATACTCATCTTTCCGTCGGCAGCATTGCTCTCATCAATAGATAGTTAATTTGTGAGTTATAATAAAAGATTTCTGAAATGGGGTTAATCTTAATGGGTTTACTTAAGTTCTCGAGCTGATTTATTAATGCATAATACTTGTTTATCGTAATTTGCTACCAGCACAATTATACAAGTAACGGTTTAAACTTTTCGAGTAATTTGACGAAACTTTATCTAATTTTCTTTTCCTCTGTCCTTGAATTTGATTCAAGAGCGTTAGTGTTTACGATAAGTTACTTTTGTAAGTATTAATAATGTAGAATGGCTAATAAATTCATTAACAGTAATTTCACCTACAAACAAACCTACAAACTCGTGCCAAGAAAGTGTAGGTACGATAATTTATGTTAACGCAAATGTTTGTGCTTAGTATAAAAAAAAATACATAAACATTTTATTGCAATTTTTCCTCTAATTCATAATACAACCTACCTATATTAAATCTGACAAAAGAGTAAAACTAAAGAAAATTTACTGATTTGCACATACATACTTACTATTATAACTTTGGTTTTGTTTGGGTTGGTTCAGAATTATAAGAGAAACATAGTGATAATTTTAAAGAAACTCTCAAATATACTAAAATAATCGTAAATTCGCTTATTCTGTACCTACCCAAAGGTTACCTTGACATGTGCTCAGACTAATTAATATTGGGAGACTAAAACCACCACTCACTACTGTATAATTTATTCTAAGTGCTTGAGTTGCTGGGTAGGAAATGTTATAATATATTTAGATACTAAGTATCATAGAAATTATGATGAACATTTTTAATGTTGATGAAAAAGGTTTAAAAGTTCTGTAAAGTTTTTTGTTGGAACTGTATGACGCGTTGAAAGTTTAAATATATAGTTTAAATACATATTTACTACATAATATTCCCTTCTGGAGTTTCTTGCCGATTCTCTGTAGATATGCGTTCCGAATTGGCGGTAAATTCACTTTTGACATTTTGTGTTTACTTATTAAGGGGCAGTGCAGACGACAAACTATCCGTGACGCACTTTTTAGTCTGTGATGCAATTATATATAGTAACGCACACGACGCGCAAAAATCTGTCGCGGATATTTCAGACTCAACGCACTTCTTCGATCATTCTGTCGGCAGAGCTGTAGGGCCCTAGATGCTCTTTTCAAATGTCTCAGACGCAAACTCTATCGCACAAAAAGTCTGTCGTCTGCGCAGCCCCTAAAACTTACACAAGTAGAGAAGTTTTCATTCATTCAAACGAATCTATTGACGACGTCTGTTTTAGTGGGCTTTTATCTTGAGTTCAGAAAATAGATCATAGACGAAATTATTAATGCCGACATTTTTGATTACTTTATTATTGGTAGGTACCGAACTGTGAAAACAAAGAAATTGTTACAATTACTTAGAAAAATATATTTGTAGTTCTAGCAACTATTACTTATAATAAAATAGAATAGAATAAAACTTTATTTGGTACATTCGTATAAGAATGGGATACAAATACATTTACATATTAGGTATATTGTTCGTATAAACAAAACACGAAATTTCTACACGCAGATCTTAATGTAAAAAAAGGTTTTACCTTGTATGTACAATCAGCAAAAGTAATTGATACAGCATATATGTATAGGTACTACTCATCCCATAGGTAGTAAAAGAGTGATGATCTGTTCAAAAATATACCTTGTTTCTTTGTCTCAAGTACCTCTAAATATGTCTCAACATATTTAGCATGCATGTACACACAGCCACAAATTACACAAATCTGACATAATACCACGAGGTATGATTGTATCTTATGACTTAAAAATATCTAACTCACAATTGAGTCAAAAAGTTTACAGAAAGAGGCAGATAATTGAGTGTGGAATGGGACCCGCTATGCAAAAAAGTTAATTTCTTAAATTGGACCGACAAAATATTTCGTTTCTAATTTATGAAACTTTCGATCCTATAAATCATCTGACAAAAATCATATGGCATACACAGTCTGCATCATCACACGAATGTTTGTCCCGGGTTACGATCGACCCCCAAGGGTCGAACCCTTCTTCTTCACTACCAATTGAGCCACCGAGCCAGCCAAATGCCTGCGATAGGTTTTATAAATACGTGAAGGTCAACATGTATGATTTGTTGTAAATGATTTTGTCACGAGGCGACTTCTAATATTGGTGTCTCGCTAACATGTTAATACAATTACCCCTTATTTGAGTATTCCGCTGGCGCGTCTACCTGATACAGAGCTACCTGTGTGGTTATGATCTGTTGTTTACTAAACAAACGCAAATAAAATAATGCCACAAATCTTATCTTAACTAATATTATAAAGCTGAAGAGTTTGTTTGTTTGTTTGTTTGAACGCGCTAATCTCAGGAACTACTGGTCCGTATATCCGTATATAATAGACCATTTATCGAGGAAGGCTTTAGGCTATATAACATCACGCTGCAACTATTAGGAGCGAAGAAATAAGGGGAAATGTAAAAAAAAACGGGGAAAAATAACTATTCCACGCGGACGAAGTCGCGAGCACAGCTAGTACAGATATAAACGTAGACTAATAAATAGAGCATTAGCTAAGTATAGAAATAATCACTTAAAAATGATTTCTATAAAAAAAACGATATCATACTCCTAGCCTCAATATTGGATATATGTTGGTTTATAGGAATAAACTCAGTTTTGAGTATCATTTAATAAAATAGATTAATAAATAACCCAAGACATGCCACGCTGGACCACAAAGCACCATATTATATGTCTTCATCGTCATCATCAGCCTATTACAGTCCACTGCTGTACCTACATAGGCCTCTCCAGTTGTTCGCCACTTAGAGCAAACATCTGGAGGATATACCCATAATCGCCACGCTGGGCAGGCGGGTTGGCGATCGCAGGGCGAAGCTTCTTGCTCCGGTGACGCTGCTGCCCGTCACCGGTCTTTAGTATTTAGCTACGCCTTCCATTGTGATGGTTATACCGCCACCAGTCGGTTGCCAGCGCCTCGTTTGTTATTCGGCAGGATGCACCACGGGCAGGTGAGGTTGGCTTGAAGCGAAAAGATGATAGGCCGCTCCCTTACATTCCATATTATATATATATTATATGTAGTCCCAAAATAATCCGAAGCTTGTACTATAGGTACTAAACAACTGATGAACTTACTTAGATACTTTTTTTGTAAATAAATGCATATCAATACAAACAGACATGTTCATGCACACAATGTTTGTACTGTGCGGGTGCGCCTTCAGGTGATAGTCAGGAGACAGGACTATGACCTGAAGGCGCAAAGCGACCTTTCGCCCATTGGATAAATCTAGAGAGCATTTGTTACTTTTGTACCTGGTCTCCCCTACGGTACGTATTAACCTGGTTTCTAAGCCCTACTCTGTAGTGAAAGCTAAGAACACAGCCGATTAGTGCCGAGACGAACCCATCAAGGATCAATTTAAACGTTAAAATATTCCTTCACTAATGAAAGGGTTGGAAGTTAAATGGATCTCCGCACAGATGTTTTATCATACGCATTTATCAAAAGCCCCACGCTTTGCGGGGAGGATATAAAGGTTTTATAGTAGGTACTGTTCATAGACTAGGTCTAGGCTCTATTGATTCAGATGCTATTTGGGAGTGGTAGATTCTCTTCTTGAGGATCCAATCTCTGTGCTTGACGGCGATGATGGGTGATCGTGAGGGTTTAACGGGATAACTCGACACTTTAAGAGAGGTAGGGCATAGCGAATCTTCGCTCGAATTGAGCCGCCCGTCCGGGGAAGGACCTCCACCCTATAAAATACCGCAGCCAAATGACCTCCAGGTCGTGTTTCTGCCGGTGAGTAGGGTTTCCAGAGCTCGCGGGGGGTTAAGGTTGGGCCGGTATAGCGGTGGCAACTGACAGGTAACTTGGACCTCTCTTTCGTTTTCCATTGGGCGTAGTGTAACCATTACAACGAGCTACTATAAAAAAAACCGCACAACGACGTCTGCATCCCCGTGGCAGAAGCCCAAAGATCCGAAGGGATTAAAAAAGGTGCGGTTTCAGCGAAAGCTCTTAAGTGAAAGTAGTCCTCCTTCCCGGCGGCATTTAGAGAAGTGGTTTCAATTTTTAAATATTTTTCACGTTGTTCCAGTGGTTCCACAATCATTGTTGCTGTTAAGCGTGGTGGTGGTGTCCCCTGGTCGAAACCACCACAGACAGAACAGCACAAATCACGCGGTGAACAGATTCTGTTCGCTCGTGGACAGCTCTACCAACCCCACGTGCGAACAGAGAGACTCACAGCTGGAGTGTACTGGTGGCATTGTTAAAGAGTGGATGAAGCAACCCAAGTAAGTATTTTGCATTGTAAGAAAGTGACTTTTCTTTAAATCGCTCGAGCAAGTGGCCTATGATGTTAAACAGTAATCGCTGCCCGCCATCATCATCAGCCTGCAAATACAATTTCCATTTGGATTTGTCTTAGTCACCACATTTGGCAGGCGGGTTGGTGAACGCAGTAGGTTTTATTTGTAGCCAAGTAAACTCTGCTGCCCTTTTCCTGACATTCGCATAATCGTGTTATACGACACCCACGGTATGAGACACATAAATAAATAAATAGTAATGTTTATACTGTACGGGAATCAAACCCACGACCCTTAGTTCAGAAGGCAGAGGTCACTACCGAATGAGACATCAAGGAGTGGAAAAGATGGGGTGGTCCTATTATAAATCCGGAAACCACACGGACCGTCGACCCTCTCATGTCGTAGTGATTAATTTCTGTATTCGGTTAAGTTTCCGAAGTATTCTGAACCGATGTAGGGCATCGATTAATAAATAAATATAAATATTACATAACATCACATACATCTTCTTCTTCTTCACACATATAATGTTCCGATCCCAAAGTAAGTAGCTTAAGCACCTGTGTTATGGGTATCAGAACAACGAAGGTACCACAAATATATACTTAAATATAAATACATATAAACAAACACCCAGACACGAAAAAAACACAAATGTTTTTCCCGAGTGGGAATCGAACCCACGACTCTTGGTTCAGAAGGCAGGGGTCACTACCAATTGAGCCACCGAGCCGTCTAGTCCAGGCCAGTCGAGATTAATAAGGCGTTACTGAATACCTACATGTCTGCTGTTTTACATAGTTACAGCTAATTATATTTTCAATTATATTTACTTTATACAAATATAAAGACTAATTAAATTCACACGAAATTCCGTTCATTCAATACTACGAGTAATTAACTCATCTTCCGTTTAAAGCTTTTACACATACAGCGTCTGTCAAATACGAGTATCACACGGTGTTAATTAGCACTTCAAAAACGACTGGGTTCTAAATAGGACTAAAATGCTTTATGTGGTTTAGAATTTAATTTTGGTCTCTATTTGACCTATATTCAAGCATGTGAAGTGTATAAGATATTTTTGTTAAACCAGGTTCAGATAATAAGCGTTCAACCCGCGTTTTGACAGCGTGCCTCTGTTAACGCGCCTTTTGACAGCGTGTTTGTTGACGCGCGTTTTGACAGCATGCCTTTATTGACGCGCGCTGCATGTGAACGGCCTGAACAAAAAGTATGTAGTTGTAAACTTGCTCTTTAAAAACGCGCGTTGAACGCTTATCATCTGAATGTTCAAGGGTATATGTACCCTTCTAGTGTAATATTCAGGCGGACCTTCTGCTTTTTAAAACAAATAAATGCCTACTGATACTGTAATACTCGTATTTATTAGCCGATTAAAATGTGTGCCATTTTCAAGTCCGAGTTTATTGCCTTAAATAATATTATTACAATAGCCACTATTATTTAAGAAAAAAACCCGAGCCCTTTAGCATTTAAAACTTCTTGCTTATTTCGTATTAAGTAGTCTCCTGCGATAAGTCTTTATTAGTCTTAGGAGAGCTCGGTGGAATAGCACACAAGAATAAGAATTTATTTATTTGTTAGAATGCGGTACATACAGGTGGTATGTATAATAAAGAACTAAACACATTCACTCTTTAAAGCTTTAATAATGTTAAAAATTCAATTTGTCTCTACATGGAACTAACAATTTCATATGCACTCTTTTGAACTAGTAACCTAGTTTTCATTAGTCAAAAAATCACTAGTATGTCTCAAAGTTTGTCTAACAAAGTCTATATTTGTGGTAGCGTAATATCATTTTGCAGTTTCATTTCCGTCATAGATTTGTTGCACAAAGTGATTAATCGCCTAAAAACATTTCTTCAGTTTTTTCAAAGCCGCAACTTCACTACAAACGACTGCCACGAGGTACTTTTAATTAACTCTGCCTTATATTTCTATCGCTAAATGTATTTGATTCCCGTAATTGGCCCATACACATCTAAAACGATCCAATAATAAATGTAGGTAAACGTTCTGAAAATTACATATAATATTAACATTATACTAAGAACCTACATTATGTATAAGAGTGTCTGCTTTTCAATGTTATCTTTCTTGGAAATTAATGAGGACCTACATAAAACACGTTGAAATTAGACACTTGAAATCGTATAAGAGAAGCCTGTAAAAGGTTTTTCTTTTTCGTTTTAGTAAAGTGCTTTGCCTTATCCCTTAAGGTGGTCATGGTCCAATTCTTGTCCTTAAATAAACGACTGCGGCTGACATCTACACAATGAAATTCAGAGGACTCTTCTGGATTCTTAGGGTTTAGTCAAACGGGCACATGGAACGTTAAATTTTGTTAATTTATTTTTGTTTTGTTGATTTAATTTTAATGGTCTAATATAAAGCTCGATGGAGTGATAAAGTTATTGAATATATTAACAATAATATAAAATATTTTTAAAAGAAAAGCAATGAAAATCACGGGGTTAAAAAAATACAGATAGCGTATGGCAATTGACAAGTTAAAACAACAGATTATTTTTAAAGAATGTATAAAAGTTTACTTACAAGATCGAAGCGGCCGACATCTTGCAAGTATATTTTATCGTAACAGAAAATTTGAAATGAATAGTCTTCGAAGAGAAACCTAAAGGTTAAACTTGACGTCGCGACTTCTGCATTCTTCATTGCATTACATTCTTAAAATTATCTCAGCCCGAAAAGTTTCTGGGAGACTACGAGCTATTAAGTTCAGTCAGAGAGAACCGTAAATAAATCGTCTTTTACGATTTCTGACTCCTGCAATCTACCTACTGGAAAATAACTCTAATCTTAAGTAAGTAGTCAGGCCTTCACAAGAGAAGGAACATGACGCTAGGGTGCCCTTTTGCGATCTATCGCCCTATCCTAACGCCGCTACTTTTGACAAATTGAAGCTACTTCATGTGTGGCCGCGTGTACATAGTAAATACATACTGATAAACATCTATTTTTAAACCTGAAGTTAAAAGAGTTAATTAGCGCTTTTCTTATTTTATTGCTTGACGCGTCTAACCATTATACTCGTAGCAGCCAGAAAAAACTAATACTACTTACTTACTTCTTTTAAGGCGTGTAATTCTCTTTATCGGTAAAATAATTATGAACATTAGTTGACTTATTCGAAAACGACGAACAAACAACCCGTACCTCATTAGGTGTTAGTATAGAAGATAATTAAAAAAATGTGCACGGCCACACACCAATTCAATTAAATTGACGCCATCTATCTATCTTCTTCTGTACTTAAATAATGAATCTGTAGAGAGGTCAATTCTGTACATCAAATATATTTTCAAAATAACTATCAAGGGGTGATTAATGATAGATACTGATGCCTAAAATACAATCAGTAAAATTTTTGTCTGTCTGTATGATCGTTATAGAAACAAAAACTGCCCAACGGATTTTAACGAAACTTGGTACAATTATTCATTATACTTCTGGGCAGGTCATACTTTTTTTCACGCTACAACCAATAGGAACAAAGCAGTGAAGGGAAGTTTGGGGAAAACGGGAGAAATTTTTATCTGTTTATTTGAACGTGCATCATGCGAAAACTACTGCATGGATTTGAATGCGGTTTTCAACAATGTATTGCAAGAGGTCTAACTTAACTTTTTTTGTAAATAAATACATATTAAACATAGAAAACACCTAGACCAATACAAACAGACATGTTCATGCACATGTTTGCAATGTTTGCAATGTGTGGGGATCGAACCCACGACCCTTGGCTCAGAAGGAAGGGGTTACCAAATTGAGCCACCGAGCCAGTCAGTGTTATATTAGGATATAATAATATAGGAGAGGGTAGGCCCTCGCTTCAATGTATACCTCGACTGCCAGCTCAACCTGTCTTGTACTATACCTATGTAATAAAAGACGAAAACCTAATACTTATTATTTTTGTGAACAGGCCAGAAATATATCATTTGATAATCCGAGACTGGTTTGGGTCCTGCATCAACTCAAGCAAGATACAGAAGCATTTCCCGCGGCTCACGACCCTGGAGCTCATCAACTGCACTCAACTGAACACCTTTAGGGGGCAGTTTGGGACTAACAGCCGGATAAAGGTATTGTTTTTTTTCTATTTACATATTTTTTTGGTGAAGACCGCGTCTCGGCAAACGTAGTTTAGGACGCCTTCCGGCCAGGTGGAGTGACGATTGGCGCAGGACGGCTGGCAAGTGCTGGATGCGAGAGGCCCGGGACCGATCGAAGTGGCGAGCATTGAGAGAGGCCTATGTCCAGCAGTGGACTGATGTGGGCTGATGATGATGATGATGATATTATTTTTAATCTAAGGGAGGGAACTTATACTGCCTCAAATAAATAAATAACCCAAGACATTCCAGGCTCGCAAACACTCAGACCAAAACAAACGGACACGTTCATGCTCACAAATGTTTGTACGGCGCGGGAGTCGAAACTGCGACCTTTTAGAGACAGCTTTCAGTACCACTGACCACTGAACTGGTAATCACATGTACCTATTATTAATACAAACATTATGTACCTATTATTTTTGGTAAACTTTACCTAATAGAAATGTAGCAAAAACAAGCAAAGATATTGTTTATTTTTATTTAACTTTAGAACAGTGTATAAAGTCAAATTAAGACTTAGAAAAACACTTTCCTCGTACATCTCAGTAATTAAAATCGAGCAACGAAATAACCAAGGAAATATCATCTGCTTACTGCCGGAATAAAATCCTGTTCCTCTCGACCTTTCCCAAATTCTGCTACGGTATACCCCGGGCTAAGAAAGTTTTAACCGCGTACCGAAATTAATCAAGTGAAGTATCTAATAAATTGGGTTACAAATAAAATTTTATTACAAGGTGTGCGTATTTACATGTTCAGCTAGCATTCACCAAACATAAACCCCATAATGCCGATCGCAAAAAATCGAATTACTACATATCATAAAACAAAATCGCTTTTATCTGTCTGTTCCTATATGCTTAGATCTTCAAAACTACGCGACGGATTTTGATGCGGTTTTTTAATAGATAACACAAGGAGTTAAGATAATATCATGATTATCAGCCTATTGGTAGTCCACTGCTGGACATAGGACTCTCCAGTTGTTCGCCACCTAGGGCATTTTCTGGAGGATATACCCTTAATCGCCACGCTGGGCAGGCGGGTAGGCGATCGCAGGGCGTAGCTCCGTCATCGGCCTGTGGTATTTAACTACGCCTTCTATCGTGATGGTTTTACCGCCACCAGTCGGTTTACCAGAGCCTCGTTTGTTGTTCGGCAGGATGCACCACGGGCAGGTGAGGATGGCTTTTTCAATAGATAGAGGGATTCACAAGGAGGGTTAAGATGTATAATACATGCATAATAGCAAAGACCCGTGCGAGACCGGGCGGGTCGCTAGTTACTTAATATATTATTTTATAACTTCGTGTTTTTCGGGTATTTACCCCATCAGAAATCATAAATGCTATTCTTTTAGGTACGTTTGTAAACAAGTGGTACCATATACGAATAAATGTAGTAGTGCTTGGTATATAAATAAATAACGATGAATCGCCTTAGCACTGTTACATTTCACACGCAATCGCATAACTTCCAAACGGGTGCCCGGCTGCATCAAATCGCAGAATTCTAATAGATCTATAGTTATTTCAGCTATAAATAGAAAGTGCATAGCTCTAGTATGACCTACCTACAATATGCAACATTTTATCATTGATGTGAATATCTAGTATATTAGTATCTAGTATACCTATTTAGTAAGCTAGTATAGAAATTTTTCAAAAATAAAAAAACAATATTGCCAAAAAACATCATGATGTATACGTATCTAATAATTAATTCGTAAGCAAGCAATTAGCTCTTGATCAAACATTTTGCCCATACATTTAACTCAACTTCGTTTCTCCATGACTTTCGAACATATTTTTTTCTTAATTTACAAGTCCATTCGTGCTCGCCTCATTTATATTTGAAACTAGCTGTGCTCGCGACTTCGTCCGCGTGGAATAGTTATTTTTTCCCCGTTTTTTTTTTTACATTTTCCATTATTTCTTCGCTCCTAATAGTTGCAGCGTGATGTTATATAGCCTAAAGCCTTCCTCGATAAATGGTCTATTCAACACAAAAAGAATTTTTTAATTCGGACCAGTACTTCCTGAGATTAGCGCGTTCAAACAAACAAACAAACAAACAAACTCTTCAGCTTTATAATATTAGTTAAGATACAATCTGTATTTTGTCTTTTGTAGAAAACTTATAAAACATTACATCCCTTAATCCCTATACATAGGTATTAATAACGATTAAAAGTACAAAGGCTACTCCTTTTAATCGTGACTCAAAAAATCTGAATTTTATGAGATTGCGTATTTTCAGTCGCAAATTATAATCAGAATAGGCAATTCTTAATAAAATAGGTCAATCATTTGGAAATGGCGTTAGAATGTCGCTTTGATTTTGCAAGATTCATTTGCAATACAAAAAATGTTGTACCCATTGTTTGCTTCTGGTCTTTTTTATTATTTCATTCTATTAATATTACCTATAAATGCGAAAGTTTGTTTTGATGGATAGTTATATGGATGTTTACATTTTAGGCAAAAACTACATGATTAGACATTATAAACTAGTTAAACTAAAAGACATTTATGTTGATATGGTCCCTTAAAAATTAAAAATGCATCCGACTGATCAGCGTTTTCTGTTGAGTCACAAAATTCGAAGATCGGTTAAAAATTGTGGTAGGCATTTTCACGCAACCGCAGACCACGGACCATGTTTGTCAGCACATTATGGTCATAAACCTTTGACACGGAAAAAACAGCTAGCAATACGAATATATAGGTTACGCCGTCAGTAAAACCACGTAAAATTGCCTAAAATCAATTAGTTACATACCTAAAATGAATTATATTTTGCCTGTTAGCAATTTCAGTGATATTATGGTAGCATCGCAATATCAGCATAGCTCCGACATTTCGAAATAATTTTGCTTGCGAAAAGTCTTTTAGAGAATATAATAGGTATATTTCTTTGTTTGAAGTAAGAAAATTTCTATTATGATTATATTATTATGGTTAATAGAAACATGCACGAAATATTGTAATTTTAAGTATGTTGGCGATTGAGATGGTAGTTTTGCAATAATGTATGAAAATAAAAGTGCTTATGGTTTGCCATATCTTGTGTGCAATGTTAATTTATGAATGACAAAGAAGTTACGCCAACGGTTCGAAGCCATCATTACGAGTATACAGGACATCTCCCATTATAATGAGAAAACTGCCAATAAACTAGTCAAAGGTTGCCTTTATTCCTGTTTAATTTCTTATCTAATCTTGAAATTTATATTATTAATATTTCATTAAAATTCACCACATTGTAAAATTACGTTACTAAAGGTATAGGTATGTATAAAAAACAAAACTACGTTTCTAACTCGATTATCGTTATCACAGTCGGTACTCAAACAACCCTCTTATAAAATACAAATCGCTAAAAAAGCGTTCGGCCGTAAAAATGAGTAGAGAGCTTTGTAAGAAAACGGTGTTTTGTAGAATTAAGTATTAAGATTTACGGCTGACGCGTTTAGAAGTGGCTTAGTGAAGCATTTATAATTCGTCCAAGAGTTAACATTCTTTCACGACTTTTTTTAAATATCTCGTTTGCCTTTGACTTATCTATACAAAAACGAACGAGAAGGTAATTAATGTAACTATTTACAATTAACATATTTAATTGAGTAGGTAAGACTTGGTATATATTAATAAAAATATTTATACATATACCTATGTAGGTAGGTATATCTTTATTGAAACAGTTTACAGGACGTTTCCCTTCTCTTCAGAAAATTACACTTACTCTACCCAAAGGTTGTCTGAAATAGACAGCTTACTAGCAATAAGACCGCCTAAATTATACCAAGCGATGTAAGACATTTTTCTGTAAATTGTGTCTATCTACTTTTCAACCTTACTTTTATAACATATCCATTCGACTGTAAGATAATATCTTTGTTACAGAAGCTAGTGATCCATGGATCTCCCATGTTGTGGGAAATACCACCTGAAGTAATAGTTGGAATGCCCAAATTGGAGATATTGGACCTTCGTGGCAACGGAATAAGGCACATGCAGGATCAACTCTTGAGCGGGCCACCAGCCTTGCAGCGGGTGTACCTCAACGGTAAGAATAGTATGGAATAGTTAGAACAATTGAATTCAATTTACAAACATTTTGATTTGAAGATTTAGAAACCTGATAAAACAATTGTATTTTAAGCTAGAATTAGAATAGGACCACCCTATCTCATCCATGTAGGTATTAACCTAAATTAAGGGCGTTAATGAACGGCAATTCCCTATAATTAAACCCCTTTTCCTGATTTCCTATACGGCTTTTACATTTTAAGGCCGGTTGTGGTGGGCTGACCATTCCATCCCATTCCGGAAAACGTCCGGAATTAAACCTAACCTAAAAACCTATTAATACAAAACTCTAATGCGATTAAGTATCTTAAGTTTTATGAACAATTGAAAAGCTGTTGATTCGCTACGAAAGCAGTCGCTTACTTGTGGAAATCCTAGTATCTCTTTTATTATATGCCAATAAAAGTATATGAAAGAATTGTCTTAACTGTGTATCATCATAATTAAATCAAATCATGTATTCACAATACATCTTTTTTATCTTAATCATTTAACGGGGCCAGGAAGAACTTATACCTAATGATAGGTTTTAATTTCCTCAATTGGCACCTTATCCCTTTTTTAAATGTCTTCTACCCAAAGATTGTGCGGAAGACACCGCTTTAAGCGATAAGGTTTACTATGCAATAAATAATATCTAGGTATGGGATTCAGCCCTTAACAACGGCATTAGTAACCAATTAGGTAAAACTATACGGTAATTAGGTACTAAATATGACACCACCAGGTCGGGAACACAGGTGACGTCTAAGTAGGGTTAGGTGTCACTTGTCATATCAGTTTACCCTTTACACTAGGCGATAGCAATTGCACTATATTTAGTGGCTGTAATGATTCGTATATTCAGTGGCTGGGTTTTAATATTCGTTGTACCTTCACTGATCCCGGTTTTCTATAAGGTGCTTATAAGTGCTATACCGCTTCACAAAGCAATAACATAACACGATATAACTGACCTGGCGACTGATCTAACTAAGTAACTAGACTCATGCACAGACTATGACGATTCAAGCACTTAACCATTATCAAAATAAATACAAAATCTCTATCTTGATAGCGATACCCTGAAAGGCCAATGCTAATCATTCAGACTTGTTTACTTAATTGATTTTCCTCACAGTGAATGAAAATGGAGGATCGTAAATTCTCTGAACCTTAATCAATCTTAGTGAATACAAAACAATTAAGTGTTTTAATATGGGCAAAATTAAACGAGTTTCGACAATGAATTAAGGTCTAGAATTATTGTAGGTAGGACGTAGGCCTGATAGGCAAACTGAGAAATATTTTCTCATTCTTTAGTGTTAAATATCTACGCAAAATTAACAAAATAATGACTATTACAATTACTGCTGATGACAAGGCTCAGAGAGGACCTCATTCATTCTCTGTCGATTTATTTGAATAAATCAAATAGTTGTCTCATTGATTTTATTGTATTTTCTTATATACTGTTTTGGATAGTAACTTCGACACATATTTTTAAGTTACACATATTATTGGATTGCAAACAAATTATAATTGTATATTTTATATGTTATTCTACTTTGGTTGTAATATGTATAAAATAAAATAAATCACTGGTCAATAAAAATTGTTCCCTATTTTGAAATGCCACGAATAATGATTTAACCGAATACCGATTATACAGCCACACTCTTGGCCTGTGCACCGAATAATCAATGGCCAAATGTTCGGCCATCCCACAGAAAGAACGTTAGGTATTTGACATTTCCGTCCTTACATTACCTATTGTCACATCTGGTCACTTCTGAATGACATTCCAAATGTGGCATATAATGTACCTATCTAATTATTATGAGACTTATTTTTACCTATTGCAAAAACAATGAAATACATTAGACCTGCGTAGAGACTTGGGCTCCCTGTGCATCTTCTACAGACTTTTTAATGGAGAATGCTCCGAGGAATTGTTTAACATCATGCCAATGTCACCATTTTACCCTCGCACTACTTACTACACGCCGCGGTAGGGTCCATCCGTACCACCTGGACACTCTGGAACGACCTCCCAGCCGCGGTGTTCCCTGATCGCTACGACATGTCCTTCTTTAAGCGTGGTTTAAAGAGAGCTCTTTCCTCACAGTAGGCAGGGGCATGGCTGTGCCCCTGGCATTGTTGATGTCCATGGGCGGCGGTTACTGTTTAACAACAAACAGGCCGCCTGCTCGTCTGCCACTAATGGCAATAAAAAAAGACATTAGCAACATAGACATGAGCAAAAACGTATAAAATCATAAAATCACATTTTGTGAAATTCAGAAATCGGTCGGAAAGCAATTACTAGGGTCAACATTTTGGAATATTTTGCAACCAACCGACTGGCATGTGAAAAACTAGCTGACGTCAATCTGTAACTAAATTACCTACGAACATAAAAATCTGGTATCGAAATGTTCGAAGAAATCGTGTTAGAAATGTACTTATAAAATATCCATCCACATCCATTCAGCCGTATTATTGGACCAGACAGAATACGATTCACGAGGAAAAATACTATTCATTCAATACGAATATATTTTTCCTCATCAATGGAAAAGAGAAGACACATGGTATGATCATATTGGGTAATAGTACGAGTAGGTAACCGTGGACACTTTTTTGATTAAATTATTTTTAAAAACTTAAGGCCTGACACGTTCTTACTTTGTTCATTATTAGTTGGATTATTATTTAATTTTAATGAAATGTTCGGGATTTTATGTAGCCCGATTTTGTAAGCCCGCCGTTTCTTCCATAAAAATATTGCATTCATAATAAATATTATTAGTATATTCAATTTAATTACACCAAACTGATTTGATTCTGAATATGATTTGTTTTTCTTTCGTAAAAAATATGTGTCATCTAGACGTATAATAGGTTAGACGTTGGATTAAGGTTGAGCCTTCAACGGCTCTTAAACCAATCGGTACGGTAGGTAATTTGATATTTCCACTAGCTCTCATAATTATCTCTAAACTTCGGTAATAATTACTTTTAAAAAAAGTAATTAGAGAGAAAATCATCTGAATTCTGTTCAATTTCCTAATTTTCTAAGTATATCTACGAGTAAGATGCGTATGTATTTTTCAAATTATGTTTTTTCAACGAATAGTATTTTTTCTATCATAACCAAGCAAACAGTAAGTAAACCAAGTTACGAGATAATTAATTATTATATACAGTTTTGTAATACCTATTTGTGTCAAAATAATTTAAAAAAACAAATGGAAATTTGTATCAAAATAACTATTAACGCTTAAAGCTTTGACAACCAGTCTCAAGTATGAGAATAAATAATAATTACGAACTGTAAACATAATTTATACCTTATCGATATTATGCGATAAGACTTCTTAGTCTTATCGCAGTGAGAACGAAAACGATTATGCATTTTATCAGGTGGTATTTCGAGTGGTAGTTAAAAACGAAAAAAGCTGCGGGCTTCAAGCCAGATTGAGTTTCGAACTCAATCGAATTCTTTGGTATTACAAACATAATAGCAAAACGGATGAATAGTAGGTAGGTATCTATATGCACCAAAGATTATATGCCAATTTCGTACTTATAACTATGGACAACATCTTAATATAAATACGCTTTTGAATTGAACGTAGTAACTTTGAATACGTAGCTGACCGTGGGATTAGGCCAATATATAAGTTAAACAGTATAGGGAACAGTATGGAGCCGACCTTGCGTTGCGGCCACGGAAAACACTTAATCTAAGTGACCACGCCTACAAACATACCCTAATATTTATCTAAGCCATCCCCATAATTAGAGAGCATTTAGGGACGCAGTTTACTTTGTTCCAAATCTGAAAATATATCCGAGAGTGCCTGTTAATTTGACAGCCCCAAAAAGTTGCTTGCTGCTCCTACGAGTTGTTACAAATTTTTTTTCATTTAAATTTTTCTGGTTTGGCTTTTTGGACATCTGAAATAATAGAATGACAAATACACTACTGGAACCCTCGCAGTGGCTCACTAGCTCAAAGAAAACCATTTTAACTTCATTTACCGTAATACCCTTAAGGGTAGAATTAAAAAAGCTATGTCTATACTATATCTATATACTCTTTCCTGTAAATGTTTAGTTACAAGAAAGATAGGCATGATCTTATTAAGATGATCTTCCTCCTCAGGGGTGAGAGCCTTCCGCTCCCCCAACAGCCCGGTGATGATGACAAGGCCCTGGCCATCATCGTAGTCATTTACAAAAAAACTCACAATCAAATCATAACATTAATTATATTTTTTTTATAGTTGCTCGACATAATGGCTTCCCTACGCCTGATGGAAAGCGAAAGAGAAGCCCAAGTCGCTGTGACAGTTGGCAAGTAACTGGTTAGTTACCTGTCAGTTGCCACTGCCATGCCGGCCCAACCCTAACCCCCCACGAGCTCCGGAGACTCGCAGAAACACGACCTGGCGGTCATTTGGCAGCGGTATTCTATAGGGTGGAGGTCCTTCCCCGGACGGGCAGCTCAATTCGGGCGTAGATTCGCTATGCCCTACCTCTCTTAAAATCATAATAAAAGACCCAAATCGTATCTTACGGCCTTCGGCTTTGTCTAGTAGGTACAAGGAATACGAGTAGTACTGAAATCTAACAATAACATAAATTAATTTGCTCAAAATCCAATTTTGATACGTCTCCGTTTTAGTTCTCTAGTGTGTTTATCTACTTAAAATTTGTTTACAGATGTCTTCTACCCTTATAACCCCCATAACTTACTAAATACTACTAACATACTTACTAAATAAACAGATTGTTTAATACTATAATACTTTACTGGTGTCACATGTACTTACCCTTAGCTTAATCGCTACCATATAAATAATATAATTAGTACATCATCATCATCAGCAGCCTGCGGCAGTCCACTGCTGGACGTAGGCCTCTCCCAAAATACAATTAATTCCGACCGACCTGCGCAGGTCGTCACTCCATCTAGCTGAGGGGCGTCCCACACTGCGCTTGTCTGTACGCGCTGTAATTAGTACATGATTTCATTAAATCAATGTAATCCAGGCTATCATTGAGAAGGTACCTACGCAGTTCATAATCTACGATCATCTGTACAGAACATAAAGGTGACATTTTAAAGCCAAAAATATAGTAGGTATTCACCGTTGTTCTCGACGCGTCGATCTCTGTTCACATTTTTGTTTGAAGTATTTTCCAGCTTTGAACAAATAAAAATTCCTGACAATTCGCACGAGGCATTTATAAAGTACCAACATGCAGGACAATAATGAAATGGTAAAAAAGAAAATCTCGCTCAAAAATACGATAGCATCCCGTTTCAGAAAAAAATCTTTCATTTTAATGGTGAGAAAACGGCATCTGACAAATTCGGCCATCTTTATGTACAAATACTGCCGAGTATGAAAAAGTATCTCACAGGAGAGGACAACATCTGTGTACTTATATAATATTGTTTTAATTTAATTCAAATATGATCTTTTATTGATGAGTTTTTATTTATACGTACCTACCAATAAATACTGCACTTGACTAATACTATATTAAATAACACGAGCTTTTTTTTGCAGACAACCAGTGGGATTGTAGCGACGGGGGTCTAGATTGGTTGGCCATGAAGACTGAAAATAGCACGGTGAGGGGGCGTATTGTGGACTACGAACAGCTGACCTGTCACCAGAAGCTGTACAAGGGGAAACCGCTCCATATAGTTATGGGGTTAATCAGGGTGAGTGAGTATATAACTTAGCCGTATAAATTTTAAATGTGCGCGATTCGCGATCGTTTTGTGTTTTTGCAAGGTTTTAATTATAGTGAAAAATCTATTTTTTTTTTACTATCTAGATTAGTTTAAGGTGCATAATAAAGACCCAAATGGGACTGAAAAGATAACGGGACATTAATATCCTTAGAAAAGATCTGATTTTAATATTATGTAGTAACACAAGGATTTGTGTTCGGGAATTCAGAATGCTAAGATTTTCATTATTTTGCGTGCCTACCAGTTATTACATTCACCCTGCCTGGTTTGAAGCAAATGATCTATGATAGACGGTATCTCCCAAAATAACCATACCACTGAAAATTACCAGAATTTCCAGAAACCTTTTTCAGAATTCCCCAAATAGACTCTACTGGAAATCGAATACAGAAACCTTACAACTGAGGTCGTAACCACTGAACTGTATTTGCTCAGGTCGGGATTTGAACACCCAGCACAAATATTGTTTTTCTTTTTAATACTTAAGTACCTACTGTGTGACGACGTGAGTGCGGTTTCTCAGAATACATCCAAATTAGGAAAGTGTTGTAATTACAATCGATCGGTACTTGATCTTTAAACAGTGGAATAATGCTACTTTGATTACGTTCATTATGTCCAGCAGTGGACTGATAAAGGCTGATGATGATGATTCAAGAATGACTGTGACGCAACTCTTCTTTCGAAATTATTCCGATACCAAGAGCAGGTAAACCGACGAGACGGGAGTTTCAATTCGACATATTAATGTACATAGGTTATTTAATTTTTTATTCCTCTAAACGTTTAATGTAATAGCCCTTGTCTAAATTCTTATTTCACATTGATATCGTTTTTTTTATATGTTCAGTGCGTAAAATAAACATTCTGCTTAAACCGTACCCTAAATGGGAGAGCAAACAATATTATTTTTATCTTTGTATAAAATGTTAGCTCTCATGTCATATAAAAATGGTAAAACGGAAAAAAATTCAAATCCCTTCAGTTTTAATTGGTACTTGAACACGTATCTTCAATCTTCGTTATCATACAATGCATGTATTTTTAGATTTATAGTTTAAATTGTTCCTAATCCGATGTAGATTAGACTAATCTTTGATGACTTGAAGTGCTATTTATGAAGTGTGTGTACAATGTCTTCATGGATTAATGAATGTCACCGTATCTTTTGTACTCAAAATTTTAATGAACCACAAATTATTCTACAGGTGACATTGCAATTTCGTACCTAAATACGCTTTATTTCCGCTTTATCCTACATGTTTAAATATAAACTGTGGATTAGGATTTCGGACTTACTAGCGACTCGCCCTCGCTTCGCTTCAGATATTTACGTTTGAAGAATATTTTATTCCCTTATTCAAAACCGTACAGTCACTTACAATGAGACACTTATAACTGCGAGTACGTACATAATCCGTCCAGAAGGTACTTAACAAAAAATTCGGGGACAATCCACCAGATCGGTATACTTACATAATAACTGGGAATATTTTCATACTTAAACGCACATCGTTGCTTATTTCGGCTTATTGGCGTTTTAGTAAGGATCCCCCTCTTTTCTAGCAATAAATATAGGTTGTTACTTAGGGTGAATGTAGCGTTCCAATGATGAAATAATTTTTAAAATCGGCTCAACAGTTTTTGATTTCATTCATTAGGTAGGTACACATCTTTCCTACATTTTTGTATAGCAAAAAACAAATCTTTGTTCTTTATGGTACTTATATTTATTTACTTTATAATGAGTATGTTATATGTATTATAAAATATGATATCTATATTTATAGGTATATTATATATGTATTATAGTTATATATTTAATAAAACAGTTTGCACGATGCTGCCCCTCTCTTCAGAAAATTACCCTTCCTCTACCTGAAGGTTGTCTGGAAGAGAATTTCACTTCGATTGATTACAGTCTACCGAAAAATATTTTTTAAAATAAAAGCATTATGTTACAGTTCACAATTTCACGAGATAGATAATTATCTAACGGCTTTTACAATTTTACGGTGATATAAATATAAAGTAATCCTAAATTAAACAACAAAAATATTTCATCAAAGTTTCTTCCTTCCTTTAGATCTGAGCTCTTAGCACAATGAAATTATGAAGGTAAAACATTCAAATCTGCTTATTCATAATTCCTCAAAGTAAACACCGCTACTAATTAAAACAAAATGATTACACAAAGACAAAAAAAATTACGTTTATTATATTTCAAGCACTCAGGCATACAAAAGATTGGTCTCTTAAACGAAATGTGATGGACGTAAATAGAATTAATTAACATGACCTATCTTCACAAAATTACCATAATTACGGAGATTTAATGTATTCTAAGCAATTCGAAATAGATTGTGAATAAAAGGAATAGAGATGGAAATGTATTTGCTGCAGTTACCTTACAATTTCTTTATTTACACGAAGCTTTTGAGCGTTCCTTTGGGGACCACAATCTCATAGGTCATCTTACATCCTTGAAAAAACATTCCACGGACGTTGATATTTATTTCCTCGTGAAGAAAATTTCCACGAACCGTGTAATATGGCGACTAAGACCCTCATCTTTATACTGCCTTCGTAATTCTTCGAGATACGGTTACTTTAAGAAGAGGGGTTATGCGAGTACACTTTAGATATATTACATTTGCCGTACTTTTTTCTTATAAACTCTGATATTTATTTACATTAACATCCGATCCCAAACTAGGCTCTTGTAACTTAGAAATAAAAAGGACAAAGGTACCACAAATATGTACCTAAACGCAATATTAATATCAAGGCACAGAATAAATACATGTGTTCATGATATGAATGTTTGTTCAAGTGAATATTTGTACCTATCTACCTGGCTTTAGGCAGAGGTTGGGTACCTAATACGATACTTTATGAAGTATACAATTAATAGCCTTTTTCCCTTAAGACTTTTCTGCTAAACACAAAAGCTTGAGCATTACTTTCGCAATTAAATTTTTTAAGTGTAATATCTTTAAAAAATGATATTGTACGCAATTTGGTGGTGACTAATTAATGAATGTTTGCGCGCTTGAGCTTTCAAATTAGTAATCGAAAGCAGGTAATAGGGAATATGCATGACTTTTTTTTATGGATTTATTGAGATCTTTTGTCTTCCAGATACATAAATATCAAAGAATTTTTAAACTATCTTTTCTATTAAGCGAGTTATAGAGCGTTAAAGTTATTGATTAGACAGAGAGATCCGATGCGGTAGTTGACGTCACGTACCGTAAGCGCCGTACTAACTCCATAGAAAAATCTGTTTCGCGAGAGAGAGACGGATATATTCACTTTCAATGACTGTATCTCGCCCATTTTTCAACCAATTTTGATTTTGTTTTCACTGTTCGTAGTAGATTTTGATCTATTTTACGATAAATTAGTAAATACCTGAAACTATTTTTCATGCATATTCCCTATTATACTAGCTTCAACCTATTCTTCACCTTCTCCCGAAAGACAGAAGATAAAAACAAAACATTCCATATATTCAACACCTAGCTGTGTCAGCGGCGTCGCACGCGTGGTTATCGGGTTTCAAAAATAACGGACTTCCCTAAAATTGTGTCTAAGTTTTAAGTTAGATCTCTAGCAACACGTTGGTTAACCGAATTCAATTCCATGCAGTAGTTTTCACGTGATGCGCGTTCAAACATACAGATAAAAATTTCTCCCGTTTTCCCAACACTTCCCTTCACTGCTTTGCCCCTGTTATTTGTAGCGTGATAAAAGGTATACTATAAACTGCCCAGGAGTATCAAGAATAATTTTACCAAGTTTCATTAAAATCCGTTCTGTAGTTTTAGTTTCTATAACGAACATACAGACAGACGGACAGACAGACAAAAATTTCACTGATTGCAGTTTTGGCATCAGTATTGATCACTAATCACCACCTAATAGTTATTTTGAAAATATATTTCATGTACAGAATTGAGCTCTGTACAGATTTATTATAAGTACTAGCTGTGCCAGCGGCGTCGCACGCGTTGATATCGGGTTTCAAAAATAACGGACTTCCATAAAATGATGCCTAAATTTTAAGTTAGACCTCTAGCAATACACCGGTGAAATTCAATTCCATGCAGTAGTTTTTGCGTGATGCGCGTTTAAACATACAGATAAAAAATTCTACCGTTTTCCCAACATTTTCCTTTACTGCTCTGCTCCTATTGATCGTAGCATGATGAAAAGTATACTATAACCTGCCCAGGAGTATGAAGAATAATTGTACCAAGTTTCTTTAAAATCCGTTTAGTAGTTTTTGTTTCTATAACGAACATACAGACAGACAGACAGACAAAACTTTTACTGATTGCATTTTTGGCATCAGTATCGATCACTAATCCCCTAATACATAGTTATTTTGAAAATATATTTAATGTCCAGAATTGACCTCTGTACAGATTTATTATAAGTATAGATATACTCGTAGATAGATAGTAGATATAGAAGAAGATAGAAGAGGTAGATATTTTTGCAAGATATTACCTATTGGGGCAGATAAATTAAATTCAACAAATCGAAGATCCACGTGTTGCCTATTTTCAATATTGTAAATATGGACTAAAAAGGTATTAAAAAGTATTTTCTTGTCCTTGACTCGTCATTTAGATATTGTTTGTGAATTTATCAGAGCTTAAAATTTGCTATACAACAGTTATATTAGGTACCTACTTACATAAATCAATTCGAGAAAAGGTCAAATAAATTGTTGTGATGTACTCGGGACTTAATTGATTATTTGTTTACGTAAGATCAGGTGGTATGTATAGACAAATTTCTTGTAAAGGTAAGATCCGAAACAAAAGGTCTTGTGTGGGCGTATAAAAGCAATCGGTGGCTGGCGTCCATCAAACATTATGTTAAAAAATATTAGACGTAAAATTTATCAAACTGTCCCTTAGGTTACTACTACAATGAACATCGTTATATTTATATTTTTTGATGAAATAATGTGACGAAGCAAGAATGTGAAAGAAGATGTACTTAGTAAGATTCATTTAATGAAACTTTACTTAGATATATATTTTTTGTAAATACATAAATACATATTATACCTACATAGAAAACACACAGACCAATACAAACAGACATGTTCATGATTCACACAAATGATTGTACTGTGCGGGACTCGAACCCACCCAATATGAATCAACATCATTTGTAAATTTTTATCAGCATCGCGCAGTAACGCTTTTTATTATTCAATATGCGTCTCCAATTCCACCTGATGGTAAGTAAAATCGCAATCTACAATTGTCACACAGCAAAAACTGGTACACTCTCAGCTTTAACATCAGAAGATTGTACGTCACGGGGACCAAGGAGCCTGGCAAGGAGTTTCATAGCTTGACCGTTCGAACTTTGAAAGTAGAAGCGAAACGTGCTGTGCGAGTCTTCGGACCATACATGCTTTTGTCCTAAACAATCACATTTTGTTACAGACAATGCACCAAACATGTCCGGAGGCGTGTGTATGCACCATGCCATATATGGGCACGGAAGCGGCGGGAGCTGTCAAGCCGATGATCACCGTGGACTGCGCCGGGAAGCGGCTGGACGCGCCGCCGCAGTCCCTCCCGCCCGGCACCACGACCCTCCGGCTAGAGGGCAACAAGGTAACATGGTACGGATTTCCTCTCTGATCAGAGACTATCCTACAAGCCTTGACTGCCTCGTTGGTGTAGTCAAACTGAAACTCATGATCAGCCTATGGCAGTCCACGGATGGACATACGAGTAGGCCCCGATCGCAGGGCCTAGCTTCTCGCTCCGGCGACGCTGCTGCCCGTCATCGGCCTGTGGTATTTAAGTCTTCAATTGTGATGGTTATACCGTTACCAGTCGGTCGCCACGGCCTCGTTTGTTATTCGGCAGGATGCACCACGGGTAAGTGAGGGTAGCTTGGAGTCAAAAGATGATGGGTCGCTCCCTTACATCGCTCTTAATTGAAATTCAAATAATCTAGTTAATTCAATTAATCTATATCAAATAGGTTTGACATAAATGTGTGATAAGTATTTACATCCCCACGCAATTGTAGGCACTTTAATAGTAAAGGAACAAAGAATGCACCTGTGTACTATTAGAGTAGTAGGTATTATGTTATAACTCTAACGAAACTAAAGAATGTAGCTCTTTAGCTTTAAAGGTTTATGAAAATCGATGGCATTACTTTCTGAGACCCTCCCAAGAAATCCCCTTTTAGGCCAATATGGATTCACTAATGCTGCTCCACTATATTCTAATGGCTTTCCGATTCCCAAAGTAGGATTATGTTTTACTTACATTATGTTAGTGTTAGGTATGTTAATTATACTATTTATGGAAGAGCGAAGCCTCCTGACACAAGCAATACTTTGCTTAAAAGGAGGCTTCAGCCACTGTTTTTTTAGTGAAGTACCTAATTGAAAAAATAAAGTTTATTAAGTTTATTTATTAAGAACCCACTGTTATACGACCAAAAAATAAACCACTTTTCTTTCTTTCTTTCTAAAATAGCATTTGCTGCAGTCTGCTTTGACGCTACCCTTACTTATCTCTTCCACTTTTTTTTTTGGTTCTCCTCTTCACCGGACTGTTGGGGAAACGGAAGGCTCTCACCCCTAGACTTTCACTTGGTTACACAGCGGACTTTAGTGGATATGCTTTCCCCTTCTGGGAAAGAGTGTCACACTCACACATATTATTATCACGCCGACGCCGGGAACATATGCCAATAAAAATATAGACAATATATAAGTAGAAGGTTCAACAGGTAACTTAACAGCTGAGCCTGCATAATGATAAGATCGTTTTGGCGATAGACGGTTGTGAGAGGACTTGTCCCGGGTAGAATGCCCAAACGCTGCGAGTCGCAACTTGCGCGACATGATACACTACACAAAAGTTTAAATGGGATCTTCTGCGTGATCGGTGTTTATATTATTCCTAACTTAAACTTATTCCTATAGCATACCGTTACTGTGTAGAAAATATATGTACCTACTTGTAATACTTATAGCTATCTTTAGCCTATTGCATTCCACTGCTGGACATAGGCCTCTCCAGTTGTTCGCCACTTAGGACCAACTTCTGGAGGATACCCATAATCGCCACGCTGCGCTGGGCAGGCGGGTTGGCGATCGCAGGGCGTAGCTTCTTGCTCCGGTGACGCTGCTGCCCGTCATCGGCCTGTGGTATTTAGCTACGTCTTCTATCGTGATGGTTTTACCGCCACCAGTCGGCATGCCAGAGCCTCGTTTGTTATTCGGCAGCTTATAGCTATACGCCCGTCCTAATACTTATTAAAAACAATATAACTTGAGATTCGTTTTATTGAAGGTTTGTATCACTTATTTTGCTAAAATGAAATGTCTAAAAGGATTGAAACTTTAGCCTTCTCCGCCTTTTAGTAATAAAACAGATAACAAAAATTGTGCTTTTAGTAAAGTTTCTATTGTAAATTTAGTGTAGTAAATTTTATATTAAGTGGGTAGTGTGCTGCGAAATTGACAAACAAACTTACAGATATGATACTTAGATGACCTAAAATGATAATAAAACAATAAAGAGTCTACAGCCTATCGCAGTCCACCGCTGGATATAGGCCTCTCGAGTTGTTCACCACTTTGGGCAAACATGTGGAGCCATTGCCAATAATCGCCATACTGGGCAGGCAATTTTAAAATATTATTTGCCCACACAGGCCTAGATCTTTTTCATCGCCTCGTGGATTCGAACCAAGACATTTACAATGGCGACCATTAGTCAAGTTTTGTCTTTGTTTGTCTTTGAATAGGTTTTTGGGTACTGTGCGTCCGCGCGTATAAAACTACAGTCCTAAACCCTATTAAAATTGTTCAATAAATATATTTATTTTACCACAATACGAGTACTATTGCGTAACCCATTCTCCTTAAGCTCTAACATTGTCGGGTCCTAACTCCGATCATTAGTGAGCATTTGGCATCAAGTGGGACTAGAGAGACCCTTAGATTGAGACCACCCGAGTTTTATTGTCTCTTAGCGTTATTGATTCGCCGTCGTAGTCACTCGTGCCTATGTAACAATCTGTTGCCGAGGGATTTACCATCTTCTTATCACTGGCACCGATTGAAAAATAAAAAGTCTTTTTATCAGATTAATATTCACCCTGTAGGTATAAACTTCGGAAAAATTTCAGTTGATAGTTCGATTCCCGGAATGGAACAGAATGGAAATGGAGTTATAGGAACATCCAAATCGGCTTGTGATTTTGTTCTAAGAGATACTCAGAAAGTATTCAGGCTAGTAGCCGGCTAACAAAGCTCCTTTTTTTAAATCACTGCGTGTAAACTACGCTACACATAGTGAAGCGCTTGAGTTTGACAGCGATGCACCAGTATCGCTATACTTCATTTATATTGTGCGTTCTCCTCGAAACAATCGCTAGAAAATACTCGTACATTCTAAACGCATATTGGATGTAAAGCGTTTACAGATCGTATGAGAAGAATTGACTGGCTGACCTATAATTTTGCGACCTGTGAGATTGAATCACGCACTTAGCGTTCTATCATAATTCATTTGCGTATACAACTCTATGAAACGCAATAAAAGAATGAGTAAAATGGTAGTTACGCTCAGATTCACTTACACGATAATTTCCTATAGGTCACGTCAACACCGCCTCCACGCTCAATGTCTGTTCAACCTTATAGAAAAGGGGAAATAAGGAAAAGGAAATGAACTAACGCAGGAAAACATTAATACCTACCTACGATTAGAGATACAAGCGGAAATTGTAGCTAGAGGCCGTTTTCCATTGAACTTAGACGGAGCTATGAATTCGTATTTTGCGGTAAGCAGGGGTCACCATCATAGATATTTTTTTATAAATCAACTAACACTATCATTGTTTTGCCAAATTAACTAAAGATAAGAAATTTGGAATATTGGGTTATTATCAAGTTATACGTATTGGTCAAAAGATAAATGCCAAGTAGGTACAGGTTTCAGAACGCATAATAACAAGTTGTTTCCTAGGGGTGAGAGCCTTCGGCCCCCCCAACAGTATGGTGATAAAGACAAGGCCACCTATTATCGATGTAGTCATTTATAAAAAAAAACAACGAAATTGGTTTTTAAAAGTTTATTACATTATTTCTTTTCATAGGATATTGAAAACATTATCCCTAATATAAATTCATTACCGAGGCTTCAAACAATAATAATTATTTTCCGATTATTCATCGAGGTGGCTTTTAATTTGGTTTTCCCGGCGTGCTATTAATAAAACGGAAAAGTTATTTAATTAAGATAACGGTTTAAAAGCTTTCTCATTAAACGTAGCAGATAAGTTTTAAAAAATGTTCCTTTCGGTTAAATTTACTTGCACAAACTCCAATCATAATTTAATATCTCTATCTTATCAGATTAAACTTTACAAAATAAATTAATTTAGCTTATCTTAAGAGTAGATACTTTATATCTGATTTTTTTTTTTATTTCATAAAAGTAATTTTATAAAAAAGCTACACATTTATTTAATTTACAATAGGTTAATGTGAAATTTAAATGAACTTGCGAGAAAGTAGCCAAATCCTATTGGAAATTGATGAAATTGAAAATGAAAGTCTCCTGTGCGTGGAAGACTTCACTTATCGTTTCATAGATAATAGACAGCTCTACTGTTAGTAGAGCTCTATTACAACATAACCAGGCCGTAAATTATTATTTAAAAAAAGCAGGTGACAGATACGTCAAGTTCCCGCCAACTTTTTTATTTTTATTTATTTTTTCAGGCTATTCACTAATTGGGGCCATGCAGTTTGGCTAATGCCAACTAAAATTTGGATTTACCCAACTTTATTGAAAACAAACAAGCAATCAAATCTTTCCACTTTATAATAGTAGTTTAGATAAAATAAAAAGGGAAATTTACATTTTGCAAATGGACTGTGTTAATAGATATATACCTAAATGCATTTCATGTATTAACAGTGTTTATTAGTTTACTTAGGTAAATTAGAAACTACCACTCGCTATGTTAAGAAAATATTTCTTTAGTTCGCTGAACTCAGGTTCATAATTCTCTGGCGCGTATATAATATAACACTTTTATTACAGGGAGACCCACGTTCCATTAGTCACACGAGAACTCCAAAGTCGACTAAAACCGCTAATCTATATAGAAATTCGCATACATTTCCCACATACTAAAAGCTAGAGGTTAAGTCTCGATTCAATCTAGCTTAATTAAAATTACATTATGTACGTTCGTCTGGTCTTATTTAAAACCTCATCTAAGTAACGGTATTAAATAGCTTAGTGGTTTAATTCGCACGTACGGTGTGTGTTCAGAAGGTTTCCCTATTTCACTTTGAATTTTCAAAGGACTCGAGTTTGGTAATTTCACTCTATACTGTCTGATGTGTTATTCAGTAGCTGAAATGACATATTCATGTTTTCTCTACTTATGACTCTTCCGTCTCTGTGACTACTGACATTTGCCGAGATACGAGTATGAAGGAGAATGTAGATCGATTTAAATTACGTTTTTAATACATTATTGTGGTGGCAATCTAACTCTACTCCAAAAATAAGTGATAATTGTAATATTTAAATAATTATAGTTATACATATAATATGTATTAAGGATAGAATTACTTACATTATTTATCCCTTTTTAGTTTTGGTCGTTTGTGTTTTTTTGAAGTCGGTTAAATATTTTTTTTAGAAGCTACTTGGCGAATTCTATAAATAGTATAAACAAACTTATAAATTTTGTCCAATAGTATGTCAATATGTTCTTTCCAATTACAGAGTTTGTCGAGAGTTACACCTAGAAATTTTACTGAGTCTACATTTTCTATTTTATTATTCTCATAATTTATATCAGATTTTATGTCATTAACTTTGAATTTAGCTTTAAAATTAATATATTTCGTTTTACTAACATTAAGTTTTGTTGGGGATGTAAGGGAGCGGCCTATTATCTTTTCGCTCCAAGCCAACCTCACCTGCCCGTGGTGCATCCTGCCGAACAACAGACGAGGCGCTGGCAACCGACTGGTGGCGGTATAACCATCACAATTGAAGGCGTAGCTAAATACCACAGGCTGATGACGGGCAACAGCGTCACCGGAGCGAGAACCTACGCCCTGCGATCGCCAACCCGCCTGCCCAGCGTGGCGATTATGGGTATATCCTCCAGATGTTTGCCCTAAGTGGTGAACAACTGGAGAAGGCCTATGTCCAGCAGTGGACTGTAATAGGCTGATGATGATGATGATGATGATGAACATTAAGTTTTAAGTTATTGTTTTGAAGCCAATTGATAACGTTCTTTAAATTACGTTTGCAATAATGAGATTTAACTCGTAAGTAGGCTTTATCGCACTTTTAGGAATAGGATAGACTTTTGACTCTAGGTGGGGACATATAATGAACCTAGGGGTGAGAGCCTTCCGCTACCCCAAGCCCAACAGTCGGGTGATAATGTCAAGGCCGCCTTGGTAGTCATTTAGAAAACAACAAACTGTTGATGATGATAAGCGGTTACCCATTTTGTAGTGACCCTGTCTCCTGAATCAAGGTATTCTTATCAAATATTAAAGTTATGCTCATTGTGTTTGTTCTGTATCTGGGTGTTAATATTGTACCTACCTAAGTACATGGTTACTTCGTGGATTTCCATAACATGTACTTTTAAGCTACTTTTTTTAGTCATTAGGAATCGGGTCAATGATATCCCATGTTTAATTATTTATGTCCTTGCGCTGCTGGTTACAAGATGGCAGTTTCTTGTGTTTAAGGTCATAACACCAGCCCTGTTCTCACTACTCTAGCCTAAACTTTTTCATTTCTTGTGCAGATAAGCAACATACGGCCGATAGTGCAAAACCCTCAGTTTAAGAAGCTGTTAGACCTGTTTCTGGACAACAACAGCTTATCATCTGTCAAGGAGCTAGAGGGCTCAGAGTGGTTTACTAACTTCCGCATCCTGAGTTTGAGAGGAAATAAGCTAAAACAGGTAGATATATAGGTCAACTAGATACTTAAGTATTCCGTTTACATTACAAGTTTCAGATTCAATTATCTGAACTAAAATACATTCAGAATTTTTATCAGTATTTGATTAAACATTCTTTAAATGTCATTCGTAATTTCTGTTACTGTTGTATACCAAATACGAGTATTGTTTTAATGTCAAGTCTAGTCGTTTACTTAAAGATAATAGATTTATGCATTATCATCATCATCAGCCTATATCAGCCTGCATGCCTAACTTGAAAGGTTATAAAAATAATTTGACTGACCCGGTGGCACAATTGAAGCGAACCCTGCCATCTGAACCAAGGGCTAGTGGTGGGTTCGATCCCCACCCGTGACAAACATTTGTGGTGGTTCCGTGTCTGGGTGTTTATATTTGTTGTATTTCCGATATCCATAACACAAGCGCATTACTTAGGGATCTGAGTAATGTACCCATGTGATGGTGTCTTGATATGAATAGTAATTATATATGAAGTTAATTTCAAAAACTTATGATACGTAGACAATGTTTCTTGTAATCACAACCTCTGTATCCTCCGAAATCGAAAAATATATGATATTGGTACAAGTCTAAAAAGCACAAGAAAGTCACTTTTCTTCTACCATGTACAAAATGTCACTTCTATCTTAAAAATATCATTATTATCGTCACTTCAGACATTATTCATTTTTAAATTATGCTATATTGAAGTTAATTTTATGCCCTCATCAATTTATTATCCAATGATTTTCCTGAAAATATAATACTTTCCCCAGATTCCTGTATACGCGTTCGACAAAGCTTTCCAAGTGAACAACGATATAGGGCAAGTGTACTTAGGAGACAACCCTTGGAGATGTGATTGTCACTTCATCCCTCGCTTCCAAGGACTACTGTTGAAGTACAAGAGAGTAATAAAGGATCTAGCGGACATCAGGTGCTCGAGATCGAATGATAAGGAGACGTCTTTTGTGCAGGTAATAGCTTAGAATAGTAAGTATTTCTTTACTATTTGAAGTGACTGACTCGATGGCTCATTTGGTAGTGACCTCTGCCCTCTGAGCCAAGGGTCGTGGGTTCGATTCCCGCACAGTACAAACATTTGTGTTAATTAACATGTCTGTTTGTATTGGTCTGAGTGTTTTCTATGTATAATATGTATTTATTTACAAAAAAAAATGCATCTAAGTAAGTTTAACAGTTGTCTAGTACCTATAGTACAAGCTTCGGCTTAGATTGGGGTTAGACGGCGCTGTGTGGCCCAGCGTGGCATGTCTTGGGTTATTTATTAAGTATTATTTATTTATTATGTGAATTCAATTAAAAGAAATGAAATATTATAGTGGTGACGATAGATGCTATAGCTTCCTCATCATCAGCATCATCCACCTATCGCAGTCCACTGCTGGACATAAGCCTCTCCAGTTCGCCACTTTGGGCAACCTGAGCTTTACCCATAATCAATTGGTTTTGTTTGATTTTGTATGTTATTTGATGACTGTCAGAAAGAACAATTAGGTATTATTAGTATCGAACTTATTTGAGAAATCATGTTTTTTTTGCAAATTGAGAACGCATTGGGAAATTACAAGAGTTTAAAATTAATAAATAAATTATACTTATTATAGCATAGAATGCTATATTATTTATAACATACCTACTTAAGTTGTTATGAAACATAGACACAATGGTTTATAGCCATCCAACAAACTTTGTACGAAGATTGTTGAATGCTTTATAAATGGGAGACATACAAAACACCACACGTAATATCTTCACATGTAAGTAAACAAAAAGCGTGACGTGACGCTTATACGTGGCACTTTGTATGCGTTTTTGGGCGAGTTCATATTTGAGTTGTTATTAGGATAGGATTAGGGGACTTTTTGCGTTAACGGAAATTTTTTTTCACCAATGTTTTTATGATTTCGTGACGGATCAATCTCTACCAAAAAAATATCATCATGCTTATAAGTAGCGGAATCCTGAATAGCACACACCTAGTTTCGGCGAAGTATTTTAATAAATAGTTTTGTTACTATTATTGTTATTGTGTACGAGAGTTTCCTGACTTATCTACCTACTTGACCAATACTTATCCCACACATGGCATCAATAAAGCTTAAGTAATGAGAGCCAAAAGTCCCAACTTTTTCACACGGCCACTTGAAAGGTTTAACTAAACATCTGGTAACGATAAAATAACAAGGCAAATTGCTCAAAATTTATTGAAACTATTGTTTATAATACTACCTGCTCAGGGTCTTTACACAAGCAATTCATTTTTTGTTCACTATCGTTTGATTGTTTATTTTTTTTTGTATGTTGTGTGTTATATGTAAATGGTTTTGCCAATAAAACTTTTTTCTTTCTTTCTTTCTTTCAATTCACGAAATAAAAACTAGAAAGCTGACAGGAAAAAGATAAATTATCCGCAACATGTGCGAAACAGACCACAACAAATCTTTTTCTTTTAAATTTTATTGACTGCAATTGAAAGTACGAGCCCCTATGCAAAATAGTTCGTCTAGTATGAAAAATAGGATAATATAAAATAATGTGAAGAGTATTTGGGTAAAGTAATTAAGAAAGTTAAGAAGTATGATAACCACAATTTGAGTAACATTCCAAAGTTTATTTATACGTATCTTAAAATCTTTCAAGACCTTACATAACATAAATTAATAAAAAAATATATTGAAACACATGTCGCAAAAAAGTTCGTCTACCACTTAGTTGTGTTGCCTTTGCTTTAAAAAAAATAAATTTGAAATAAGGGAAAAAAATATTTAACTCCATGATAGACGAACTCTTTTGCATCGATTAACAACTAGATGAACTATTTTGCTTTCCTTTTGATCGACCTAAAAGCAATATATATCTTAAATTAAAAGGCTGAAATAGTTTATTGCTTCAACATTAAATAGTGAATAAGTAACCAAACATGAGATGGTATACTAGTTATTCTGTTTACTTAACTGTACATCATCGGGGCTTGTAATATCGTCAAACAATACTTTATCAATATGTACATAAACAGTATGTACCATGTATAATAAAACAGTAAAAAAGTATGTATTGAAGTTTTTTCATAAAGAATATATTTTAATAATAAGTACCTAATAGAACTAAGTCTGGAATAAAATCTTCGTAATACTAGGTAATAAGTATTTTTTTTTCGTTCATTGAAGTCGCATTCTTCGTGATTGAAAAACAAAATACCTAGTTCTCTATAACGTAACATTAAATATGAATCAGATAGGTATTAGGTAGGTCTGGCGCTGGTGATTGTATGTAACAGTATTACGAAATGCCAAGTTTACAATAAAATGGTTCCAGTCAGCATTCCAGACATAAGAAATGCTGCAATCACAGGGTTATTATTACTTACCCACTTCACTCGTGCCTACATAACACACGTTGCTTCTAACGTGAGACATAATTAGAACTGTTAATTTGCAAATTATATATATATTCCCATTGTTGCTGTAATCGATTTGTATTAATTTTGAAAATTGCGAAATTTTTAGAAATTACATACCTTTACTTAATGGTTTTTTTCCCGCATGGAAACTAGTGTTTCGATAGTAAAATCGATTTAAAATTGTTATTTTTACTAAATTGCAAAAACGGCCGATTTACATTGGGTTGTAGTCCGGCCGCGGTGTAAGTACGATAGTTCATTGCACCGCAAGTTGAGCGATCAGTTTACGTCTACTTATTTTATATAGAAAAATCCATTATAAAGATGATGTTATTTTTAAATATTGGTAGAAAATTTACATTTTTAATTTTAATGCTCTACCTACCTACATAAATACTGGTAGCGAATCTTTTGGCTGTTGGAAAACAACAATTAAAAAGTAACCTACATACCTACCTCTACGTTCTACTGCTTTCCAGGTGAGCTCCAATTTCATTACATTTTAATGAGATACCTCGATTAACCCATAGAACCAATGTAATTTGACATTTCGGAGACCTTACGCTACACTAGCACCTCTGGTGGCGAATTCACACGCGATAGCTCACATTGCTTCAGTTCGATAAAAACATCCGGTGTAAGGTGTAGGTATTATAGGTCTAAGTGTTGGTCTAGCTAGAACAATCAATATACTTGCTAGCCTAGTTACGTAAATGTGTTTACTTGCTAGATCGGATGAAATCCGATCCACTGGTTGTTTTTATTTAAAAACTAGCTGTGCCAGCGGCGTCGCACGCGTGGATATCGGGTTTCAAAACTAACGGACTTCCATAAAATGATGCCCAAATCTTAAGTTAGACCTCTAGCAATACATTGGTGAAAACCACATTCAATTTCATGCAGTACTTTTTGCGTGATGCTCAATCAAACATTCAGATACCTAAATAAAAAAAAATTAAACCGACTTCAAAAAAAACACTAACGACCAAAACTAAAAAGCGATAAATAACGTAAGTAATTCTATCCTTAATACATAATTATTTAAATATAACAATTATCACTTATTTTTGAAGTCGGTGCCAGCCTCTCGGTACCTAACGTAGACTGTTGTTGTATGACGCGCGCGGCTGGCAAATCCACACGACAATATACATTTATTTGTTTGGCTGGCACCGACTTCAAAAATAAGTGATAATTGTTATATTTAAATAATTATGTATTAAGGATAGAATTACTTACGTTATTTATCGCTTTTTAGTTTTGGTCGTTAGTGTTTTTTTTGAAGTCGGTTTAATTTTTTTTAAAAAAATAATTTTATTTCTCTATTTTTAGTTGCGTTAATGTGCTGTGACCTTGAATAAAGGTTAATTAATGTCCTTAAGAGTTTTACTTAGGAATGAAAATATTTTGCTTTAAGTCAAGTGAAGACTTTGCGATCTAGAATCAAGCAAATCACTTACCAAATCACCTGCCCTATTAGCCTTGCATAAGTACATACTACTACCTAGTTTAATATCGACCAAAGTCAGTACTGTCCCCTAACTCCTAACCGTTAAGGAGTTCTGTGGCTTCATCATCAGCACCAGATGTTGACGCCCGGAAGCATATACCTGAGTAAAATATGATTACGTAACAAAAACACCATATGAGCATACAATTTTCGGTTGATGCCCTCAATTTCTCCAGGATCCCATCATCAGATCCTGACTTGGTGATAATGGGACCACCTCGGAAGTGTCCTCTATCGAACTGTCGAAAAATTTTTGAAATCCATTCATAATTGACGGAGATATCGGTGAACATACATTAAAAAAAAAAATATTATACATAGAGACGAATTGAGAACCTCCTCCTTTTTCAAAGTCGGTTAAAAATTCTCCCGTTTTCCCAACACTTCCCTTCACTGCTCTGCTCCTATTGATTGTAGCGTGATGAAACGTATCATATAACCTGCACAGGAGTATGATGAATAATTGTACCAAGTTTCGTTAAAACCCGTTGAGTAGGTAATTTTTGTTTCTATAACGAACATACAGACAGACAGAAAGACAGACGGACAGACAGACAGTCAGATAAAAATTTTACTGATTGCATTTTTGGCATCAGTATCGATCACTAATCACCCCCTGATACTTTTTTTGTAAATATATTTTTAAAGCTGAAACGCCTGTGCAAAACTATCTACCTATACCTACTTCACTTAAAAATAAATACTTATAACTACTTTAATTAATAAAAGTACGCTTAATAATTTTTAATTTGAACGAATATTTTACTATATAACAACAAAAGAAATTCAAATTTAAAACTATTTAAACACTAAAAGTCGCGCTGATAAGCACGGTTTCTCAATATCAATTATTGTCTGTCAATAAGGTCGATCGCTCTGAACGCATCAACAGCCAAGCTCTCGGACCTCCCGCCTTTTTATACCCTACCGCCGCCGCGACCCGTGTCGAGCGCGGCAACCGTTACACAAAAATAATCCTTATAGCATTATTCAGTATTCACGTGCGACGGCGCGATGGCTTATTTCATGTATAAGTTTGGTGTTTCTATACCGATTTCTATGGTTCTTTTTTTATTGAATAGGTAATAATGATAACTTTTTTAAATTAGGGATGAATGAGAGTATTATAAACGTAAGAGTAAACAAATATAATCAGAATGCTCCGAACTGCTAAGCTATCAGGAGTTACACGTGTTATTGTGAGTCAACCATAAAAGATAGACATATGCTGTTGCGGGATATTTTTTAGTCAATTTTATGTAAAATATTTCTGTCATACATAATTTCTATGTAACTTTAACCATTAAGGCTGCACACGCGACGGAAGCTTAAAAAATGGAGTAACTTCTCCCGTTTTCCCAACATTTCCCTTCACTACTCTGCTCCTATTGATCGTAGCGTAATGAAAAGTATACTATAACCTGCCCAGAAGTATGAAGAATAATTGTACCAAGTTTCGTTAAAATCCGTCGAGTAGTTTTTGTTTCTATAAGGAACATACAGACAGACAGACAGACAGACAGACAGACAGACAGACAGACAGACAAAAATTTTACTGATTGCATTTTTGGCATCAGTATCGATCACTAATCACCCCCTGATAGTTATTTTGAAAATATATTTCATGTACAGAATTGACCTCTCTACAGATTTATTATAAGTATAGATAATGAATATTTACATTGGTTAAAATCTTTAATCAGGTCATAGGTACCTACCTTCACGTAATACCTGCAAATTGCTATGCGATAAACAAACGTTGATCATGATGAAATTATTAATTCTAATTTAATAGAGTTATAACTTAGAATAATATTATTCTAAGGTTATAGGTAAACAATTTTCTTAGTCGATTGATATGGAAAACAAAAAACAAACTAACCTATAGACTATAGAATGCTCTTTTGAAAGTAAAAGACTTTCAAGGGAAAACTTTTCTTTGTTTCACCAGTACGTAGGTACTCAAGTTCGGTCCTTTGTAAATAAAATACTCTGAATAACGTAGGTTCACTGTTCCGTTTGTATTTAAATTGGTACCTGCAAGGAATGTTGAATTTGTCTCGTTCCTCTTTTACAATGTACCTACATGTTAGTTATGCTAACTATTTATTTTTACGTGTATTTTACGTGTAAAGAGGTCTTTACACGTAAAAGACGTAGTTAGTTAACTGTTACTTTAAAAGTACCTAGTTATTTAAATTTATTTCCCATAAGAACTTAAAATGTTACCAATTTAGTAAACATCCATTATTATTACCGTTTGGTAAAGACTTTTTTCGTGATCATGTCAAATACCTACGCCTTCAGAAAAAGGAGGAAATTCTCAATTCGACTGGATAATATTGTTTTGTTATTATGTATGTTACCAGATTTTTATCTCCTCAGGATGGTGAATTGATTTGGATAATTCTTTTTTGTTTGAAAAGGTGTAGATAAGATCTTCCTTATTGGTCCCATTGTCATCATTTTTAATTCGGTTTTTTATTATAGTTTTCATTTATTGTTAAATATATGTCCTGATGGACAGCAAAACAAATTAGTTTAATAAAAATATTATAATGTAATAGACATTAGGTATATTAGTACCTATATTACCTACGCCGATAATAAGTCAACCCGATTATAGTTATGATTATGACCGTGAAATCTTAAAACAACATTATACTTATATACCTAGGCATCTGTAAATATGAGCATTTTATACCTAAATTATCTTCAAAATTATCTGGTTGATTGCGAATTACTTAACTAAGACATAAGAGTAGGTACATACCGAATCCGGGATACCTTTCAAATGTTCAACAAATTGATTTCATTATTGACAACCGTTAAGACCTTTTTAGACTACGCGCTCGACTCTTTGACAAATGGAAACCAGTAAATAACGTTTATTAATTAAGTACGTTTAGTTGATTAATCTAGTTAATGATTTTCACATTATTAACATCAAAGATATTTGTACATGTATAGGACTACGCGTGTGTTTTAGTGGCAAAATGGCTTAGATTCGTTAGGACCTAATAGGTACCTACAGTCAGCTGCAGATACATGTTAGCATTCTAAGTAGTCAAAATGATCTGAAGAACATTAAGTTCAATTTATTACCTATTGGCATACAAGGTATATAGGTATGTATGTATTCAAATTGCTGTTAGCACTCGAGAACGGTCAAACTTATCTTAGCTATCGGTTGTCATTATTAAAAAAATTACCTCCGGGTCGTGTTTCTGCCGATGATGCCAGTGAGTAGGGTTTCCGAAATGTGGGGCGAGTACCAAATCGGCAGCCGGGATTAGGATGGGCAATGCGAGTGTGAATATATTACCCCTGTTGGCGCAGGCATACCTAACCCGAAAAGAAAACATTACCTACCCTCACGAAGGTAACCTGAACCTTCATTCAACGAGATAGTATTATGTTTTACTGGTCGTCCCAATTACATTCAAATTTACATATGCCTGCTTATTTCATCAGCCCCACCACCAAAATCGAAAACGATCGTTCGCCGAACGGATCGCGTACCTACTTTTGCACCATACCTAAGGCTAGAAACTGTGCTCGACCGACGGTCGGCGCTGACCATCGGTCGAGCACTGTTTCCAGCCTTTGTCTCTCCCATTTGTCCCTCTCGTGTTCGAATATACGAACTAAAATTCGAATATATGAATTAAATGAATGAAAATCGACTTTGACGAATGTATGGTGCAAAAGTACGCGATCCGTTCAACGAACGATTGTTTTTGATGTTGGTGGATAATTAAGTGGTAAAATTCAAACAACGTACTCCATGCTCATAGCAAAATATTGGCTCATTTGAATTACCTACAATACACAGTAAATTCAATCTTATCCATACTAATATTACAAATGCTAATTGTCTGTTTATGTACCTATCTATCAGCATAATTTAATTCCTAAACGTTTGCTAAAATAACGGAAATGTTATTTATTAGGTTTGCAATCCTATCTCTATATCCCATTTATAATATCCGTACCTACATTAGTACGTTGCAATTTTCATTAAAAAATCACTATGCTCTGTAAACTACCTACTTAGCGGTTATTACTGGCATTAGCCAGGCACTAAGGGCATATAAAAGCAAACTTTATATACCGATATAATATGCATAACCATGCGTTCTCATTAATAAACCATACGGACAATACCGCGTGCAAAAGCTAGTCTTCTGTAAAGCTTTTAGTCCGAATTGTGAATTCGAATTTCAGGGGATTACACAAAAATCCGACGCAATTACGTTGTGGCATGGTATCTAGTAGGTACGTAGATACATACCTACATTCCCGAATAAAGATATTAATTGTAACAATCAATGGCGGAAAATGCTTTTGATATTTGATTGAATTTACATTTGGAATGGCGTTTCATTCATTTCATTATTATTTTTTATTAATAGCAACCGACATCTTCACGAGATTCATTGCTGCCTATCGATTGGAAATTAACAAAGTTACCATTTACCTCTGGCGTTTATAGTTGTTTATCCATCGTAGATTACTTGGAGACCAAAGTTTACGGTAAGACAACTTGTCGTGTTCGGGTACAAGGAAAGTTGTCCATGCAACGCTCCGACGCTGGACATCCGATTGATTCTACAAGTTTAGCAATTTAATGAACTTCAGAGCATAAAATAACACAAAATTTATTAGGTATAAACACTATAACTCATTAGGTACCTACCTATATGATCAAAGAAAGCAATAAAATCGCCCTGCCATTTTTTCCGTCCAACTGTTTTCCAAAAGAAATAAAGAATCGTTCCTACATTTTGTTACTTCATAAATGAGATAGGCCAATAAATTATTGACCAAGTTCATAAAACCGTCTTTAGATAGGTACAAAAGACAAAAGATCTTAAGTTATTTCATCATCAGCCCGTATCAGTCCACTGCCGGACATAGGCCTCTCCTAATGTTCGCCATCTATGTCGATTTTGGGCTTCTCACATCCAGCACTTGCCCGCCGTCCTGCACAAATCGTCACTCCACCTGGCTTGAGGGCGTCCTACATTACGTTTGCCGATACGCGGTCTCCACTCCAGAACTCGTTTACCCCAACGGTTATCGGTTCTGCGGCTGATGTGGCCAGCCCACTGCCACTTCTACTAATTCGGTGAGTTATGTCGGATCACCTCATTTCGGATCCGATCCCGCAGAGAGACTAGGTTAAGACTAAGTTATTTATTTACATAATTGAGTAGATATAATTACTTCTAATAATAATTTCCAATCTCTAGCTCCCAAAATTGCTTTAGGGTATCAACACAATAGGGATTTAAATAACAAAGTACGTACCTATTACCTACGTAAATTTATTATTGTTGGAAAAAAAACGATCTAAAGCGAACGCCTCGAGCAATGGAAATAAGTTCGTAGGTGTAAGATAAGATAATATTGTGAATTTTTTGCTTCTTGAACAATAAATTATGATCGGTGTAAATTCAACTCCACCCCAAATTCTAAACATACGTAGTACGAGTAGATATAACAGATATTTATAGCTTAGTTACGTCATAAGGAATGAATCTTTCTAGTAGAATCTTGTAGCATCCTGATAGATACAGGCATACATACTATTTACACGATTGTTCTTCTTACGGGGCAGCGCAGACGGCACACTTTTTGTGCGATAGAGTCTGCGTCTGAGACATTTAAAAAGAGCGTCTAGGTCTGCCGACAGAATGATCGAAGATGTGCGTCGTGTGCGTTGAGTCTGTGAAATATCCGCTACAGATTTTTGCGCGCTGTGTGCGTTACTGCATATAATTGCAAAAAAGTGCGTCACGGCACGGATAGGTAGTCGTCTGCGCTGCCCCTTAATATACCAAAATTCCGCTAATACAAATAAGTAGCGGATCTATAAAATTTTAATTAAAATCTAAGTGATGTTTATAGATCTACATAGGTATGTACTACAAACAAATAAAATTTAAATTCCTAGAGGCTTTAGATTACGTAGAACAATTTATCTACTAGGTTTATAATAGCTTTCAAGTTCATTAAAATTAATAGCATACCTAAGTAACACAACTACATTTACACAAAAAATTAGACAGCGTTTCGTTTAATTTACATGCTACCGAAGTCTCATTACTTTTGGCATATTACGTGGTTGGATAAATTTCAAATTAAATTCTGCTTCTAAACAGAATGCTGTATTTACCTACAGAGAGGAATTCTTGTGCCCGGTGACCGCTCTTTATAAAGACCTATCCTTTATCCTTTTAAGCTCACAATTAACCTTAGGTGCAGCGCAGACGGCACACTTTTTGTGCGATAGAGTCTGCGTCTGAGACATTTAAAAAGAGCGTCTAGGTCTGCCGACAGAATGATCGAAGATGTGCGTCGTGTGCGTTGAGTCTGTAAAATAATCGCGACAGATTTTTGCGCGTCGTGTGAGTTACTGCATATAATTACAAAAAAAGTGCGTCACGGATAGTCTGTCGTCTGCGCTGCCCCTTAGTGTAGCCACCACGTAACGTGGTATTATGTCACCGTAAAATCGTAAAGACCGTTAGATTATGATATATATCGTGAGATTGTAAACTTTCGAAAGATTATGAACTGTAACATAATGCACACACATTTTAACTATTATTTTTCGCTAGACTGTAGGTAATCAATCGATATGAAATTCTTAAATTAAAATCTGTCACGCGTTAAATGATTTTTTCAAGAGAGAGCGGATGCCATTCGGCAATGTCGGTTCCATATAAAATAGAACTAAAGTAAAATATGATTTTATTGAATTATCGAGCTTTCTTTGTTTCAGATAAGCACCATGCCCCTTGGAAACGTGTGTGGCAAAACCGAAATGGACATGCCAATAAGTAATATCAACATAGTAAATCTGGTGCTACTAATGCTTATAGTATTGGTGATAGGAAAGTTTACATATGACTGGCGCCATTTTAAAGCTACGGGAAAATTGCCGTGGCTCTCTTCTATATTGCCATAAACATTTGTTACTGAATTAAAATCTGAAAATCACACGCAAGTAACCTTTAGTTTTCCTTCTTGAGTTTTTATGACTATACCTATATGGAGCGGAGCGGAGCCGATGCCGACAGCATTAGGAGCCGTCACGATCCTCAAAAGTGAGGGAACGATGGAAAAGACTTGGAAGATCCGAAGTTAACGTAAGTAAGATGATGGACCAGAAGTTGGTTAATTATATAAAAATATATTCATCCTTTTTAAAGAAAGGTAAGATGTTACAAAAATCAGCTAAACCTTGGCTAAACCTGAGATTTATATATTTTAGCTACTTACCTACTTGCAAAATTAAACTTCATACTACATTATGGCTTATTGACTTTTGCGTTAAGTTAAAACATTATTATTAAAACAAACCAAGGTACGTTTATTCCCAGGTGATAAAGATGGGCGGGTATATAACTACTTAGTTAAAACAATAAATAAATGGAAAAATAACATTTATTGAATAAAATTACAGGTATTATAACCTACATTCTTAAACAATACTAGCAAATTACTAATGTTTAAAACACATTTTGGTAATGGAGTAACAGTTCGGTTTTGTTAAGGCATAATGTGAGTTTCATCTGATTTCTCAAATCTGCTTTAAAATTATTATGACACTGATCTCAATAAACGTTAGCCGTAACGTTCCGCCGGGTCCTACGCTACATGGCGTGTACGTTGCGCTCCTGCGGGAACTCAACTTTCAGCCTCGTATTCAGAACACTTCCCCGGGGCTAAACAAAATTACTGTTCCGCGCGCATTTGGAAACTTTTTTCTTTTTGGCACCACATAGACTTGTGCATAGGCCACATACAAGTATAGTGAGCATAGCAAATGGTAGAGAAACAATTAGAATTCCGAAACTACTAATGTCACCATTTGAATAACGTTTATTCAAAGTTTCTGAATACGAGCGGAAATAGGGCTTGTGAATAGCCCTGCAAAAACGAAATCGAATTAGAAAATCTAAAAGAGCTTGACAGTAAAAAACCTTAGTTATCGAATTCGATAACGTATCCGAAGTATTGTGAACAGGGGGGCAGGCCAGGACGCTTTTAGCACCGAGAAAGGTTTGCACGCTTGGCTAACGTTTAGTGTAATCTGCGCCTTAATCCACATAACACAACACATAATTAATAAACAATAATCATTTCAAACCTATTTTTTCTAAGGTATGATACATAAAACGAGATAGGTTGTCTACATTAGATTTCAAATGTTAGAATTAACACAAATTATAAACACAATTTACAATGACTGAATCATTTTAGATTGGGAATTCATAATTTAAATGGTATAGTAAGCCAATTACAACCATACATAATTATTTTAGGCACAGTAATATTTAAAGTTCAGGTATTAATTCAACACGCGTATAATAGTAGACCAGGTACAATGTTAATTAAAATTCAATTCCAGTAAGTTCCTTTATGCTTTTGATAAGCCTTGCGTTGCCATCCTTATAGTCGACTGGTTGCGCGTTCATTACCGTAGTTTTCAGTCTGGTTTCATCCTGTAAAGAAGAAGTTCAATTTAACTATTTTTACCAATCTATTTCTGTAATTTTAATGTTTAAAGTGTGTTTAAAGATGCTTCCTCACTACAATGAGGTCCTGTGTACAATGTAACAAACATTATAATGTTTGTTCCACAATAAAATCTTTTTATGAAGTTAATTTTCTCGAAAAATAAATTGAGCTTAATAGACACAAAAAGTGAAGTGCTAAGCCTAACCTTCAAAATCATAGCCTGTGATTAAGATAAAATTGAACTTAAGGTTTAATATTACGAGAACATACTCGCTTTCTGCGATTAACGGGGTTTCAAATGCAAGTATTTATTTATTTCTTTCCAGATAGAATTGATAGTCGTTTCTTGGCCAAATTCGAACATTGAGGTAGTCCTATTTATTCAACATGCGGTGAGAGGCTTCCGCTCTCCTCTCAGTCCGGTGAGGATAAGAAAGCCGCATTGGCTATCACCATACTCCTATAGGGAAAAAAACGTAAGAGAAGGTAAGAGCCTTTCGCTCCCCCGCAGTCCGCTGCTGAAACCAAGGACTTTGCTATCATCATTCTATGTATAATATGTATTTATTTACAAAAAAAAAAATGTATCTAAGTAAGTTTATCAGTTGTCTAGTACCCATAGTACAAGCTTCGGCTTAGTTTGGGGCTAGGTGGCGTTGTGTGGCCCAGCGTGGCATGTCTTGGGTTATGTATTATTTATTTATTATTTATCATTATATTAAAAAAAAAAAGAACAATATGTATTCTTACGCTATAAGTCTCCATCTTGGTCCTGAACTTGAAGACGAACGTCCTGAACTTGACGTCCTCAAAGAGCTGCGCGTACGCGTTCTTGTCGTAGTCGAACAGCTGGCCGACCTCGGCCGCCGACCGGCCCAGCATCGCCTCCGCCGCCTCGTTGAACGCCGTGATGCGCTGGTCGCCGGTCGGATCCGACACGTTCGCCTGCAACAGGAACGCAATTAAATAAACTATTTTTTAACATACTAGCCAAACCGCCCTCGCTTCGCTTCGGGTTGTTCAGGCCCTTTTTAATTTTAATGGTTCCGCGAACTCCTGCTTCTGTGGATACGCAAGCTGTGCATCGCTGGCGTATCCACAGAAGCAGGATGCACGCTTGCCAGGCGGGTTGGTGACCACAGCAGGTTTTATTTGTACCCAGATAAACAATCCTGTCTTTATCCTGATATTCAGTATGCATGGGTTACAAAAACCGAATTGATATACGCCAACCACCTGCACTATGGAGGACTTTCAACAGGCCACTGACACTGTATTTCAGTTGCTAAGTTTTGGTCGGGATATGTGTGATTTAATTTTATTTAGAGAATAAATAAATAAATCATCATCAGCAGCCTATTGCAGTCCACAGCTGGACTTGCCTCTCCAGTTGTTCACCAACTTAGGGCAAACATCTGGTGGATATACCCATAATCGTCACGCTTGGCAGGCGGGTTGGCGATCGCAGGGAGTAGCTTCTGGCGTCTATAAAGTAAAATAAAAAGAGTTATCATGGACATGAAGACGAAGTAATCTTAACTAATATTATAAAGCTGAAGAGTTTGTTTGTTTGAACGCGCTAATCTCGGGAACTTCTGGTCCGAATTGAAAAATTCTTTTTGTGTTGAATAGACCATTTATCGAGGAAGGCTTTAGGCTATATAACATATAACATATAACATCACGCTGCAACTATTAGGAGCGAAGAAATAATGGAAAATGTAAAAAAAAAACGGGGAAAAAATAACTATTCCACGCAGACGAAGTCGCGAGCACAGCTAGTATAAGTATAAAACCAACACACCCCCAAAAGCAGCCGATGCTTGTAGTTCGGGTACTCCCTATTGCACTTCTCGCATCTGAACAGGCCGTTCTCCTGGTCGACCAGCTTCTTGTTGCACTGGTCCTGCGGGCAGGCCTTGTAGACGGCGTTGTCGCTGAACGTGAAGGTGAGCACGCCGAGCAGGCTGTAGTAGTCGCCCTTCTCCCCAGAGCCCAGCTGGCGCGATTCCGCGTCCGCGAACGTCAGCCACTCGTTGCTGCCGCCCGAGTACATGCCCGATCTGAACGAGAAGGCATTATTATAATTAATAAATAATAAAAATTCTTTATTTTCTTCACAATCTATCGGTTATATAAAGTTTTGTCAATACATAATTAATTATCTGAGCTATTATTTATAGTGAACTAGATAAACACAACGCATATATACAAATCTGTTGTGTGCCCGTTCACACACTTACACTTATGCAATTTCACTAGACAGTAACAAAATTTAAACAATTATTGTCCCCTGCACACTCACAAGCTAGACCGCGAGAGAGAGACAGGCAGACTTTTCATGATGCGCACGCAGTACGTCGCGCCGTGCGCTAATTCACATACACTAGGGTAAAATATAGTGTGTTGAATGTGCCAGTTTTAGGTAAAATAATAGTGTGTTGAATGTGCCAGTTTTTAGTTAACCTACCTGTAATTTGAGATCGTCTAAGCTGAAATTGACTGAGACGACACCGTCCCATAGAACGAGGGCCGACTAGCCGTGACGGCGGCGTCGCACACGTGGATATCGGGTTTCAAAAATAACGGACTTCCATAAAATACCTATCTATACCTATACCTAGTGCCTTAATTTTAAGTTAGACCTCTAGCAATACATTGGTGAATCATACATACAGATAAAAATGTCTCCTGTTTTCCCAACATTTCCCTTCATTGCTCTGCTCCTATTGATCGCAGCATAATGAAAAGTATAGTATACTAAAACTGCCCAGGAGTATGAAGTATAATTGTACCAAGTTTCGTTAAAATCCGTTCAGTAGTTTTTGTTTCTATAACAAACAGACAGACAGACAGACAAAAATTTTACTGATTGCATTTTTGGCATCAGTATCGATCACTAATCACCCCCTGATAGCTATTTTGAAAAAATATTTCATGTACTTTCTACAGATTTATTATAAGTATAGATAGATAGAAGATATAGATTAGTTGGCAGATACAACATAGTTCACCGGATAATCGGTGTAAAATTTGCACCGTGGTCGGTGATAGGTCACCCAAAGCTGGCGATGGCCGAGTGTAACCTACTTGGCGGATATGTTGACAATCTCCATGTCGGCGCCGCCGTTGTCGTACCAGCCGCGCAGCTGGTGCGCCTCGGGCAGGTCCGGGTTGAGCCGCAGCATGGTGCTGGCCAGGCACGACAGCGACTTGCTGCCGTTGAACTCCGTCAGGCGGGCGCCCTGGGAAACAAATAATAATATTATATTAGTAGCTGATGCCTGCGGGGATGTAAGGTAGCGAACTATCAACTTTTCGCTCCAAGCCATCCTCACCTGCCCGTGGTGCATCCTGCCGAACAACAAACGAGGCTCTGGCAAACCGACTGGTGGCGGTAAAACCATCACGATAGAAGGCATAGCGAAATACCACATACCGATGACGGGCAGCAGCGTCGCCGGAGCAAGAAGCTACGCCCTGCGATCGCCAACCCGCCTGCCCAGCGTGGCGATTATGGGTATATCCTCCGAAAGTTTGCCCTAGGTGGCGAACAACCGAACCTATGGCCAGCAGTGGACTGCAATAGGCTGATGATGATGATGATGCCTGCGACTTCGATCGCGTGGTTAGCCATGCAATCGAAGTCCACGCCTTTGATTTTAGATCACTCGGAAAATTATTATAATATGTATTTATAATCAGGAGAAACATTTTTGCTAAAGCGTCAATGCTATACAGTTTATAATGTAGCTGCTTTCTAAAAATTCAACATTATGATAGACTGAACAACTTTTACTAAGGGGCCATTCTAAAATGTCCTATATTAAGCTGAGCTATTTTGTTTAGATCAAATTTTTCTGTTTTCAACATCTGTTATAGACTAAAATTGCCTAGACTTATTAGCTACAAAACAAAAAGAGTTTCATTTAAATTAGTTTTGGAAATAAGAATGTGCAGACTCATTTTCAATTTATAACTTGTGAATGGGACTATGACTGCAAGATGTAATACCTTATATAATTGTATTTTTATGTGAAACGGAATATCCATGTTGTATCTGTCATAAACTGCATGAAAAATCTACATATGTATTTTGTTTACATACTTTGGCAATGATAACTGGATTGGTGCTGCCCTCAAACTTTTCAGCTTCAGTTCCCCACAATGTTAAACACACCTGTAAATAAATGCATGGTAAGATATATTATGGGATAATTTTGCAAAAGCAGTTTGCTTCTGGTCACTAATTTTTGAATATACTTTATAGGTGGCATAATTTTTGAGATTTTGCAACATTATTTAACATAGATAGCTAATACATACTGCTCCTCCAGAAGAATCCACTAGTGTGACTTCTCTCTTCTTGAGCAATTTCCCTGTACTCTTAGCTGTGAGTTCTTGCACATCATTCGCAGATTTACATACTCCAATAACATCTAAAACAATCACATGATAATATAATGATTCTATAAGAAAGTTGCAAAAGTGAAACTTAAAAAAAAAGAGTGCCTGATTCAAAGGAACAAAGATAAATCATGTATGAGCTATCAGGAAGATTGATATATTGAATAAAATATTTACCAATTATAGTATCTGGACTTTTGTCACCAATAGTATTGATGGGAACAAAATCATATTTGACTGTAGGCATAGAGGACGAATCCTCCATACATTCTGCAACTACTGTATCAGCGTTGAATGTCATCTCATAATCATTCTTCAGAGTTGTGAACTGTTTGTTAGCCGTTTTAAGTTGACAGCGACTGATGTAGTAAACTTTATCAACCTGTAAAATCATTTCATTGTTACCAGTTAGCTCATATAAAATTCAGGCAATGATGAATCATGATTAACATAAAAATAAACACAGAAGTTTCTATAGTTTTTAAGACTTTGAACAATGTCATACATTAAGTTATAATTTATAACTTAATGTATGACATAACTTATAAAGTACTTATTTGTTATACCTGTATCATATCATAGAATTTATCACATTCGTTTTTGAAAGCTGTAGCCCTAATCTCTCCACTGTCATCGCAGAGGTCCATACTGAATAATTTGCCTTCACCACGGGCGTTACTCCATGTTCGTATGGCAGACTTATTCATGACACGAGCTTTGATCACCCATCTAAAAATGAAAACACAATTAAAAAATTAAAAGTAGTCTCGTAATTTTGAAATCAGATTTACATATAAAAATACATGCCAAAAAGATGCAAAAGTTGTAACACTGTACAAGTTTATGCATATTAAATAAGTAAATAGCAAATAATTAAAGAAATATCCGACAACATTACATACATTGCTCCGATCCCAAGTATCTTACCACTTGTGTTATGGGTATCAAACCAATGAAGGTAGCAACAAAGAATAAGATTAAATACAAACACCCCATATTTGAAGTAAATAAGTTTGTCCTCTCTGTTACTTTACTCATTTAACTTGCTGGTTTCAATCTGTTACTGCCATCCAACCTTCAATTTTCTGCCCAAATGCATGATACAAACAGAATATTACCTATATCAGGAGACTAAATGGAATACAGAATATATACTTACTTATTTTGATAAGGGCTCAAGCTTGCAATGGGGTGAGTCATTTGTGATGATATACTCGTATTCAGTGATGTATTTAGCCCAATAGCGGGTGCGGGTTTTGATATGGCCATGGGTGTTGGAGCAGGCTTGGGCACCGGTTGGGCAGGCACGGCAGGAGCTGATCCAGCAGACTCTTCCGTCCATGTCTGTGGGTTGCCAAGTTTCTTACCAACATCTGTTCCAGCAGCCAAGATAGTGACATCCAATATTATCATTACTCTCCTGTAATTGTCAATATTACTATTAATTAAAGCTTTAAATAAATCTTGTTATACTAAAGATAGACTAGTCTTTTCAGCTCAGACAGTCAGGATAGAGGGGAACCAGCTGTATCAACTCTGGTCTGGAGTTGGCAGATATGCTTACTAGGGGGTTTAGTGGAGTCTCAGAATGCAACTGTGTCTTCTCAAGCTATTATGACCTGTTCATTGTACCCCACCACCGGCACTACACTATAAAGGATCTCTACCAGCCAACTGATATAGGTAGCTAAGTTATGGCCAGGACATCAGTGATGTTCTTTTCTTTATGAGTTTGTCTCTGTTTCAAAATGAAGAATAATAATATCAAATATATGACTTACTTTTCTCCTTTGCCAGTATTCTTCAAAAGTGATGTGACAAAGCGATCTATCTGTACAACTGAGTAGTCTGACAGTTCTCCAGTGATCAATTTATCATTTAGTTGTGTCGCCAGCATTGCAAAGCTGTGTGAATGTTTCCCATCAGATACGAGAAGCCTGAATCTTTCGTTGGCACCACTACCTTGGATTTTTTTGCTTCCCAGCACTTGCATGACAGGCTTGTCATAGTGGCCACCATTCATTATAATCTAAAACATGATTAGTCGTTTGGCTATAGTATTCTGTAGAATTATTCATATAAATATCATCTTCAAATTAATTTGTTCATTGTGCAGTATGTAAGTAATTTAATAAGTCTATACTTTTACAAATAAGGTCCAGCAAGATTTTACAATGTTTGATAGTAAGTAATATTCAATTTTATTGATGCATTGTTCTTTTCTTATAGGAATAATGGATGGAGATAATGATACACAAATTTTTCATATTGTAGCATAAGTCTTTAAAGTCGTAAGGCCCAGACTTCCAGACACAATAGATGAAACAATAGGAATTGGATCACATGAGAACATTGGGCCTTACGAGGTTAAGTAAAATACACAAATAAGCAATTGCATAAATTTTATTACACTACAAAATAAATAAAGACAGAAACAAGTTGCAACATGCTAACGAACCTCTAACGAGCCCTCCGACAATTTGTATGCCATTTTCTTGGAGTAACGGCAATATTCTACAAACAAGTACTATTGGCACTACTGCACATGAATTGTTGGCTAGCGATATTATTGAAGAACTACAACTATCGACGTATTGTATATTGTATCACTATTTCACAAAATAACAATTTGCCGACTCGGCCGGACGAACAATTTTAGCGCGAAATGTCAAACGTCAAAATGACAGTATGATGACAGTATTCGTTCTTATGGCTTTGGGTTCCTGGTAGTATAGTTCTATGCGTATTCAAATATTTTTGTTGCTAAAATAAAATGCAAAATAACTGTCAATTTTCAGAGTTTCAATCGATCACTGAAAATACTTTTTTATGGTCTACTTGATCCAAGGACATTATAGATTAAACGTCCTTGACTTTATCCTTGTTAGTAAAACTTTATTTTTCCGTCGACTTCCGGTTGCCGGCCCCATTTGGCATTTAGTCAGTTAGTTTATAGAGTAGTTCAATTGACTTACTTCCGTTTGCCCGTTGCCGCCACTTTTAGGCACAGTAGCGTCGTCGTCAACTTTCGTACAATCAACATCGTAAACAAAAAGCAAAAACTGATCGGGATTTACCCGAAAATCGTGTAATATCTAATTATTTCGTAAAATTTTAATTAATCTATAAAAAAATTGGGAGGAGGCCGTTACTCGGAAATATTAAAAGTAGTTGCCTAAACTGTGCCCAATCTGGCTATTAAAGAACTTGATTTAAACGACGAATTAAGCAATTTTTGGGGGGCAAAGACCATACATTACAGCCCCTGTTGAACGATCATTAGCAGCCATTTCAAGTGCTTTATTGTTACAACAAGACCTTCAAGAGTTTGTTATCTGGGCCACTCACTCATCCCAGCCAGCTCAGAACTTACCCCATCGAATAATATCTGATTTGATAATGTATCCGAACCACGATCCGAACTGTCAATACCAAAGTTATACTTAGCGAAATTGGTTTGAGACACGACGAGGTCGAATTTATCGGAAATACGAGTACCTACCTAACAAAACTATGCCGAATTCTTAATCGGAAGACGGATCTGCACTAAGTAATCTTACAGAGTAGCACTTACATCCGTATTGACAAACTATACATGCCTAAGAAAACTAACAATACTATGCGAAGTAAGGCGTGTACAGTGCCGACCACCACTAGGGTGTTGTCTATATTCTCTACGAAATAGGTTTTTACCTGTGCGTCCGCGCTCACTGTGAGACCTCATCTGTGGACCTCATAGTAGGTAATGTTTTGAAACCTCGGTGTCAGTATGAACTGGTGTTTTCATGGAGTACCTATTTTTGCTTAATAAGAACAGAGTGCGCTTCCTGGACAGTCTCCTTATGATATTTAGGACAGTCGGCAGCAAAAGGCGTGTGGCGTATTTTGCGAGCCATGCGAGTACCACCATACGATATCCATCCATATGAGTTTTAGACCGAGTAGGCACCTACATTTTGAGAATAAAAGTATTTCCATACAACGTTAGATTTATCATTTATTTTCACACATAACACAAACAATTAAACAACACTGTAAACTAAAATAAGAAATACTAATAATTATTATTTACAAACCAAAATATAGTCTAGTTCCATGTACTAATTATTACTAAATAAAATATCACGATTGATTTATCCTTGTATTAAAAAATGTCTCGCCAGAGATTAGGCAAGTAGGTAGTATAATGTATAGGACTTTGTTTACTAACAAGTAAAAATGTAAAGAAATCTTAACTACATTTCTTCACTACTAATAATAAAATACAAGTGAAAATAATACATGAAAATCTGAGAAACTAATAAAAGAAATAAAGTTTCTCACAAAATTTAAGAAAAAGCCGAAATTTGTATCGTCAGCAAAAGTAATAATTAGGAGCGTGTTTCCGACTCAATTTAATAAATATTAAATTAAAATTAGAATGTTAAATTAATAAAGTGTAGAAGGTTGTAGATTCTCGTAAGGCCTTTTCCACGGAGTAGGGATTTATACAATAATAATATACCTACATCATAGTTACCTTAATAATACCGTTAAACCGGTAGGAAACGTTTCGATTTAAATGCGAGTGTAATCACATTTCAAGATGGTTGTAGACAGTTAGTTTTTTTTAATATTACATTATCTAATTTGAGAATGAGTTTATTGGATATTTTTCCAAAGTAGTGTTCATCTTAATAAAGATTCTGCATGTCTGCAACCAGACTTACTTAACAAATTAACGTCGAGCTACTACCAAAAGTCTAGATAACGTCACGTTTTAGTTAATAGTTTTCAAGACGTTAGAATCCGTCGTAGCTGCCGACTCTTCGCCGGTCGGTCTCTGGTACGAGGTAGCCATCTTCGTCCCGCGCTGCGGCCACCACCGCGGCGAAGCCGGCTGTAGACCCCAACTCCGTCGTCGCGTGCCCTCGAGCGCGCAACGAAGCTATTACGGACTGTAAGCAAATAACACGTAATTAAGCTAAGCTCAAGAGCGTCAGGGAGGAGCAAGGGCGGGCTTTAGCAGCTAGTCATATATTCGGAAAGACCTCTTTTTGAATCGCACGCACTTATCAAATTTGACATTAATTACACAAGACTAATGTAAGTATTTTTTTTTTCACACAATTCCACCTAGCCCCGAACTAAGCTGAAGCTCGTACTGTGTGTAGTAGATAACTAATACATAACCTTACTTATTAGGTAGGTTGAAAGAGACTACCTACTTATTTTTACAACATTATTCATACATCACAGATTGAGGTTATCTTTTGTATATTTCAGATCATTATAACATGAAAGACGACCATATTATTGACTTCCGTGATTGCCGTGACACGTGCAGAATAATAAATTACCGTTTTCCTTATTTACATAAGAGTATCAGTAAACACACAAGTAAGTAGTAAGTAACTAGAAGTTAGCTCATTTTATGTAAATAAGGGGCAGCGCAGACGACAGACTTTGCAATTATATGCAGTAACGCACACGACGCGCAAAAATCTGTCGCGGATATTTCAAAGACTCAACGCACATCTTCGATCATTCTATCGGCAGAGCTGTAGGGACCTAGATGCTCTTTTTTAATGTCTCAAACGCAGACTCTATCGCACAAAAAGTCTGTCGCCTGCGCAGCCCCGTAAGATGTGTTTTCTCAACAACGGAGTTGCGTGAAGTAACAAAAATGAACCAATGACATTGCTGAAATCACACACGTTTTCTAGGCTCTACTTCGGTGGGCTAATATCATTGGTAACTTTAATGCCAGATCCAGACTCTCGCGAGGCGCCTCCTAGAGGCTCTCCACACGAGTCTTGGCGAGAAGAGGCTGCAAGAGTGGCGGCCATCCACACTCTCGTTTTAATTCAGTTGCCCGCTATGCTACGCCTCGCGTCCTTTGACTCGCGTCCGAAAAACCGACACAAAGTGGAGCGACGGCGAGGCGAGGCGAGGGGACACGAGCGCACCCTCCTCACTCTCGCACTCGCGTTCTCTCGTGTCGCCTCGTGGAGAGTGTGGTTCGGCCATAATATATCCTTGATAGGTAGGTATTTCTGTCTCTATCAACTTGGTAGGTATAGGCCTGCGATCATATAGGCCCTTCAATATTTGTCAATCTAGGTAGGTAGGTATACTGTTCCAGTCCCAATGCTTAGTTAGTAGAAATATCGCTATCTTACATTTAAGTAGGTATACCTACGCGGTTTCTAAAAAAAAAATTAAACCGACTTCAAAAAAAAACGCAAACGACCAAAACTAAAAAGCGATAAATAACGTAAGTAATTCTATCCTTAATACATAATCATTTAAATATTACAATTATCACTTATTTTTGAAGTCGGTGCCAACCTCTCGGTACCTAACGTAGACTGTTGTTGTATGACGCGCGCGGCCGGCATATCCACACGACAATATACCTAGATATGTTTGGCTGGCACCGACTTCAAAAATAAGTGATAATTGTAATATTTAAATGATTATGTATTAAGGATAGAATTACTTACGTTATTTATCGCTTTTTAGTTTTGGTCGTTTGCGTTTTTTTTTGAAGTCGGTTTAATTTTTTTTTAAAAAATAATTTTATTTCTCTGTTTTTAGTTGCGTTAATGTGCTGTGACCTTGAATAAACGCTAATTAATGTCCTTAAGAGTTTTACTTAGGAATGAAAAATTTTGCTTTAAGTCAAGTGAAGACTTTGCGATCTAGAATCAAGCATATCACTTACCAAATCACCTGCCCTATTAGCCCTGCATAAGTACATACTACTGCCTAGTTTAATATCGACCAATGTCAGTACTGCCCCCTAACTCCTAACCGTTAAGGAGTTCTGTGGCTTCATCATCAGCACCAGATGTTGTCGCCCGGAAGCATATACCTGAGTAAAATATGATTACGTAACAAAAACACCATATGAGCATACAATTTTCGGTTGTTGCCCTCAATTTCTCCAGGATCCCATCATCAGATCCTTACTTGGTTATAATGGGACCACCTCGGAAGTGTCTTCTGTCGAACTGTCGAAAAATTTTTGAAATCCATCCATAATTGACGGAAATATCGCTGAACATACATAAAAAAAAAAAATATTATACATAGAGACGAATTGAGAACCTCCTCCTTTTTTCGAAGTCGGTTAAAAATAAATACTATCTTACCGGATCGAAGTTCGCTTCATACTCCACTTCCATCGGTATGAGCTGATGGTGGAGGCGGGGTCGGTCCATCGCGTACGAGATTGTGCCGCCTTCCAAGATCAGACTCTTGACTATCTGCAAGCGAAATAAATATGTTTCGTAAGTCAGAAAAAGCCTCCCTTTTTGAGCAGTCAATTTATAAGGTATAAGGGTGTCTATCGCAAGTACATAATATCCTTTTCATATAAGTACCTTTTTACAGTAATCTAATCCGTTCAACAATCGTGCGGGACACAGGGCGAGATACTGGTAAATAACTCTGCGTGAAACGGTCTTTTCAGAGCAGCCAGGTTTTAGTATGTCAATAAAAAAAAAAGTCAAATAGGTAGGTACAGCGCATCATCGCTGAGCATATACTGATCAGTATATATGCTCAGCGATCGCCAACCTGCCCAGTGTGGCGATTATTGGTAAAGCCTCCAGATGATTGCCCAACGTGGCGAATAACTGAAGAGGCCTGCTTCCAGCAGTGGACTGCGATAGGCTGATAATGATGATGATCTTTTGCTCACCGGTAATATTTAACATAGTGATCTTAGTATCCAATCTAACGCTCATCTCCATGATGCTGGGCGTCATGGCGCTGAGCGGCTGCTTGTTAGCTGGCCCTGGACATCGAGCGGCTCATCTTATTTAGGTACAGCACCAGTCGACTCACCAGCGACACCTACGTGGTGATCTTAGTGCCGCCCGCGGCACCGACCACCAGCGCGAGCGTGCTGTTGTTCTTCAGCACGATGCTGGGCGTCATGGCGCTGAGCGGCTGCTTGTTAGGTGGCCCAGGACATTGACCGGCTCATCTTTATTTACAGCTTCAATCTAGTCACCAGCGACACCTGCGTGGTGATCTTAGTGCCGCCCGCGGCGCCGACAACCAGCGCGAGCGTGCTGTTGTTCTTCAGCACGATGCTGGGCGTCCATGGCGCTGAGCGGCTGCTTGTTAGCTGGCCCAGGACATTGAACGGCTCATCTTTATTTACAGCTTCAATGAACTCACCAGCGACACCAGGGTGGTGATCTTAGTGCCGCCCGCGGCGCCGACCACCAGCGCGAGCGTGCTGTTGTTCTTCAGCACGATGCTGGGCGTCATGGCGCTGAGCGGCTGCTTGTTAGGTGGCCCAGGACATTGAACGGCTCATCTTTATTTACAGCTTCAATCTACTCACCAGCGACACCTGCGTGGTGATCTTAGTGCCGCCCGCGGCGCCGACCACCAGCGCGAGCGTGCTGTTGTTCTTCAGCACGATGCTGGGCGTCATGGCGCTGAGCAGCTGCTTGTTAGGTGGCCCAGGACATTGAACGGCTCATCTTTATTTACAGCTTCAATGAACTCACCAGCGACACCAGGGTGGTGATCTTAGTGCCGCCCGCGGCGCCGACCACCAGCGCCAGCGTGCTGTTGTTCTTCAGCACGATGCTGGGCGTCATGGCGCTGAGCGGCTGCTTGTTAGGTGGCCCAGGACATTGAACGGCTCATCTTTATTTACAGCTTCAATCTACTCACCAGCGACACCTGCGTGGTGATCTTAGTGCCGCCCGCGGCGCCGACCACCAGCGCGAGCGTGCTGTTGTTCTTCAGCACGATGCTGGGCGTCATGGCGCTGAGCGGCTGCTTGTTAGGTGGCCCAGGACATTGAACGGCTCATCTTTATTTACAGCTTCAATCTACTCACCAGCGACACCTGCGTGGTGATCTTAGTGCCGCCCGCGGCGCCGACCACCAGCGCGAGCGTGCTGTTGTTCTTCAGCACGATGCTGGGCGTCATGGAGCTGAGCGGTTGCTTGTCCGGCGCCAGCATGTTGGCGGGCGACGGCGGCAGCCCGTACGCGGACTCGCGGTGCGGTATCGCGAAGTCGTCCATCTCGTTGTTCAGGATGATGCCGAGGGACTGCGATCTCCTCTGAGAGCCCCAGCTGTAATTTCGACAGGTTTAGTAAGATTAAAGGTATTTTTTGAAAGCTGAAGATAACTTTGATTAGATTTATACCAATATTTTCCATGATTGTTTCATGAGCGTATCATTTTCAGATGATCCGATGCCCGCACAGTACAAATATTTGTGTGCTTGAAGATGTCCTTCTATTGATCTATGTGTTTGCCATGTTTATTATATAAGTATTTATTTATTTAAAATTTAAATAAGTTTATCAGTGGCCCAGGTACTAGCTCGGCTTAGTTTGAGGCTTGTCTTGATTTTTATTTATTAAAATATTCACGACCGCGACAAGTGCAGGTATCCATAGTACAAGCTTTGATTTAATTTGGGACTAGATGGCGCTGTGTGGCCCAGAATGTTATGTCTTGGTTATTTATTTATTTAAATCCTCACATGTAGTTGACGGTGCTGGTAGCGGAGACCACGCTGCCGTCCGGTGCGACCACTACCACCTGTGCGGTGCCGTGGTCGTCGGCGCCCTCGAACTGCGCCCCGTAGTGCTGCCAGTCGGAGTACGTGCGAGTGTCGTCCACGAGCGAGCGGTGGCCCATCGCCCACGACGGATTCGACAGGTTACGCTCCAACTGCATCAAAAACATCAATTAGATAGATTATTAAATAGTACCGTACCAGGGCCCGTTCGACGCCCGACGATAGCTCTAGATAGATTTTTAAATGTCTCAGACGCAGACTCTTTCCACAAAAAGTGTGCCGTTTGCGCTGCATCTAAGAATGGGATTAAGGTACCCATAGTTTTGCTTTTGCTACTGTATAGCGATATTGCGTAAGTGTGAGTACCTACTGGCAGTGCCAGTGCCAGTACTGAGAACGTGCCAGACTGGCACGTTCTCAGTAGTTCGTTTAAGCTCGTTTTAGAAGCACGAGGTGGATTGTGTGCGCCTCCTATGGTCTATGCGCTGAATTATACCTATTTAGCTTTTTAAAAGTCATGCTGATACTGATTTATCTAGGTATATCGGTTCAAACGAACACGGCGGCGAAATACATGCGTAGAAAAATTCTTTAATCAATCTGATACCGCTTTAGAGCCTTATCATACGACGGATTGTGATATGAAAGCCATGCTGACGTGCAGCGAATATGCAGCGGGCGGTCGGCAAAGTTGCGGCAAGCAAATTGCTCGTGATTATTTAGCTACTAGCTGTGCTCGCGACTTCGTCCGCGTGGAATAGTTATTTTTTCCCCGTTTTTTTTTACATTTTCCATTATTTCTACGCTCCTAATAGTTGCAGCGTGATGTTATATAGCCTAAAGCCTTCCTCGATAAATGGTCTATTCAACACAAAAAGAATTTTTCAATTCGGACCAGCAGTAGTTCCTGAGATTAGCGCGTTCAAACAAACAAACAAACTCTTCAGCTTTATAATATTATAGTTAAGATTTAAAAAAAAACACTCTTCGGCTCCCCTTCTCCTCAGTAATAACTAACTGATTAACCCCTTAATAACCACCCAACACCCCAGTAAGTAAATATAGGTAAAGCAGGTAGGTATAATACACACCGACTCCAGTAACTTGTTAACGTAAGCTGTTTGTTAACGTAAACATAAGACGTACTCACATTTATAAAAACATATCGCAGTTCTCAAGAAAACAGGTCGTATTTCGATTAGGTACCTACCTACCTATAATAATATTTAAATTTATGTCCCTGTATTCATAACTATCAAAAACCTTTGATGTTCGTAATTTATCTATATCTAATAAGAACTTCCTACCTACCTAATAACTTATCTAAAGTTCACTAATCGTTTGTGAAGCACGTGGATTCAATATTTCTTATGTTTATAGTTGATAAAAGTAGTTAGGTATTGTTCTTATCGGTCGATCGGCTAATTCTTAGAAGAACGTTGATTACAATAATAATAAATTCCTTAAACGGTTTTGTGATTATTATCAATGAAGTGATAGCGTAATAATATTAAAGTAAGGAGAGGGAGGGATAAGATTAAAGAGTTCCTTCCTCTGAGCATTGTTCATAATAATACTCTACGCTGTTGCAGATCCTCAAGATGTTCAGTGACATCAGCATTTCCTATTAATGGCTCGATGGCTCATTTGGTAGTGACCTCTACCTCCAAGGTCTGGGGTTCGATTCCCACCCCGAGTCAAAGATTCGTGTGATGAACATCTGTGTTTATTCCGTGTCTGGTTATATTTGTATCTAAAAGGTGTCTAACGATTTGCGGTATCTTCGTTGTTTTGATACCCATAACACAATTGCTCAAGCTACTTAGGTACTTTGGTTGGGATCGAAGCAATCGTGTGCGATCGTGTGATGTGGCCTCATATTTATTTATGTTAAGACTGCCCGCCTTCTGAGCCAAGGGTCGTCGGTTCTATCCTCGCACAGTACAGACATTAGTGTGGATGAACATGTCTGTATTGGTTAGCTGTTTGCTATGTATTTATTTACAAGAAAAGTATGTTAATCAGTTGTCTAGTATCCATAGTATAAGCTTCGGCTTAGTTTGGGGCTAGATGGCGCTGTGTGACTCAGCGTGACATATCTTGGATAATTTATTTTATTTAAGTATTTAAAAACGCGTATTTACCGCTTGAATCCTTTCGCCGATGTCAGAGCGTGAAGGGTCGCCGAGGCCGGTTCGCTTTGCGTACGCGTACTTGAAGGTCTCTATGACGCGGTGCCAGTAGAGGTTGGAGCCGACGGGCGCGGAGCTGTCCTTGCCGACCCAGCCGCGCAGCATGTTCAGGATGAACGCCAGCACCGACCCGGAGCCCGGCAGCGGCACCGAATACAGCGTGTGCTCGTCCGACACCTGCACCGCGATTGGCTCTTGCCACACGGCCCTGAGATAAATAAATAAATAAGTAAATATCCCACAACATCACATACATTGCTCCGATCTTAAAGAAAGTAGCTTAAGCACTTGTAATAAGGGTATCAGAACAACGAAGGTACCACAAATAAATACTTAAATACAAATATAAACACCCAGACACTGAACAAACACAAGTGTTCATCACACGAATGTTTGTCCCGAGTGGGAATCGAACCCACGACTCTTGGATCAGAAGGCAGGGGTCACTTGTAAACTCTGAAACGACCTCCCAGCCGCGGTGTTTCCTGATCGCTACGACATGTCCTTTTTCAAACGAGGTTTAAAGAGAGCTCTCTTCTCACGGTAGGTAGCGGCATTGCTGTGCCCCTGGCATTGCAGATGTCCATGGGCAGCGGTTACAGTTTAACATCAGACAGGCCGCTTGCTCGTCTGCTACCAATAAGCAATAAAAAAAAATAAAAAGATAACTACCAATTGAGGCATTGAGCCAGTCACACGTAGGTAATTTTCATTCAAGCTAAGGGATGTAAGGGAGCGGCCTATCATGTTTTTGCTCTAAGCCGACTGCACCTGCCCGTGGTACATTCTGCCGAATAACAAACAAGGCGCTGGCAACCGACTGGTGGCTGTATAACCATCACAAATGAAGGCGTAGCTAAATACCACAGGTCGTTGGCGGGCAGCTGCGTCACCAGAGCGAGAAGATACGCCCTGTGATGGCGGTTATGGGTATATCCTGTAGGATAGTGCCGGCCGCGGCTGACCCAGACAGGCGGGGATACGGTCGTGTACTTTGGCGCTACCAGGGTCCCTGCAAACTGCTGCCCACTGGCGACACGGGGGGGTTTGGTAGGTATGACCTTCCAGTCAGGGAGGTGCGAGCCATCCCGATCTTGGGCAATCTGTACCCAACCTCTGCTATTCAAGTCATCGGTCATTAGAGAGCGCTCTACATTTCGTTTACCTACACGAGGTCTCCACGCCAACATATTTCTATACCATCTTGCACAAGAGCTCTTGGAAACATGACTTCTGTATACGTTCATAATAATAACACGAATCCTAAACCTACTTACTTAATCGGATTAATGCATGTGATAACTTTGTTTGTTAATCAACTTTGATAATCTCTGTTCATTTGTCTGATATACAAGTGTTTCATACAAACAAATCCACAATGCACTTGTATTGTATGTAATGTAATTGTTACCGCTAGTGCCTACTTGTGCGTAGGTAATACCATCCCATCCCATACCTACATACCTATGTATCTATATCTATACTTATAATAAATCTGTAGAGAGGTCAATTCTGTACATAAAATATTTTTTCAAAATAACTATCAGGGGGTGATAAGTGATCGATACTGATACCAAAAATGCAATCAGTAAAATTTTTGTCTGTCTGTCTGTCTGTCTGTCTGTATGTTCGTTATAGAAAAAAAAACTACTCAACATATTTTGACGAAACTTGGTACAATTATTCTTCATACTCCTGGGCAGGTTATAGGATACTTTTCATCACGCTACAATCAATAGGAGCGGAGCAGTGACGGGAAGTGTTGGGAAAACGCGAGAAATTTAAACCTGTATGTTTGAACGCGCATTACGCGAAAACTACTGCATAGAATTGAATGCGGTTTTCACCAATGTATTGCTAGAGGTCTAACTTAAAACTTAGGCACAAGGTATAGATGGGTATTATATTGAAGTCCGTTATTTTTGAAACCCGATATCCACGCGAGCGACGCCGCTGGCACAGCTAGTATCTAATAATTATGTAGGTAGGTGATGGCACATAGAAATCTGTGTTGATATACCTAGGCCGTAGGACATAACTAATGATTATAATCGTATGTTGTAACGATGTCTCCGTGGCTCTTCCCCGGGACTCCAGTATAGGGCCCTTCAAAAAAGTTGTGAAAAGGTTTCTAGAGAGTCGGCATGCGTGTGTGATACGCCTGGTAAGTATTGCAGGCATCCATAGGCTGCGGTAACGGTAACCGCTTAACAACATGCGGGCCGTGGGCTTGTTTGCCACCTTGTGGTATAAAAAGAACAAATGAACGCAATTAAGTTACCTGTAATTCCTGAGGTCGTCTTCTGTTACGATTCCACCAAACGCCTGGATATCTTGTGCGAGCCGCGCCGTCAGCGAGCCGTTGTGTATCGCCTCCGGGCCCTCCGCGGCGATCACCTCGAGGGTTTCCGCCAGCCGCGGCAGGGGCACGAAATCGTCCGTGTTCCACACCTCGCCCGTCGCCGGGTTGACGTACACCTCTCTGGGGAATGCAACAATGACCTTATACATACATATAACTTTTATAGGTAGGTTCTTTCACGTTGTATGTCATCATAAGACATGAAATGTTCGGGGTTCAACGCACGTCGGTACCTACATATTTTTTTTTTATAGTGGCTCGACATAATGGCTTCCCCACGCCTGATGGAAAGCGAAAGAGAAGCCCAAGCCGCTGCGACAATTGGCAAGTAACTGGTCAGTTGCCACCGCCATGCCGGCCCAACCCTAACCCCCCCATGAGCTCCGGAAACCCTACTTACCGACAGAAACACGACCCAAAGGTCATTTGGCTGCGGTATTCTATAGGGTGGAGGTCCTTCCCCGGACGGGCGGCTAAATTCGAGCGAAGATTCGCTATGCCCTAGGTACCTCTCTTATCTTTTGTAGCCGACGTTTCGGCCTTCTTGTCTTGAGAACCTCAATAGTGATGTTCTGACAGAATGGTGAACTAGCTAAAACGTTGTCAACTTCAGTGTACCTAATAAGAGTACGATTTTAAACTTTCGCGTTCCATTACAATTAATTTAACGGAACATTTATACATATTATGTACTCATTGCAAGTAAGTAGGTACATAATAATAATGTCGCGGGAGTTTAATATAGATGCGTATCTATAGAAGCAGCAAATACCTACTTAGAACTTGGATACACACACAATACACATACCTACTAGGTACGTTAATATAGGCCTTTCAACACCAACACTAGTTGGTAATGGAGAGGTGCTCTAACAGTAATAGGTTATTGATTGCGAGAAACATTAGGGACTATCACGTACACGTTCTTGCTCAACCGTTGCAAAAGGCCTCGTTTAAGGGCGTTCATCCAAGCGCACGGATTAGAGTGCAGGTTTTTGCCATGGGTACAAGGTACACCCACCACCTACTAAGTTAATAGGTATTAAAGTCTATGCGCTTGTTATAAATCGGTATTTTGCTCGACTTGGCGGGGGCACTGCCGCGGCAAACGAAACACAAAATTCACTTTCTTAAAATAATAAAGATTATGAGCGTCCTCTCTTCAATTACGATGCCCTTTAGGGGTCTGCTAATGAATGATCTAAATGACCTAGCTAGAGCATTTTGTAATACCCACATACCTACATTATAATGAAGATGCAATATGTAGATTGAGCATTGAGTAGGTACCTCATTGACGGCTCGGCCTTGATCCTCTCGCTGTAGCTGCCGAGCACGCGGCCCATGTACGCGGTGACGCGGTGCCCGCGGCGGCACAGCTCGATGGTGGGCCGCACCAGCTCCGCCCAGGGCAGGCGGCCGTAGGCGCGGTACAGCTCGCCGTAGCCGCGCAGCTCCCCCGGCACGGCGACCGCCAGCCCGCCGACGGTCGACGACGCGTTCTCGTACATGTTCTCGTGGGCCAGCCCCGGCGCCCGCTCGCGCGCGTTCAGCACCCGCACCCGGCCCGTCGCCGCGTCGTACACCGTCGCCAGGAACCCGCCACCGAGACCCATGCATTGTGCGCACGCTACACCGTCGCAGAACAACGTCGCTATTGCCGCGTCCACTGCCGATCCGTTCTTTTCCAGGATTTGGCTGTAATTAATAGAATAGAATAGAAAACATTTATTCAGCGCACATTAAAGAAGACAAGGATGTACTAAATCTAAAAAGTTACAATGCTATACAATGTGCAGCCAAATTGGGATCCACTCAGTGAATAAAGGCACGATAAAGACTGCCAACCAAGACGCTGATTTTCAGTGGAACCGTCAAGAGAGATACTTATTACAGTAGGACAAATCAATGTGTAGTTACGATTAAGTCAGTATAAAATATTATAAGAGTAAAACAATTACGATAGGTATGACAACAACAAATACATTGTGCTTACTTAATAATAGTAAAGTCATTGGACTCGAGCCGAAAAAAAGGGAAATAATCACACAAATGTTTGTACTGTGTGTATGTCTTACTACTATAAAAAAAAAGTATACACCCAGACCAATACTAACAGACATGTTCATGAACACAAATGTTTGTACTATAGGTAGGTTATCTATATTCCAGGTACATCAGCAGCACTGACCGTCCAATAGTAGCGCACTCGTGTCCATTGGCAGCAACTGTCGCGCGCGGGAAGCGCAGGTGGTCGTGGTCGTGGTCGGCCCACGGCTGCAGCACCAGCACCGCCACCAGCGCGCCCGCTACCAGCGCTGCTAACACGCTGCCCGCGAAACAACGACGTGACCTCCAAACACTGTTCAATGGAATACAGCCAGGTTAGTAGAGCAGAATTTAACAAGTCTCACCATGGTGATATTATAGGGTTGCCATCCGTCCGGGTTTCCCCGGATTTGTCCTAGTTTGAAGGGCGTCCAGGGCCCGTCCGGCCCGGGGCTTTTAAAAGTGACACTTTCGAAACTCAAATTCTTATAGATAAGCGATAAATCCACAATCAGGAAGGTACGGCAAAATAATAAAAAATGAATGAAAAAGTGTCCGGGGAAAAGACCATATTTCGCCCAAATGTCCGTATTGCCGTGTTATCCGGCGCCGGCAATTTAAGTGATGGCAATCCTAGTCATTTAATTCCTAGTTAGTTAATTCCAGATGTTTAACCACGGTAACACAATTTGAACTGGGGGTGCCCTGAAAAAAGAAAGACATTTTTTTCTAAATGACTTAACGGCCATGGGGCGGCCTTGTCTTGTCATCATCACCGGACTGTTGGGGGAGCAGAAGGCTCTCACCCCTTGGAAAAAAAAGACAACCAGATGGCATCACTTACGTAGCAGGTCCAACTGTCACTTAATTGGCTCATTTTGACGTGACAGTGTAGTCAGTTGACCAATCGCATTTTATCTAACCGTCAGGCTATCAGGCATTCCATTTTGAAACACGAGGGGAAGAGCCTTGCTTGATAGAAAGCGTACCTAAGAGACCTCCTACATGTAAACTGGATAGGTAGCTGGCTCGTAAGATTATTCACGCCTCTTTTAAAAGTTCCCATATCCATCATAGGAAAGAGGTTAAAAGTAATTATTTTATCTGTGCCAGTAATGAGTTCCGCATTTTTAAGAAACTGCAGAGGAAAGGAACTAAACGTTTTTTCGCTAAGGAATGTTGTCTGCAAGTCTTTTGCCGCATTTGATATCGGGCTAGTATTTATGTTCCTATTTCTAATTTTTAAAATGCTGCTTTATAATTGTTTTTATATTGATTCACGCACAATGCCTATTGTCGAGGACGTTTTTGCGGAAGACTGACTGCGGAACGGAGTTAGAAGGCAAACCAAAGCTGCGACAATCAATGCGCGGTTAAAAGACTGGAAAAGTAGATTTTACACCTTGGTCTGTGGATTTATTTTAACAATTATTATGTTTATTAACAAGCTATTGTTTCCCAGTGGCCATGACTGCTAACGAACTGACAGGAATTTGGCGAATCGAATTCGTTAATAGAAGAGATAAAACACTTATCTATTTAGTAAGCATCTGTTGTTTGCATATTGTTTCCAAAAACAATACATAAATTTCGCGTGAATATTTCTCAGAGTAAAACTATAACCGTGCCAAATTCAAATTCAGACTAATTTAAGAGATTTGGTAAGTAAATACCTCTTCAGTTTTATGGAAGAAAAATCCATAATTTATTATTTAGAAAATCATTTTAGGTACAGTGTTCTTTAATAATTTTTGAGAAAATTATAGGTAGGTAGGTACTTGTTGATGCTCCTGTTGGTATCACATTAAAATTCGTATGTACATTTTACTACTAATTTTTAAAACTTGTAGAACAGATGGCATGTATTTACGTAACCTACGTATAATATCCATACATAAAATATACAAAAGCGTCTAGCAACTTAGGATTGTTAAACGTTTTATAGGCCTTCATAATCGACACCGAATTCTAATTTGGTATACATAACATAATTATGTAACTTCTTACCCGTACGCAGGAAAATTATGTTGCGATCTAGTCGCGTCAGCTAGTTATCAGTAAAAACATAATTTTAAGACATTTGTACGATCCAATTTTATTGAACACAATTCGAGAAAGATATAGTTTGTTTATGTCAAAGGTTTGAAGACTACGCCATGTATCGTAACTTTTTCTGCAATTTGTCAATCAAAATAACGACAAAAAGGTTGCATTGTAGGTATAAGCAAAAACATCGAATATACTGATAAGAAACTATGAAAATACTGCAGTTGATCAATAATGATTTATGCGAACGCTGTGGCTCAACTAATTTGGAACATCTTATTCTGCACTACCTTCAACATAGAGAGGCTGCTTCTAATATTTTGATGGCTTAATAAAGATTTACAAAACTGAAAACATTCCCCGCCTCCTGCCATCTATTCTGCAAAATATATTTGATAATGTGAACTCTACCTTTGTAACTGTAAAATAGATTATGAACTATCTCGCGAGATTGTGAACTGTATTTGTACCATCCCGTTCTTGACACATCCATCATACCCTGGACCCAACTTAGATCGGCAACCCATATGCGATCAAATTTTATAATACCAAGATATCATCAAAACGTTTTGTCATGTTATACATTTCAAAGATCTTAAATCTCACAATGACTATTATGTTCTTTAGACTTGGCGTGAGACTAATAATAAAGTATCGCCATGGAAGTAGGTACTTGATACTTCCATGAGTATCGCCTAAGTAGGTATGCAAATAATATGAGACATTATGTCATGTATTATATAGGAAGCCGTAGCTACTATCTTTTTAAGTAATAAAAGTACTTAAGTACCTACCTAATGGATAAATAGGTATCCGTGTATCAAAATAATCATTGTAAATTTTATATCATCGATCCTTTTTAGTGCACTATTGTTTCGCACACATATAAACGCATACCTATACACACACTTACGTACATAGGTACTTACATTTCTCTTCATACAAACAATAGTACTGAAGTTCATACCAACATAACTAATTATGTAAACAAAATATGCAAGTATTACAGTACCTATCAATTAACATACCAAATGATGTAAATGTTATATAAGAGACATGGTAATAATGATGTAATAATAAATTCTCAATCCTAGTCACTACATCTTCTTGCAAACCACAATCATTTCATACACCTAGACTACTTACTTAATAATAATTTAATAATATGCAAGGAGGATTCTGGCCTACCTATTGATTCGTAGTAGACATAAACGGCTGCAAAAAAAGCAGATTCAAGAGTGATGGATTTAGAAAAAAATATAGATAGGTACAAAATGGATATGCCTGAGTAGGTAATACGTAATCCGGCGAACTCCAAAAAAAACTTAGCTAGAATACATAGTATATTTTATAATTACAAATGTATTCTAGCTAAGTTGTTTTAAGTACAATACCAACCGTTTATAGCAACCTTCTCTTCATTTAATTCGCCATGAAACAATATGGGGCTGCGCAGACGACAGACTTTTTGTACGATAGAATCTGCGTCTGAAGACATTTAAAAAGAGCATGTAGGTCACTACAGCTCTGCCGACAGAATGATCGAAGATGTGCGTCGAGTCTGTGAATATCCGCGACAGATTTTTGCGCGTCGTGTGCGTTACTGCGTATAATTGCATCATAGACTAAAAAGTGCTTCACTGATAGTCTGTCGTCTGCGCTTCCCCTATTAAGGTTTAGTAGGTTTGTCGGTGTATAGCCGGAATTATCATACAGACCACCATGGAGAGAGGTGGTAATGGACAAGTGATCGCTTTCGTTAGGTACTTGTCCGTTGTCACAGCGACTTGGGCTTCACTTTCGCTTTCCATCTGGCGAGGCCAGTACGTTGTGGTACTACAAAAATACACTTGGCTAAACGATGTAGATAGTCATGCCTTGCTACACAACAATGAACAGAGTACCTACTAGTAATCTGTTGCTCGCATTCATCTCATTGTTACGGAACAATCAATGCAGTGAACCTACTTACTTATGACAATAAGTTTCAACAATTTCACTCTCTACAGTGCGGTACACGCAGGTGACATGACGATTCAATGTCTACTGCAATGAATCACTGCTATATAGTGTAGGGTTTCCATACGTCCCGATTAACGGGGATTCGTCCAGGTCCGTCCGGCCCGCCCAGACTGATAAGCAAATTGTCCCGGATTAAAAATCATAGTTAGGTACCAATTACTATTTCATTGATAGTTGGTCTTGGTAAAAGCCTACAATAACCGTGCTCTTCTGTCTACGAGTACATATTATAGCTATATACACTCCGAGATCCTATGTAGATAGAACGATGTAAGAACTGACACTGTCCGGACCGCTGAGATTACCTGTGTCTGTGTTAAAAGTTATTTTGTGCTTAAGCTTTTTTTTCTACCTACAGGTTTCTCCTGACAGGTCCCGGTCTGAGTTTCACACTTCATCATCAGCCTATTGCCGTCCACTGGTGGACATATGCCTCACCAGATGTTCGCAATTTTGGACAGCCATCTGGAGGATTTACCCATAACCCACGCTGAGCAGCCGGGTTGGCGATCGCAGGGCGCATGTGGATAGGCGATGCCAGAGCCTCTCTTGTTATTCGGCAGGATGCGCCACGGACAGGTGAGAGTGGCTTCGAGCGAAATGATGATAGGTAAGTCACTCCCTTGCATCCCAGCACTTATGGCAACCCTATATTAGTGTTTTAACAATACTGTGCGCTGGGGCGTGACAAAGCGATGCTATTTGGTGCAAGGTCGATAATGGACCGTAGAGCAACTGATTGCGTCTAATGGCGAGCCGCATTTCTCATGGATTAAATATAATATACTTAAGTACTACTTTGATACTAGTGATCTTGCAATCTCCAGATATAGCTACGAACAGGAAAAATAAGTAGACATCACTAGGCAAACTTATTTGCGTTTTGTAACATAAAAGACACCTACGGTAAGTATTTTCCAAAAATTTATCAAGAATAGAACAGCAATTTTTACATCTTATTTCCAAACAATCTTGGCATGTTATTTTTACGAGAGGTCGAAATTCAAAAACTAGATGCCATTTCAATTAGGTTGCGCGTTCTCCAAGAAACGACCGCTACAAAATACATTTAGAAACATGATCCAGGTCCTCGGGTTGATTTTTAACCAAAGTACCCTTTGGGTGACTGAACCTTATTACTAAGTTTTTTTTTTGCTCTTCATAAGATTAATGTTTAGGTACCTAATTTGCGAAAGAAGCAAACATGATTTTTACCGCGATGCTAGTTGGGAAAAAGTCACCTGAGCAAATATTACTTACTAGCTGTGCTCGCGACTTCGTCCGCGTGGAATAGTTATTTTTCCCCCGTTTTTTTTTACATTTTTCATTATTTCTTCGCTTCTGATAGCTGCAGCGTGATGTTATATAGCCTAAAGCCTTTCTCGATACACGGTCTATTCAACACAAAAAGAATTTTTCAATTCGGACCAGTAGTTCCTGAGATTAGCGCGTTCAAACAAACAAACAAACTCTTCAGCTTTATAATATTAGTTAAGATAACAAAACTAAAACCGATTAAACCGAAGTTGGATTTGGTTATTTATTGTGGTCCCCAGCATTATAAAACAAATGTTTCAAAGCGAATCATTGTCGTCGCGTACATATCCACATACCTACTTTTTTTTTTTGTTTCTGGCCCACAGATTACCCTGGCCATATCCAGTTTCTGGTCGAGGCAAGCTTGTCAATGACCCGCCATTTTGGAAGTATGGTATAACGAAGTTTATCGCGACATAATTTTGTAGCCAAATATCTGTCACTACCTATCTTAGTGCTGCTAGGATCACATATTTCTGCTGTTATTTTAATAATGTCTACCTAAGTACTCTTACATTATTAGACACTGATTGTCGTTGCAAAACGTACTTAATAAGCCATCTTAAAGGTAGAAAGGTAATAATGCGATATGATAATATCCGGCGCAACAAACAGTTAGAATCTGTTTTCAAATCCACGACCCTGTTGTGTTAAATCACAAATTTAATTTTCCTGAAGTACATTTTTCATAATAGGTACATATCAGACTTCAAAAATATAAATAACACAAACTTTGACACCAAACCGGTAACAACAAACAACAAAGTTAGTAAGAGCTCTTTATCGGATGGGATCAATGAAAATTATAGAAATAGGTATAGGGTATACCTATACCTACTTATGTATATAATTTTCATTGATCCCATCTCATAAAGAGCTCTTACTAACTTTGTTACTGGTTTGGGTTACCTACTATAAAACAAAACAAGCACATAATTGTGTTTTGTCATGAGCGGAGATCATGCCCAACAACTTCTCACTAGTATTTACAAACATTACTATGAGGGCTAACAAAATGCCTATTATTGTTTACAACTCAGCGTCTCTATCCATCCATTCTTCCATAAGGTATTGTAGTTTTTATTGGTAAAATTCTTAATTCTTAGAACGGGGTTTTACAATCTGACGTTACTCAACGCAATAAGGCGCAACGCAAAAGTTTAAGTTATTATAGTAATTTATTTCTTTATTTGATTTGCGAATTTAGGCTTATAGGTATAAAATATGCTTATGTACCTACATACGATCAAGTATGCTGGAAATTACATTTAGATACATTTGTATAATTTTTAAAGCTTTTACCTACTTAGAATTTTAAAACCACTTAATCGTGTCTACTAAAACCAGGTAGGTACCTACTTGTTTAAATATTTATGTACTCATGTATTTTATATCACAGTAAGATATAAGATAAGTTGATTTTGAGTGATATAAAAGTAATTGCATGACGTTTTTATTGTTTTTATCTGTAATTGTTAGAAATGTAATGATAAAATAATTACAATAAAATTAAGCCTATTCAAGGTGCAAGTACCTGGTTATGTAGAGTTTATAGGCTACAAATGTAAAGTGGTTAATCCTCACTTTGCTTTCAGTAGTTATATATTTAATCTACATACCTATAATGTCACCGTAAAATTGTAAATACCGTTCGATTATGATTTATTTCGCATCAAACTCGGCCATGGGTTTTACTGGTCTACCTCTAAACTTTATACATTATGTTTACCACTTTATATTTCGCATCTACTCCATACAAGACGGTAGATAAGCCTATGTGATTAATTATGCCACTCTACTCTCAAGAGATGACTAAATTCTTTAGTCTGTTTAAGAATTCATTCTCTTCGAATTCACTCAGCGTCTTATTTTCATTTTCCATTCTATTTACATTTCATTCCATTTTTTAAAGTATGGAGCAAAGTTTTGGCATATTATTATTATGATCTTTACCTTTAATTAGCTCTAGCGGTTAATTTCCTAACGTAGAAGTAAACTTAAAAATATTGAGCATAAGAGCATTAATAGGGGAGACGACCATGGTTCAAATTCCATGTTATTTGATGGTTGCCAGAAAGAACCATTAAAATAACACTTAACTTTCCCGATGAACTTAGAATGACCTATCGCGCTCTCAATTTGCAAAGTAATTAAAATTAATCAAAAATACTTCAGTGTCCTCGGTAGCAAGTAGCAAGCCGGAACTAATATTTTCTCTAGCAGGACATTTAGAAAGTTCTGACGAGTGCGTCACACGTTATCGGATCAGTTTAGGCAGATTAAAAATCTTTAAACATTGATAACTTATTGATTTAGATTACACGTTTTTTTTTTTTTTTTTTTTTTTTTTTTATTAACCTATACTGTCCCACTGCTGGGCAAAGGTCTCCCCCAAACTTTTCCACAGGTCTCTGTCCAAAGCCAGAGCCTGCCAATCCTTTGATTGATGCACCAGATCGTCACACCATCTTTTTCTGGGCCTTCCCCTTCGGCGGTAGCCATCCTCCGGCACCCATTGTGTGACGATCTTGGCCCATCTCTCCTCCTTCATCCTGCACACATGACCCGCCCAATCCCATTTTAATTTAGCCGTTTTATGCCCTACATCGGCGATGCCAGTTTGATAGCGAATGGAAGTATTTCTTATTCTATCAATGAGTTTGATGCCTAGAACACTTCTTTCCATTGCTCTTTGGCAGACCTTGAGCTTGGACTTTTGATTTTCGGTGAGTGACCAGGATTGAGCACCATAGGTAAGGATAGGCAGTATGCAAATGTCGATGAGTTTGCGCTTAAGTGACATAGGAAGGTCCCCCTTCATGTACGCCTTCATGGACCAGAAGCTCTTCCAGGCGTTATCGACTCTCCGGAGGATTTCTTTATCCTGCCTGTTTTCGAAGGAGACTATCTGGCCCAAGTATATATACTCATCGACATATTGCACTATTTCCCCATTTATTGCTATGCTATCTCTGGTGCCATTGGTCATAACTTTAGTTTTTGTCCTATTCATCGTCAGTCCAACCTCAAGGCTCGCCGAACTCAGTTCATCTAGCATCAATTCTAGATCTGCCGATGTATTGGCGAAGAGAACAATATCGTCGGCGAATCGAAGATTAGTAAGCTGTTTTCTACCAATTTTAATTCCTTTTGTTGTCCAGGATGGTATTAATACCCTAAAAACTTCTTCTAAGGTGCTGCTGAAAAGTTTAGGTGAAAGAGGGTCTCCTTGCTTAACTCCTTTCTGTATTTTGAAGGACGGGCCCGTCGTATGCAGTCGAATGTCAGCTGTGCTTTGATGGTAGATGGTTTGAAGCAGTTTTATGTATGTGGTTTCGATACCCTGTCGATAAAGAGCGTTAAATATTGCATCATGTGTGATACTGTCGAATGCTTTCGAATAATCGACAAAAGCCAAGTACAGAGGTTTGTTAAACTCGCTGAATTTTTCTATTATCTGATTTACTGTTTGTAAGTGGTCTGTTGTGGAGTAATGCGAGCGAAATCCGGCTTGTTCTGGTGGTTGATTTTGATCTAATTGATAAGATATTCGGTTTTGTATAATTCGTGTAAATAGTTTATAGATATGTGAGGTGAGGCTAATCGGTCTGTAATTATTAATATCTGTTTTTTCACCCTTTTTATACAGTAGGACAATATTTGAATGGCAAAAAGTGTTAGGGATACTTCCAGTTAATAAAATATTATTAAATAGATTGACCAGATGGTATCGCAAGGTCGGTTTACCTAGTTTAAGGACTTCAGTCGTAACACCATCCTCGCCAGGGCTTTTGCTATACTTGAGGCTTTTTATAGCAATATTTACCTCGTCAGCTGTTATGTGTGGAATGTCGTCTGGGCAATGGTATTCGATGGGTACACTGTTGTGAGTAACATCGGAATATAAGTTTTTATAGAAATCTGTGGTTATGCTCATAATTTTATCTCGATTGCTATGTTTCATACCATTACTGTCTTTAAGACAAGTGATCCAGGATTTAGTTTTTGTATGACCCTGTTTTGCTATTCTCAGTGAACTATTCTGTTGTAGCGCTATTTTAATCAGATGTGTATTAAAATTTCTAAGATCTTTACGAATACATCTTTTTACTTCTCTGTCTATAATTTTGAATTGTGGGGTTCCAATATTTATCTTTAATCTTTCTTCAATTAATCGTTTTGTGTTTTCTGTTAATTTATTGTTCTTTCGCTTACTTTGCTTGATTTTGCTGCTTGCGTATTTAATCCCAGATAAAATGACGTTATATTGAGTATCTGTCGTACCTGGATCGTCTAAATTTAAATTATTAAAATAATTGGATAGTTCCAGATTGAAATATTCTGAGTTATTAGATAGGTAACGTTGATCTATGAAATGAGTTGTTTTTTTGTGGAGATTTCTCCTATGAAGCTTAAAATTGAATTTTACTCTGGCTCTTAAAGGTCTATGGTCGGAACTAAATTTGATCGAGTTTATTACATGTACGTCCTTTATAATATTGTGATCAGATGACAATATGTAATCGATTTCGTTTCTGTATCTATTTCCAGGTGATGACCAAGTCCAGCGACGTTGCGATTTTTTATAGAAATAACTATTAGCTACATTGAGGTTTTGTCCAAAAGCGAATGACAGAAGACGGGTGCCCCTATCATTTCGATCACCTAACCCATGTGGGCCCAGAACACCAGCACTATCGGTGGTTTGCCTGCAACCAATCTTAGCATTAAAATCACCGACTACCATCGTCCACGTGCCCCGTTGTTCGTCACAAGCTCTGTTCAAAATATCATAGAAGTCCTCTACGTCTTGATCGCTATGGTTAGTGGTAGGAGCATAGGCTTGGACGACTGTTAGTGACTTTTTTGGTGTCAGATGTAGTTTAAGAGTTGCAATCCTTTCTGAGTAGCCGACAAATTCGCCAATGCTGTTCTTCCACTTTTTCGACACTAGAAAGCCTACTCCATACAGTCCATTAGTCTCGCCAAAGTGGTAGAACACATTGCCGTCTCTTTCTTCGGTATGTTCGCTGTTTCGTCTTACCTCAGACAATCCCACAATATCCCAGTTTAGGTCCTGTAAAGCATTCTCTAGTTCTATAAGGCGGTCGTCTGACAGTAGTGTCTGAACGTTATAGGTCATAATGTTTAATGTATCGATGTCCGTTTTAACAGTTGCTTGGGTCGTTTGACGGGTTATCGATCCCACTCGGAGATTTTTAGCACCCCTGGTGCCGGAAGTGACTCGGCTACCGTCATTGCTCGAGCAGCTTCCAGCGCCGCCGAGCACTTGGGGCCTTTGCTTGGATTGTACTGGCATTAGGTATTTTGTTTGGAGGGGTTTTGGACCATAACCCACCACGCTGGTCCAATGCGGGTTGGTGGGTGGAGGTATCACCAGAGCCTCGTCAGATTATTACACGTATTAATTATTTAAAAAATAAAAAACATCTCATTAAAATACAAGCTCATTGAAGTAAACTACAAATACTCGTAACTAACACATGGCTACAAGTCATTTAGTTAGATAGAGAAGTAGGTAAACTAAGATACCTTGTACCTAGACTTATACCTACTAGTTCTAGGAGAAAAGAAACACCTACCTACTACCTACACATATTAGAATGTGTATTGTGACACCTACAAATTACTGCAGGTAAATATAAAAAATACAGACAGGGCATATAGAAAACAATACATTTAATTTATCTAATCAGCAATTAAACTAAAGATGAGATTGTAAACTTAATACCTACCATTTAGATTAATATTATAGCAAGAATACTTACAGCAATCATTACTTGCAAATTTTTGTGGTACCTACTTGTTAAATTACGTAAAGTAGTCCTATTCCTATCTATTGTGAACTGTAACATAATGCTTAGGTAAGTATACTTTAATTTTTCTTTTATTTTTCGGCGAAAAGCGAAAAATAATAGTTAAACTGTAAGTAAGCATTTGCTTCAGTTCACAATCATTCGACAGTTTATAATCTCGCGATATAGGTAGATTATAACCGTTAGATTGTACAATAGAATAGAAACCGTTTATTTGGTACATTAATACACACCACTTAAACACAAAATTGTACATAGACAATTATATTTACAATTTTATGGTGACATATATATACAATAAACCTACCTACATCTTACGATGTACAACAATAGCATTAATAATTCAACAAACACTAAACTAAAATACCTAGCCTACCTAAATTTACTACCTACTTGATATCAAATTTTTGTTAAGGTGGCGTAGGTAATCCGTTACGCTGTACTTATGTATTATTTGTTCACTTCCTCGTACTGTATGCATCAAAATTCCCACACTTTAGTACCATGTCAAAGAAAAGTTCAGTTCATTGCTTAGAAATCACTTGGAAACCTAGTTACAAATCTAGTGTTCAGCTACTTTTGATGCAGACCGTACGAGTAAAAGGATCCAGCGTAACGGATTACGGTACGATTACGCTACCTGAACAAAAAATTGATATCGAGTAGTAGGTAACTTAAGTCTAGGTACATATTTTGGTTTAGTGTTCGCTGAAATAATAGTAGGTATGTTAATGTTTTCCGATGTTAGCATACTAGTTTTTTTGCAAACGCTACGCACTCGTGGAGACATTATCAAACAACAATCAAACAGGGAAAAAATATGTTTTAGACCTAAGAGCGCGCATACAGAATTCGACGTATTTGCGGCGAAACTGGTATTTTCGGGCGAAGAACAGGTTTTATACTCAAAAAAAGTTTCGGTGAAATACTAGTTATTATCTATCGTTGCACTATTTTAGCAATCGCAAAGGTTCAACCTGTTGAATTCAGGCACGCAAGGCGTTGAAGATCCTAGGCGGTAAGGAAAGTGGATTAAATTGACGAATTTTCGGCTCTGACTTCCGACAATTAATATTCTTCGCGATAATGGTGCATTAAATAATTTTAATTATTTATTTTCAAGTACCTAGTATCATCAATACTTACACAATGTCTAAAAGGATCCGAAAGGAACAGTAAAATCTACATCTAAAAAACCGTATGGAATTTAGGCGACGTTAATTTTATTTTCTTTTGTTTAAAAATCTGTTAATTGTTTGGCAAGTAAGTATGTTAAGTATTTACATAAAGCCGTTGGCTTTTAAACACATTTTCTCTTCATGGTCTCAATTTACTTAATGATCCAATGGGCACTTAGGTAGGTAGTAGGTACACAATCTCTGCAATTCATTCTCATTTCATAAGAACAAGTACCTAGGTAACTCTTAGTATGTCTTAATATTAGAATAATAAGGCATAAATCAATGTTCTTAAGATAAAACAACGGCATCAAGTTACCTATCTTCTAATCCTAAATTTGCGACGACATGTTTCATTCATAACATACCTACTTACTTAGAATAATCTGGGTAACTGAATCAATGAGACACAAACTAAGTAACAAGAAATGTGATGTTTTTTAAAGTGCTAGGAACTACCCAAAGCACCTACTAAGTCTAATTTTCAGATTTACTTAGGTACCTACATTTAAATTGAAGATCATACCTACCTACAAGGCATTTGCGGAAAAACTTCACCGGACTTTTTTCATGGACATGCATTAATAGTTTATTTTCCTCATTTCTGATTCAGCCAAATAAGAGCACTGTAGATAGTAGATATTTGCCTTGAATTTCCTTACGAGTTAGAATCCGAAAGACTAAGCTATAGGTAGGTATCTAAATATAGCTAGCGCGGTAATTTATGTCAAATTTTATTTGTTTAAACATACTTACACCAATACCTATGCGCTTTGCAAACATAATAAAAAATATTATAGTTACCTTAATCGGTGCATCATTAAAATAACACAACACATTTTCGATATAAAGCCGGTTTAGAAACATGGTCGTTTAAGTCACTTTTACGATGCACACAATGATGGGTAGGCTACAACACAAATTTATAATATCGCAAACATTTTCAATTCTCACCTCATTGTTGCCAGTTAACACAACAGATCGCTCGCGGTTCCCCGCCGTGACTGAGCGACGCGTGCGCACAAATTTAAAAGGTCGTCTTAAGTTGTAGAATTCATCCCACCGACTAACAAATTGAGCTACATATTATCACAGCTTAAAGCAATCATACTTATCGTTTTTGATTAAAAGACCATGCAGTTCAACCATGTGTTATGTAATAAGTGTGCAACGTTTTATAAGAAAGAAAGTAGGTAGGTACATAGGTTTCATTTCTCTTGCTTTCAAAATCAAACATGAAAACGCCATCTAGGAAACTAAAATACCTATAAATTATACTAAGGAAAATCCCTCCGAATGACAATTGACATTGGAGGAGGCCTATGACCAGCAGCGGACGTTTACCGAGCTGATGACGATGATCTGATATTGATGGCTGATGGCGGAGGTCCAGTGCTGGACATAGCCCTCCCACAAACACTCGCACAGCGGCCGGCTGTCTGCATCCAGCTATATCTTAAGTAATATTTCATTGGTTCGACTCGCCGGTAACACCACACGCTGCGTTCCTTATCGAAAAGAATCTTAATCGATGTGTCGCAGGCAAATTCTATAGGTAATTCGCCCGTATACAAAAAGCGTCGGCAGTTTACAAAGACAAATTCGTTATATAAAATGCCGTACGCCGTATGTAAGATGTCGTTCATTTTCTATTATGCCGAGCTACGATATTATAGCCGATTACAAATTGCCTCGGCATATCGTTCGAATTAGTACCAAATTTAAACGCGCGTAGTGCTGCGTGTCGCCAAAACCAATATGGCCGTCAGCAGTGAAAGTGTAGACGAAAAAAAAAATTAAAAATGTGTCTAATGTCGGCTGTTTCAAATAGACTTTAAGAGCTAGTATTATAGGAAACCATGGAAATTAAACCAATCACAAAGGGGGCTCCGAAAACACCGTGGAAATAAAACGAAATAAAATCGAGGTTATCCAGCACATAAAAATGCTAGGGTGTCCATGAAAACTGGTCAAGTGGAACTGAAAATTGCAATAAAATGTTTTGTATTTTGATTTTTGTGAAGCAATTGTTTCACTAATCGTAAAGACAACATTTATTTCATGTACATGTCTGAACTTTTTTTAAATACCTATCTTTAAATTTTATTTATCTTTGTAAACTGCCGTCGCCGTTTGTATACGAGCGAATTTGCCTGCGACAGATGTACCTATTACTTTATTCGGCAATTAAAAAATAATAATCAGTTATGGAAGTAGGTACCTTCTATATACAATGTAGGTATTCGATTAAGATAATCATATTATTTCTAAATATGGTGGTTGATCTTACAATAAATAACCCAAAACATCACTCTGGGCCACACAGAACCTTCTAATAGACATAGAATAGAATAGAATAGATATACTTTATTGCACACCATACAATCGACTTAAAACTAGTAAAATGGACATTAGTTGTACAATTAGGCGGCCTTATCGCTGCAAGCGATCTCTTCCAGGCAACCTTAGGGTAGAGGATAAATTAGAAGACATAGAAGGCTATGGATGCTATGAATACTATATAGACAATTAATGATAAACTTACTACACATATTATACTTACTAAACCTTATTACACATATTCATGCGCATATGTATAATGTTTATAGGTAGGTACTGGACGGTGCGATTGAACCCGCGACCACTGTTTCAAAAGCAGTGTTCACCACTGAACCAAACCGGTCGTCAATATAACGTAGGATTAACAAAAATCGATTTGTTTGTTTAATTAAATACATTAATGCATGTTCTTCTGTAATGAGGTTGCAGATAGATGCAGATAATAGTTACTTTATTTTAAAATTCCGTTTGTTTTTTTAAGATAAGAACCGGGTCAAGATATTTGCGTATTAAAAATTCTATAATTTATCATTTGCGTATCCATTAACCACATGCAACCGGTATAAGCAAATTAATATAGATAACAAGTTTTCGCGACTCATCCATCATTTATCTATAGGTAGGTATTTCACTGGCCCAGTGGCTCTTCGGTAGTGACCCCACTTTCTGAACTGACTTTTGTGGCCTTGAAGTAATTTTCAAAGCCACAAAAGTGTCCTCATTCTCTCCATATAGGTACTTTAGGTAAATCTACCTACCAGAACCAAATGATAAGGCTGCCAAATCTTTACTATTGCACAAAGCTGTAACACCATTCGGTTTGTCCCCTTTTTTCTTTCAACAATTTGGCACAAGGTTGCGGATTGTGACTAATTACTGCAAAATCTGAAACACAGTAGAATATGTTAATTAAGCTCCAAGCACTAGACTAGAATCGGGACGTTACAGTCTACCTACAGTACCTAAGATCGATGAACCTTCTAAAACCGGTACGTGGTTAGGTTATAGGTAGGTAGATATACCTAGCTACTATAACATTTACAAATTCTAAGACTAGATGCGACTTAGGTAAATATGTACGATAATTCATCCGTGGGGGCGGATATTCCATGTCTAGCCTCTAAAGGTCAGTTCTACTAAAACAAAATAGCCAGAGTTGTAAAATAATTTTGGTTTGAAAAGATTCTGTTATTATGTAGGTACCATACTAGCCGGAGAAAAATGCTATCAACCAGCTACCGAGTTCTCAATGTTGAAAACGGGGATACCTCCAATCCAACTTTGTCCTCGTTGCCCCAGACGGAAATGAGAGGTGTACCTCCCACTTAGAAGCAAGTAGAAGTTGTGCCTGATGACATTTGCTTGGCCAAGCCCGAGCCTGAGCGCGCGCTATAGCATGCGCCAAAGATGAGCGGAAAGGCGCATACCGCCGTACTGGGGAAGCCGTGGTAGCGTCTCGACTTTAATTAACGAGACCTCCCATCGGAACAATTTTTCATACGGTCTTTTTCCACCGGGTCGTTGTGTACGTGGAGGTCGTTGAAAGAAGTTCATAAAAGAATTACGTTATGTAAAATAAATATACAACTGGATTAATACATTATAAAACATTTATTACAATAAATAGATATTATATTCATTTACAAACTGGGTCTACAATGGTAACTTAGTGTTATTATCATATAAATATTGAACAAAGCTGCAATTATTTGGTGGAAAATTTTATGCTAATGGAAAATATGCAGCAAATAGGTAGGCAACAACTGCCTATACATTTTAGTAAGATTATTCTTTTCGACTATTCATTTAAATTAATAATTAGTAGTCTTTCAACGACATCAAGTTTACAACATTTGAGTAGGTAATTCATTTTCTTTGCTATATTTTAACTTAAAATAATTTTTCATCAAGAAAAGTGGAGTATTCTTGAACTAATCTAGTGCTAAAGGTATGTTTTCGTTCAAACATAGTACAACACTCACACTTTGCCGGTTTTGTACAATGTAGCAAAACATTTTTCCATATTCTATCGGCATGACATAAGTTCATATTATGAAATATTCTACAGGGCACAAATTTCATCAATACCAACGTAAAAAATGTAGTTGTCAAGCCTATTGAAGGATATTATTTTGTCAATAATAAATTGTGATAAAAATGTATTGCAGATAGTTTTCTGGGGGCTGAAGCCAAATCAGCAAAGTCAAAATAAAAATGCTAAGTAATTATGTACCTACCTATATGTATGTATGTATGTATGTATTCCGCACCACACCCAGCCAGGACACAGTGCCTGATCCGGTCAAACCGGCACACCGGGGGACGCGATGTTTTGTTAGGAGAGACACGCTCTGGGATGGGATAGGACGGTCGGAAAGCCGTAGCCGGCCGACCACAACCAGCCTGGTATACACCATTAGAACCAGTATAGGAATGTAGGTATAGATGGGTAGATTTATAGGGAATGAGCGTTGATGAGGTGGTGGGCTTCTGGCCTTTGAGGTTAGTTTCCATGGAGTTGCTTTTGCGGGGGATCTTCTGTTTACCACGATGAGGTCTCGCAATTGGTTTCTTCCTTGTCAAATATTATAGTACTTTGGTTACTGGATTTTTTTCGGGTTTTCATTGTTTAGCATGTTCTTATCTTCTCAGGGTGGAATCCAGCAGGGGTTAGTAATTGCTCTCTAATTAATTCTTATTTGGAATTTGTTTCACTTTGCGTTGCGTCGGTGTATAACACTTGTCGCGTTTCTATTCGTTTTTGATTCTATTTGTTGCTTAATCACGTTATTCTTTCTCGTCGTATTGCAATGGTAGCCTGGGTCGTATGAATGAATAGTTCCAAGTGAACGTTGGTTTGCCGAATTATATTTGATGGTTGCATGGAGTAGGTAGGCGTTGGTGTCATAGAACATGCCCACAAGTAGTTTCCTTTTTAGTTTTAGTTGTCCTTGAAGAAATTGGCTGGCTATTAGGTTTTCTAGTGGGTTTTTAATTATTCAATAATCTCAAGGTTCATATCTCCTCAAGGCAGAGATGTTTTCTTAGTATTGGCGGTGTCTGTCATAAAGCTTCAGTTTCCGTGAGTGAACATTTCTTTGAATTCTTAGTAGATTCCTATCATTGCAGCCGCCGATGTGGGTTCTTGTTAGAATCCTCTTGGGTTAATTAGTTTTGTAGTTCCGATCGTTTGTTTCAATAATAATAATTATTCAGAAGAATTTTTCTTGATCCAAGTCATGGTCGTCTGTTGAGCGATATGATGCGAAGGCGGCTACTTCTAGACATTTGGTTTCGCCGTCCGAGCGTGGAATACCTACTAGCGCAAATTTTGAAGGCAGGCGCTTTGGGTGTTGAGGCTTGTGTACATTGTTGGCTTATGTTTCCTGTGCGGTCCTTCCTTTGTTGTTACTTTTCATGTCCAATAAGGTTCCGGGTTTTGTAGTAATGAGTACAACTCTGTTTTCAAATAGTGTCTCCAGTAAGTTTCTTATTCGACTTTAGAATCGTGTAGAGACTTTTTGAAATAGTGAAAGTGACTTTTGCGTCTTAGGACATTTGGATAATGTATTATTCTAGGTATATATTCAGTAATCTTGAGGGGTTCATCTTTTCTCAAGGCGGAGATGTTTCCTTTACTATCAGCAGTGTCTGTTATAAAACTTCAGTTTCCATGAGTGAACATTTCTTTTGAATTCTTAGTAGATTCCTAGCATTGCAGCAGCCGATGTGGGTTCTTATTATAATCCTCGTGGGTTAATTAGTTTTGTAGTTCCGATCGTTTGATTCAATAATAATAATTATTTCAGAAGATTTTTTCTTGATCCAAGTCATGATCGTCTGTTGAGCGATATACTGCGAAGGCGGCTACTTCTAGACATTTGATTTCGCCGTCCGAGCGTGGAATACCTACTAGCGCAAATTTTGAGGGCAGGCGCCTTAGGTGTTGAGGCTTGTGTAGATTGCTGGCGTATGTTTTCAGTGCGGTCCTTTCTTTGTTGTTAATTTTCATGTCCATTAAAGGTTCCGGGTTTCTGTAGTAATGAGTACAAGTGTCTCCAGTATGTTTCTTTGTTCTTTTCGTCCCGCTTTGTGAGTTGTGTTGTTTCTTTTTTATATCTCTTCTTGGAGGTATTGCCTTTGTGATATGAATTAGGTACTTTTGTCGAATAGATACTGTCTGTACTTCTTTTGAACTCGTTCGTTATTTACGATTTGAATTGGTACTCGTCATAATTTCTTCGCAGATTGTGAGATTTCGTTATGTAGAGATTTTTTTTTTCCAGTGGGTGATGAATAGTGTACCTATGTAGGGTTTTGCTGCAGCTATTTTATTTTTGTGCCACGGGTTCCCTTGATTTGTGGTCAATATAAACTTCGGATATTATGTGGCATTGTTTTGTTGTTTTCTTCAGCAAGTCATCTGCAAGTTTTCTTACTGTGGTAAATTCTATTTTGGAGTGAGGCTCTTCGTTTACTTATTTATAATATCAGTAGCTTGTATCCTAGGATGGTGATAGTTTTTGACATCCTGTGCTGTCTTTTAATAGGCAAATGTTTTAATATTAGAGTACTGGTTCTGAAATAGAGCTTAACCTAGATTATGTTTGTAGTGTTCCCTAGATTGTACGATTAATACCCGTAGTATTACAAAGATATTCAAAGTTAATACGATTATTTACTACAGTAAAATGATAAGATACATCTTAGGATGGCTATCATTCGTTTAGATGGCATTTAGATATACAACAGATACATTTAAATGATTACCAAGTGTTATCCATTCCAAAGGAATACGATTAGATAATTTGGTAGGTATTGGCTGCAGATGTGACAACTTTCCTATGACGTTTTGTGTTAAGTTTTAGTTTCTGTTGTAATCGTTAGAGTCGATATCTGTCTGTACTGCAACAAAAAAGGGTCTCGAGCAGGTAGTCTTCAATTGTTTTAAGTGTCGGACAGTTTTGGGCAATCTGTCTTGTTATTTTATGGGTGCCAAATGTTCTGTTGACCCTTGCGTTGGGCCCCTTACTTTGTTGTTGCCATAATTATGTGGCGTTGGAAGATGGTTTTCCCAGCGAGCAAACTGTCGGTAGCAAACCTATCTAAGTTGAGAAAAGGATGTATGTCGCATGCATGTTTCTATTTATTTTTGGGATTCGCGATTCGGGTGTTACCAGTACCTGAATCGCGAATGACCCGCTATTTGGCCGGGTATGTAATTGAAGTGAGTTACCAACTTGCAGAAACTCGGCATTGAGTGGGGTAAACACAGTATTTGGGTTCGACAAACCGGACCAAGCCCTCGACGGAGCTTAATGATCACAATCAGATATTCTTAAAAAGTACGGAGATAGTGGAATGGCCTCACCGGGATTGTAGTATTGTACTTAGCGCCGCTTAATAGGACCTGCTGATTCTTCGTCTCGTGCACTGCTTGCTAGGTTAACTTAGTGTTGCTAGGTAACTTCCGGCAATTAGCCAGATATGTTTCGCCGGGGTATAGGTAGAACTTCAAGATAGACTGTGGCGCTTGGTAAATACACACTAATTTATACACAAATACGGTCCCTTTTCACCAGGGAACATGGGATAATTATTAGCGCGCCTAAATGCATTATTTACCGAAAACTTAAGTTTCACAAGCACTAATTAATTAAACATTAGATAAATGTAACTTTTATAGGATTATATATTTTGATGTTTAAAGGACACTGAATTTAATATACACTTTATAATCGCAATGTAGCCACATATTTTGAGCAAATATAACAAGTTGCTCAAGTTAATAACTGCCCGGGAACCCGACATCTGCGTCCGCGCAGACAATAGAAGCCGAGACGACCGCCGCACGTGTGCGCGTCCGCTCACCATGAAGGATCGCAAAGGACTCCAAAGTAATTATGTACCTACCTATATAAAATAAATAAATTTAGACTTTCAAGCAAAATGTAAAAAGTTTCAATGCTCATGCTAGGTATTCATGAATAACTTTTATAGCTTTTGTATATTAATATTTTATCATAAAGCACGGAATCTTGGCTATTTTTTTTCATATAGTAGCTCGACATAATGGCTTCCTTACGCCTGATGGAAAGCCAAAGAGAAGCCCAAATCGCTGTGACAACTGGCAAGTAACTGGTTAGCCTGTCAGTTGCCACTGCCATACCGGCCCAACCCTAACCCCCCACGAGCTTCGGACACCCTACTCACCAGCAGAAACACGACCCGGAGGTCATTTGGCTGCGGTTACTAAATAATTTACTTACTAAATACTTAATAATTTATTGCATTACAGTGTGGTTGCAGGTGTCGTTGTTACATTTTAGATCACTATAGACCCCCAAGGTACCGCAAATCAGAGGTAGGACTATAGGGATGTTTTGGGGGTCAAAATAATTACATTATATTTAATCCGTATTTTAGATCATGAAAATGTATTGGACACGTATTTTTCATTCAAATAAAAAATAGCAAAGATACAAGGCATCAAAAGTAAGGAGTGGGAGTCTTTGACGTCACTCTGTCCCGTAAAAAAGCCACACCGCGTGACGTCACGCGTAATTTCAACGGGCTATGACTTTGTAATTTTTAGTCTAATTTACAAATTAAAAATACGTGTCTTTTATTTTTGAATAAGCTAAAAGACTGACTAATTACACTTTTTAAGGCAACAAGGCTATTGTAATTATTTTAAATATTGTTTACATCAAAAGTTTGCTTGTGAATAGCCTACCTGTTATACAAGGTGACTTTTTAATCACTATCCAAATTTTTTCTGGGCATTAGGTATCGTTAATAGAGCCCATTTCTGCAAAAAAAATATAGGTAAAATTTTTACAACAAATTCGTTGTCCCGAACCAATTATAAATTTCACATGGTTACCATTTCGTAGTACTCGCGGTAATGCCGTCTTACCTTTGATTCGTACCTTAATTCGTAATACCATTGATATTCATCGTTTTGCGTACTAAATATTTACGCCAGAAATGGTACATGACAATGCGAAATTTATAATGGATTCGGGACAATAACTTTGTTGTGAAAATATTAACTATATTTATTTTTGCAGAAATAGGCTTTAATAACGATACCTAATGCCCAGAAAAAATTTGGATAGTGATTAAAAAATCACCTTGTATATTTGAATAGGGCTTTGTCATAACAACAGGGCTGTGTGAATGCAAGTTTGGTTAAAAATAAGAGCTTGGCCAAGGTTCCATACAGCTAAGCATTTATTTACATTATTAATTATCCATTTATCATATATGCTATTTCATTTACAGTCAATGACAAAATTTGTGTATAACATAGTCATACTGATAGAATTAATATAACAAGAATATCACAGAAACAAGGCTTCCGAATGGGTACTTACTTATTTAATACTACTTAATCTAAAATTAATTTATCTAGTTTCTTATCTTTATACAATTTCACAATGAGTATGTATTTTGCATGCCTATTTTCTGGAAAGAGTGTGCACATTATTAAATTCTTTAATGTCCTGCCTACCAAATAGCATTTTCTGGCATACAATTTTAATGTACATAATTAAGATTCACCTAACATTTATGTTGCACATAGTGCTCTCGCTTTCATGTGTCATCAAGGAGATGCACATCTCCTTACTGAAGGTCCTTTTAAAATTCAAATACCAATGTTTAACTATTAGGTAAGATTCTGCCTGAAATTGCAATATTTTTTAAAAAACCCCCTCCCTGTCAGACACAACACACAACTTCTATAGTTAAGAATCAAAAGGGCTATTTACACAATACTGGGAACCTGCTATCAGAAAAAAAAATGTATTTTCTACTTTATGTATGTAGACAAAACTAGGCATGATGTCAGTATAAATTATATCTGTATATTGTTGATGTTTCTTCTATTACCTTACAAAAATAATAGGATAATAACTTCTTTGAACGACATATACAAAAGGACACATTTTCGTCGTATCAGGTCCAATCAGAGCCAACAAATGTCATTATGCGTACAGACCGACAAGGCTGTTTTGGTATGTGTGGGCGATATTGGAATGAAGGCATTACTGTAAAACAAAAATTTCAAATATCGGCGTTTAAAGTGACGTCTAGTCTAGTATGAGCAGTTAGTTCTGATTTCGGCTATGTGCCAAATCATCCTGTCTGGGGTGACCACTGTCTACATAATTAAAAAATAATTAAGAATAATGTTAAAAGAAAGAAAAAATTTAAGTAAATCATAAAGTACATTCTTATCAAGTAATTATATCATGTCACTTACCAAGTCATTTCATCATGAGTAAAAATAGACAAGTCCATTTGTTCCAAATTAATGATGGCATATGTCTTTATTGCGCTGTTTCTTAAATGTTATTTTTCGTCACATATCCTTGAACCTATTTGCTTTCGCGTCTTCCTACTGATAGCATGATAAGCATTGAAAAAATATTGTTGAGTAATTATGATGTATTGACATTCTTATACGTAATAACATTTTTTTAATGCTCGTACTTTAAGAATGCATTTATTGCTGAACTGCATTTAGGCAACAACACACATCAGAGATGATACTGTTATAAATCCAATATGTACCTACTAATAATAATTTATTTTATTTAATAACAATAGCTTTGTGGGTTAAATAAGACACTTCCATTCTTTGGCCTTACATATCCTAACTATAAATGTTTAATTCTAATTTACCTACCTAAAAAAGTATTGTGTGTTGGTGTATTTCTTGATCCATTTACTTGAGGTATAAAACTATTGAACAATATCTACTTAGACTTGAGCCTTTGCTAATCTGGTGTTCTGCTCCTAGGCGGTTCATGACCGAAGCAATGTTTGTGGGTTGGGTCTTTATATGAGTTTTCATGCAGAACGCTGTGGGAGCTGGTGCGGCACTTTGTCAGGCACAACTCATAATCATCTGTCAATGTGCGGAATAACACATTTTCCTCTGCTGACAGCTTTGATAGAACTAGTTCTAACAAGTCTCTCTGAAAACAATATGAAAATAACTTAAATTCTCATAGTAAAAATAAGTATGCAATCCAGAGGAACAGTGTATTTATGTTAAGCCAATGCATATGTTTTCAAAGTAAATAACCCTGGCATAATGGCCTGACATAATGCCAGATGCTTTGCTTGAGCAAAGCATGCTAGGTTTTAACAACAAAGTCGGAAGTAGAGATATTATAAGGTGCAAAATAAAATTTACCAACATATCTATTGATCCACTCAAAGTTTAGAACAGTAAATTTCCTTAATCAATCTGACTGGGAATTGAACTTGGAGATGTTGGACTGTTCAAGCTTTAGGCTCAATTGATAAATTTACCTTGCTAGGATCCAGACAACATGATACACAGTATTCATAAATTACACAGCAATTGTTATCCTTGCAACTCTCACAACTATATCTGCGAGAAAAATCTGCTAAAGGATCACAGCAGCCATTTTTCATCACATCATTGCGGTGACAAACATAACCTGAAATGATGAAATATAGTATGAAACATAGAGTAGAAATAAAAAATGTTAGATTTAAATTGGAAAAAATGTTAAAAAAAATAATTTTGTTGTATGATAGTCCCCCATTATTTATTGTTATTTTAATTTAATTATTTTTGGATTATTTCAAGTGCCATTATTGATATGAAGCAAAAAGTGGTCAAATATCTAAATCTAACAAATACTGCTAGGTATAGGGTTGTTACCTCTATCATCAACTAGCAGCAGTCTCCCTTGAACTGAGTTCCTGCAAATTACACTGTCATTTGAGTCTTTGTGTTCCTGCAGTGTTCTCCAAACAAATGGCTTTCTTTCAATCATAGTTTCTTGGTACATCATATTCCTGTTATTGCCCTGAAACACAAAAGACTTGAGAATATTCCACTTGCCTGCCTTTACTTCACAACTTCAGCTTTACTAGGTAAGCATACAATCTGATGTAAAATTCCATGTAAAAACAAAAAGAGATTTATATAAGTAGTACATACTGTTACTGATTTATTTCGATTTCTTAGTAGGAAAGGACATAATTGGCAGAACATAAAAAGTTGATAAAATAAAACACTCTGACCACTTGTTAACATTCTAATTACTACAGATCCAAAGTGAAATGGATACATAAATAATTAACTAACCTCTCTTAGAAAGCTCACAATACAGTAAGTCAACGAAGAGGCAAATATAATTCCGAGAACGAGCCTTCTTCGTATGAACCTCACTAACGCTGCGTACCACATTTTAAAACTGGATTTTCCATTCAAATTGGCAAAACTTGGTATATTGGAATCGTGTGTGCAAGTATTAATTAATAACATCCTCAAGTGTAACTCTGACGCGTTGTTTTCAGCACTTTCTCCAGTATCATTCTAGCCATTACAATGAGTATCTTCACATATCTGATTACGTCGAAAGTTTAACCCTCTTTGGTAAAATTGTGACTGGTATTTCCCATATAACTTTTTTGATAATCAAATTGATAAACGCTTCTGTGTACAAATGTATGTATTTATTATTTCAGAAAATATTATAAATTCCTGCAATGATCGACAATTGTTGCACCTGTCAAAGTCAACTTTTTTTTAAACTTGTTTTCGGCCTTGGGTGGAAGTGACTAATCCACCATACATTTTTCCTCTTTTTTCTTTATGGTCTCAAACTGGCTAGGGAAGAGGAACGCAAACTCATGGACGTATAAGATCAAGATAAGCTCGTTTTTTTGTTAAGAGTGCTCAGTTCTGTTTATTTTACACGTCCATGCTCAAACTATCGAAAAAGTTTTTGTCAAATTTTCAGAAGGACATTATAGATTTTCATACCAACCGCCCAGTAATATTATTGCCAGTGCGGTTGGTCCATCCACCTATAAAGCGGATTGTCGGCCTACGCTTTACTATCCTGAATTTGGTCTTCAGGCCTTCGTTACCCAATCTTCAGTCATCTCTGAAGATATAATATGTAGCCCGACCATTAGGCTAAAAAGGACAGGTGTGATCTCGTTTAGAGTTAGGTTCGTTGACACGAAAAGAAAGAAAGGCTAAAAATTGAAATTAGTCCGTTTACTTATTCAAAAATAAGACACGTTTTTTTATTTGTAAATTAGACTAAAATTTACAAAGTTATAGCCTGTTCAAATTACTCGTGACGTCACTCGGTGAGGCATTTTTACGGGAGGGAGTGACGTCAAAGACTCCCACTCCTAACTTTTGATGCCTTGTATCTTTGCTATTTTTTATTTGAATGAAAAAAGGAAAAATACGTGTCCAATACAATTTGATGATCTAAAATACGGACTAAACATAATGTAATTATTTTGATCCCCAAAACATCCTTTCCGCTTTCTTTTTATAATCACAGGAAAAATTCTTTAGAAAGTATCCAAAATTCAATAGCAGGTAATAGGGGAAATGCAAATGAAATTCGAACAAGATATTTTTTCTCTAGGTACTTTATTGAATCTCATTGATATGACTCATAATTTGGCTAATAAAATGGACATTAATATGGATGTACGCAGGCAATTACAAATATATACTTTGCAAATGTGAGAAAACCTCGCTAAAAGATTCAAAAGAAAACGACATGAACACCAAGTGTTAATCTTGGACGTTGTATTTATGTAATGGACTTATTATTACTTATTACTATTGTTGCAAATGTCTAAATAAAAACCTTTTAGATCTGATAATTTCATCTCGATTCCAATCTTCAGTAATTATTTTACAATATATTATGTACAATTAATTATTTTAACGATTAGGGAGGCAAATCGGAACGCCTACTTCTGGTCGGATCTTTCTCGTACGACTAATCTCATTCAAAGTTTCCGAATCCGAGAGCTAAAACAGGCTCAGGCTATACACAGCCCCACAAATAGGAATGAAAATAGAAGCAACTCCATTTCATACAGTGAATTATCTGGGCACAACAAGCCCATTTTGAGGCGCACTTAAAATATTCCTGCAAATTTTATTTGACAATTGCCTGCGTACAGACGCAGTGGTGCATAAAACAGGTAGCTAATGTCTTTTAATAATAATTACAAGGGGTTAAACTCTATGTTAATATTACACTTAATAAATAGAAAAGAAAATCCATTTATATTCTATTTATTTGTGATTGATTATTGTATTATTACTAAAATAAATAAATGACAAATTATTAGTATCTGGTCAGTAACATACATGGCAGTGTGACATAACATCCTATGGCCACCCATATCTATAAGACAACGTTATTTACGATTTCAATATAGTACAAAATATTGGAAGTGGATTTTTTCAAAGAAGCAGTAATACTCGTTCGCCATACATTCATATTAGCGATTAGTACATTAGGTACATACAATATATTAATGTTCAATAATGCTTCGCTCTGAAAAAAACGGTATCGCATTACTGACTTAGTTACATATTCAAATAAGCTGGGAAGAGTGAATAATATAGAATATGTATGTATATCCAAAATTTCTTAAAAATAACATTGGACACCAACCAAACCATTATAAAATACATATTGTACTTAATAAATTTGTAGTGTTCCACTTACATAATAATAGGCAATAGGACAAAATATGTTAATTGCATGATCATCCTTATAATATTTTTACAGTTAATAAAAATTAACAAATAAATTAATTGGCTTGGTGCGTAAAAAATGATTAGTGTAAAACAGTCTCAACGTATATCCGGCCCAATTGACAATTACGCATTGGTGTCAGTACGATCTCCCAAGGCCTAAGATTATACATTTAAATGACAAGATTTAGTGTACAGATCAGTTAACTAAAGCTGACATGTTCGCAGCAATTTCACTATTCAGTCGCAAAAGTAAAACTATAACTGTCCCCGCTCGCGAGAGAGATAGGCAGACTTTTCATGATGCGCATGCAGTACGACGTCACAACGTCCCGACACGAGTTTAAATGTGTTTAATGTGGTAGCTTTAGTTAACTGACCTATATGATTAATGACTAAATTTATATTCCAAAAATATTAAATCCTAGAAATGTAATAAATAAATAAAGCCTTTACTGTTAATTAATTTCAAATATAGTCCGCAAAAGGCCTTGATGTTAGCTACCGAGCTATCACAATAATAGTGTGTAATTATTACACGACAAGTAAAATTAAAGCCATAACCAAGAGATTATAAATACAATTACACATTGAGATTACGAATAGACGAGAAATTACACTATCTTCTACAAAATCCGCTGTCGGAACTCAACCGAAAATACCAGGCTATTGTTTACCGTCCTAACATGATCTGTCTTTACAACCATCACAACTGTAACTTTAAGATTACCTTAGAATACCATTACAAGTATAACACTTTACTATAGTGATAAATAATATCATCGCTTCTGTTATTACAGAATAATACTTTTTACTTTAGATAAATATTAAGAAAATATAATGTTTATTCTTAAATAATATTCAATTCCAAATTAGGTATTTCATCGTACAATCTGAATCTTTATAAAAAAAATAAAAGGGAGATTCTAATATATCACTGAGATGTCAAACAAACATAATCATATTCCCAGTCGAATGGTACACGTTAGATAATATAGTGCATGTAAACACTAATAAAATAGATCTCGCACTGGAGGAGAGTACCACACTATAAAGGTAACTTCGATCGAAACATTATAATTCCATCGATTATCTCGGGGCGGTAGAGCCCACTTATTATATTTGAATCCGTAAACTATCAGTCCGGCCCGCCGTCGCGGGCCTCCGGTCCACTTAGCGCTAACACTTGTACACTAACGTGAAACACGAGTCATTACAAAACGCAGTTTAATGTTACAGTAGATGCGATTCGGAGCGAGCGGAGTCGGTCCTATCGGGTCGCCCGCCCGTTCGCGCCTGCCCGCGCCTGCCGCGCCCACGCGCCCACACGCCCACGCGCCCACTCGCCCACGCGCCCACGCGCCCACTCGCCTCGTCGCGCACACGCGCACGCACCACGCACCAGCCACGCACGCACACGGATAATGCAACTCAACCACGTATAACAACGAATAAATTAAAGCGAATAAATACAAGCGACGCTCTTTGGAACGGATTACATTCGAGGTACGAGAGCGCGGACGCCGGTCCGAATGCGCTCCGCCGCCGAGCGGCGCGGGCCGATGCCGCGCGGCCGTTACACTACAAGCGATAAACCAACCGAACACGCCGGGAGATCGGACTCGCCGGAAATATTTTTTAAACTTAAATTAACTCACAAGAAAGACGCGCACGCGCGCCGAACGAAACTACGCCACTACCGGAACGAAAATAACGTACATAAATCATAGCACTCGCGCTGAGTACGGTCAAAACAAGTTCTTTTCGATTCTACTCGCACCGCGTCGACGAGATTCTAGATTCAGTCAACTTTTAATTTCGATCAGTCGAGATACTATGAAGTTTCGAGAACCAAGGATTTGCGCTATATCCGTGCGATCGTTCGGATCGCCGGCGCCCGGCTACACGAGCCGGTGCTCAGCGGCGGCGGGCGCGCGGGCGGCGGCGCGCCTAGCGCGCGGCTCACGGCACGAGGTCGGGCAGGCGCCCGCGGCCCTAGGGGCGCCCCACGCCCTCCGCCGCGACCACCTGCAACACCACACATACGGGTTACGACTCCGGCTCACCTCGATGTTATCGTTATCCAGTTTTACTTGTTACATAAACCACTTTTTATTTATTTAAATTATTCACAAAAGCCATTGACGCAGCACCCGTCATCGAGACTCTCTAGTCATTGTAGTGCAAGGCCGGATATACATATGGGATATTTGGGCTGCAGCCCAGGGCCCCAAAAACCGCTAAGCCTTTTCTAAAACTAAAACAGTTACAGTTTTTTTGATATGGCTATTAGTTGAGTAATTCAGTAGAGCCCTAAGTAGTTTCAGCCCAAACCGAATAAATTCACGAGCCTGTCGTAGTGAATTTATTGCGCTGAATGTTGGAGGCCAAAATATTATAAGCTTTAACTTGAATGATGTTCTGCTTGGAACACTGTGGATACTTTCGGGAAGTTTTTATAGTAAATATCACTAAACTAAATGCAAATCGCGTAATTGACATGTTTCCTTTCTTTTTTCTTTTACTATGAAGTAAGCGAATTCACTCTCAAACATAGGTTGCGGTATCCGCCAATCCTAATGTTAACGTCAATGGCATACTCACTTTCCGCTGCTTGAAGTAGAGCTCCTCACTCTCCTTGTCGCACAGGAGGAGCACGACGGCGCCGAACAGGAAGATGGCGGCGCCCCAGCCCACGCCGTACGCCCAGCCAAACTCCCACACCGATCTGTTCCCTACGCATACACATACAATAAGGTACAATTCCTTTTCACTTCAGTGCACAGCTTCTGCTAAATACAACTTCTCCTGCGGAACTATTCACAATGCCATCGGAAAATTCACATATCATCATCATCCTGCAAACGTCCACTGCTAGACATTGACCTCACCCAATGACAGTTATCACTGGGGGGAATAGTCTTAGTCAACAGGTTAGGCAGGCGGGTTGAAGATCGCAGTAGGTTTTATTTGTACCCAGGTACGGGTCAGTTCACTAAGTTCAACTAAGCTGGTACGTTCAACACATTTACACTATATTCTGACAATAAGCGCGCGTCGTGACGTCGTGTTGCACGCGCATCGTGAAAAGTCTGCCTTAATCCCGCGCGCGGTCCAACTTATGAGTGCGCAGGGGACAGTTAAAGTTTTATTTTGCTACTGTATAGTAAAATTGTGAGTAATGTGAACGTGCCAGCTTTCGTTAACACGTTGACCGCCATGCCGGTCACCGGTGACCGGCAAACAATAGTTTTTCTATTGTGTCTAGTTTCTCGGCAGTCAAAGACTTAACTGACCTGTAAACGCTGCTGCCAGTCTCCTGATATTCTAATTGCTTTTATAAATTGTTAAGTTTTTATTAACATTTAGATGATAGTGAAGCCAAATAAACCGTTAGACCCAACAAAATTCTAGGGTACATAGTAGGGTGAATTAGGACATCCAACGCCGAGCTGAGGGTGCAGAATCAGGTCAGTGACTCTACACATTTTCTGCCTCAATTAACCATTTCAATTCATAAACAGTGTCGGCATGTCGTTAACCGGTAATTTATTTCATATACGTGTATAATAAATGGACTTCATACATGTTCTATTAATTTTTCGTTTTTGCATACTAAACTAATTTTATTGAGATAAATCCATTCTTACCCAAGTTTAGCTCAGCAGCGAAACAGACCGGGTAGATAACCAGGGCTATTAATATGCACATCACTGTAACAATAAAAAACGAATACTATGAAAATTTGTGAATAAATGAAATTTCAATAAAATCATAAAAAAGTCATGCATATTCCCTGTTGTATGTAATCATCATAACAAAATAGTAGATAAAAATATTTAAAAATGATAAAAACCCGGTACATCAATGAATCGCGATATAATGAATTTATGACTAAGTTCGAACACTGATTCATAGGTCATTAGTTTAGTTAGAGGAGCCATCAGAATTAGTTGATGGTGATCAGGTGGTCCGTTTGTTTACCACTGATAAAGGAAAGATACAAAAAGCAATAAAATAACATTAGCATGACGTCATTTGTATTTTAGTTTGTTTTTTTATTTGAATTACAGACCTACAAGGATGTTTGGGCACGTGGTCAAAATCTGAACTAATGCCCGCCCTGTGTTTTTTGACGATTTTGTTTCAGTCACAACATCAGTCTGTAAAGTGCTACAAGGCTCTTTGGCGCGTGGCCGAAATTGGAACCAACGTCTCCACATACAACCGTAATTTTGGACAGACCAAGGAGTTGAGGTTTGTTACACACTAACGCCTTCATGTCCTGTGTTTCTGTGAGATTAACAACCTTCAGAGTCCTAAATTCATAATTACTTACGAGCTAGTGCCATGGCGAGGACAGCGAACCGGTAATACCGGAACTTGGTGCGGTTTTCGGTGGAGCGCAGCCCTAGGCCTGTGAGCAGGGCGCCGCACACATCTGCCGCCAAAGTCGCTACGCACAGTCCAGCCGCGGCCCTGAAATAAATATTGAATGCTCATTGTCTTCTTCTGGTCACAAAACATTCTAAATTATAGTAAAGTCACGTACAGTCATTTGTACTCGTAGATACATAATTACGCACTTATGCAAGAGGATATACGCTGCTCTTACGCACATACATACTCCATCTACAAAGAATGTTTTCTTTGTATCAGTAGCTCGGAATTCTCGTACCTGAAAGAGATCTTTCCCGAACGGATTTGTAAAAAAGCCCGGCTGGTTGCCATTCAAAATGACATTCTCACTAAGTCTTCCATACTTGACTTGGATCATATTTCTGGTCATCGAAACGAAAACTGGGGTGATGAGACTCTATTGTGCATTAGAAAATGGTAATCCGCTCTTGGTTTATTACTCTGGATTATGTAACCAAAAGCGCTATGAGAAGACTTACTTAATATAAGGCGCGGGCCTGGCAGCGTAGCAGCCGGGCTGCGCTGTGATGTCAAAGGGCAAGGGCGTGGGCGCCTCGGGGTCTATGCAGTGCATGAACAGGCCTTGCCGCCAGCCGGCTGCCATCAGCCAGTCGGCGGACGCCAGCCCCAGCACCATCAGGATCACGACCAGCAGGCCGCATATTAACGCAATCACCTGGAATTTAACATACAACAATCATTAGGTAAATTGGTACTGTGTATTAGTCAGTACTACAGTGGGATGTAAGGGAGCGACCTATCATGTTTTCGCTCCAAGCCAACCTCACCTGACCTATGTCCAGCAGTGGACTGCAATAAGCAGATGATAATGATGTACTAAAGTGGATGTAAAAATGATTAAAGTAACATATAACATCAGCCTCTCGCAGTCGACTTCTGGACTCTCCAGTTGTTCGCCACTTTGGTGAAACATCAGATGCATCTAGGTACACATGGCCACAAGTCAAATGTTTCGAAATATCTACATGAATAATTAGACTCTAGACTCTACCTATGCTTTGGACATTTGCGAAAATTTTATAGATGTGGTGATAGATTGGTCGATATGTGACTATCTGTACAATACATGAATATGTTTACTTGATTTAAAATGCATTTTCAATCTTAATTGCACCACCGAGGTAATCATCATCGTCATAATTAATAATGATAACATAACTCGTTATCGATTCCTTCCACATTAATTACCACATCACTGGCACGTCTTGCAGCTGATAAATAAGTGATCAAGAATGGGTACATTTAATCATTGCAACCGGATATGTTTGGGAATTGCAAGTGTAATGCAACCGCGTCTCAATTTACTTACTTCCACGATACGGGGCATAGTTATCTGTCGCAAGCTCGAGGCGTCGCAGAGCCCGCAAATTGAATTATGGTCTAAACGAGGGGTCGTGACGCGATTGACAATCGCTCGGGGGCAAATTTTGTTGACGAAGCCGATAATAATATTATGTATTTCAACAAAATCATGTGTGTACATGGTGTAGGTAACTACTAGGATAATATCACTACATATAGTATAAAACAAAGTCGCTTTTACTGTCTCTACATAACTAAATCCCTATGTGCGCTTAAATCTTTAAAAGTCCGCAACGGATTTTGATGCGGTTTTTTTTTAATAGATAGAGTGATTCAAGAGTAAGGTTTATGTACAATGAAATACTCGAAGCGTAGCGAGGGCGGGTCGCTAGTTAGACTATATATCAAACAACGTGATGCAACATGAACACAAATGTTCATTACACAAATGTTTGTTAAGGTGGGGAGCGATTCCATGACCTTTGCTTCAGAAGGCAGGGGTCACTAGCAATTGATCCACCAGTCAACCAAACTCGAGAACATCATACCTATTAACGTAATAACTTCTTTGGCAATATGGGCGTAAGATTCAAAGGTATTGGGTCTGATTCAGTCAGATAAATTGAAGAAACATTTCTAAATTATCTTCATTTACTATAAGTATGTGCCAGATAAATTCCTTCGTTGATGCTTTAATAAAAACATTTTGAAAAACGCGGAGGGAAAGTATAAAATGCGTCAGTCATGCATTATTCATATCAAAACGGAATGAAAATAAACATCATTATACCCTTCTTAAAGCACACAATAACAGCATATTATACGATAGAGCCATTAGTACGAGTATACCCAACTATACAAAACTTTTTATAGCATAAATAGAAAACCAAAATGGAACCTTTCCCTTCTAATACGTTGGCTACCATGACAGACAAAGGGGCAGCGACGAAGCAAGTCGTATGTAAAGGCAGTAATCCATCACGCGTACAAGACGCAAAGTGGGGTCTGAATCAAAACACGGCGCGAAGTCACACGTTGTGTACACGGCGCCTATACCTATACCTATTGTAGGTATAGGAGGGAAAGAAAAGCGGGAAAGTGAGACACCGACGGGCGGGCGTCTCGAAGTGAGGCGGGGGCGCGGGGCGCAAGCATCGATCGCGGTCCCCGACGTCGGTCGGCTCTGGGGCCGCGGGGACCGCCATCAGCTGTTAACGCCGACCCGCCTCTCGGACCCTGCGAGCCCTCTTCAACCACTCGTCAGGAACCCTAGCTGTCGCCTTGCGAACATTTCAAAAATGACATCCCACGTTCGTAGCTTGAGGAGAAATACGTCCTCGACTTGTTTTGATAAGGGCTTTCTTTAGCTAGAGGCTGGAGTCTCCAAAATGTGCATGTATATATTTACTTATAGGTAGGTATTAATTTTTTGTACAACTACGATACACATGTGTGTCAATGTACCTACAAAAAATCATCTTCTAGTAAAAGAGAAAACCTTAGTGTGGTATAAGTCAGGCACTTGGATTGCCGGATAACACCAACTTCTCCATGTTCAACTATTCTAGTTGAGCCTATCTATGTGATATAATTATATGACTCAAGGGGATATTTAAATAAATTATCAACAATGTACATACACGTAGAAAATGTACTGATTTGACTTCATCCTATACACTCAGTTTTAGAATAAATTAAATTCGTTTGATATACCTACACTAACAAAAACTACAATAAGAAACACATAACAGACATATTTGCTTCGATTCATTAAAACTACTCCCATGAAGGCGCTATGCATAATCAATTGTCCCGGCTGACCGGAAGCATCCGTCATCAAGAGGGATTCCATTCATTGAATTGTAAAGCGAGACCTCACGTGCGGACAGTGCGTCTGACGCCCATCTAGGGCAAAGGAGTTCCCTCTATTTATTATTTGACCAATCCAATCCTATGTTCGATGCAGCGACTCAGAACTATAATATAATTTGCCAATGAATACTTTATGCACCTGTAGCGTTTCGAGCATTCCATCTCAAGTAGATGTTGAATGCATTGCCTTTTGGCAAAACTATAGAAAGAAAGTAAAACATTCGCTTAAAACAATTTCAAACTTATATCACTAATAGGTAGTGTTCAAACGCTTGGTTCAATACTAAACTTAAGAAACATGTACAAAAAGGCAATCTTATAATCAATTGCTTTTAAGAAACCAACAATAAATCCAATAATGTTTAGCAAATAAAATAAAAAGTGTTTAAAGTAGGGTATAAAACAAAAGCAGAAAACGTGGATCCAATTTCCGCTCCATACAATATGCTGGCAATCTGGTTTAGTTGCTCTAAATACTGGCGCACGCTTCAATTCCCTCCGAGCGTTCAATTTCAAAGAGGATATTAGTTATTTTATTGCACGTATGTGTTGAGAATATTTTTATAAGCTTGTCGAGAACATTTTATTTAATGAACAGGTGAGTTACTTGGCCGGAAATTAACAAAACTTATAGCTTGTGTTCATTATAATTAAATGTCTCTGCGCTGAATCATGCGACACAATAGTCGTAAATACCACTATTTGAAGTTATTACATATCGGGTTCCAATACATTTTTCTAATAAATTATCATGATTACGTCGTTAAGCAATAAAAAGGGACATGAAATAGTACTATAAATAAAATACAATTTGTAAATAAAACCTTATGTACCCCACATACCACATGAGCTACATTATATTTTTATAGAGATTTTGCATGATGTAGCAAATTTTAATGTAATAAGTCCATTCGTTTACATTAATTCATTTAGGAACTTCGATATTATTATCGACATTAATATAATTTCGCAACAATCTAGTCGTTCCAATTCCAATAGCATACGAGTGCAGTACATACGACTATGTATTTGTTACGACGAATTGAAGTTCTGACATCATTTGTGGCGACTTTGTAACATCATATAGATCAGGGGTGTAGAACTGGCGGATCGCGATCGACTGGTCAATCATGGCAAGATAAAAACATAAGTTATGTAAGTACCTACATAATGTATATCTAATCAGTAGCAGGGTTTCGTTAGTAAAGGAGTAGTTTGGTTACCCTTAATAAAGATAATAATGCAATCGGAAAATAATATTGCAGAGTTGCATTTATATTGCCTCGCATCATGCTCTACCACAGAGAGTCATCATCACATTAGAAATGGTCTGACTAAATCCCCCTAGGTATATATTAGAGGAATCTTGCAGATTTTCTTGGTAGGTAGTTTGATATGCAGTATGGAGCATATTTTTATTACAAAATCAAAATTACTTGTTATGAAAGTGTTATGTTTCATGAGTTATAATACGCTACCTTGGTAACCTTGCCTCATAGATTAGGTTTAAATTAAAGTAAAACTAAAGTAATGTAAGTACATTATAAATTTTGTGATCTAATTAACTAGATTTCAAATTATTGATCACCTTTCTTTTTTCCAGAGAAGAGTATAAATTCATGTTAACCCCTCGCTTGTCTGAAAAAAAGAACTAATCGCTAAGGTTATCCTTAGGCATCAGTTCGCAGGAGCACTATGCATTATATTGTTATTCCATATTTTTCCGGACCTATTGGAATCCTATTGAATTTATCGAGATCTCGGCATTTCAGGATCTCGGTCGGAATCCCTATTGCATCTGGTAACCAACGACTGACGAACCAGTAAATTAATCTTAATTAACAATTAATGTAGAGTATCTCAAATTGAAATACGACGGAATGACGTTGGTGGGAGGCTCGATGTAATATTTTTATATTTTTTATATATAAAGTTTTTACAAATGTATGGAAGTGTAAACGACTATACTCGTTATATGGAAACACTACTATAGTTATTTAGACGAATATCCTAAGACCACGTGGAAATGATATTTGGATTGCATTACCTTTATTTAAATTGCTTTTTATCGATTGGTCAAGCTACCTATAACAATAATGTCAAAATAACTATTATAAACTTCACAATTTTGGCCCTTCTGAGGCCAACAAGAGAGGTAGGGCATAGCGAATCTCCGCTCGAATTGAGCTGCCCGTCCGGGGAAGGACCTCCACCCTATAGAATACCGCAGCCAAATGATCTCCGGGTCGTGTTTCTGCCGGTGAGTAAGGTTTCCGGAGCTCGTGGGGGTTAGGGTTGGGCCGGCATGGCAGTGGCAACTGACAGGTTACTGACCAGTTACTTGCCAGTTATCACAGCGATTTGGGCTTCTCTTTCTCTTTCCATCAGGCGTAGAGAAGCCATTATGTCGAGCTACTATATACAAAAAACTAGAATGCATCGTGGTGAAGTTTCTAGACAATTCTCATTTCAATTAATGTTTAAACTAGCACTTGTCGATGTATTTGACGTTGGCAGTCGCCCGTGGTTCTGAATTACCTGTGCGATCTGATTGGCTGGCATCTCGTCTTGCTCAGAGGCAAACTGTGGCGGCGGGGGCAGCACAGGCGGCGGGAGGGCGCGCGGGTGTTGGCGGAGCCCGCCCGGGCCGGCGCCCGCGCGCCCCTGCATGCGACTACCGGCCCTCCAGACCCGCTACCACACCGGCTGGTCACACTACACTCAATACATCACACGACACAGCGGACGGCGAGCACTTCCCACACGTACACAACTCAAAATCTCTGCCAAACGACAGTTGCAAGCGCTTTCGAAACGATTGCACTTATCAAGCGTTAGACCTGTACGTATCCCGGATACGGTAATATGAGCACGAAAAATTAGATTTCATTAAAAGGGAGTCGGAAAATAATATGCGAGAACACAGGTTAATATTACTATAAAAACCTAAACAGCAACTATTAGGAAATAATATCATAATTAATAAAGCTCCGACAAAAAGTTATAGGGCTAGTAGAGACGGCAAAAATTCATCATTCCGCAAACGTTGTCGGACACCAGAAGCTCGCCACTGAATAACATAATTCGTCACTGTCAATTACTCTCCGACGTAACCGGGAAAAATCGCGCCCGAACCTCTAATTGAAAGGTGATTGATAACATCAAATGTCACAGGAGGACTATGAAGAAACCCCGAAACCGTATTGAAAACACTCTGAATAAGTGGTGTTAATAGATAAGGTCAACAATTAAAATAACGTTGACCTTAATGATAAATGTAGTTGAATTATAAATCAATGTCACCGCCATCGGTTGACTTTAATCCATCAAATATATAGGAAAGATTAGTGACGGGTTACCCCTACCGCGTGACTTGGCCCAGATTTAGGTCACAGCAGTGCTGCTCGTGCGTTATAGGGGAGCAACCGCTACCGAATGAGGTCGCATGTTCACGTCATACCTGCGCTGGACTAAAACGAGGTGCGTTCTCTGTAACTCACGTGCTCCACGCGAACTCGTAAATATTTTCTTTAGCGTGACAAATCCGGGAATTCAATAACCTGGTGAAAGTTCCATTATGGGAACCTTAATGAGTTTAACGCTTTTATTGAAACTAACCACTCGAAGGGGAACGGACTTTAGGAAACTCATCTTGGAAAATAAAGTTCTAAAAAGAGATCAATGGATTAAAATAGATCAATTTAAACACGAAACAAAGCAAACATTAACAAACGTTAACTATTCCCTTACTTCCAGTAAGGTATAAAAGAAACAAACGTTCATCTTGTGTTTCTTTGTTTGTTTGACAATGCGTTTCACGTAAATAGAAAACCCAAATATTACTTTAACTGTCGGCAGGCTATTATTTGCTTATAAACTTGTGAATGAAGACTTACAACGTGGGCCGATGGACCAGATATATTCCAAAATTATGAGAGAAATCAAGATTATCGGAAGTGAAAGTACCTACATACACATGACTCAAAATGTAAACGAGTTTAAAAACGTTTCGCAATAAAGATGAAGTGGATCAACTGCCGAGTGGACGAATTGCGACGAATGAAACTACAATCGAACTATCATGACTGCACGTTATTTCACATAAAAACATTTCACCGATGTGATATCATGTGAAATGATAATATTATTATCCTTATAAATAGCCTACGTACTACCTGATATGCGATATACTCGTATTTCTGTACAGGTTCCTTAAAATCCGTTTTACAGTTTTCGCGTAAAAGAGCAACAAACAAACATCCCTCCATCCAACCAAACAAACTTTCGCATTTATAATATTAGTAGGATTGCGGTAGACCAGCTTATCCCCGGGGCTTCAATCGCGGATATCCGTTTCTGATGGTTCTTAGCTGATAGACCACCTCCAGCTAAACTAATTAAGTTTAGCTCGCATAGTAGAGTCAGTTTTTCTTACTTCCAGCTAAAACTAAGTTAGCCTAGCTTGGCTCGCATAGATAAGTTAGTTTTCATAGAGCTTATGATCCACAGCCAGCTATAACTCCGTTAGCTTAGCATAGCTTGCGTAGGTGAGCCAGCTTTTTAAACATGTGCGTTCTTCGGAACTATTGCATTCGAATGAATGGTTCAAATACGCGTTTCAAATTTATCTAAGCTGGTGGACCCTTTCCATCATCATCTTTCTATCGCAAAAGGCTAAAATTTGAATTTCTCTGCCAGGTAACGTCTTTGATGAACGTTACACTACTTGGAAATATTTAAGTGAGTAAATAGATTTATCTAAATAATCCTAGGCCACATCATCACTTAACACCTGGTTTGATTGTGGTGTGGTCAAATGATTTAGTAGAATTAAACAGACGATTTGCATTTGCTTTAATGGGCATCCACCGCAACCTATGCTACATGTATGGAAAACGGACTCAACTATGCGAGCAACATTAAACTATTGCAGCGTTTTTGATTCTCTATGTTCCACTTCATGAATTTAATGACGCCGAAGGTGGTTGATTTCTAAATCATTTTGTGTGTGAAAGTTATAAAATTTCTGCCTGCAGCAGTTTCAAAATTTCATTACCTACTTGTAGGAGTATACCAAAAACAAAACTAGCTTAGTTCCTTTCCATAAATATTTCAAAAGGTTATTTAATATTAGTAAATGAGTTTATCGCAGTATCCTTTAGCAACGTAACCATAATAATGTTCTAATCAAATATTTACATAGGTATCGTTTATTGTCATTACATTAAAATGATAGTTGCTTGTATTAAAAAAAAACACAAATATTTGCTATTTTAACATGAATGCATTTAAAACTTAATAATAAAAGGGGTTACCTAATTTTCTGATCGACTGAACAGCACTGAACCACCCAAATGCCTTCTGGGAACAGGCCAAGGTTTTACCTAAAGCTTCTACCGCAAAATACCTAATACATTATTGGGTTGGTAAATTCAAGGTTTAGTGATACATATTGATAAGTATCAAATATCATGTATTCGTGACTAGATCGGATACTAATATTTCAATTGTATTTATCGTTATAAATAACGTAATTTATAATTTGCAATTTTAATGTTCTAATCTAAACAAACTTAGCTTTTCACGTAGGTAATGTATAGGCATTTGCATGTGCAATTATCATGACTCAGCAGAGCCGAAAGGGAAAGTATAGAGCCAAACTATACTTTAAAAGCGGTAGAATATTTATTTCAAAAAAACCGTGTACCTATATATGTTTACCTCATTAAATTTTATTGCAACCTAAATTTTTAACGTTGGTCTATATATATGTATAATTGACTGCTAAAACCGCAAATTACCTAAATCACAAAAATGCGGAGCAACCTTTGTATTTGCTCCGTGGGAGCAACCATAGAACTCATTTGAATGTGTATTTAGGTATATGGAGTTTAAACATGTTTGTACTTTTGTACGTAATTAATATTTTTATAAGTTAAGAATGTCTTCGCCCTTAAATCGCCAAAAATACCTATGTATACTTTTATTTGCTGGTACATTGTTGGAAACAAATAATCCCAGTAAGAATGTTGCAGCATACCATCATTATCGTGCTCAAATACATACAGTAAATGAAATCCGACAAATCAAATTAAGATATGTATCACAACAATATCGTAAATAATAATTAAACTGTATTAATAAGCTATGAATCAAACATTCATCCACGCCTAATTAATTTTCGAGTCACAATACCACGAAACGTTCGGGTACCGAGTCACAAATTGGAACGGGCACATAATACAAAATATTTTTCGCCCCAATTTTTTTGGTCTCATTTGTGAGAATTGCGCATTGGGTCGCGCCGGTTTTGTGCTTCTACACAAAAAAATCACCTTTAGCAAGTATTCAACACAAAGGAACGTGGCACCCTAGTTATTGTACAACCGTCAACAATTCCTATTTCTGAACAGTATAAGATGAAGATGAAAGGATTGTGAAAGGATAACGGGTGGAGATATGTGAGTGTGATGGATGCGCTCGTAGGGCGGACTTGGGTAGTGAAACGATGGGAGCGGGCGATGCGGCGCCTGACGCGGGACTGCCGCCGCCCGCCCAAGCCCCTCGCATCCCGCCCGCCCGCGCGCCGCCCCGCCAACAAAACACAGATTACAGAGACACATTTATTAGCCGAAACGCTACTTAAACTTCGATCATACTACAACACAAACACAGATTCCATAGCACTTCGCTTAGATGAAGTTACAAGTCACAATGTCAATTAGATTTTGATAACACATAATAACAACATAGCAATATTCTAATTATTATCATTAAAGTCCTCTACTCTTCTGGCTTCACACCTGAGTAATTTGCAGTCGCGGTGGCGCGGTCTGTCGCCGGGGCGGCCGCTGTGGGCGCCGCTCGCACCAGCTCCCTATGGCGCGCAGTCGTCGCGAACACGCTTCTCTCGAGGGCAACTTCCACCATCGCCTGTTCTCCCGAGCGCCAAAAGTCGTCGTCATCCTATCACCTGGCTTCGGTATATCGTACACTATCTTAGGGCTTTCCACTGACTCCGTTCCGGGGGCGATGCGATATTTGGCCCCCGAGATAGCTTTCTTAATCCCGTTGAACGCTTTTCTTGCAGTATTCTCATCCTCTTTCACATCCAAAGCGGTTTCTCGAGGAACTGCAGTAAGTCGACCTGGAGGCGGATGACCTATTGGCGTCTCGTCAGGTTTCTTCACAAGATTCCTCAGCCGGGAGAGTAGAGTTGTCGGTGGATCTGTGTTTGTCCCAACCGTGCAGACTCGCGGTTTATTTTCCGGTTCGAGTGGCATAGTGGTCGGCGCGTAAGGTTGCAGAGGCAATGTGGCGGCTCGTCTGGGGGGCAGGTCATCTTGCATGTACGCAACATGCAGGGTGCTGATGCTGAGGGGTTGCTGCGGCGGAGGCCAGAGTTCTCTGGTGGGAGGGACGGGCGATGGACGCTCGCCCAGCATCCGCCGGGCGAATTCGCCCGGCTGCCAGAGGTAGCTTGCAGTCAAGTTCCCGTGCGTTTGCATCACGATACAAATCTTCACTAACGGCTCGCGAACTGTCGACGCTAATCTAATTCTTGGCTTCGTGCACTTGTAGGTGTTCAAATAAATACATACAGTAAAGGCTTTTTAAATTAGATCAAGAATGGGGAATAATACGAGTATGGATTGAGTAGCACAGTAATCCCTTTTGTTCTGTTATCTAATATAGTGACATGTTGCAAGTATATACCCAGTACTAAGTTATTGTGAGTTACATACACTACAGTGGTTACACAAAGACACTCAATGTAACTTTGCTTCTTTGCCTTCTTTGAGAGTGTACTATCATTCTATACAACAGGTGTGTTCTGAAGAATTAGTTATTTGAATAACGTTAACTGCCAATTTTTTTCCTGGAAACGCTGCATTTATGGAATTAGCTCTCTGATGAGATTTACTCAGGGGCCTTGTGTAGTTTACGAACGAATACGTTCGTAAAAGTGCTCCCAAAGGTGAAATACGCAAACTACGCGTCATGCTGGGCTTCATAGTTCGTTAGTATAATTTTTGATTATCTCATTTGGGCATTATTTTTATGAATTGTCATATAATATACAATTGCCTGGGAGCGGGAAAACTATAACAGTGAGAGAAAACAAATTTGATCCCAGTCATACATGCTCAATTTTACGGAGGAATGCAATAGCACTTCATTCAAGACAAAATTTTATAATTTTTAAAGAGTTTTGAAAGTGCATGTGATTTCAATGGTTATGCAAGAAGCGTCCATGAGCTGTGATAACTTGTCATCAGGCCAGTTTTTAAAATGATATGTATTAGTGAATAGTTGTATTTGTTTAATTGCCTCATTGCAACCAGCTGTGGATGCTTGTCCTGTTCTCAAACAACTGTAATGGATTCATGATTTTAATGATACAATAAATGAAGATGATAAAAAATAGGTCTGCCTTTAGCTTATATTATTGTGGGCTGTCAAAATTATCTTTAAACGGCCAGACGGATTTGAATGAAATTTGACAGGAGGACAGTGTATGGTCTGGAATAACACATAGACTACTATTTTCCCATAGTTCCCACGGCAATGGGAAACCGCAGGTAACACTGCAGGGTGCAGCTAGTATCTGTCTAAAATCTTTATGTATATTTGGGCCACAATTAATTTATTCATAGTTTGTTTAGTAAAGTTTTATAAAAATAAATTATTGTATTTTAAGACACATTTTGACTCATAATGTCATAATATGGGCATTCCAAATTTTTCCCTTAACCAGTATCTGTACCTAAAGTTGTAAGGTCAAGACTTCTAGATACAATAAATAAAACAATAGGATTTGTATAATATGAATACTTTGGACCTTACAAGTTAAAGTTATAATGTGAACTATAATCACCATTTTTACACAATGATAGGTTAGTTATACATAAATTAGAAATATCAGATGGATTATATGAAAACAAAAAGTGTAAAATCAAGGTTACTTACCTTTAGAGGTCGGACAATACTAATTGTTTCGATCATTGTTGTTGATGCCATAGTGTGTTCAGTTTCGTCCTGAAAGTAAATATTACAATTACAAAAAAGATAACAATTATTACAAGTACCCTAAAACAAATTAAATCATATTACGATATTATTCATCATCATCATCAGCCCTTGTCAGTCCACTGCTGGACATAAGCCTCTCCCAATGTTCGCCACTTTGATTGATCCTGCTTTGATAGTATTGCACAAAAGATATTCCGGTCAGAGTCATTTGAAAACTACTGTAGACATTTTATTTCAAACATACATCAATCAGGAAATCACTTGTATCTGAACTGTCTTATCTCAGGTCATGGTCATAGGGATTCTAGGCTAAAACGCAAAAGAGACATTATAAATGATGTATTGAGATTTCCATACAATTTATGCAATATTAATAATAACCTAAAATATGACCATGTAAATCATATGACCTTAAACACAGAAGATTATGACTAAACGCACCTGACCTTAAACAATGTTTAGATCAACAGTTTATTGTGGCGTATCAATATTTCAGGGCGTATCCATATTAATTTATACATACTATGTCTGCAAGTTCTTTCAATAATTTATAGGGAAATTAAGTACACTTTTTAGGGCAGTCGTGTAAAAATCTGAATTTTTATTCAGATTTTTACACCACTAGTTATACATCGTACAAAAATTGTCCGGGAATAAAGCGTGTTTCTACATTAAGCGTTGTAGTTAATATGGACTGAGATCTGTTGGGCATTTAGATTAAATATATATTATATTACCTTCATGAGTTTAATGAATTATACAACAGAAATACAAGTTTGTCACAAAATAAACACAATGCATTTCAATAGAAACGAACGTCGAACATCAAAAATGCATGTCCACAGATTACATGAAATTGTGTAATGTCAGTCAAGAGTCAACCGTCCAAGTAAAATACACAGATTATAACACATATCACTCTATATTGTAACTAATGTGTGTCAGAATCACTGCTATTTATTATTAATATGACTTTACTAAGTTGATCTTTTCGCGAAATTACGCTAAATCCTACTACAGATCGACAAAGATATTTTGGCAGGTGGCTAAAATCTGAAATAATGCCGCCTGCAAACAAAGCGTCACATTAACGTCAAGTTTTAACATTTTTAAATCACTGGAACGCCCTCAAGTCGAAGTCACCTATAGGCTATAAGTGTAAAAAGATTCTTGTCAGCCTGTATTGTAGCCATAAATCCTGATCGGTGCCACAATGGCCCTTACATTTAATTTAATCACATTCACATACTATTCTGCAATATCACGCTGCTCAGGAGCGCAGGAGCTTTATGTATTATGCCTATACAAATTCGTGGGCTGGGAGTGGGAAAACTATAATAGTTTATGTATTGTATTGCAATCACGCCTACTTGTATAAACCTACTATGTACCTAATCTTACATTTGCTATGCCCTATCACAATGCCCTATATAGCAGGTGGTCACATGTACACCTCCTGTGTAACTGTGTTAGTAATGTGACATGCAATAAACATTATTTTGAATTTTATTTACGGTCACCGAGTCGCGGATCACCGCGTAAGCGCCTGTTTAATTTATCAGTTAATCAAGTGGCAGGCGACCGCTATCATCTCGTCAATAGGCCAGTTATCCTCTCCACTAAAACCCCCGTTAATTAGTTCTTAGATTGAATGCTGTATTTACCGGATACAGCTGTTGAGTGCGTTATTTTGGGGTCATATTGACCTCTATTAAAGCATCTCACGCTAGCCTTCCAAAGGACCAAAAAGGATGGAAGGATATTCTGCCCTGGTATCCAAATGGAGACAACGATAATAATGAGGTTCACATGGCATACGGCCCATGTAACTGTGTGAGTAGCTTTAAAATGCCTAGTCAAAGCATTGCGAGAGTAGTAGTAGTAAATACTGCAGAGAACAATATAATAAGTACAAACATCAATTTACTTTTCATTATTATTCTTTTTGTTGTATTTTAAATCGCATTTTTAATAAAGATCCTTTAAATTCAGCATTACGTCTCCAATAATCTTTAAGTACCAAAACATTGGTTGCAGAATTAAGTGACTATACTATGTAGCGCATATTGTATCTATTATTTTAGGACATGCCTAGGCCCAAGCGTTTCTTTTTTTTTATTCAAATGTCAAATTGATAGATTCTATACCGGGCGGTGTGGCTTCTTTTGCGTTATTTTTCATTGGCGCGAAAGTAATTAATCTACAATTAATCGGGGTCTATATAATTCTATTTTATAATGGCTGGGGTGAAGTCCTTGGCAGTCAGGGGCATAAGAAGTTTTGGGCCGGAAGAAGTCGACGAACAAAGGATAATTTTCGAGAAGCCCCTAACATTGATCTTAGGGCAAAATGGTTGTGGAAAAACAACTATCATCGAATGCCTTCGGTATGCCATTACGGGGCAGATGCCGCCGGGTAGCCGCAATGAGTGTTTTGTGCATGATGCTAAAGTTAACAGAAGCAATGAAGTTTTAGGCCAAGTGAAACTGAAGGTATGTAAATTATGACTGCCACATCTTGGCTATTGTCAATATCTTTTGTTTTCTTTATAATCGAAGACGATTTACATACCAACGCTTGTGTTACAGCCCTTGATAAAAAAAACTACAATTAAAATATTATTACCGAACTTGAGAGTATAGTTCTCATTAGTACCAAAATCTAATAATTTGGGTTTTTACCTACAGATTGTAAATGCTAAAGATAAACAGCTAGAAGTATCAAGATCAATGCGAGTGACTGCTCTGGCCAAGAAAAAAACAAAATTTCAAACATTGGACTCCTTTTTATCAGTTATTGATGAGACTGGTAAAACCAAGGATATATCTTCAAGATGTGCTGATTTAGATTTTGTTATGTATGAGGAATTAGGTGTGTATATTGAAACTCTTTATTTCTATTTGGATGTGTTGAAACAATCTATTGTGTTGTACCCAATATCGGGTTCACAGTATTTGACAGGTTAATGATAGGTGTATTGAATTCTAGGTGTCTCTAAAGCGATTCTGAACTCGGTGATATTCTGTCACCAAGAAGATTCAAGCTGGCCGTTAGATGAAGGGAAGAAGGTCAAAGAGAGGTTTGATGAAATCTTTGAAGCAGATAGATACAGTGAATGCTTTGAGCGTCTCAAAAAGATAAGGAAGGAGTATACACAGAACCTTAAGTTACTTGGTAAGGATTATATTTATTTAATTTAATAAATTAGATATTTAGGTCAACCAATAAGTTCTATCTTCTATGATATATCTAGCAAGATTGTAAATTGTATATTAAATACATGAATCATTTTTTTTTTTTTTTTTTTTTTTCCTATCTTCTATCTGCAATCGGCTCGCGAGCCATAATCAGATGTGTTCCCAGATTTTATGCGTGTAGGGGACATTCCATTAAATGTCACCATATATGTCGATTTAGTTTAGGTTCTGTGATCCAAGTCAAGTATGTGCCATCTTTTTAGGCGTTTAACATTTTCCTGTTGGCATAACAAGCCCTTTGCCAAGTTGTTGATGTGTTTGCCAAGCCTTTCCTTGTATTTCTTGCTGGTGTGGCTCACCTCCTCCCTAACTGTGGGCATCTCTAGGTATTCATGCACCTCTGTGTTCCTGACGTACCAGTGAGCATTTGTGATATTTCTCAAGGCTATGTTCTGAAATCTCTGCAGAATTTCCAAGTTTGAGTTACTTGCAGATCCCCACAGTTCTATGCCGTAGGACCAGATGGGTTTTATTACGGCTTTGTAAACTAAGAGTTTATTGCTAAGAGATAGTGGAGACTGACGTCCAATCAACCAGTTTAGTGATTGGAGTTGGATGTTTGCTTCTTTTCTCTTAGCTTTGATGTGCTTTGCCCAAGTAAGGCTTCTATCCAAGTGTAAGCCCAGATACTTTACGCTATTCTGGCTCGTTAAAGCTGTATTTTCCATATAGACCGGTGGACAATCGCCTCTCCGCAGCGTGAATGTTACCTGTATGGATTTCGTCACATTGGGTTTTATTCTCCACTTCTGTATCCAATTTTCTATTTTATTGAGCTGTGCTTGGAGCTTCGTTGATGCCTTGTTTGGGTCTTTGTCACTGGCAAGGCATGCTGTGTCATCTGCGTAGGTAGCCGTTACAACACCTTCTGTTTCAGGCAGGTCTGCCGTATATATAGAATACAACACTGGACCAAGCACCGACCCCTGAGGCACCGAGGCGTTGATTTTGTAAAGCTTCGAGTAGTCTTCTCCATACTTTACTAGAAATTTCCTGTCCTTTAGATAGGATTTCAATGTCATGAAGAAGGAGTTGGGCAGAAGGGTCTTAATCTTATATAAAAGCCCTTTGTGCCACACCCTATCGAATGCCTGTTGCATGTCTATAAATGCTGCAGAGCAATATTCTTTTCTTTCAAGAGATTGTCGGATTTCATGGATAACCCTATGCACTTGTTCCACTGTCGCATGTTTCTCCCGGAACCCAAACTGGTGATCTGGGATGATCTTGTTTTCATCAAGTATGGGTTTGAGTCTTCGTAAAAGTATCTTTTCGAATACCTTCGAAAGAATAGGGAGAAGACTTATAGGCCTATACGAGCTAGGATCTGTTGGTGGCTTCCCTGGTTTTGCGATCATACAAATTTGCGATATTTTCCAAACCTTTGGGTAGTACTGTATTCTAAGGATGGAGTTGAAGAGCGTAGTCAGGAAGACAATGACTTTTCTGGGCAATTTCTTAAGTATTTCAGCTGTTATTAGGTCGAAACCGGGAGCCTTTTTATTTTCAAGGTTCTGAATTGTGTGTGCCAGTTCTTTGGGGGTAACTGGTGTGATTGGGGTGGAGAGTTGTTGGTCACTATTAATAATTTCATCTATTTCATTTTCAAACTCTGTCATAGACGACTCATTAGGGGTAAATACTTCACTTAAGTGTTTTGCGAACAGTTCCGCTTTCTCGCTATCACTCCTAGCCCAGGGGTGGGTAGTGGACTTTCTTATTGGCGGAATATGATTTTTCGGTCTCTTGAAGTGTTTTGTTATCTTCCATAATGAGTAGTTGTCTTTCTTATGGGCTGAAAGGCTTGAGATCTTATGGTGAAACATAGCATTTTTATTCTCCTCTAAGAGTTCCTTCAGTTCTCTAGAAATTTTATTATATAGTGACCTGTCTGTATTGGATCTCGTTAAATGTAGTTGTCTCCTTTGCTTACGCTTTTCTTGGAGCTTGTTCCGTATCTCTAGTGGTACATTATTTCTTTCTGTGTTGAGTATTATTGTTGGGGTAGAGCGCCATGCTGCTACTTGTATAAGGTTCGTAATGTAGAATGTTGCATCCTCTATGTCTTCATCTGTTTTGAGTTTGACTTTTAGCTCTACTTTTTCCTCTAGGTAATCGGTAAAAGCGTTCCAATCTGTTTTATTATTGTACAGCGAAGGTTTTTGCGGTCTTTGTATTGGTGAGATGCTAAATGTAGCAATGATGGGGGTGTGATCTGACACTGCATCGAGTAGTGATTCCACATCAAAGTATACATTCGAGAATCCTTTGATTATAAAAAAGTCCACAAGATCAGGAACTTTGTTCACATCAGTTGGCCAATAGGTTGGTTCATCAGTTCCCAATGTTATCAGATTGCATTGGTCCACACACTTTTTTAGTTCACGTCCCTTTGTGGTTGTAAGTCGAGAACCCCAATAGGTATTTTTGCAATTCCAGTCCCCTCCACTTATAAATCTGTTTCCGAGGCTGCAGAAGTAGCGGTTGAACATTTCTTTTTTAGGGTTGTGTCTTGGTGGGCAGTAGATTGCACTAACATTAACAGGCCCCATGTGTCCGTAAATGGTTATGGTGGTGCTTTGCATCCATTCCTCTCTAAATTCACTATGAAGATGGTGTTGTATATTTTCTTTTATGATTATTGCAGATCCACCATGTGACATACCATCTGGGTGATTCGTGTTGTATATGCAATAGTTGTTTATCTTGACTTTTTTACTGTCATTGAGGTGAGATTCCGATATCAATGCAATATCCACTTTGTTAGTCCTGAGCAGTAATTCTAGTTCGTCTTTGTGTGCCGATAGTCCATTTACGTTCCAGGTGGCAATCCGTAATGATTGCATTATGTAAATTTGCTGATGAGTGTCATAATGAGGTTCATCATGGTGCCTATCTGACTTACGAGGTGGTCGATTCTCTCGGCCTGCATAATCAAGAGTGTTTCTAGTTTAGGTCTTTTTTCTTCCATGTTCTTTTCCGTATCTGGCATTGTAGCATTTGTTCTTTGTGACTTATTGTCAACGTTGTATTTTAATTTTGGGGATTCTGTGTGATATGACAGTTTATTTGCCTGATTTTTCTCATTGTGTAATAAACGATTTGATGAATGTTTGTAAGGTTTATTTTTGTTTTTATTGTCCAGTTCATTTTTATTTTGCTTTACTACTTCATTGTATTGTTCTGATACAATAGTATTTTCAAAATCTTTTTGACCTTCAGGGTAATATGTAGTGTTTCTGTTTCCTATATTAGTTACATGGCCGCTGATTTTGCTTGTACTGCTTATTGTTGGAGTCATTGTTCTTTTTCTTTGGTTCTCTTGGTGTTTACTCCCAGCTATCTTCCTTGCAAGTATATCCTTGTATACTGCGCATCCTTTATAGCTAGCAGGATGGCTTCCTGAGCAGAGTGCACACACTGCTGGAGTGTTTTTGTCCATAGTGCATAGGGTAGTTTTGTGCGGACCAGCACATTTTACACACCTGTAGGGCCGCATGCAGTTATTTTTGCTGTGTCCATATTGTTGGCAACTAGTACACTGCACAACTGTTGCTTTTCTTTTTGGGTCTTCTATTATAATCCTTTGGTGGTAAATCGTTTTTATGTCCTTTACAAGTTTATTGTTTTCATGAGGAGCAATGTTTACAAAAAAAGTATTTAAGGGATCTTTAGTTCCTGGGATTCGTGCATTTACTATCTCTCCTTGTACTTTGTTTCCAGTTTTTTCAATCTCTTGGATGATTTCTTCTTTTGGGGTACTAAAATGCAGGTGTTTGATTACTATTCTCATGCATTTTTGGTCTTTAGGAGTAAAAGTATATCCTATTAGTCCTTTAGCTCGGATGTGCTCAATTAGAGTTTTGTACTTATCAGCCGTGCTGGAAGATATGATAAGTTTATTCTTGGACACTATTTTATAGGAGTAGTCATCCCGGTTGACCACTTCTTCTATTAGTTCCGACAGTTTTGCCAGATCATCGATTCCATAGAGAATGATCGGTGGTGGTTTGGGAATTCTTATCGTTGGGAGGACATCATCCACCTCTATGTCTAACATGGCAAAACTATTACTTGTTTCTACATCTTGTGTTGTATTTTTTGTACGTTCAGTTGTGCCTCTTTGCCGAGGTAGTTGATCCCTCCTCTGGACTTTTTTGGCATTAAATTTTGATGTTGCTTTTTCTTCTGGAGATCGTACCCTCTTTTGGTTTGGCACTCTTTGCCATGGTGCATTTGGATTTAGGCCATCAGTTACACTGGTTTCATTGTCTTTGTGTGGAACAAGTTGCTTTTCTATTTGTTTTGATTTGAGATCGTTGGCATCACTTAATGAAGCTGATCGTGGTCGGTTAAAGAGCCCAGGGTGGAATAATTGTTGGGTCAAGATTTTGGGTTTGTCAATTGGTAGCACTACTTTGCCCCCCCCAGAATACGTGGGGCAGCCTGAGCTATGCTCAGGGAGGGATTCTCCGTCATTTCCGGTACCCTCCTGGGGTAGATTCTCTTTGAGTTTTGCTTCCATTGATGATGATGATGATGATGATAGCCCTTTTACTCCGAGACTAGAGAATGTCCCTTATCTCGGCGTGCCTTTTGGCATAGGCCTCCTCCAGCTCTCTCCATTGGGCTCTGTCCTCCGCCACCCTGGTCCAGTATGGTCCCAGAGTTAGGCGGATTTCATCCCTCCATCTCACTCTTGGCCGCCCCCTCCTTCTACAGTTTTCTCTGGGGTACCATAGAGTGACTCGTCTGCTCCATTTGTCGGTTCTACATCGCAACATGTGCCCCGTCCAGCCCCACTTTAGGTGGTCAATGCGAGCAATTATGTCTGAAACCTTCGTTACTTCTCTGATTTTGTAGTTTCTTATCCTGTCACTCCGTCTGACTCCCAACATGCTCCTCTCCATTGCCCTCTGTGTGTTGGCTAGCTTTTCCCTATGTTTCTCTGTCAGCGCCCATGTTTCGCACCCGTATGTCAGGCATGGTAGGATGCAGGTGTCAAAAGTCTTCCTCTTAATCCGCATACTCAATTTCTTATTTTTCATTATTTCCTTTAGTGACCAGTATTTCCTCCATCCGCAGGCAATTCTTTTGCTTATTTCCTTTGACATAGAGTCCTCCGGGGATATGATTTGGCCAAGGTAAACATATTCTTTTACATATTCGATCTTGTTTCCTTGGACCTCTATGCTAATTTCCGAGGAGTTGGTCATCAGTTTTGTCTTACTTGCATTCATTTCTAATCCCGCATCCCTGCTTTTTTCCGCAATGGTCTTTATCATGTTTCTTAGTTTGTTGGGGTCTTCTTCTAACAGGACGATATCATTTGCTTCCATTGTCTTGGGTTAATTTTCTGTCGGGGTTTTTTCCCTTAGCCAGATTGTTCGGTTTTAGAGCGCCGAAGACTCGCTCTCGCGTTTCATAATTAGCTGTTACAGTCCCGAGGTAGTTGGTAAGTGCAGGGCTCGTTAAGGACTGTAACATTGCCCAGAGGGGACGACCCACAACGGTGGCATTATGTGGGTCCGTCAATACACCGCGGCGGCAGTGTAAAGACGGCGTGGACGTTTATGAAACACTTGTTGGTGCGCGCCTGATAGCCTAGCTCTGCACACCTAGACGTACGCTATTGGCATATTAGCATTTTATAGGTTCAAATTCCCTGGCAAGAATCCGCCCCACTAAAGCCTAACACCAACCTCCCCCTCCTAACACCAACCTCCCCCTCCCCTAACACCAACCTCCCCCTCCTACATGAATCATAACATTGTATGCATACAATTTAGCATATAATTTTACTGTAGTTTGTAATTGTTTAATCACAATCTGTCAGGAGTCCAATTATTATCAACTGCTTGAGGGCTGTCCCTGATTATGATATTTATGCAGCAACAGAGCTTACTGTATGCAGTAAGCTGATCTAAGTCCATAAAGTGACACATAAAAAACATAAATTAACAATGACTGTTCAGAATTTATTTATGCATAATTAACGGCTTGTAGGCCACACATACAATACAAACATCCAAATTATGTGAAATTTTCTTTTGATAATCACACACAAAAATCATTGAAACATTGATATTAATAACTGGCCTGGTGGCTCAATTTGTAGAGATCCCTGCCTTCTGAACCAGAGTTTGGGTTTGATCCCCACCCAAAACAAACATTTGTGTGATGAACATTTGTGTTTATTCCTATAAAAATAAACACAAGTTTTCATCACACAAATACATTTGTATTTAAGTATATATTTGTGGTCCTTTTGTTATTCTGATACCCATTAGACAAGTGCTTATGCTACTTACTTTGGGATCGAAACAATGTATGTGATGTTGTCTGATATTTTTACAGAGCAAGAAGTAGAATACCTAACTGAAAAAAAGGAGGATCTGGACAAGAAGAAGTTGGAGGTGGTCAATACAGAAACTCGCATAACAGAAACTGAATTGAAAGTGTCTGAACTTTCACATGAATTAAAACCAATAACTGAAAAACTGACTGCTATTACCACTCTGGAGAAAAATATTGTCGAATTTGAAACCAAGAAGGAAAAACTAAAAGCAAGGTAGTTTATGTTTTTAATTAACTTTTATGTTGCCCCTTTGATGTCCTTGAGTCATGGCAAAAGTAATAACCATTTTATGTGAACTGTGTAATATAATGTCAATAATTTGTGAATACAATTTATCTACGTAATAATGTATCTCAATATAAAATTTAACTCACAGTGAATATAAATTACTTTAAAATGGACATACTGGTAATTTCCTCAAAACTATATATAGTCCATCAAAACTATTTTAACTTCACTTATATTCAGATTGGAACATTCCCGTGCACAAGAGGAAGAACTGAAGAAAGCTATAAAGACAATTTTTGAAGGCACCACTGCAGAGTTACAAGAAAATATCAGTAAGCATTTAGATTTAATTAACATTGCTTTACTACATTTAATATTTATCATAATAGTTAGGTGTAAAATTATTTGCTAAATCAAACAATGTATGTATATGTTAATTATTTTGAAATATGTAGGTAACTATGGCTCTACTGCAAAAACCAAACAGAAAGAACTTACTGATTCATATAAAAAGATTAATGGATTCAACGAAAAAGAAGAAAAGATTGCTAATGAGAAAACTTCCAATGAAATGAAGTTCAGCGAATTCAATCTCCTTGAAAGTCAAAATCAGGAGAAGATTGATAAGAGGAATCAAATGATAGTTGAAACAGCTCAAGTAGCAGAATTAGAAAATGTAACTGAGGTTGAATCTAATGAAGATGCAGAAGCAGCTATTGAGAAAATTACTGAAAAAGTAAAAGCATTGAAAGAAGATCTGAATGAACACAAAAAATTATCTGATGCTGAAGAAAAGAAGTTACAGGCGGTCGTTGACGAGAGCAAGGATGCACTTTCGCGACACAAACAAAAAATCTCGAATAAACAATCTGATATCCAGAAGAACAAAAAGGAAATCACTAAGGCTGACAAAGAAATTAATGATGCCAATGAATCAAAGGTGAAATTGGAAGCTTTGGAGAAAAAGTTGCAAGTTGCTGAGGATGAATACAAAAAGCATGAGAGTGAGCTAAATGTTGAAGAATGTCAACAAGAGATCAATGACGACGAAAAAGTGCTGGAAACAAATGAAAATGATCTTGAGCAACTTACAGAAAAAATTACAAAGCTACAAAAGCAAAGTGCTAAATTAAAAGAAAAAGATTTGATTGAAGAACAACTGAAGCAGAAAGAGAAACAGGTGTCTGTACTGAAAAACAAACATAGATCTGCTCTCATTGAGATTCTTGGAAGTATGCCTGAAAACAACTTTGCTATAGCAGTCAACAAGTTAGAATGCGAGGTTCGTTCTGAAGTGGACTCAATGAAAAAGAAGCAGAAAGAGAAAACTATTGAACAAACCACTCTGCAGACTGAGCGCAAGCATATTAGAGAAATGCTTAACGAGAAACGCAGTGAATTAACTAAAGCTGAAGATAAAATGTACAAGGCTTGTGGATCTCAGTCCTATGACTCTACTCTAGCTAAAACCACCTCAACTGTAGAGAAATTACAGGTAAATTGTAATAGTCTAAAGCATGTAATAAACACATATAAATAACCCTCTTAAGCACCATAAGGTTGTTAGTGTATTTAATAAGAAATAAAGAACTTATAAGATAACATTAACTTTATTCTATACTAGCTGTGCTCGCGACTTCGTCTGCGTGGAATAGTTATTTTCTCCCCGTTTTTTTTTACATTTTTCATTATTTCTTCGCTTCTAATAGTTGTAATGTGATGTTATATAGCCTAAAGCCTTCCTCGATAAATGGTCTATTCAACAAAAAAATAATTTTTGAATTCGGACCAGTGGTTCCTGAGATTAGCGCGTTCAAACAAACAAACTCTTCAGCTTTATAATATTAGTTAAGATGATAACTTTTATTTATGTGATTTCATATTGATAAATCGAGTCTGAAGGAAGGAATAAGTATGGAATAATTTAAAAAAATATTTGAATTTCAGGATGAACAAAATGTCTTGCAATCATCTATGTTCATAATCCGCAAATACCAAACTCAACTAAAAGATAACAGTTGCTGTCCTTTATGCAGTCGTGGATTCGATAACGATTCTGAGGTAAGGAGTGAAAACTTTTAATGTGCTAGCAAATTTCACACAATAAGTCAGTAATAATCATATAATCTTTTTAGGTGACTGATTTGATCTCGCAATTGACTACACAAGTCATGAATGTTCCTGCTAAACTAGAAAAAGTAACTGAAGAACTGCAAAAAACATCTGCCAAGAAAGATGAATTACTGAGCATGAAGTCTTTGAACGAGAAAATAACTAAATTGAAGGAGAAAGAAATCCCTCAACTTGAGCAGCGCCTGAGCGATATTGAAAAGGTATAATATTGTTTTTAAACTGCAGCAGAAATTGTATTTCATATAAGTTGTACACATCAAGTGTTAAATATTTCTATGTTTAATGATTTTGTACATGGAAGAAACAATTTAAATAACTAGACCAACATTTTGTTTTAGAAAATAACCACACTATCAGAGGAATCTGATGAATTATCGATGTCACTCATTGAGCCAGAACAGAAGCTTCAAACTGCCAAGCAAATCCAAGGAGACATGCCTCTTTTAGATCGTACCAGCCAAGAAATCGCGACTGTTACCCAAAAAGTAAGTATTTTACTATTCCTTTTATAGGGTACTAGGCATTCTTTAACATATCATTATTATAATTTGATAGTAGCCTAATCAATTGTTTATTGGAACTCACCGGTGAAGAACCATATTTCTACTAATAAACATTTATTTTTAATTCCTACAAAAAAGATGTACCTATTATAGTATTACTCACTTATTTTCTACTGCTTGCTTAGTAATAATACTTTTCCACTTTTAGTTGGAAGCAGTGAAAGCCCAATGCAATGATATAGACACAGAGATGACTTTGGATGAGGCGACTGCCAAGCAGACTGAACTAAGGCAAACTATAACTACACTACGAGCAAAAATCAAGGCTACACAGAAAAAACTGAATGCGCACAACAAAAAACTGCAAACAATGGGCGACAAGAAGAATAAAATTAAGGAACAACTCCTGAATGTACAAAAGAAGGTATGAATTTTTAAAAAAGATTTTAGACTTTAATTATATTTAATTTAACGGCATATTAACATTTTTGAATGTCTGATTACAGGTACAAGAAATAGTAAACATACAGGAGAAAAAGAAACAGTTAGAATCAGACGGCGAAAAACTTGTTGAAGAACTAAAGGAGTTGGAAGAAGCTATTACTCCTTTGCAGACTGAAGTTAATGAAAAAGAAAATGCGAAGGCTGCGGAAATGGAAAAGTATAAGTAAGTTATAAAATAAGAAGGTATCAGTTTCGTTAACTAAAAATATAACATACTGTTGACACTTTATTTCGAATGTTTTATAGGTCGGTAACGGAAACCAAGAATAACTTTATTCTTCAAGTTACAAATGCTTTCGACAAAGTTAAACAGATAGTTCTAGAGATCAAACAGCACAAAGAAAAGAATATTCCCTTGGAAATGGATAAGATAAAGGAAGCAAATGAAAAACTGATGGAGAAACAAAAGCAGATCATTGTAGACAGGGATGCCCTCACCAAGAGAATTGATATGTTGAAGGATGAACTTGCTAAACAGGAGGTAGGACTTCTGTAATATTGTCTGTCTACTTATAGTTTTCGCGTTATTCTTATCGTCAACACTGTCTAATTTGTTAGACATCCAAATAAGGAGTATGTCAGGAATTTAGTCCAAGGTAAAAGTGTGCGGCCAAGTTCCAGCCATGACAATTTACTCTGACGCAAAGCCCTTATTGATTTATTAACTAACGAATGATCGTATCAAAAGCCGTTGCTTAGTTAAAGATTTATAAATACATAGGGACAGAAAAGAGACTTTGTTCTATATGTAGTGATAAGGGTTGTTACTTTTCTGTTATTTTATTAAATCACATTTATATTACTTTGTTTTGTTTATATAGATTTACAAGAGGGATTTGGAGGACAATATGAAGTTACGCAAAGCACAGACCAATATTGAGAAATGTGTGAAAGAAGAAGCAGAGAACAATGAAAAAATGAATGGTGTTAACATGGAGATGCTTGAAGAAAAACCTGCCCTGATAACTCAACAAACCAAGATCTTTAGGGAGAAAGCCCAGACTGAGGGGGTGTTGCATGAACTTGAGGTAATGTTAAATACCTTTTCTTTTTTTTACCAGCTGAATTATCCTGGTCTTTATGCAGATGTTGCAGTCCATTAATGTGTAAGATTCAGAATGAAAACACTTATTTTGTCATAATAATAAAGATTAAAATTTTATTAGTGTCTTAAGCGAAAAATAATAATTTGCAATACATTTATTTCTGAATAGGGAAGACTGAAGCAAAGCCGTTTAGAGCTCAAAAAAACTCAAAACAAGGATATTGAAAAGAGATTCAGGGAAAAGTTCTATGAGCTTCATGTCACTAAAGCCATTGATAAAGATATCAAGGACTACTCTGTCGCTTTAGAAAAGTGCGTCATGGAATTCCATAGAGAGAAAATGGAGAGTATCAATCTCATCATCAGGTAAGACAAGACAATTAAATTTGAAAGGAAAATGTACACTAAATCTTAAGTGTAATAACTTAAATGCTATAATTATATGACTAAAATTGTCTTACAGAGAACTATGGAGAAAGATATACAGAGGCAATGATATTGATTACATTGAAATAAAGACTGAAGGCAGTATGACTGCAGAGTCGGATCGGCGTAAATATGACTACAGGTAAATTTTAATGTTCATTTACTGTAAATAGTTTATAAGAGATACCGCTCTCAGCGATAAGACAGTCTGTATTGTAGTACAATATGTATACGTTTTTTTAGTTTGTTATTTTAAAGCAACTTACTGTTTGTGCCATATAATAATTTTCATAAAATAACTAATTAAGTCACTTGGCGGACACGTGTCTAGATATTTTTCCAATACCACTGTCAAAATCTGATGCAACCTTTAGGCATTTAGGCTGATGCAACATTTATTTACATCAGGGGCGAATAAATGTGCCATGTGCTCCCAGCATTGCTGTCTAACATTACAGTCTCATCGGCTCAGACCAATACCAATCATAACATTTAGCATTTTTGTAAAAATACCGACTTCAATATGGGATCAATTAGAAAGTACACCCTTTCGAACGAAAAAAGATTTTTTCAAATCGGTTCACAATTTCTGTCGAATTGAATACCTCCTCCTTTTTTGAAGTAGATTATAAATATATTAACATAAACTAGCGACATGCCCTCGCTTCGCTTCGGTTATTTCAGATAATTATTTATACATATAAAACTTTCTCTTGAATCACCATCTATTTTAAAAAAACGCATTAAAATGCGTTGCGTAGTTTTCAAGATCTATGCATACATAGAGACAGACAGAAACTTTGCTTATTTATTATTTAAACTTTGTTTCACAAAATTGTACAAAAGGCGAATTTAATGCTAGGAGCATTCTCTACCAGTCAACTTTGAGATCTTGCAGAGAGTGGAATTTTTCTAATACATGTAGTGATAATATATCTCTTTATATAATTTTATCATGTCTTTTATTACTTTTCGCATAAAGAGTGGTGCAATGCAAGAACGGAGTTGAAATAGACATGCGTGGTAGATGCAGTGCTGGTCAAAAGGTCTTAGCCTGTCTGATAATACGACTCGCGCTTGCCGAAACATTTAGCTCCAGGTAAGTTGTGTAGTTTGATTTTACTTATTTGTGGACATGATATGAGGACTTTGTCACAATAAAATGTTGTTTTTAAATTAATTTCTGTAAAACAGTTGTATACAACGAATCGTAAGACAAAATTAGGGTGCGATTCCACAGAAGCAGAGTTAATTAAGCTGAGGCTAACAAAAATTCAATTACTTGCCATCTCCACTCAATATTAGTGGAACTAAATTGTTGGCCAATTTTTCTGTGCAAACACACCCATAGTGTCATAAAATTGCATAGTTTTTAGTCATATTAATTTTGTTTTTAAGGTTCGGCATACTGGCTTTGGATGAACCAACCACTAATTTAGATCAAGAAAACATCAGAAGTCTTTGTGGTGCCCTGGGAGAAATAGTGCAGGAGCGGATGACTCAAAAGAACTTCATGTTTATCATCATCACCCATGACAAAGAGTTCATAGAGTCTCTCGGCAACATTGATAAAGTCACTCATTACTATGAAGTGTCCAGAAATGAAGATGGCAAGTCTAGAATTAAAAGGATTAGGTTCTCGTAAAGCATATTTTCTTTATAAACAAAATATAATAGCCATTCCTTATAGTTAAAGACCGGATTATAATGCAAATGAATATTTTATTATTCTTTGTGATATAAGCATATATTACTTATAAATTATTACATTTATCTATACTGAATAGTGCTTAGGTGCAAAAGTGTTCTTTATTTCAAAATAAATTTATGATTAAAAATGAGAAAGATATAAGAAGACATCCCATAATTCGGTGAAAAATTTTTTAAGCAATAAAATGTAAACCAGAGTGCAAATAAATGTTCATCATACCAAAAATTGTTTGGGATAGGATTTAAGCCCTAGTTCAGAATTCATGATAGCCCACCACCAAATGAGCCCTAGTAGTACAGTCTTGTTTCTGAAGAATATTTCTCTTCACCCACCACACTTACTAAGTAGACCCATGTAGGATTGTAGGTAGACAGTGTCGCAAATTATATGGGTGTGCATCAGAAAATAATTTTAAAATAATGGACATAGGTCCATCCGGGGTGAACACATAGCTCTTTTATACATTTACTTTCTCCTTATCTCAGACAGCATAAATTTTATTCACATCTAGATTTTATGAGTTAATACAGACAGAAAGTTTTATATTTGATTAGTTAATGTACTTCATGGTACTATGATTTTATGTCCCAATAATTTTTTTTTGCATGTAGTCCGATCTCTACATATAAACAAATAGATATAGATTATATTTCATTTTCAAGTAGTTCTAAGAAGGCTGTGCCTTACAAATTTTTCTTTGAATTCAATCATCCATTACATTTTGTAAGAATAACAGAATAAATGATTTTTTTTACTGTATCTAATTTCATCTTTTATTTCCCTTAATTCAAAGGATATTAATGAAAGACATTTTTAAATAAATTAGAATTTATTATGTATTATTTGCACAATTTCAATTTACAACTAAATTAATAACGCCACTAAGAGGTTCACATATCGCAACCTGGTCGATATGCAACATTTTACTCTCTTGAAGAACAGTCAAGGTAACACCCAAGAGTTCTGCTATCTGTGTTGATGGGAATGATTGCGAGAGGCATTTTGTGATGTAAGGAACCAAGTCTTCACTAAAGCTCACACACAACAGCACAAAATTCTGTCTTTCTATATCAGTGAAACTTTGCTGTTCCTTATGGTAAAACGCCAATAATACTTGTACAGCTTTTTCTAATGATTTTCTAAATTCATTGTATACTTCCTTTACAATGTTCAAAGGAGCTGTAACTCTCAGTGAATTCAGAACAGTTAACAATCCATTACAGTACTCTGCTAATGGATAGTAGTCAAGTAAATTTTCAGGTGGACCTTGCACCATATTTTCGTTCAGTGGTCTTGGCACATTTTTTATACTGGAGACTTTGTAAGAACGCATTTGATTATCGAAATGGTTATCAGCTTTATCTACGCCGTGGTGAAACTGCGTTAGGATGTTGTTACGAAACAGCGGTGTCAGGACGCACCTCATGTCTGCGCCTACTCGCCCGAACGACAAACAGAGGTACATACACTGGTTCAATAGTGACTCGAAACTTGACTCATCTTCTCTTAGGACATCTTGATTTAACATTTGAGCCAATACTTCAACCTGTAACATTAAAAAAGTAGAGGTGCTTACTCTTTATAGTAACTAATTTTTATATCATATAAATTTCAGAAACCTGAAAATAAAATTTATTACCTTTAGCTTCAGCCAACAAGATAAAGCACTAGTTCCGCTGAGCTCATCATCTTTAACTTTCGCCTCTTGAGTGTCAGACAAAAATATGGACTTATGCTGTGTCAGCACATTGAAAAGATGAATCCTATGTAACTCTACAATTTTCCTCAATAACTTTTCCGATGCTAAAACAGGAGTTTATAGTTAAAAATAATTTAAATTATAATTTCTAGCGTTTTAATTGGCTAGGGGGTGTGGCTTGGCCGGCAGTCGGTGATGAGTCACTATTTTCTTTTAACGCGATTGAACTATAGTTAAAACTTAACAATGTAGGTTGCTCTATACATATAAGCAAAGCTGTGTAGTCTTTAAATTGTTATTAAATAATTTAAATAGGTACTGGACACCGGCACTGTAAAGGACAGCCTGTCTACTACATACCAAAGAACTAATAGCCAACTGATGAACCACCTCTACATAAAGTCTATTATGACAATTCTTGTGTAAAACTTGATATGGCAGTTCCCATACAAAAATAATACATAACTTACATTCATTATTCTTGGCATCGTCAAGTGCTTTCTCAAACCATGCATTTCTAGCCTTCAGAAAATGTAAATGTAGGCCATCGGAAATAGCAACACTGCCAGCACCCGTTTTACCAGTCCCATACTGCAAATTATCCTGATCTTCATCTGTTGATTTATATACTGTATTGGCCCTACGTAAATAACCTAAAATCTGAAACAGAAAGAATAATAATAATATAGGTAATTAAACTAAACTTGAATATAACTGAAAATAGTTTATGAAATCTACTTCTGCAAATCAGGACAAGCAGTGGTAAAGAATTTTCGAAATTATAGCATATATTCCCAATCAAATAGTTAAACTATATTTTACCTCCTTGTTGCAGTAACTTATAAAATACCTATGTGTCTATTGAATTTGGGGCAGGTCAGTGTTGCTAAGGTTTAAAGGATGAAGAATGTTATAACTTACCTGTAAGCACTGGGGCAATGGTAAATCATATCTTAGTTGGTTGAAGAGATGATAGAGAGTTTCAAACCATAATGTAACTATTTCTGAAGTTGTATTCTGTAAATAATATCTACATATTAATATATACACATAATATTTGAATGAAGTAAATAGCAGATAAGTCTATGTAAATACATAGCATGAGAGTTTGTGTAAAAAAAATATTATGTACTTGTAAAGATTTAATTATAGGACTCACCTGCACAATGGGGATTTCAGAATATCTTTTAGATAGGTTTCGGATAAAAGTGAAAATGTCTAGGGCACTCTCATAATCCTCTGCATTGAGTGCTTCCCTCATCAACGAGGGAAGCTCCAGGAGCTCCAATAATTTGTCACTCTGATTACGGATGGTGCTGTACCGACTGAAAAATATTATTTTACAAGATAAGGATGAATATTCTTATAAATCATAGCCTGTTAACTGTAACATATGACTGTTTCATTAAACTTTGTCGAGTAATTTCGGTATAACAGAATTCAAACAAGCAACCATACTATTAGTAGAATTATAACATTAATTTATTACAATGGAGTCACTGACATAGTTGTTTTATCTAGGGGCATGGCAGTGCCCCCGCCAAGTTGAGTAAAAATTTTATTTTACAGTAAGCAAGTAAATAGCTAAAAAAATGGCAACAAACCTCTTTTCTTTTACAATATTTCCAGCCATCTGTGAAAATTTGTCACATTCCTGTATAAACATTGGTGTGGTATCTACAAATGTTGATAGTGAGTCCTTGGACTTTCCCAGATCCTTCATAATGGTTCGAGAAATATCGGCAGTCTCTACAAAGGTCTTGTAATTGGTGAATGCAAGCTCCTGTGTTTGTTCTGTCAACTGTCTCATCTCTTCACTCAGTCTCTCGGGTTCCTTGCGGATATGTTCCCAGTTTTGGGAGCCCAACTTCTTTATATAATCCGTAATATCGCCGAAGTATTCGACTTTTTCTACAATTTTCATTTATATTAGAATAAAGTCAGGTCAGAGTGTAGGGTTGGCAATCAATAAATTTATTTTAAAAAGCAGTACATTTTTGGAATTAATGCCATACTTAGAATAATAACACCATAAAACTAAACATACCTGCAGGGTTATCATCATTAAACAGTAATTTGCAAAGTTCTTTCATTTCTTGGGCCATTTTCAGTTCCTTCCAATTTAAATTGATCCCTTGAAAATGTTATACCTACTAGTTTCAATAGCTAATTTATATTTCCCATTAATTTTATACAAATAAAGTTTTCAGGGATTTTCTTTTCTGTATCAAATCAACTGTCAATGTCAAAAAAAGACAGCACAGCAATCATAGCATAGCATAGACAATATTTGTACCTTTGATTTGACTTTAAAGCCTTGTTACACCACCCTAAATTCAGGGCACTGAATACCGGGTGGGCGGGGACCCTAGTTAGTGCGGCGCTTATTACACGACACTGAAAATCGGTCCCTAAATCAGTTGATATGCGATAATCGCCCTTAATCTTATTACGTTACGCGATAGGCAGAACGGTCAGGTTGCTAGGCAGCCCGATCGCCCTAAATAGGGACCCTTACCCTAAATCTTATTAGACCACCCTTATTCAGAGTAAGGGGTGGTTAGGGTCCCTGAATAACGTGTGGTGTAATAAGTGCTTTAGTTTTTACCATGGAAGTAAGTACCTACTTCCATGGTCTTTACTATGTTTTTGTTGAATTTTTCGTGTCGTTCCTGGGTCGTCTAAGTGATTATGAAGACCTAAAATGTTTCATTACGCATTTATCAGGGCTTGGAATACCGGTAAAAATATGGTAACGCTACTTCTGCCTGGCCGAGGTATCGCTACTCAAAAAGTATCGATACCTAAAGTAGCGGTAAATGTTAACGTTATAAATTACCACTACCTTCATGATGATATCGGTAAACGGTTAACATTATTTACATAATTTTGGATTATATTCATTCTCTTTCTCTATCGCTCCCACTCAACATGGTCTCATGCGTCTCGTGTCGCGAAGTTGCCGCTCTGCTATATGTAACCGTGAGCGGCAACACAGCAAAGTAGCGTGATAAATATCGTTACTTTTACCGGTAACTAAGCAGGTATCGATACTTTTAACATTATATTACAGTATCGATACCTGAAACTTAACGTTAAGTTTGAGTTCCGGTAAAAACTACCGTTATAATTTACCGTTAAAATTTAGTATCGCTACCGACTTACCGGTAATTATATTACCGGTAAAAGCCTTATACACCACCCTAAATTCAGGGACCCTAACTCTGAATAAGGGTGGTCTAATAAGATTAAGGGTAAGGGTCCCGATTTAGGACGATCGGGCTGCCTAGCTACCTGACCGCTCTGCCTATCGCGTAACGTAATAACATTAAGGGCGATTATCGCATATCAACTGATTTAGGGACCGACATTCAGTGTAGTGTGATAAGCGCCACACTAACTAGGGTCCCCGCCCACCCGGTATTCAGTGCCCTGAATTTAGGGTCGTGTAATAACTACTTAAAACAAGTAACATTTTGAATTAACGTTACTTACCGCTACTTGATTTTGTGCGTGGCCCTCCCGCATACCAAAGGATAACGTTAAATTGGTAACGTTACCAAGCCCTGGCGTACGTCCGTGATACCACAGATTGATTTTTCAATGTAATAAAAAAAAGCTATGAATGCTCAAATTGCGTTTATGTATCCGATCACCGCACCGATTCATCCACTCTATATAGTCGCTCTTTAGCTCTATGGATTTTATGGTTGGAAATGGAAGTTGGCCATTTGTCCGATAACCAAACAATAAAATATTTTAGAATTGTGCTATAAAATTACTTGAAAAAGGAGTGCTGCAGACCTATTAATTTGTTTTTTGGTTTGTACTTGTTAAGATTTTGTCATCACTTTGGTTATATTTTTGTTTTCATCCATGATGAACTATTGATAAGTTCTATGATTGCGTCATGTAAACGTATAGATATACGATGTAGCTGCAATAATTGTGAAAATCGTTACGATCCCTCATAAATTAACGTATATTTCTACTATTTGAATCAAAATATTTAATTCGGAATTATTCATGTTTATGTTAACCTTTTCGTTTGACAGGGATAACCTACGCTTTTTTTGTATTGACACCATTTTTGATCAGGCTTTCATCCTTTTATTATACTAAATTAGATATCTAGTATGATTTAGGACTGAGTATGAGGTTCTTTACATAGCAGATAAGAATTAATTTTCTTTTTGACAAAATAGTATTGATAAGGTTATGTTGATGTTTTGATTGTAGATGGGTCTCAAGTTATAAATTGGCTCACTGTGTTAAATGACAAATCTATGATCCCATATTATCACAATGTGTGATCAATATTGGCTTTATTATGTCTACAATGTGAAAATAATCCATGTACAATATTACAAAATACCTGTAATAGTCACAACCTATTCAAATGTTATTTTATATCTATCCTATTTAAAAAATCCAATCTCATAATAGATTGAAATACAGTGAATTACATTATTATGTACAATGTTTTTGTTTCAATGGAGTTGAACAATATTTTTGGAATGTGCATTTATTTTAATTTAATAGGTTAGTATCTCATTGCAAACTCAGCTTTGAGATTGTGAATTACAAGGAAATATTGATTACTGAATATCATTGCAGTGATGGGTGAAGCCATAAAATAAGAAATGATGGAGGGAGAGGAGTTCAACCTCCAATGGGAGGAGGTAGAAGTTAAGGTGAATATATACCTATATATTTTTTATTATAAAGTGCATGTTCCTTCTGTATAAACCATAATATTGGTTTTATAGGTGTAGTTCATGAGAAAATTTAGAAGTCATATGAATGTGGCACAAATATTACAGCATACATAGCTATCATAGCCATAATAACATCAAATTTATTTTATGAAATGTATGAAGTAGTGACCCTTCACATTAAATTATTCTCTCATTAAGTGAATGAAAATGTGAGTTTTACAGCAGTGACAGGGACCTTAAAGATGCTAATTAATTTGTTATTTTCTTGGCTTCAACGTTCATATTTTTGCTATAATTTTAGCATGATCCTGGTGTGGTTGCAGAAGAGGAAGTCATATGTGGTCTGAGCACTCATGATTCTGCATATACTAATGTGGTAATATAACAGTTTCATTATGACATATTATAGATTTTGAGTTGGATGTACATTCTTCTCATTATTCTATACATATAATTGTTTTAAACATCTACAGACCAGAACCAAATAATTGTTATTTTCTGTTATGAATAGGGATATTGCAATGTCAAAACAATAACATTATATTTAATCCATATTTTAGATTATAAAAATACCTGTAATGGACACATATTACCTTTGTTTCATTTAAACAAAAAGTAACACAGTTACAAGCCACAAAAATGTAGGAGTCGGGGTCTTTGATGTCACTCTCTGTGACATCAATCTTTGTCATTTTTGGCCTAATTTACAAATGAAAAATATGTGTCTTTTATTTTTGACCAATCTAAAAGGTGGACTAATTACATTTTTTACGGCAACAAGCAATTGAATATGGCTACCTGATCTATACCTGTAAAAAAAATCATTATAATGATTGTAACTTATAATTCCACTATTCTGTTCAATTTATATTTGGTATCTTGATTTATTTTCTCCATTATTTATATTTATCATGTTCTTCTAGTTTTTTTTTATTTTAAGCCTTTTATTCTGAAATCTAGTTACAATAATTATAATTATCACAAAATATCTATGGCTTCATCTTCAGTGTGCCTGTTGACATAGGCCTCCTCCAAAGACTTCCACTGGGCTCTGTCACCAGCCACCCTTGTCCACCTTTGTTCTTCTCATTATAAAGACATTATTTTTTAGGTGCCAGGTGAAATGATTGAAGAAAATGATCAAATGGCTGCAGAGAATCTGATGTATTTAGCACAAGATGTTGTGAGTTACACTGAAACAGCAGAATTAGCCGATGATCCCAATGTGGAATGTGTTACTGAAGAAGTCATCACTGATGACTGGGTCATACCTGGCGGACAGGAAAGGTAATAGTCAAAAGTAAACAGAAATAAAAATTATAATGTACATACAGCCACATATCAAGATACCCAATCTGTCAAAATATCTGGATGCATAAAGCAGTCCATGCTATGAACATTCAGATGATTTAGGGATTAAAACACATAAAAATTACACAAGTATACAAAAAATACATGTCTGTTACAGAGTGGAAGTTCCTATGGATCAATTGACTAATCCTGTCCAAGATGTCAAGGAAGAAAACGATATTGATGTTCCATTGCCAACTGATCAGGTATGATCTTCAGCAATACTTATAATTTTAGAAGGTATTTATTTGTAAAATATTTTAGAAAAATTGGTGAAATATTGGACATGTTGTAAGTTGCAATTCAATTCTAAATAATTTACTAAGAAATATCCCTATTTATTTAACACTAGCTGCAGCTTGTGGCTTTTTCCGCGTGAATATTACTTACGAATTATATCCTTGTAAATTATAGCCTATTTCAGTCCACTGCTGGAAATAGGCCTCTCCACTTGTTCGCTACTCAGGGCAAACATCTGGAGGATATACCCATAATTGCCACTCTGGGCAGGGGGGTTGGCGATCGCATGGCATAGCTTCTTGCGCCGGTGACGCTGCTCCTCGTCATCGTCTGTGGTATTTAAATACGCCTTCAACTTCATGTGACGGTTGTCAGCGCCTCGTTTGTTATTCGGCAGGATGGACCATGGGCAGGTGAGGTTGGCTTGGAGCGAAAAGATGATAGGCCGCTCCCTTACATCCCCATGGCCCCTCCCTTACATTATAGCCTATGTGCCAAATTAAAATTTAATTCAAATCCGTTCAGTAGATTTCGCGTGAAAGAGTTACACAGATCCATCCAATGGATGGAGGAAGTAGAATTATTACATAGTAACAAAAATAAATTAAGATAATAGGTATATAATGTGTGCATTCCCAGGATGAGTACACAGCGATGCGCCCATGGCCGTGCGACTTCTGTTCGCGGCGGTTTCGTAAGAAAGCCGCCCTGATGAATCACATGGTGGCGCATCAGAACGACCGGCCGCACGCGTGCAACCTGTGCGGCGTGCGCTACGTGCGCAAGTGCGACCTCATGAACCACCTCAAGGTGCACGCTTTTGTGCCCGACAACCATGATACTCTGGACTTTGGTAAGTGTCATTATAAACCATTTCTGGTTCTGTTTTTTTATTATTTGTTTGTTGTTTGTTCTATTTTCTATTTTTTTTTATTAAGATCCTAATGTGGTTCATCGAATATGTCTACTTACCAAGTTTCCATAGTATAGCTCTTATAGTTACGGAAGAAAGTGGCTGTGACATAAGGACGGACAGACAGAGTTCCATACCTGAATGGCAACAAACGGAACCCTTATAGATATTCGTCAGAATCTACGTCATTCGGCTACGGAACCCAAAAAATCTGAAACTGAATTAAAACTGAAAATGCAATCTATGAACGCCCGGACTTTATTTTTGTTACAGAGGAAATGTTAGACAACAAACAAATTATTAAACCAAAGAAAAAGAGGGGAAGACGGAAAAAGAATCCTGAACCTGTAGAAGTAAGTTTTTATACATTATAATCAATTACTCGAATTATTAACCTTTATGTATCTTTTTCTACATACTTTAGAGCCTTAAGACTCTGTATTAAAATGGATAAACCAATAAAAAAAAAATCCAATTGTGAGGTTGCCGAGCGATCATGATGTAATGTTATGTTTTACTGTATCCAGAACGGTATGTGGGAGAACATGACATCGGCGCGGACGCAGCAGTGGTCGCGGCGGGCGCGCTCGCCGCCCAAGCCGCCGCCCACGCCGCCGTCGCCGCCCGAGCCCGCGTCGCCGGGCGAGCCGTCGTCGCCGCCCGAGCCGCCGTCGCCGGCCGAGCCGCCCGAGCCCTCCCCGCCGCCGCCGCCCGCCGACCCCTCGCGCCCCTTCGTCTGCAGGCACTGCGGCGTCGGCTTCGCCCGCGAGAAGGCGCTGCAGTCGCACGCCAGAGTGAGTCATCAAGTTAGCATTGTTTTATTAACAAAACCTTATTCCTTATCTTTGATTTGCCTGTAGTATGGAAGCTTGTGTAGGAATTTTAATTGAATTGGTTTTCTCTAATATTATTTAACACATAAAGGTATGGCACATTTTTGATATCATCCATAGTATATTTTTGTGCATTTAACTAGAAGTTAGACCCACTGCGGTGGTAGGCAACTGACAGATAACTAACCAGTTACTTGCCAGTTGTCACAGCGACTTGGGCTTCTCTTTCGCTGTCCATCAGGCGTAGGGAAGCCATTATGTCGAGCAACTATAAAAAAAAAAGTCATTTCTCCATATTTTCTTTGGTCTGCTTCTGTACCGCTATCAGCCTATTGGCTGGCATTGCTAAATAATTAAATATTTTTGATGCATATTCCCTATTGCAAGCAAACAATATCTCGTGTTTCTGTCAGATACATGGCGGCGATTCGCCGGTGGAGTGCGGCGAATGCGGCGAGTTGTGCTGGTCGCGCGAGGCGCTGGCGTCACACGTGGCGCAGCGTCACCCGCACCTGCCGCCGCGCACCAGCGGCAGCGACGCGCCCTACCACGACTCCGACGAGGGTATGTGTCTAGTGACTAGTGTACGATGCTGATGCTAAAATTGCTTGACTTTAACTTTGACCATGATTCAAGATCTCCATCCAAAAGACCATGACTCAATCAAAGCATCAAAGTCGTATTTTAGACTTGTGAAAAAGGCCATGTAATGCACTTTGATCAGATAAACGTCTTTTTTACTTTTTAAAACTGCTGATTTATGATATTTATTTTATTTATAAGTCCTTACACTAACATACATTGTGAACAGACGACGACATGGACTTCCGGCTGTCGCCGGTGGCGCACGGCGGCGGCGGCGGCGAGCGCGTGTTCGACGCGATGCGCGGGCCCGAGCTGTTCTGCCAGGACTGCGGCGTGGCCTTCCAGCGCGCCGACCTGCTGCGGCGGCACGTCGCCGCTGCGCACAGGTACCGCATCTCTTAATCCTTTGATGACACAATAGGAAATCTATTGTCGTTGTCGCCCGTATAGGGTGGCAAAATGTCGAAATCTCATAAGTCTTCGACACAGGGCCCCAGCCATGCAGTCTGTTTTTGTGTCCTAATTAATGGTGCTACAATAAATTAGTTTCCCAATGATAATTGTCCTTTGTGGGGAATTGCCTTAGTTACCACGCTAAATGGATGGGTGACCGCAGTGGGTTTTATTTGTACCCAGGTAATATTCCCTTAGTTGTCTTCTACGACACCCACGCATAAGATAGAGTAGGTCTATTCTAAATCCAGAAACCACACAAACATATATCCTACCCTCAAATTAATGTTGCCATGTTGTCAGTTACAAGCGACACGACAGCACAAGTAGCACGTGGGGCGAGCACACGTGTGACGTGTGCGGCGAGAGCTGCACTGACGCGCTGCAGCTGCTAGCGCACGCCGAGGGCCACGCCGAGCGGCACACCACGCACTCCGCGCCTAGGTGAGACCCTCACAACAACATGAGGAGCACGCGCAGGCTAATACAAAGTGGAGACGTCTGTCACGCGTGTAACGTATACACACATATAACGTGTGCGGGAAAGACTTTTTTTATCGTCGGGTATGCCAGTACGCATACACCAGGGCTCTTCCTGGGTACAGGACACAGGTGTTATGCAGAGTTCACTCCTATCCAGCGGAGAATACCCACTAACCCAACGGTGGTTCACTACGAGCGCTCTATCTCAGGGGGGTACGGACCCCCCACAGCGCCGCATGCGCGAGGGCGACACACCTCGCTCGGACAGTATAGCATCTTGCGGTACACGACGCCTCTGACCACTGTGCCCGAAGGCACGTCGTGTCGTCGTCTTCCTCGGGGCCGCTTACCAGTGACTCTTTGCGCTTCCGCACTGAACACCTGTGTGCCGTGCGAGTGACGTAAGCGGCACATACCTGTGCGACTGTAGCTCTACGTATTAAACTCTATGTATGTAATATCTATTGTTACAGGTTGAAGAAGGTAGCGAGGGGTCGAAATAATTTATTAATAGCAAGTAGTTCAAGACAGTTCCCCTGTAGGGAATGTGGTGAGTGTTTCTTTTTTCCCATTGTTATAGTGCAATATCACTAATATCGTTCGATTTGTTGTTGTAACAAATAAACCGTTATTATAAGTATCTCATTCAATTAATACTGTGTTTTTTTTTTCCTCAAAATGTTATTGGGTTTTATTCTCGATATCTATTCACGATTGTTAATTTTTAATGAACTCCAAACACTCCCATCCATTCTTAGTGCACTTTAGGTCAATGCGCATGCGATGCCCCAGGTGTTGCAGGCGTTCATCGGCTGCGGTGACCGCTTACCATCAGGCGGGCCGGCAGCAATTTCGTCAACCCTAGTAGTGTTAAAAAAAAACCGTGTATAAAGGATACTTAATAACAGAGTGAGTGTTTTCAGGCAAAGTGTTCGGGTCGCGGAGCTCGCAGCAGATCCACATCCGGATACACACGGGCGAGCGTCCGTACGCCTGCCGCTTCTGTTGGAAGGCGTTCGCCGACGGCGGCACGCTACGGAAGCACGAGCGAATCCATACAGGTAAGAGACACAGGTCAATTCTGTACATTAAATACATTTTCAAAATAACTATCAGGGGATGATTAGTGATCGATACTGATGCCAAAAATGCAATCAGTAAAATTTTTGTCTGTCTGTCTGTATGTTCGTTATAGAAACAAAAACTACTCAACGGATTTTAATGAAATTATTCTTTATACCCCTGGGCAGGTTATAGTATACTTTTTATCACGCAACCATCAATAGGAACAGAGCAGTGAAGGGAAGTGTTGGGAAAACGGGTGAAATTTTTATGTATATTTTTGAACGCGCATCACGCCTACGAAAACTACTGCATGGAATTGAATGCGGTTTTGTTCAAGGCATTGCTAGAGGTCTAACTTAAAATTTAGGCACCATTTTATGAAAGTCCGTTAATTTTGAAACCCGATATCCGCGTGTTCGACGCCGCCGGCACAGCTAGTAAATAATATGATTTGTCACCGCAGGCGAGAAGCCGTACGCGTGCGCCGTGTGCCCGCGCGCGTTCAACCAGCGCGTCGTGCTGCGCGAGCACGTGCGCTCGCACCACTCCGCGCCCGACGCGCGCGCCAACGGTACGACACACCACATGCCTAAGAGCCCGTCCCCCGTTTTTTTTTTTTTTTTTTATAGTGGCTCGACATAATGGCTTCCCTACACCTGATGGAAAGCGAAAGAGAAGCCCAAGTCGCTGTGACAACGGGCAAGTAACTGGTCAGTTACCTGTCAGTTGCCACCGCCATGCCGGCCCAACCCTAACCCCCCACGAGCTCCGGAAACCCTACTCACCGGCAGAAACACGACCCAGAGGTCATTTGACTGCGGTATTCTATAGGGTGGAGGTCCTTCCCCGGACGGGCGGCTCAATTCGAGCGAAGATTCGCTATGCCCTACCTCTCTTAACATATGTTTATTAATCATATGTCGACGCCTCTATTCACACTACACGATTAATTGTTGCGTTCATTTGTCGCTGTGCCCAGCCGACCTCTTGGTGTCTACGGAAGACCAGCGTCGAGGTATCTCACCAGGACGCCTCGGCTCATGCTGAGTGGACTCCGTTTAGTGTCACGATGAAAATTGTTTTATCCCATTGCTCATGTATGTGACTCTAATAAACGTTTTCTGTTCTATTAATAATCGACTTTCGGCCACAGTCGAAGCTAGTCAATTTTAAGCACCCGACATTTCTTGTCTGAACCGACACAAAATCGATTTCCGATAAGTGAATAGGTTCATATATAATGCTCTGCCACTATAACCTCCGATTAATATACGGATCCCATAGCCGATAGTGGGACCGAGCTGTAAGGGTCAATTACTAGAGTTGACGCGTATATCCAAAACAGAACATTACAAATTCAACCTGAACTCTACAGCGTAACGCACACATTACCTCCTCCTTACCAGACTACCTTATTATTACCTACTTCAGAGGCGATTATCAAGCCCCGGATACACTGGGGTACCTTTTTTTTTGCAACATGACGTGCAACGCTTGATGTACGTAGGAGTACCTACATAGCCTGAAATCCTGAATTGTTCCATCAGGTGGTCCTGTATACTGTTGCGTGGTGTGCGGGCGAACGTTACATTCCAGTGCGGACTTGGTGCAGCATCTCATACAGCACTGCGACGCCAACACCGCGCTCAAACGACAACCGCAGGTGAGTGTTCTGTGATTGCAATTAGCAATTTAAAGATATTTTTTATGTTTATGTTTGCAATTTAAAGGCTACAAATATTTTGTAACATAATTCCGAATAGAATTAAATACCTACCTAGTTTTTATATCTTTTAAAGAATTCTTTAAAGGGAGAGAGAGATTTTTTCTAAAAAGAATACTACCTTAATTTTTGCATTGAATAATTTAGATTCTTAAAGTTGAGCTTTTACTATGTGAGTAAGACCAGCTGTGAATTAATTTCGCTATGCAAACGTTTATTTTAAACATTATACCATTGAAATTGCCGGAAGAATACATTGTATTTTGTTTGTTGTGAACTTTTCTAAGAAAATAGGTCGGTCGGTCACTCTCTACTCTCTACTTACCAGTTGTAAGAATAGTATGCAGCTGTTCTGGTACAAACTGATTGAGACCCTTGTATATTCAATGTTGCAACAACGTTGGTTTTGTATTTTCTCTGTCTGTATCTTTGTTGATGTTTGCACTGTCTTTTTAACCTACTTCGAAAAAAGGAGGAGGTTCTCAATTCGTCTATATGTATAATTTTTTTTTTTTATGTATGTTCACCGATATTTTGTAATAAAGATTTCTTGTTTCTAATAAATGTTGTAATTCGAATGCAAGCAGAGCGGACCGCGCAAGTACAAGCGGCGGCGGAAAGTGAAGCCGGAGGACGGCGGGTCCCCGGGCTCGGTGTCGTGGGAGCGCGCGTCCGCGTCGCCGCCGCCCGCCTCGCGCTCGCCCTCGCCCGCGCCCGCGCCGCGCCGCCGCCGCCGCCGCGCGCCGCCGCCGCCCGCCCGCCCGCGCATGATACACACCGAGGACCCGCGCCCGCGCACCAAGCAGGTACCGCTACTTTTTTATGCAAGAGGCGGCAGACGAGCAAATGTGATGCCTGATAGTCAGCAGTCGACAACGCCCCTTGGATACCCGCAACTCAAATCGAGTTGAACCTACTATATATCTTTATCTTTACTAATATTATAAAGAACTAATGTGTTTGTATATTTATTAAATTGTAAGGGGTAATCTCGGGATCTACTGAACCGATTTATTATATGACTATGGTGATAGGCAAGGCGGCCTTGTGTGAATCACTGAGCTAAGCGAGATCGCCAGCTTAGATAGGGTGTTTGGTGCATCGTGTGCCAAAATGGAAACCAGTGATTAGAGGAGCCTTTGGCTACCTATTCATCCCCATTAAGAAAGTCTTGACCCAACCAATTTTTTTCTGAACACTAATTTGGGTGAAAATTGACGAAAGTGCACTTAAATTTTAATTTAAAAAAAAGCTATTAAATCAGCTTCAACTTTTTCCCTAAATCTTTAATTTGTAATAGTGTACGGTTCTATCGAAACTAAAATCACTCACCTGCAACATCAAGCTTTTTTAATTGCCCCGCAAAGTTTATTTTTGTAAAAGGTATAAACTTAAGAGCGCGCATACAGATTTCGACGTATTTGCGGCGAAACTGGTATTTTCGGATGAGCTATTATCATATAAAACGATTTTTTTTAAATAAGAAACATAGTTTTTTTTATAGATAAAGTCTTCAAGCAGTGCGTAGGCTAGATAAAATACAACATTTACTAGTATATTTTTGTTTATCAAAGATCTCCCGTAAGCCGATTCGCAAAAATGCGAGTCAGAGTCAATTTCGAAAGTCTTAATATCAATTGCATTACATACATATGTTTTAAATATATGTTTATACAATAGCTTATATGGTCTATTAGTGCACTAGATAAAAAAACTTTCAAAAATGTGTTATTAAATTGCCCAAAATAATTTTTCAAAATAAGCTCAATTCACACTTTTCAACAGTGTTTTTCTAGTAGAAAACACTGTTTCTTTTAGTTGAAATTTTGTGTAAATGTAAAAGAAGTGTTTCTTAAGTGCACTAAATTATTATTTTATTAATATTTTATGCCTGTTATTTTATACGATTTTTTTAAAAGTGACTATAAAGCCACGCGCGCGACGCTTGCCGATTCAGTCCAAATCGGGTCATCCCAGAGGGAGGACGTGCCGCTCGCTGCTCCGCTCACGCACACATACGCACAACCACTTTTATGAGCGTATACCGCTCTGCGCGAGTGTAACTCCACGAGTTTGATACTTTGTAATATTATTTTTTATGGAAAATTTATTAAGTTAAAATAATGTACTAAATTAATGAAATGATTTAATGTTTAGTCATGAGTATCAAATACAAACATCAGGATTATTATAATTATTATTATCTACAACAACATTTGCTAAATATTTCAAAAAATTAATATGATATTTGTTTATTAGTTCACTAATGAAGTTACAAAGTAAGGCTATTCCAATGATTATTATTATGCTCATTAACATCAATGGTCAGAAACAACTTCCATGAAGAAACTGATAAGGAGATTCATTTGAGTTGGGAACATTTAAGGAGATTCATTTGAGTTGGGAAAATTTATAGTTTCAAAATGTGAAACCAAAATGCAATAAAATATGATAGTTGTAAAATGTATGGCCATTACGGTTACTAGGGGTGATTTTAGCGAAAAGGCTGGTAGGATACGGATATGTTACGGTAACTTATTTACGTACATTACGTTAAAATTACCGGCTACGTATGCTGAATGGTGGTATAGCGACGAGAAGGGCGAGCATGTAACTTGCAGTATGCAAGTCGCAAGGTGAAACGTTGCCAATGAGGGCTACCGTTTTTGTAATCACCAGAGGGCGCCACTGTGTAGTGAGGTCTTCGGGCATAGCTGTTAAGGTTTGTTTTATGCATGTGATGACTGTTTGTTCGTTATAAGAAGGAGGGCATAAGTTTCCAAAAGGCAAAAGTTGTTAACGGTTAATAAACAAACCTGTGAACTAGCTTTTCTCTCAGACTGCTAATTTTTACACCTCATCTTCTCGGCTCCGCTTTTAAAGCGCAGACAATCACTGAGCCGTGTCTCATATTTTCCAAAATTAATGCCAGCTATGCCAAAATTGCACAAAATTATTTAATTTTCCGAAATAAACTCGTTTAACCCACAGAACCTATGTAATTTGACATTTCGGATACCTCACGCTACACTAGCACCTCTAGTGGCGAATTCACATGCGATATGGGCGCCCGCATTACGCCCTCATTAGTGCAGCAGTTTGCCATAATAGGTATTGTTATTTCTTTTATTTGCTTCGTCGCCGTCATTGGAATTATGTTAAATTCGAAATATTAATAGATTTTAAATAATTCAGTTTAATTTCCAAAACATCGATTTTGGGGGAAAAGGTAGGAATCAAAATTGTTCGGAATTTGACTCTCTAGAACTTTCTTTCTTTTCATTCATGCCGTAAAAAGTAGTCTTCTTAATTTTGACCGTAAAGTAGAAAATAAAGGAGATAATGACAAAATTTTTTACTTGCTGTTGTTTTCAATTTTAATTTCCAAAATACCGATCCTAGAAGAAAAATAGTTGGAATCTAACTTGTAGAAAATCAAATTTCCTACAATTTTTTTTTTATTCAGCAAAACCGGCCGTTTATCGCATCATTTATAAAAGTGCGTAAAAGCAGTATTCTACGCAAGATTTGTCTTATACAGTCGTGATATATTTTATAAGATAGAAGCCTGATTCTAAGGTATTCCTTTAGAATCAGGTTCAGGACACCTTCAATGTAACCCTTAGGATTCGGGTCACGACGAATATTCATCCCGAGCATAAGTGATGGTTTGGTCAAGCTGGATAGGAACCAGATTTAAGTTGTTGTTGGCCATCTGGGGTTTCTGCTACGAAACACAAGCACAACTTTCAGCACAAGCATCAGTAGGTATACATGATCTCTGTGATCAGTGCATAGGAGACTTAGGACCTTAATTCAAATTGACAAATTGAAATTTACAAACTAATCTTTTTTTAATGATGGCAACCAGCCTCTTTGTGAGATCCATTTCTGCCGAGTGAAAATGAACAAAGTAATTTTGACAAGTTAAAATATAAAACGGGTTAGAGTTATATCGTGGCAACCCTGGAGACTGCTCTTTCCTTAAATAATAATACAAACACCTAAACACAGAACAAACACAAATGTTCAGCACACGAATGTTTGTCCTGGATGGGAATCAAACTATCGTGTGCTTCAGCACTTGCCTTCTGATCATTTGACTCATGATCAGAAGGCAAGGAAAAAGCAGTAGGGATTGTTGATATTTATAAAGCAACATTAATAATGTCAATCACACACACAATATCTTTCAAAATATAATTTGGATAGGTACGTACCTGGTACATATAAAGATAGAAAGACAAAAATATTGTTATATTTTTCTTAAACCGTAATTAATAAACACTTAAGAATAATGAACTCTAAAGTGATAAAATATATTTAATAAGTACGCACCTGTACTACACTAATAAACAATTTAGCAATAATAGAATGTTCAAATAATTTAATTGAATAATAAATTGTTAAGTATCAAAATATGTTCGTCCGACGCGCCGGTGACGCGACACCGACGCGTCGCGCCGGAGTTAGTGTCCGACACGCTGCTCACCCACACAGACACAAATGATGTCTATGTGTGTTTCGGAATCGGCTCCCGCGTGCGTTTCGAGTTGCTTAAAATTGTATGCGCGCTCTTAACCTCAATTTTCCATATCATTTTCGATGTCTGTGTGTTATTTATTTCAAAAGTGAATTTAAAACACCTTACTATGTGGTTGTGTGCCAAGTATTTATGAGATATGAATTTGATTTTTTGTTTTTACCAGTTAACTTTACGTAGTATTAGTAAATTGTTCATTCGACATGGTGAAGTAAACATCTGTACGCAGGTTCGGCAGCGGCGCCCGCCGCGCCACCCGGCTGACGACCTGCGCGCCATCCGGCCTCTATCGTCGCCGCGCCGCGCGCCCGCCGCCTCGCCGCCTTCCCCCGCCTCGCCGCCGTCCCCTGCCTCCCCCACCTCCCCGCCGTCCCCCGCCTCGCCCTCGTCGCCCGGAGCCGTCGGCGAGCCGGGCGGACCCTTCAAGTGCGAAATGTGCTCATTGGAGTTCCCGCGGCGCGACGCGTTGTTGCTACACGTACCTGTGCATATATGACGCACGTCGCCTCGCAAGCGGACCGCACGGAAACGCTAGCCGGTAGCCCCAGCCACTTAAAGCAGGTACGTTCTACTCGAACACATGATCTTGTAAAGAGTTTGCGACTGCGCGGGGACCAAGACATACCGCAAATGCATCGAAAAGCGGATCTGTCTCGCGCGCCACATACTTAAACTGTAAATGTAATAGACAATGATGAATTGATTTGTTTATACTCCTCTTACAAGACATAGTGCGATGTTTTGATGAACTCATACTTCAGCCAAAGTGAACCAACATGGTTTATATTTAAAGATGTATCTATTTGAATGTACGTTTGAAAACGCTGTATAATAAAGGTCCGATAATAAGTACTGTCAATGTTGTCAGCTTTTGTTAGCTAACCTGTTTCTATGATGAAAATTATAAATATCACAAACAATGTCTAGTAGGCCTGGAAATCTCGTTCTTTTTTATATTTTATACATGGTGTACTATTTTCTCCTATCACATTTATGATTATACCTAAATCAAAAACACTATGAAAACCAGCAAAAAATTAAACCATCTAAATCTAATTTGTATTTGGGGGCATGGCAGTGTACTCCGCCAAGACGAGCCAAACGCAATTGCAGGGACCTTTTCTTAATGCATTTCATTGTTTTTAAGGTTCCGTACCCAAAGGGTAAAACGAGATATATTTATGTTGCCACTAATAATATAATCAAATACTAAACACAGAATAATAATTAGGGTCTCCCATCAACATAATGTATTTTTGATTTTTTTTCTTTTAAAATAAATAATGAAATTAAAATAAAAGAGATATATATGAAAGAAATGTATAAAAGAGATTCCTATACATTAAAATGCTACAAAAGTCCGACTCGCACTTGGGCATTTCATATTCCAACTACAATATAAGCAAACCTTTACAGGTCGCTTCGAGAATCCAAATTTGAAAAAAATATTAGTTACTGATATTATAACGGGATATGTATTAATTTAACCATCCCGAAAAACTGGTTATTCATAAAGTATCAACCTATATAATAGAATCTCTACAGTTTTTGATGCTCCCTATGAAGGAACAAAAAGGTTATTATTAAAAATATGTGTATAAATGAGTCACAACAGCAGTTGTCTCATTTGTTAGCAAGTATGTTCTAACTAAGGACTAAGTCGTCCTAAGGCTAAAGACTGAAATTATTCCGTTTATAACATAGGAATTAACGTCTACGTGGTTCCGAACATCCTTACTAAAATCCTTACTTAAAAACTTGCATTCGCTCGAATTATCCAAACAGACCTACTTTATATTTATATATTCATAAAATTTTTGTTTTACCATACATCCTAATTCATTGACTGTAGAATCATACATTACTATCAGTTAGCAAGAAACATTATGAGACTAACAATGGTTTTAGTTACACTGTGATTTTAGCCCTTTCATGATGTGACTCGTCTATATAAAAGGACTTACTAAGGATATGCAGAAATAAATTAAGTAAAAGTAAGAAATCTTAAGATAATACTTGAATAAAAACTAAAAACCTTATGAATTGAAGACTTCTTGTTGTTATATGTAATAGGATATTGAATTCTCGTAAGTTAAAATTTAACAAGTTCACTTGGCCTATTCTGTTCCCACATAATTATTGTGTACACACTGTGACCGGTAAACCGTGGGAATCCTTTTAAGAATCCTTTATGGAGTAATCAATCTATATACACATATGCTGGAAGAGAGTTCCACAGCCTAATGGTTACGATAAACGTAAGATTTACTGTGCTTTATAGTACGAGAGCCAATTGACTGCAATGACTGCACAGTATTTTTGTTGCATCTCAAACCTGCACATGTAGTTCTGCTTAGAAAGGAGAGGGAGGGACATCATCAAAGAGTTCTTAAAATTTTCAATACTTGCGTTGATATACTAGTAAAGCTAGCTAGGCAGTCCCCTGTCCCACCTCCAAAGTAAAAGAAGGTAGGGTATGTGTCCATGACGGTACCGCCGCCCGGAGCGACGCGTGTGACAACCTTTGACTTCGCACAGCTGATTTTCCACGTATCAACATCAGCCTCTCGCAGTCCACTGCGGGACATGGGCCTCCAGTATAGTAAAAAATAAAATTGAAGACTCTAATTTCTTGAATGCAAAAATAACATTTTGTTTTTATTAAAAAGCAAATTATTCACCCCCTTCAAATCATTCGGGTTACCAGTCACAGTTTATACAAGTATCACTAGCTATATTCCAAATTATATGTTAGGTATGTGATTTGAATTGTAAACATTGTGATTTTAATTATTTATTTGAGTTTATGTATGATACTGTTACATCACTATGATCACGATTAACTCTTTTTTCTTTCATTTTGATTCGTTTGGTGAAGTGGCCATTATTTACACCTTAGGTTACATGCCATATGAAAAGTATGAAGTAGTTACGATTCCTGGTATTTAATATTTAATTCGCTGTTAAACCCTTGTAGATCTTAATGACTATTTGACAGCGGCTGTAATCAACTGTAAATATGCAATTATGTTTAAAATACATTGTGAGTATGTGTGTCTTATATGACCTTAGTCTTACACGATCGTGTAAGTTATTTGATTGTATACAATAAATCACTATAGGCTGTCTAGTTGTTTTCTATTACTTGCTAGAATATGTGATTGAATTACGCTCCATATTAATTTCCACTTTGAATCATATTTCACCGTTAATCTTTTATAATGTATATTCATGATGACATTTTAAGTTTTGAGGATATAAAATTATTATTGATGCTAAATATATATATTTGATGGTTAAATAAGATGACCGCAGGTAGGAATTATAGGCATTTATGACATTTTAGAATTATTGAAGTGGTGTCAATTGTTACAGATAACATTTCCCTGTATTTAGCGAGACTATAGGTCGTTTTAAACTCTTTATTGTTCTGATTCAATTAAGCGTTAGAATATTCGGATCTTATAACCCAGATAAACAAAGTCTTAATGCCATTATTATTCAGATCAGGGATATGATCAACAAGCGGAGAAACCGACCATAGTCTTTCTAAATGATGATGTTGTCTAAAAACATCTTATTTATATTTTTCTTAGAAAGCATATTGTATTAACGAAGTATTGGAAACTGACCCGGTCTCGACTACACATTTGCCTTGTATAATTGTTGTCTATGCTATGCTATAAAATGTCTCATATTATGTATGGGATATCGTTGTATTGTATTTTACTAATTGACTGATTTATCGATTAGTTCTTTGTATATTATTATTGTTACATTTTAGATGTAAATCTGTACATAAAGTATGTATGTTAATTAGTAATATTTACGACTATTTTAGCTTTTCTTTGTTTAGTACAAATACTGTACGTTTTGGGGTTCTTGAACATTTTACATTTCGTTTGTTATAACTTCAAAATATTTTAAGTAAAAGGTAGTTGTGCCATACAAGAGTGGCGAAACTTTCATTAAAATGCATTGTTGGCTAATATGCAGAGTGCCCGCAACACTGGTATTTGTGTGCTCAGAACATAAGTATGTATATTAATTACATAATATTATGTTACACACTACGGTCACTTCTAGAATTATATTGCAGGCCAGTGAAATACAATATACTATTAATCTTAGTTGGATTCACCGAGGGTGTTAATGACAATGTTTAAAATAGGATTAAAGTTCAACTAACTCTTGGATTTTGTGCAAATATTAACTGTATGGTAAGGCACTGCATGGCTGTTATCCTAGGTATGAAATACGTAGTATTAATAATTCGTGCAATACTACATTCCCCAAAATGCATAGTAGAATGTCTCTAAGTGTACGTTTTTTAAAGAGTTTTTTAAATTTACTGGAATGGTTAGGTCTTGATGTTTATTGATTATTTGACGCCAGTATTTTATAAATAAATTTGGTTTGCGTTACTGTTACTATGAATTTGTATATCATAAAATCAGATATATCTGGGGTACGGTAGTGTCCTCCGCCAAGACGAGCCTAGTGCGAGGGCACTACTTACCATTTTCCCAAGGGCTTCATTCTCCGTTTAAAAATTAAAATACTATAATTTCATAAACTTTTATAAGGATTCGTGCTCGCATGTCTGCATTGCGTTGCTACTGACCCTCTTCACATACTGTATTATACGCCTTATCATCCAATTCGTGTACTACGAGCGCGTTGTACTACATGAAGCTGTGGATCTCAAAGTTAAACTGCATGCACGTCTCTGTAAGAATCTCGTTAAAGCGGCGCTGCAAACAGTTACAGTAGATTTAGGAGCAGCACATCGATAAAATGCAAGCCAATTGACGTGGATGCACCTTATTGGCGTGATACTGAAATGCTGTTATCTCGAGAGTTGCTATAATTTGTTGACCAGTAATTTATCAGGCCCTAATTTTTTGTTCCAATACACTTATCCTGTTACGACATAGGGGTGATGACTGAACTACACTAAACGCTATTGCAGTTTGTTGACCACCAGAAATATTTTTATCATTTTGGGGGCATTATCACGTTCCAAATACTTATTTTTGATAAAAAATCAAATATGCTTTCAAGCATTATAGGCCTAATTTCATTATGCATTGTCAGTGTTGTCATCTCAATTTTAGAATATTATGCAGCATTTTCGGAACTTCTCGTCTTCGAAATAATGGAAATTGCGGAAATCCGTTTAATTAAATAGTACAATTTTATCTAAATTTTAATTGGGTCTAATTAAGTTAACAAAAGTTTAATTAGCTCACGAGATAATTTACTTTTTGAGCGCTAATCTTCACAAACGACGCATGTGATCTTTAAAAATATGAAATGATATAATTTTTTATTAAGTTCATCATTAATATTCTTTTGTTCAAAGACGTAACCAAAATGTTGTACCTAAGCAAATAAAACCAGTCAAATAAATTCATTTAATTTTATTTACCTTTTAACCCTTCCACTTAGCTCTACCCCGTAAGGTTAGCCCTACACAAAAACAGTCCACTGCTGGACATAGGCCTCTTGTTCACCACTTTGGTAACTCCTGGAGGCTTTACGCACAATCGCCACACTGGGCAAGCGGGTTGGCGATAGCAAGGAGGGAGCAGCTCCTCGCGGGTGTATCCCACTATTTCTATTGCCAGAAATACTGGGACTGATTCAGACTGATTGTCTTACTATTTCTATTGCTGTCGGCTGCGACTTTGTCGTAAAATTATATGTACTCAACGAATTTTGTTATTTGTGGATTAATTTTTGTACTAGGTACTGAATTTTGTCATTTGTGGATTAATTTCGTTCAAACGAGTATTTGTTTTTTAAAATACCGAGAAGTCATGTTTTAATTTTAATCTATTCATTAAAAGTGGTAGGTATACTTTTCAAATACCTATTACGGAATTTTTTTGACGCAATAGAAATAATGGGATAAAAATTTATATCGCTTGTCCCACTTTTTCTATTTCCATGGAAATAGTGGGACACACCGCTCCTCTCTCCTGTACGTTGCTGCCCGTCATCGGCCTGTGTTATTTCCCTATTGATTATATTAAGAAATATTCTAAAGTGCTGAAAGTAATACACTTAACCCTCGGAGTATACTGTAGGTATAACCTTATCAACCTGTTATGTACTTTGGCAGCCCTATGGTGTGCTTCAAGCTGGAATCCTCATCTCTGAAACCTGCATGAAAACGAATTTTGACTATGCCAAAAAATAGTCATGAAATAGAAATTATAATTCTAGCGTTTTGATTGGCTAGTGACCTGTCAGTCACTATTTTCTTAACGCGAATGAACTATAGGCGTTAAGAGATTATCGAAAATCGTAGCCGTTTCGGAGATATTTGAAGTTTTCAAATGTTCAAGCTAGAATCCTCACCAGGGTACCTTTATATCTCTGGAATCTCTTAACGACTAATTCTGAAATTTGGTATGCCGTTGCGACTATTTCATGACTATTTTTTGGAACATAAACCAATTCGATAGACTTTGCCGTTTGCTTGCATCAGAGGTGAGGATTACAGCTTGAACGTCAAGCTAGAATCCTCACCAACCTATAGCTATAACTCCGAAACTATAATGCGACTATTTTTTTTACTTGGCGACTATTTATGACTATTTCATGACTATTTTTTGGCTAGTCAAAATTCGTTTTCATGCAGGTTTCAGAGATGAGGATTCCAGCTTGAAGCACACCGACTATTTATGACTATTTCATGACTATTTTTTGGCATAGTCAAAATTCGTTTTCATTCAGGTTTCAGAGATGAGGATTCCAGCTTGAAGCACACGCCATATGATGTGTAGGGGCCGTTTTTTAATTTTTGAACGTTATAACACTAAATTGTCTTTATGTTTTTATGCAGGTATCCCTATAATCCCGAGGAAGGATGTACGTGGAAGTTACTCTGCCTAAAATTTTGGAAATAAACTGTAACAGTGGAAGGAAGGCTTATCATATCGTATGGCTTAAATTTATTTCTGCTCTAATCCTCACAGGTTAATGTCCAATTGACGAAGCCTCTCTAATTTTGTATATTGAAAGACGAAACCTGTGCCAAGCGATCAAGGTCCAAGGATTTTAACATTCATCACAGGAGGAAGCACCAATGTTCTCTGTGGTTAGAACTAAACGCATATTGATGATTTGTCAAACGTCACTAACGTCAAATTAGTGCCAGCTGTCACTTTCCTTGTGATTTTTGTTGTGGATTCGAGATAATTCATATTCTTTTAAATAATAATTGGAAAGACATAAAAGTGTCAAAGTACGTTATTAATATACGTGTTAGTGGCATAATACGGTTATATTATTAAACATAACATTGTGGAATATTTAAATTCAAATTCAAATATTTTAAAACCCTACAATTTTCTACTGTCTACATTTTTGAAGAGAGACTTTAGTCGGCAAAACGGCGGAACGAAGCAGTATGCGACGAGCCCGAGATGGCTATCAGTACCAGCCCATACCAAGGGCTGCTGACGATGCACTCGAACACGAAAATGAGAGAATGGCTGAAGAGCTTAGTGGCAAAATAACTTCCTTGAAACACATGTCCATTGAAATTGGGAATGAAGTGCGATACCAGGACAAAATATTGCGAGGCCTTGATGACGATGTTGACCGGAGTTCTGGCTTCCTCGGCAAGACAATGGGGAGAGTCCTGAAGCTCGGAAAGGGGAATCACAATTACTACATTTTCTATCTTTTCCTGTTCTCTATATTTGTTTTCTTTTTGCTCTATATTATTTTGAAATTTAGGTGATGTAAATATTGTGTAAACTTTGGAAATGGTATATTCTCCCAAATTTTATTTTCATTCTTATATTTATGATTGTTATCTTGTAAATAAATATTTGTGATAATTATTGCAAAAACGTTTACTTTTTTACTTTACCATTTAGTCGAAGTTGTACCTTTATTATTCAACAAAGATACATTTTGTTACTAACAACATAAAATAAGCAGGTAAGAAATTAATAATATAATCTGTAGATCAATGGATATACAATTTATTATGAATACAGTTCTTTTAAAGTATTAAAGTAATGTTCACCAACTATTTGATTCACTGATATTCTCAATCTACATTGCATATTTAATACAGTTGAACAACTTTGAGCCGAATCTAGTAAAAAGGCAATAATACCGCAAGCATTATGTAAATCATCTGCAAAACAATACCTACTTAAATCATCTAAAATTATTGTAGATGGGACACTTTGCCAATTTGGCAAGGCAATGATACTCTCTATGAGAGACTCGACAGATTTTACATAAAGGAAACTGATCATTTTCATATAATGTTTATTCTCCAAATTAATGCCTTGTGATAACTCTGGTAGCTGGTCAAATTCCTCATACAGTATGTATAAAACTTTGCCTTGTCTGGCAAAATTTAAGGCATCTTCAAACAGAGCTTTCTGATTATTAATTGGATCAGAACAATAAAATGCAATATTTATATTTTTTCTCTCCATTTTACTTTTTATGTGTTCATGTATTCTATCTGCAATACAAAAATCTTAATTTGATAAGTGAGAACAAGAAATTTAAAATGGCTTTTATCTTTAATACCTACCTATATTAATATTAAATAGGAATAGTCTACACCACCATCTAACCAACATTTAAAATTACTGCCTTTTAAGTCATGAAATAAGTACTAACCGTAAAGGTAGGTAGGTATACATTGTATATTTTTTTAGCATTAAAAATTTTAGAAATAAACAGTGCTAATAAACCTTTTTTACACCAGTTTGTTTTATTACACTAGTAGGTACATCAAACAAAATAATTATGTAGGTAGGTAGCTCTATCAGGTGTTGTTGAATTGAACTGTCAAATTAATACATAAACGTTCCGTTCCGTCCGTTTCATCTTTGCAATTTCTTTGCTTTTAAACCTACCTATTTATAGCGCAAAGCCATATAAAACAAAAAAACTTTTCGGTGATGATAACGAGTTAACACAAATATAGGCGCACTGTTATAACTTTACATTACTCATGTCCTAATTCCTACAAGGAAATAGAATCACTTTAAAACTGACAAATAAAAGATTAAATTGTATCAATGTGAAGCATTGCTTTAATAAAATGGCAGGCGCTAAAATATTTCTCGATGTTAATGTGAGAATAAAATATGTAGGTATTTATATGGTTTGAAGCTATGTACATTCCCCTATAAATATGAACTGTAACATAATGCCTAAAGTTTAACTATTATTTTTTGGTAGATTGCAATCGATCGAAGTGAAATTCTTAAACTATAATTTCTCATTATTGTCCAAACCTTATAATAGGTAATAACAGTCCAAACTAACGGGTATCTTCTTCTTGAAGTGCCATCTCCTACTGGAGGTCGGCTATCATTGGCCCTAAGGCCATTCTGACTTTTGACACAGCGGCATGGAACAAGGATCTCGTACTCAGATTGAACCATGCCCGGAGATTCTTGAGGTACGTCTTCTTCCTGGTGGTCGTTTACCCTGGATTTTTCCCTGCATTATGAGCTGGAGCAGATTGTACTTCTCATTTCGCATTACATGGCCAAAATAAAGTAATTTCCGCCTTTTAATGGTGTACAAAACCTCCACCCTCTTTCGAACCATCTGCAGTAACCTGTCATTAGACACTATCTGTCCATGATATCTTCAGGATCCTTCTGTATACCTACATTTCAAATGCTTCTAAGCGTTTGCTCATAGCGTGGGTTAGGGTCCAAGATTCTGCACCGTTAGAATAATTATTCTAAGTCTGCACCATACAAATGAACCGAAAAAACATAACATCGTGCCAAACGCACCCTAGTAGATATCTCCAAAGATCGGCTGCAGAGGAGGTCCCTTAATTCTACACTGTGATCGCATTGGTCATTCACAGTGCAGCTAAAGCTATTTGTAAGAGTGAACTCGTTGGACTATCTGATTCCTCACAACTAGATCGGTGGTTGTTAGATGTGATCTGCCGACTATCGTGATTTTAGACTTTTTCTTTTCTTTCTAATAATTGCCGGTCATGATTGATCATCAACATAAAGTAGAAAAATATTTCACCAACATCTAAAACACTACAAATTTATTACATGTGCTATTTTTTAAATTGGAGACTTGGTCCCGCGATTTTGACGCTCACGCATTTTGTTGCCAATACATACAGATTTCTTATTATTGTCAAATCAGTCCTATGCTATTGAGAATCTTAATATGCTTACCATACAGTACTCTGTCGAAAGCTAGTGGAAATATATAGTACCGACCTAGGTAGCAATCGGCACTAATGTCAACTCCTTGGTCGTCTTCGTTCGAGAACTAGAGCCCCTTTTTCATTATTTAGGAAATTAAATAAAAACTCCTAAACCATGCTCGTCATGATAATGAAAATTAGGGAACAGGGAGGCACACACGTACTGCATCTGTATTGTATAAAAAATCATGACTTTACTTTCAACCGTTTCAGCAATCGTCAAAACGTTCGCCCAGCTGAAAACAAAAAAGCCAATACTTCAGGTTTCGGGGCACCTCTTTGCTAGTATATAAGCTATCTTTTGGCATATTTTATTTCCAGCTAGACCCTTGAATTAAAAAAAATCTGCTGGGCGAACGTTCGTGCAGCAGAATGTGTTTTTCTTGAATAACTCTGAAGTCCTAGGAGGCACGTCCACCAAATTTCGGGCACCAAGATCCGATACAAGGTAGTACAAATCTGCATCATTAGATTCTTGAAAAGCGATAAAAAAAAACAAATTCAGCTGCGCGAACCTAAAAATTACTATGTACTAGTAAAAAAATTGAACAACAACTTTAGTATATAGTGTTTATTTTAAAATTAATACTACCTACATTATATATTATAAAATTAAAGAACTAAAATAGTCTTACAAATATCAATGTAATTGTAATATCTACTGAAAGGGGAAATGGAGTATCTTTCTATGTAAATGTATAGTTAAACTGACATCATGTACAATCCAGACCTATTTTCCTGTTTATTCTTTTTATGTGAATGCCCCATATTTTTTATGCTTATATTTGAACTTTAAAATAGCAATTTAAGGCTAAGTAAAAAATGTAAATAATAAATAAATAACCCAAGACCACACAGCGCCACCTAGCCCCAAACTAAGCCGAAGCTTGTACTAAGGGTACTAGACAACTGATAAACGTACTTAGATACATTTTTTTTTGGAAATAAATACATATTATACATAGAAAACACCCAGACCAATACAAACAGGCATGCTCATGAACACAAATGTTTGTACTGTGCGGGAATCGAACCCACGACCCTTGGCTCAGAGGGCAGAGGTCACTATAATGAGCCACCGAGCCAGTCAAATATGTATTACGATAATTACATTTAAGTGGTGACCAAAAATATACAACTTCTCTCGAAATATCTGAAACTAATACAAGTAGGTAAAGTTTCATAGTTATTTCAATAGTATGGAAAGAAAATAAAATTAAGAAAACAATAACGCCAAATGAAAAGAGATATGGCAGGAAAATTTAGTGTACTTTAATATAAATATTTTTTGAATTTAGTATTATTGTATATTTTTTAAGTTTTATCGAAAGAATAGAAACCAACAACGATGTTTTAGCATGTGGGTGACATTGACATAAGAGTGTTACTCTGTAAAACAAAAATGTCATAAATCGACGTCACATGTAACATTTTGTATGACAGCGCTTGCCAAAAAATCCTTGTTGCTCTGTATACTTTCACAGTACCATCATTAAAATTATTATCAGATGCCTCGTAACACATTTGTTGGATGATCATAATTATGAAATACGATTTTTAATAATTTGTGCTATAACTTATTAAAATATAATAAAATATAACTGGGCCAGTTAAGTAAAAATATAGCGGGGTGTATAGGCATACAGGCGTGCACGAGATACACTCGTTGCATATTTTTGGTTGAGTTTTCTTCAGTCAATCTAAGTTTTTCAAGGAAGACTACAAAACAAAAGATTCCACCTAACTATTCATGTGAAACTAACCTTTCAAAATGAACATAATTAAATTCCTTTATTTTATTAGATATACTCTACAAAATGCTAAGACTATGCTGCTTTAGCAATTACTAAAAAAAAAATATTTTATCTGTACAGTACTCCATTCGTATTTAAAAATGAATCGACATTCCATACACAATATTTACAAAACACACATGTTTCGTCCATAACAGTCGCTCATAGAAAAAGTAACATATTTTTATGTAACATCAAGATGTTACATAAAAATATGTTACTTTTGTGACCCAAGGGTCTTTTTGATATAGTAAAATCATTTATCAGCAGCAATCTGTGTTAATTAAAATGCTTTATTCTAGTATTTGTAATTGATAAATTTTCTTTCGTTCTTTCATGTCTAATGGAAGTGTGATTTCCATTTACCACTCTATACATTTTAAATATTTGATTGATTTATTTCCTTGACGAAGGTAATTTATTATGTTTTTTGAGCTTTCATCGTCCTTACCCAAAGACTACACTACCGAATTGGAATGAGCTGCCGAAATGTCGGCAAGCCGTCCGTCAGCTTGCTAGCCGAGGGCTAGTCATAAACATACAGTCTGCATTAAGTCCTAGTGCGAGCTTCACTCCTGCGCTTTGCCAGCCTCCGTGATGGACTCGTACTGCTCCTTGTCCAGTTCTGTCATCGTCAGACTGCCGTCTGGCAGCAACAGGACTACTCGCCGTGTCCCACCTGTGGGAGAAGTCAAATAATATTTATCAATCAATACATACAATAAAACAGTAATAAAATAAAATAGACGTTTATTTGTATGTTTATCTGTACATTGAATATTTTAAAAAAGTTCTGGGGTGTCAGGTCGTATGTGTGTAGCATACCTGGCGAGGGCAGGTCGGCCTGCAGCAGCTGCGCGATGACCTGCGTGGCGTCCTCGCCCGGCTCGCCCTCCACCTGCACGGCCACCTGCTGCAGCGCGGCGTCAGGTCGTATGTGTGTAGCATACCTGGCGAGGGCAGGTCGGCCTGCAGCAGCTGCGCGATGACCTGCGTGGCGTCCTCGCCCGGCTCGCCCTCCACCTGCACGGCCACCTGCTGCAGCGCGGCGTCAGGTCGTATGTGTGTAGCATACCTGGCGAGGGCAGGTCGGCCTGCAGCAGCTGCGCGATGACCTGCGTGGCGTCCTCGCCCGGCTCGCCCTCCACCTGCACGGCCACCTGCTGCAGCGCGGCGTCAGGTCGTATGTGTGTAGCATACCTGGCGAGGGCAGGTCGGCCTGCAGCAGCTGCGCGATGACCTGCGTGGCGTCCTCGCCCGGCTCGCCCTCCACCTGCACGGCCACCTGCTGCAGCGCGGCGTCAGGTCGTATGTGTGTAGCATACCTGGCGAGGGCAGGTCGGCCTGCAGCAGCTGCGCGATGACCTGCGTGGCGTCCTCGCCCGGCTCGCCCTCCACCTGCACGGCCACCTGCTGCAGCGCGGCGTCAGGTCGTATGTGTGTAGCATACCTGGCGAGGGCAGGTCGGCCTGCAGCAGCTGCGCGATGACCTGCGTGGCGTCCTCGCCCGGCTCGCCCTCCACCTGCACGGCCACCTGCTGCAGCGCGGCGTCAGGTCGTATGTGTGTAGCATACCTGGCGAGGGCAGGTCGGCCTGCAGCAGCTGCGCGATGACCTGCGTGGCGTCCTCGCCCGGCTCGCCCTCCACCTGCACGGCCACCTGCTGCAGCGCGGCGTCAGGTCGTATGTGTGTAGCATACCTGGCGAGGGCAGGTCGGCCTGCAGCAGCTGCGCGATGACCTGCGTGGCGTCCTCGCCCGGCTCGCCCTCCACCTGCACGGCCACCTGCTGCAGCGCGGCGTCAGGTCGTATGTGTGTAGCATACCTGGCGAGGGCAGGTCGGCCTGCAGCAGCTGCGCGATGACCTGCGTGGCGTCCTCGCCCGGCTCGCCCTCCACCTGCACGGCCACCTGCTGCAGCGCGGCGTCAGGTCGTATGTGTGTAGCATACCTGGCGAGGGCAGGTCGGCCTGCAGCAGCTGCGCGATGACCTGCGTGGCGTCCTCGCCCGGCTCGCCCTCCACCTGCACGGCCACCTGCTGCAGCGCCGGCGCCGCCTCGCCGCCCGGCATCAGCTGCGCCAGCTGCGACGGGTCGATGGCCAGCACGTCCTGACGTGAACACAACAACATTAAGTAACAGCATTTTTAGCAAAAAAAACCGACTTATATGGGACCTACTAGGCAGTCGAATAAAATAAGAATTTTTCAAATCGGTTCACAATTCTCGGAGATATGTGGTAACAAACATACATCAAAAAAAGGAAAGAATTAAAGTCTCTCAAAATTGAGAACCTCCTCCTTTTTAGGGTTATTGACAAGAGAGTTTTGTGATATTTCAAATTTTCTGGCTCAACAATGGGGCCGATAAAACGTACCTTACGTCGACGTACGTCTAACCGACTGGTGGCGGTCAATTGAAGGCGTAGCTAATTACCACAGACAGATGACGGTCAGCAGCGTCACTGGAGCAAGAAGCTACGCCCTGCGATCGCCAACCCGCCTGCCCAGCGTGGCAATTATGGGTATATCCTCCAGATGTTTGCCCTAAGTGTTGAACAACTGGAGAGGCCTATGTCCAGCAGTGGACTGCAATAGGCTGATGAAGATGATGATGAAAACGTACCTGTCCGTCTTCCCGCGTGACGTACATGACCCCGTCGCCCTCGCCTTCGACGGCGCCCTCGACGCCCTCCACGGCGCCTTCCACGCCCTCCGCCGCCACCAACAACGTCTGGCCTGCCTCGTTCTCGCCGGCCACCTACGAAATTGCTTATGGTTAATATTGTTGTGTATTTCAACAATATGAGCAACTGGTCTGAGCTGGCTAGATATGCTATGCTAGGCTAAGGAAAAATGGCGTCTTGTTGTGTCCGAGGCCAAGATCCACTACGGGTCGCTGAGCCAGCGGAGTAAGTAAGTTGTGTGTTTCAGACACTGACGACTGCACACAGCGGCTCAAGAGAAAGACTCCGCTTAGCCTGAACAGGGAATAGCGTCAAATCCAATGTGTGGATGGATCACTGGATGCACTCACTTAAAAGTCCAATTGAACCCAGAAACATCCAGATAAATGGTTCACGAATACTGGAAAAGAATGTATTAAAAAAAAGCTACATAAATATAATGAGGAGGGACCCATCATCTTTTCGCTCCTGCCCGTGGTGCATTCTGCTAAATAACAAAAGAGGCTCTGGCAACCGGCTGGTGGCGGTATAAATAACCTTCACGATTGAAGGCGTAGCTTACAAACACAGGCCGATTACGGGCAGCAGCGCTATCGGAGCGAGAAGCTACGCCCTGCGATTGTCTGGGCGTCTGCCCAGGGCGGCGATTATGAGGAAATCCTCCAGGTGTGTGGCGAACAACTGGAGAGGCCTATGTCTAGCAGTGGACTGCGACTGCGATAGGCTGATTGGTTATAAAAATGTTACGTTACGTTTGTAGCATCTGGGATGATGACTAAAAAATAATTTAATGTCCATCAGATAGATTAATGAAAAATATTGGATACGTATTTTTTATTTTGCCTCTTGTTCAAAAACTTACGAAGATACATTGATTTTAAATGTCACATGACGTCACGTTAGAGTACAAAATATACTCTAACGTGACGTAGTTAGCCCCCACTCCGTAACTTTAATGCGCTATATCTAAGTATTTTCTTGTTATTTCGACAAAACAAAAAATACGGGTCTTATATTTTTTTATTATCTAAGAGACGGACTAATTATTTTCTTCATTTTCATACCTTGTCATCATCCGTTCTCTCACCTGGTAGAGCACGCCGTCCTCGCCGCGGATCATGATGGGCGGGTGCGCGGCGTGCAGCAGGCTCACCTCCTCGCCCTCGTCCACGCCCACGCCTTCCTCGAGCAGCTGCTTCACGGCGCTCGCTTCTACCTTCACTTCAGACTGCGCAAACGACACATTATAAATTGAGCTAGTAGTACACAAACGTCACATAATTAATACTGACCTCGACAGCTAATTGAAGACTATAGTTCATTCGCGTTAAGAAAATAGTGACTGACAGGTCACTGACAGGCCACTAGCCAATTAAAACGCTAGAAATTATAATTTCTAGCGTTAGCTATAATAATAATTTGGTTCAGTAGTGAATACTCCTCATACAGAGGTCGTGGTTTCGATCTCCACACAGTACAAACATTAATTTGTTGTGTTTATCTGTATTGGTCTGGGTGTTTTTTATCTGTAATGTCTATGTATTTTTATAAAAAAAGAACGTTTATAAGTAGGTTTTTCAGTTGTTTAGTACTTATAATACAAGCTATGGCTTAGTTTGGGACAAGCTGAGCTGCCCAGCATCTAGGGTATATGTTTTTTATTAGATTGTAATACTTGTATTAAAGTGTGAACGTGCGCATTAGTAATGTTATTATTATTACGACTTTGCTTTTGATATTACACATTGAATCATTTTCAATAATAATTTTAAATTAATTTACAATTAACTTTAAATTGTCCATAAAAATATTCATTTCACTTACGCCATCTTCATCTGTTAGAACTGGCAACGAAGGCTGCGCTCCGTCACCTTGTACCAGCATACCGGTGGTGCCGCCAGGAGACATTTCCACCTACAAAACAACATTATTTCGTGTAAAATATGCTGTCACCGCCGCTCGTACTGTGTCAATAAAATCTAAACACAAATACACACTTGCATGCGTGCACACACTTATACCCACACTTACGCACTCACATGCACGCACATTTGATTTCTGTAAACTCATACTTCATAAGAACAACAGTTCAACGTCAAGTGTGTCAACAGTTCGGGAAGACTGAAACCTGTAGCACAGTTTAATCTACCGCAGGCGACAGTGTTACTGTAAAAAATGTGGCATGCTCCTTTTTATGAATAAACAATAAATGATTATTGATACCTTCATGAGCATGTGCGGGTGGTGGTCGGCGGGCGGCGGCGTGGGCGGGGTGGGCGGCGTGGGCGGCGGGCTGGGCGTGGGCGGCGGCGTGGGCTCGCCCTCGGCGCGCGCCAGGCGCCGGCCCGTCAGCGGGCACAGCGACAGCGGCCGCTCCGGCGACTCGGGCGGCAGCGGGCCCAGCTCCGCCGGGAACGGGTCCGTGATGCCGTCCGACGTGTCCGACGACGCGTCCGACTGCACAGCGCACACATAAGACGTTGAAGTATTACGCTGGCCACGTACATTAGGAATTTCGTTGCGGAATTCCGAATTGAAATTCACGTTCGCAACAAAAATGCTCTACTTACATTATAAAATGCTGGAGCACTTTTTATGCAAGTACAGCATTTTTATTGCGAACGTAAATTTTAACTCTGAATTCCGAACATGTGTAAACAGTCATTCCGCGTTTATACGTATCCAGTGGAGGGATAAACACAGTGTTTGAAAGGTACTAGTTGGGACAATATTGGTGAGACTGAGTTACGAAACGAAAGGTGATGGTCACATACGGTTGTATTAACAAACGTTACTATGCGACACGCGGACGCACAGTGCCCAAAATCCTATAGGTTTTTGGCTATCAGCATATTCGCGCGACGCATAGTAACGTATGTGAATTTCAAAAGTGAGAAAATAGCAGAAGGTAAAATGTCTGTTCAAAAAACGACACATTTACATTATAATTTAGGTAACTGACCGAATGTAATAAGAATATGGAATCAACTAACATATTTTATGATAAAATAGACGGAAATATATTTTAAACTACTGTTCATTAAAACCATCCTTATCTCTCATGTAATAAAAATATATTTCAAAAATTCTTCTATTTGTGAATGAGGACGATAACACAATTCCATAAAAAAGGCATGCATATTCTCTGTCAAATCATAATACAGGACCCTGAACGTAAATTCAACATATCCATAACTTTTGCTTACCTGCTCAAAATCGAATAGCAGAGGTGTCTTCTCACGGATCCGCACGATGTTCCCGCCCGCTGTGGACACCGATACCGCGGAGTACGTGCCTCGGCCGCGACCCCGGCCCGACCCGCCCCTTCGCAATAGGCTGTCACCCTGAACACAAAGAGCATTGGTATCGTGTATTACATTCCATAATCTACAAGACATAAGATAAAATTGATCAGTAACATATGACTCCATTTAGCCAAGTTTGCACCTTGCGGCGCCTCGCCCACTTCCCTGCTATAACAATAAATGCAAAGCAAAATCTAACAAAATTTTTTTTTCATTTTCTAAAAGACACAGCGAATTCTCTAAGCGTTAGCGTGACGTAATTGATGCGAGGTGCAAACTTAGCTTGGTCAGGTTGTAGTTGTATCCCACAAAAATGTAACTATCCAACTAAATAGAACAAACTGGCATAGTACAAAGTCGCTCAACAACGCTTATAGGCCAGGTGTATTGACGATTTACGCATGATGGCTGGCAAAAATTGGATGCAAATGCCAATGACTGAGCACAGTGGTCCACACACACGGGCACAAACCTCTCCAATCCAACGCTTTTGATGATGAACATAAAAGACAACCACATCCCTGCTAGAAACCAATCTTATACAACTCGACTAATAAGCATAGCATACAAAAGCTAAAAGACAAGTACCTGAGCAATTTTCTTATTTAGTAGAGTCACTGGCGATTTGTCTGCGTTGCCGACGGCCGGTCGCTGTATCGTGCGCTGAATGATCTTCTGTCCAGATGGCGTGATTATAGTCTTTTCTGTCACTTGCTGTCCTGACGAGCCGAAAGTCTTCTTCACCTGTAATTTATTGTACCATAAGTTGCGTTTTCGAGTAATTTTCTTAACTTAATATTAGCTCTCAATAGGTACAGTAGAACTGTTTTAATAAGTAGCATCAGCAAACTTTGTCTACGGTGAAGAAAAGCTAAATCCGATTAAATACGAGTTATACCTGTGGTGTAACTGGCGTGCGCACTGGAGATCTCTTAACTTCTTCAGTCTTCTTCTGTAATTAGATTACAATAAACAATTACAAATCTAAGTAACACATTACCGCTGCATATGCCAATGTAATGCCTACAAACAAAATACCTGTTTGGCAGCTAATATCTGTTTTCTAATAACATCCTGGTCAATATTTAAGCCAGGTCCCAGTTTCCCGGGCGAGTCGATCTTCATGATCCCCGAGCTCTTTGACATTATATACACTCCTGTAACAATAGGACATTGTTTGTTAAAACTTATGTTAAAACCTATTTGGTCACACCCAATCAAACTTGTTGCAAATTAGTGATGGTTGCAAAGTGACTAATACATCTAAGTTAATATATATTAATACAGTATAGCAATATACACGCGAGAGCCGGCAAATATAAAGTACATTTACCGGTAGAGAGATTCGGCATGTGCTTAGGGTCGACTTTAATGACGCCCTTGATGTTCGGCATGCCCTTGCCGCCGAGGCCCAGAGACTTCACCAGCTCGGGGTCAATGGACGACTTTGGCGACGACTGCCCATTCAGCACTTTCTTCTCGACTGAAATTATCATCACTAATCAACCACACAGTGACGGCATTAACGCGACTTAATTAAGTGCTACTATTAACTATTATTTTACTATGTACAGTTTTGAAATTAAAAAAGTGAATAACAGCTTTTTCTTCAAATTATAGGTACTGGATTTTTTTTATCCACACGGGTCGTGTCCATCCTAAATAATGTCGTTACTAAGCGTAAAGTAAAACGCTCAGTAAAGATTCTTCTTTTGGCGCGTGGCCGACATCAGAACTAACGCCATCTTACAAAGCATCACTTTTGATTGACAAACCGAGGACTTGGTATTTTATACTTTTATTTCACACTAATAATGCCCTCATATCGTTGTCAACCACGTGCCGAAAGGTCTGTAAGTATTTATTACAGGCCGCCCCGTAAGTAAAAATCAAATTAACATTTGAACTAAAAAGTCCTGAAGCACCTTTAACATTGCCACAACCAACTAAAATCAGATTAAAGCACCTTTAACAAGAAACAATTACAAAGTCATACTCTTAGGTATATCCGGGTCCGAGTAGTCGTCATCTTCAGAGGAGAGTTCCCTCTTCACCTTTTTAGCGGCTGGCTCCTCCTCGGCCCCGCACCATGCCTTCACTTGGTCCAAGGCTCGTACTTTACTTGTGCGCTGAAGTCGTCTATGAACACAAATTAGATTAGACTAGCTTTTGCCCGCGACTTCGTCCGCGTGTTTAAATTTATACATACAAAAGTTTTTTCCCGCTAACTCCCGTTCCCGTGGGAATTTCTCAAAATACAGCCATAACTAAACTTTATATTTACTAAGGTACCTGCATGCCAAATTTCAAGCGTCTAACTTAAGCGGTTTAGATTTTTCATACAAAAGGATTTTCCCGCTAATTCCCGTTCCCGTGGGAATTTCGGGAATTCCTTTCTTAGTGCACCCCTACGGTACCTAAGCTACGTCCCTTCCAAATTTCAAGTGCCTACGTTTAGCCGTTTGGGCTGTGCGTTGATATGTCAGTCAGTCAGTTTCTCCTTTTATATATATAGATAGGGCAAAATAATTACAACAAAGAGATTGCCGGTGCCATAGTGGTTAAGAGACTTTCATGCGGGATCCAGTGGTTTGAAACCGCGCCTCCGCCTCATACCATTATGTTCTAAAATTGGAATTTTATTCACAATCATTATGATGAAGGAAAACATCGTGAGAAAACCTGCATACTTGTGAAGAAATTCTAAGGTTCTGTGAAGTCAACCAGCCCACACTGCATTGGCATGGTTTACTAATTACTCGAGAGGAGTAGGCTCGAGTCCCTAGTTAGGGACATATTATATCATTTCATTGAATAACATAATAATATGTTGGTTTGCTATTTAAATAAATGTGAATAATTATTACCCAGTTGGTGTCAGTGCTGGTGTATCTGCTTTCTTGACCACTTGCTTCACCACTTGTGGTAAGGGCGTGTTGATTTGTTTCACCTGTGAAGTTGTTATTAATAAATAACATTGACAGCAAATGAAATTCCGTTCTGGAAAGTAGCAGACTGTTGTACCACTACTGGGGAGGAGGATATTTTATACAGAGTAGGAAAGTACTTATTTACTAATAATATGTAACAAAGCGTGACAAGGCCTTATATCAGTTTTGGCTTGGTGGCGATGTGTAGCCCAGTGTGGCACATGGTATTATTTATTTATATATTATTATTTATATAGTCAAATTACCTGTACTGGATGCTGTTGCTGCTGCTGCGCTCGGAGCGCCTTGAGCTCCTTTTGCCGAGCCAGCTGCTTCTCAAACGCTTCCAGAAGATGCTTGCATGTTTCCATATTTTCAATTGGTTCCCAAGTATTTTGTTCACTGTTGACATTATAATAAACTCAATAACTAAATAACAAGTATCATTACAGTTTATTTTATCACTCAATTTATGCGAGAGACGTTATGGGTTTTTCACAAAATTATTATGTAGGTATTCTATATATTTATTTACAAATAAAAGTATCTAAGTAAATTTACCAGTTGTTAGTACCTATGGTACAGGCTTCAGCTTAGTTTGGGACCAGATTATGCTATGCAGCCTAGTAGGACATGTCTTCTTGGGTTATTTATTCTGCTTTCATACGGAAAAAGGGCGCATCTGACAATTTTTTTCAAGATAAGAGTTATGTAGTGCTTTTTATATCATATATTGTAATATTTTATCACAATACTAAGAAAACGAAACGCACCTATGTAAATGCGTCTTACCATCTAAGTATTACATAAATTGGTAAAGGCATGTCGTTGGCGACTGGCTGTGATGCAGCCTTTTTATAAGGTATGTTTTCTTTTATAATGCATTTTATTACTTTCCTAAATCTACGTGTTTCCCTCATTCTCCAGTAGTTACAATCCACTAGTTATGACATGTTTTTTATTTCTTCTATTTTCAACTGTTCGTTCGTATCAGACTGCGCATACGTACTGCGGGTAGCCCTCCCACTTGAGCAGGTACTCGTAGTGCTTGCGGCGCGGGTTGAACCGCTTGGCGAGTATCTTCTCGACGACGTACTCGCCGGCCTCGGCGGGGTCGGCGCCGTCGCGCTCGGTGCGGCGCGCGATGCGCTCCTCCGGCGGCACGCGCTCCTGCGCCAGCCGCACCGACTCGCCCACCAGCTCCTGTACACAAGCACACATTACGTTTAAACAATATTTATTTGACATACAGTCACTTACACGAGAAATCTTAACTAATATTATAAAGCTGAAGAGTTTGTTTGTTTGAACGCGCTAATCTCAGGAACTACTTTTTTTTTTTTTTTTTTATACCACTGGGTGGCAAACAAGCCTACGGCCCGCCTGATGTTAAGCGGTTACCGCAGCCTATGGACACCTGCGACACCAGGGGTATCACACGCGCGTTGCCTACCCTTCAAAAACCTCTTCACGACCTTCTAACCTACTGGTCTGAATTGAAAAATTATTTTTGTATTGAATAGACCATTTATTGAGGAAGGCTTTAGGCTATATAACATCACGTTGCAACTATTAGGGGCGAAGAAATAATGGAAAATGTAAAAAAAAACGGGGAAAAAATAACTATTCCACGCGGACGAAGTCGCGAGCACAACTAGTTATTAAATATGTGGGTAAGATACAATTTGTCCAGCAGTTAACAAGATATTTAGAGTCCCTCACACAGAAGCAAATGTACTTACACTTTATGGTATTATCATGCTAAACATCACATTACATTTTAAAGCAATAGCATCTGCGAGTTCGTTGCTGAGGTAATTATTTTATTAGCGTACAAGCGTACGAGCAGATGCGCGAGTGGCGTGCGACTGCCGTGGTGGTGGCGCAAGCGCCGGTCATAGGCTAAATCTGTACGAGGGGCTACTCCCGTGTATAAGGACGCGCATGCAAATTTCAAAAGACATATTATTAATACAATATATAAATTATGAATACATTATTGAAATTAATTTTAAAGTTTTTAATTAATCATTCGAATTATTAACAAATTGTTTAGGTAAACACATTAGGTACTACATGCGGAACGAGTCAGCTGTGACGATCTGATGTCCGAAACCTGGACACCAGATTCGCAAATGAGTGAGCTCCTGCCGAGGAGCAGCCCCGACGCATCAAGCACGCTCATAGTCGGGGGAGACTAATCGCAGATGAAATAATGATGAAGAAATTGTTTTTTTCTTTTCAGAGTATCTGAGATTAGGGTCAACATTTAGCAGATGTTTGAGTTAGATGAAATATAAAAAAAAAGTTCGGCTTAGTTTGGGGTTAGATGGCGATGTGTGGCCCTGTATGGCATGTCTTGGGTTGGATTATTTATTTTAAAAGAACATTCGCAACAACATAAGTCAGCAGTGTGCTACCTTTTTGTAAAATATCTAGTGTCATTAATTGTCTGGCGATAATGGGTATATCCTCCAGAAGTTTGCCCTAGGTGGCGAACAACTGGAGAGACCATTGTCTAGCAGTGGACTGCAATAGGCTGATGATGATGATTCATTGTCTATAGTCTTTACACATTTAGTAAACTTCCACAATGCATTTGCCACAGGCTTCAAATGGTATAGTTATCCTACCAATAGCTTAGAACCAGGCAACAGGCAGGTATCAATAGTATTGCTGGTTATAAAGAATAATCTTATAACTATCAAATTACTGTAGATGAATGTGAAGACTGTTTAAAGGTTGAGCAATATAGAATAAAACACAAAAGTACCTTTTTCAAGTTGGATATAGATTTGTTGATAGCAACTTTTTGGGCTGGGCTGGCTTTAACAATTCCATCGCTCTCCTCCCCTGAAGGCGGCATATCTGAATCTTCCTATAAAATACAAAACATTTATATCTAGCTAATCAGATATACAGAAAAATCATGAAAGCTTTTCTAAAATCATGGATGTAACATTATTTATAGCTTCCTCTTTGTATTAATACATACAATTTTAACCTTCCTTGGCCTGCCCCTTTTCTTGGCTTCTTGCAGCGCAGGAGTTTGTACAGGGACCAATTGGTCATCAGTCTTTACTTCCATCTGAAAACAAATATTTATGAAATACTTGTATGAAATTTTTTCATCATGATGTTTCTGATACTGTAAAAAAAAGATACTTAATGAACTCAGAGGCACAATTAACCGGCCAATTCTTTATTGTGCCATAACTTTGGTTACAATAACTAAACGCTTGATGGTTTTAAACATCAATGTTAACAACACCAACATTTATTTTCGTTTAAAATTATGTAGTCTTTAATATTGCTTAACAGAAAAATCTGAGTTTATATTTCACCTGAACAAGAAATAATAGGAAAGCTAACATGACCATACAATAAATGTGGGAATCTTTCTAATATGTGTGGGGCGAGAACCGTTAACCTGTGCTTGCACTCATCTGGCTATGATGCCAAATTTGGCCATATAACTACATATTACTTTTTTATTATGGCTATCTTTATATCCTTGTTTAAAGGGGCATATTATATTACAGTGAAAGAATAAGGTAAACCTCACTATGATTTTATAGTTTCAGTCATTGTCAAATCCTTTATTCATTTTATCTCAAAAAGTGAATAATCAATCCTATTTACTATATCTTTAAAAAGCCCAAGTTATAACATGTGAGAAAATCTCAAGGTGTTTACAGCTAAAAGAAATTTACAAATCATTCAGGTGGGCAGGTGGTATTACCAGAATGTACACACAAGCACACATCAAGATATCTAAATAACTCCATAAATAATGGTCCATTTTCATTTGATTGAAAATTTATAGGGGATATTTAACAGAAACATATGGGGCTGCTTGTACTGCCTTTGCACATTCTGCAAAATGTATTGTATATGTATGAAAAACTGATAGCTTTGCAATCTGGTAGTAGTAAGTTGACTCTGCAACTTTTCATCCAAAAGTGATATGACACAAAATTATGAACTTACGACTTTAGCATGAGCAAACTTAGACAGGGACTGTACATTGGAACCAGCTGTGATCCACGCTGTGCGCTGCGCCTCCGCCATGCGACACCACTGCTGGTACAGCTTCCAGCTATTGTCCGAGCTTATGACTGAACCATCTCTTGCTGACGAACATTTCCATAGGAGGAATGCCCATACTTGTGCCTTACTTTCATTCTGTTACAAAAAGAAAAACAGAAATTAAATAATATAACATAATTTATTAAAATATTAACTTTTTTATTCCAATAATCCCATACAACCTGCATGATTTAAAATGCATACTTACACTGTCCCTCACAGGTGATTTTCCACTACAGTTGTTAGCATTTTTGTGTTCCTTAAATTCTTCAACAAAGTGGAAAGCGGAATGACACTGGCCACACACCAAGACATCAAGGGTAGCCATTTGTTCATGAGCCTCTGAAAATAAATTAGCAAACATTTCAATGTACATATTTGCACACTAAAATTATTTTGTACAATTTCACAAATAGTCCATCAAAACAAGACAGTGGTTATAATATTTGAATAAGCTTTAGCTTTATCCGAAATCACATATTTTATTAATAAATTCTTTAACGAAATGCACCTTTTAATGCAGCTGGGTTCTTGGCAAGATCATCTGGATTTCCAGCTGGCACTTCTTCTGCCGCAGGAGTCCCATCTTCTTCCATAGAAGCCATTGTCATCAGTCTAATGTAAACACAGGAAACACAATGTAATTTTTATACGCGTCATGGGTTATGATGGGGTACACCAAAATATAACCTGCCGGCCGGTCTTCCCGCCAACTCACAAGCTCATGCCATTCAAGGAATTTTATCATGGTTTATCTAATTTAATAACAATAACTAAGAAAATACTATAATAGCACTAAATAAACAGTGTTTAGATATAACCTGCGATTACCTATTTTTGCATAAAATGCACTAAAATCCGTCTCACAAATTGAGTTCATACATTACATACATTGAATTGATAGTAGACTGGCTGTTGTCGACGCGATGAAAGAAACGACATGCAAATTATCACAAAATTACACACATATATATAATCAATTTTAAATGCATTTGGGAAGACAATTTGTCACTTACCAAAACAATATTTTTTTTCTAATTTTGATATAACTTTACAGAACGTATCTCAAAACGGAACAAATCACTTCAAGAATCGAATATTTTATGACGAAAAAAAACGCGTCACCGACATGCTTCCACCGCCCTCTAGTGTTCGCCGACATTCCCTGTTCTCTATAGACGAGTGTTTTACCGATAGCCAATAGAAATGAAGGATTTCACTGTGAACACCAATCATGGACTGTTGTGTAATGTAGCATAACGTAACAGACTTGCGGTATTTGTGTTTGCGTCAACTTACACCGACAAGTATTCTTATGCCGACAGATTGCACCGACATGGCTTTCAGGATATATTAATGACTTATTCAGGGGCTTTTCTTTTGTTTTAACTCAATTAATTAAGCAATCATGGTATTCTTCAGCTTTGACTTTGTTCTGGTCTTCCAAATATCTAGCAAAATGTAATTAATTATCATTTCTTTTCGAAATAATTTAATTTGTATATAAAATTATGTAGGTCTTATAATAATCGGAAACTCAAGTGAATTTATCATTTATTGATGATATTAATATATATTCGGGAATATAGAAAAAAAATAATGTGATATAAATATACGCAGGTACAATATATATATCTATATATGCATAAATTTATGTTAAGTATAACATTCTCCGATCATACCTAACCTCTGATATTCTACATAAATTACAGAAAATGTATGTAATGCAATGCAATGCCAATGCATTGTGATTTTAAATCAATAGTCGTATTGGCTTAAAATCACAAAACATTATTATGGTTGTAGCACGAGGCAATTTCAAAGGTCATAAATAAAATCTAGGTAGATACGCGGAAATATGAAATAATGAATAATGAAACTTTACAACAGTAGACCATAGCTTAAACGTTGGATTAACACATAGGCTATGTTTTATACGAATATTCACGCGGGCAGAGCCGCGGGCAGCAGCTAGTACTAAATATTAAAGGTACCCAATCACTCCAATGTCGTCTCCTGCCTGCCTGACTTTCTGGTGGCTAATATGGAGGTTCGACTGGCTCGATGGCTCTGACCTCTGCCTTCTGAGCCAAGGGTCGTGGGTTCGATTCCCGCACAGTACAAACATTTGTGTTCATGAACATGCCTGTTTATATTGATCTGGGTGTTTTCTGTGTATAATATGTATTTATTTACAAAAAAAGTATTTAAGTAAGTTTATCAGTTGTCTAGTAGGTACCTACCCATGTACCCATGGTACAAGCTTCGACTTAGTTTAGGGCTAGACGGCGCTGTGTGGCCCAGCGTGACATGGCTTGGGTTACTTATTTATCTTCTTCTTATATATATATTATATATATAAAAGGAGAAACTGACTGACTGACTGACTGACTGACTGACTGACTGACATATCAACGCACAGCCCAAACGGCTAAACGTAGGCACTTGAAATTTGGAAGGGACGTAGCTTAGGTACCGTAGGGGTGCACTAAGAAAGGAATTCCCGAAATTCCCACGGGAACGGGAATTAGCGGGAAAATCCTTTTGTATGAAAAATCTAAACCGCTTAAGTTAGACGCTTGAAATTTGGCATGCAGGTACCTTAGTAAATATAAAGTTTAGTTATGGCTGTATTTTGAGAAATTCCCACGGGAACGGGAGTTAGCGGGAAAAAACTTTTGTATGTATAAATTTAAACACGCGGACGAAGTCGCGGGCAAAAGCTAGTTATTTATATAAACCTCTTACCTCTGTCAATAACAATATTATTATGTTAGACTTTTGTACATTATGTAATAGTGCATGGTACCTATTACTACTGAGTGCGTCATCTTGGGGGAATTCATAACTGCATCTCCATTCGGTTCTAGGAGCCTTCGCCCTCTCTTCACCATTCATAGTAAACGGAAAATTTTACTTTGAGATCTTAGTTGGTGATTGTCTGGTGTACCTATAATAGGTGTAAATAGGTTTTTAATTTTACAGTAACGCCCCTTATCAATGTAACCGTTTGTCGGTCTTTATAGGTCTGCATCCTCGTTTTGGCAGATTTCTTAAAATTCCTCCATTATCTATTCTAGGATATTTGGGGATACCTAATTAGTAAAATTACCCTTAAATAAAAATCTGGCTGTCTGTACCGTCTGTACGTATATACCTACCCCGTGGGCCCGTACCTCCATGGCCTACCCATAGTAGGTACCTACTATGACATGTTGAATTGAACAGACAAGCATGGCAGTTTTGTAGTGATGTATCACCATGCATCAGGTTGATGCGCTATATCGATAACTTATGCCACCACGAAACAAAAAAGTTACTGAAGCTGCGCCAATGTGATTAATCCAATAGATACATCCATACAATACAGTTTGACTTGTAAATTCAGGGAATATTTTAAACAGATGAATAGTATGCCTACACTTTGCACTTCCATAAAAAAAACACATTACCAAATTTAACTTAAATACCTACGAATTAAAGTTGCCTAATCATGATTAGACAATTGTACGTGTCACTTTACGTGTGGGTGTATACGACAACATGTACTTTTTTGAAGTATGGAGTATTGACTCCATCCACCACATTAAAAAAGTACGTGGTGCCCCCGCCAAGACGAGTCAAGCGCAGCGCAAAGGCACTTTTTTTTGAATTTCTATTACAGGACTTGGTTGGCAAAACTGTATACAGTTTTGTTTGTGTAAAGTCGTATACGACTTTTAGCTATTTTATCGATAACTCTAATCGACTATAAACATCTCTAATTGTAATAATGTATAGACAAGATAAATTGTGTGTGTTTTCTTTAGATTATTTTGAGCCTTCGTATTGGTGGATAGATGAACAGTAATTTTAAAGAACCAATGAAATATTATGAAATTTAGCAAAACACCAAGAACAAACCGGTGAAGGGAAAAAACATAATCACATTCTCTATGATTTCAGCGACGACGCACGCATCGTGGACGCTCTATTCGCGCCGTATAAATTTTATATTTTTCATATCTCGCTTTATTGTTCATTGTGAGTACAGGGGCAAGCTACAATCAGTATTAATTTTGTGTTATGATCACATTCAATGCTCAGTGACTGTTTCAGAAAATGTCGGGCATTGCCAGTGCACGTTTAGCTGAAGAGAGAAAAGCTTGGCGTAAAGACCATCCCTTTGTAAGTTGTTGCAAATTCGAGATTTAAGTCATATGTGTATGTATGTATGTTATTAATTAAGTACTTAATTTACAACTGTTTGATGTTTATAGGGTTTCGTGGCCAGACCTATGAAGAATCCTGACGGTTCTCTCAATCTTATGACATGGGAGTGCGCTATTCCGGGAAAAAAAGGGGTTAGTAATCATTGTTGTCTTTCTAGAACTTTGCTCATCCATGTTTCCGTTTAGTTTACCTGGTTTAAATTCAATAATAAAATATTAGGACTCGTCAAATAAGTGGGTATGACTTTTTTTATATGTGTGGCACTTGTCAACAAAATCTTTAGTCTGTAATGCAATTGTACCAAAGAATAAACAATTTGTAGTGCATAATAAATTGAAATCAAATTCAATTCAGATGATTCCATTTAATTTTTACTGAAAATTTGTGTAGAGTTTATAATTTTGTGTAAATATGTATGTATTTTTAAATCATATTTTTTATGTTGCAGACACCATGGGAAGGTGGACTTTACAAACTACGCATGATCTTCAAAGATGATTACCCATCTAGTCCACCAAAGTGCAAGTTTGAGCCTCCATTGTTCCACCCAAATGTCTACCCTTCTGGGACAGTTTGCCTTTCATTACTTGATGAGGAGAAAGATTGGCGTCCGGCAATCACAATCAAACAAATCCTTCTTGGTATTCAAGATCTGCTAAATGAGCCTAATGTGAAAGATCCTGCTCAGGCTGAAGCATATACTATTTACTGGTTAGTATGTAACTGCATTTTTGATTAGCACAATACACTTATAAGTTTATAGTCATCTACCATAACTAAAACAGTACTCCTGGAGTGAACATTGCTCTATAGTCCTTGTGTCTGCTATCTGCAATAAATAACTGTTATTAATATTATTAAATAATTTGGGAATGATATTTGATTTAGAAATTCTAGTGATCAGTGTGTAGGTTTATATTTTAACTAGCTGTGCCTGTGACTTCGTCCATGTGGAATATAGTTTTATCCCCTATTTTATCCCCTTGGGGGTAGGATTGATCAAAATTCTTTCTTAGCGGATGCCTATGTCATAACATGTAGATGTTATGATATGATATGTGCATAGGCATGCAGGTAGCTGCATGCCAAATTTCAGCCTGATCCGTTCAGTGGTTTGGGCTGTGTGTTGATCACTATGTCAGTCAGTCACCATTGAATTATAAATAATACTTGCTTACATGTTAGTCACATTAACCTCTCAATGGCCTGAAGGCTGAATTTGGCTGCAAACTTAACTGCATAAGAATTCTGTCATTTATAGCTTGACATGACACTTTAGTTTGAATGGGCCATTTTCCACAACTCAATGACTAAGCGCCTATTTTGCTTGAGATCAAAAGAGAGAGATGACACTTTCTGTACACATATCATTAAATTGGTAACATGTACATAAATATGTAATAATATTAATTATACTTTCCAGTCAAAACCGGCTAGAGTATGACAAGCGGGTGCGAGCGCAGGCGCGCGCCATGGCCGCCACTGAGTGAATCTGTCACAAATATCAGTAACACAGGCCACAGAGGCATAACAGTACTTGGCTATGTGGCAGGGGGCTGGCTCGAGTGCAGAGGACAAGAGAAGCAGTTTGAATGATCGGTGAGGTGTTGGCAACTGGTTGCGACTCAACATCTGAAAGGCTGATTAGCCTGAATTTTATACTGAATTATGACTATGTCCTAGGTTCTGTGTGAAGATAATTGTGAACCAAATGAAATTTGTTAGAATTTGTATAGTAAAATATTACTGGGAATCAACAAGGATGCTAATCTTCTGCTACACAGTAATGCGGCTGTGGCCACATTAGGATAAGCATCATCATATTCACAAAGTCCATAGTAATATCTGTAGACTTTGTGAATAGATTGAGCATAACTCTAATTAATTTAATTAAGAACTTAGAGATTCCAATCAATGATACTTTAAAACCCATTTTAGTTACAGCTTACGTACTGTTCCAAAAATTGTGACTACTTGGTACATAAAATGATAGTTTCTTAATTTATTGTGAATTGACAGCATTTGTAAGACAGTATTGGTAATTGTTCCACACTCTATGGATATGTAACTATTATTCTTGTATAAATGTTATGATTTGCAAATACCTGTTGCGATAAGAATCTACATTATTTTAAACTATTTTTGTAACTTTATGTTAGTCTTAACGAACAATAAAATACTGAATTAATCCTTTTTGTTTTTATCTTCTGACATTCTCCTCAAATTATAAATATTTAATGGTTGAGTCTACCTTGCCCCACCAATGGGATAAAGTGGAACGCTTTAACAATTTTAAAAGTGACAACCCTAGTGGGGCTGATTATACTGAAATTGTAAAAGCAAAGACAAAGTGGCACCACTTTGTCCCACTGGTGGGGCAAAGTAGACAAATTGTTGAAGGAAACAGATATGGGAATAGGTAAAATTTTAACTATTATTATTTTAAATATTTATAGTATAAATGTAATAATTATTTTTATTTTATAGTGTTTTAATTTTTTCCCATTTGTTTCCCTAATGTAGACACGGTGACATATCAAGTTACCCAAGTCATTCAACATAGTGATACGTTGATTTTATTATTAATAAAACAGTCGCTTATAATAGAGGCCTTAGAACATTTAGTTGAAAAATTATTTGAGTAATTTGATAGAAGCGGTAAGTTGATGTGTGGTCTTCTGTACATACTAGATGACGGCACGGACGGATGATCTTAAAAGGTAGTGACGGAATATAAATTGCTGGGTTTGAGAGTCTTCGGTATCGACAATAGGGCATTTGAAAGAAAGAAAGAAAATATGTTGAATTTGATTTTGAATTCTGGTATTCATCAATAAGGTTAAAGATGTGATCACTACTTCTACTGACATAATTATCAATTTATTCTACACTTTTTCGTCAACTATCGATATTCCATTGTTATGTTATGGAGTACAAACGACAACACTGACTGGACCAAAATAGGCTGTTATGGATTTGATCCAAAGCTGTAAAATTTACACAAAAAAAAAGTGTCATCCTCACAGCTGTCAGTGTCAATCAACACAAAATCGTCGAAGTTGATAGTTGCGGAAATTTATTTCATGAAATTTTAAAATTCATTGAAAGATTTCAATTGTAATAGTAAATAATAACAATTGTGTTTAAACCAATCTAGTCTGTTCTACCACAATGGCCGATGATGAGCAGGATCCAAAAGAATACCGGTGGGAGACAGGTTATGAAAAGACATGGTGAGTTGTATTGGTGTTTTGTTTTTATGAGATAATTATATGATTATAGCTCATATAAATAATAAAATAAATCAAATCTTTTAGTTTATTCTATCAACTATTAAAGGTATTTTTCCTGATCTTTTTGAATCGGGAGGACTGGAGGGACTACACTCTGACCGGATTTTACTATACACTCTAAAATACGACGTACTTTTATAAATTAAATACTTTTTTTTGTGTAGGGAGGCCATCAAAGAAGACGAAGATGGTCTCGTGGCGGGATTGGTGGCGGAGTTTGCACAGAAGGCGGCCCGCAAGTCCATGGCTCCGAGACATGGACCAGTGCGTTTAGGAATGATGCGTCACCTCCTCGTAGCTGTGGATTGCTCTGAAGCGATGAACTCTCAGGACTTGAAACCGTCACGATTTTTGTGTACTGTGAAGGTACTTGTCCAATTTTATATAAAAAACTGGAAATAATTAATCATTTCTCATTGGATGTGTGTAATTTTTTTGTTTATTATTTTGTTCACAGTTACTGGAAAAGTTTGTTGAGGAGTTCTTTGATCAGAATCCTTTAAGTCAGCTCAGTATTATAACTATGAAGAATAAAAGAGCTGAAAAAGTCACTGAGCTGTCTGGGAATGTTAGGAAACACATAAAAGCTGTCCAAGGGTGAGGATGCAAAGATCACAAATATGATTGTTATTTAGAAGGCAAAGCAATAAAATATAATATTGTAGAAAAAGATATTTAGATCAGCCAAGGCATTTTGTATTATAGAGCAATGAAATCAATCAATTTTCTAAAATAAAATAATCACATTTTTATTGTGTTTCAGTTTATCAAACATAGGTCTGACTGGTGAACCGTCATTGCAGAATACACTAGAACTTGCTGGTCGAGTTTTAAGACCACTGCCAGGGCATGCATCCAGAGAGCTTCTAGTTTTATTTGCGTCCCTCACTACTTGCGACCCTAGTGATATTAATACTACTATCCAGGTTTGTGTACTTTCACTGACTATATAAATGATTAAAATATTATACAATTCCATTTTAAGGTTTGATGAGATGTTAAAAAGCTTTTAGTGTCCTTTTATGCTCTCTAAATGTTATCTTTTAACAACACTTTTTATTGCAGACACTTAAAACTGATGGAATAAGGTGTTCAGTCATTGGCTTGGCAGCTGAAGTTAGGATCTGCAAGAAATTATGTCAGGACACAGGTGGAGAATATGGTGTAAGCATCTAGATTTTTATTGTTTATGTTAGTAGATAGGTAGATCTGTATTGCATGGGTCTCCACTGTTACTCGTAGTTTGAAAGCCGATTCATCTATTTTTTATTGCATACCATACAATTAATAAAGTAGAAATTTGTTGTGCAATGTAAATGGGTAAGCAATCTCTTCCTGGCAACCTTTAGGTAGGGGATAGTTAATAGTGAATATATATCAATAAAATCTATTAAAGTTGTATAAAATTTCTACTTCATATAAAAAAAAAATACAATAAATAAATAAAAAACCTAAGACATGCCACGCTGGGCCACATAGTGTGACGTGTATTGCGAGAGTAGGCACTGTGCGTCGCATAGTAACGTTTGTGAAAACGGCCGTAAGCGGGTTATCTATGCTAATATTAATATTAGTAATCCACTGTTTGTAGGTGGTGCTAGACGACGTTCATTACCGGTCGCTGCTGCTTGAGCACACGGCGCCGCCGCCACGTGCGCGCGCGTTGGACGCCGGGCTGGTCAAGATGGGCTTCCCGCACAGCGCGCCGCCCGCCGCGCAGCCCGACGGCAGCGGCAACGCCGACCCGCCTATCAACGTCTGCATGTGGTACGTAGCGAACGTACAGCGTGATGAGAGAGGGGCTATAATTTTTACTCCACTGCCGAAGAAAGGAGGAATTTTTAGGTATGGTTGTTCATTTGGCATGTCCTACAGTCTGAACGGCTTCATGGATTTTGACATGTGTGGTGTCATTTGATTAGTATTTTCTATGAAAGGGAAACATGAGTATTAAAAAATAAAAACTATAAATAGTTTTTTTTGTTAAGAAATATTCGATTACTTTTTATCTTCCTGATTTTTATTTATTTAATTGTTCTCTTCGTTTACCGTCTAACAGTTCATTTAATTGTTTCCAGCCATTTAGAAGAGGGCGAAGGCGTGGGCGGTGAAGGCCACTTCTGTCCCCAGTGTCGCAGCAAGTACTGCTCGTTGCCAGCGCAGTGTCGCACTTGTGGGCTTACCTTGGCGTCGGCTCCGCACTTGGCGAGGTTCAAAGATATAATTTTTAATCTTTTACAATTTCCCTAGCGTCTAAGTTAGTAAGTTCTTAGTAAGTTTCATTCAGCAATATGATTTTTAGATGTCGTGGTTCTAGGACAAAATAATCAAACTTCAGATCATCATCATGAGCCTATCACAGTCCAATGCTGGACATAGGCTCCCCAGTTATTCACCGCTTTGGGCAAGATCTGGAGGCTTTACCCATAATCAACACGCTGGGCAGGTGGATTGGCTATCGTTCCGGTGACGCTGCTGCCCGTCATCGCATATATCTGTCGTATCCGCCTTCAACTGTGATAGTCCAACAACTTGTAAAAACAGTTTTTACATTCTTAGTCGTTGTTTTGGAGCACATGTTGGAGTTAATGATATCTAATAAAAATAAATATGTAAGGCCTTGGTAAATTATTCACTTCATTTGAGCAAATTAATAACAAGATTCTTATTGTCTGCAGGTCCTATCATCATTTATTCCCAGTAGAACCATATGAGGAGGTGGCCAATGAAGGACAAGCTCAGTATTGTTTTGGATGCTTGAGGTCATTCACCGACGTTGATAAACAGGTTAGTGTTAATTATGTATGACTGCCTGGTTTAGATTTCATTTTGAATATAAACCAAATAGCAGTTCATCTATATTACGATTCTGACAGATTTGAGCGAAAAAAGGTATCATTTTGACATTTTTTGCTAAAAAATATAAAAAATATTTTACTTTGATGAAAAACGTAAACGTATTTATTTATTTATTGTTGTGTTGTGTACATACAAAATCTAATTTCATTTCGATATAAGTTCAAACTACGATTTTAATTACGATACTAAAATTTTACAATGTCCAAAATTAATTTTGAATAAAAATATTAATGTGAATCGTAATATTTATTTCAATCACAATATTAATTTAAATTTCATTAATTTTAATTTAATATTTATTTTAATTTCAATATTGATTGAATTACAATAGTTTAGTTGCATAGACCGTTTCCCCTATGTATTTGGTCCGTGCTTACACGCGACATTGTTACGTTACGTCAGATATACAACTGCAAGCGCTGCCACGAGTACTACTGCTGGGAGTGCGAGGGCGTGGTGGGCGCCACGCTGCACGTGTGCCCGGCGTGCGCGTCGCGCCCGCACCTGTACCAGCGCCTGCCCGACACCTCGTGACCGCAGCCAGCACTGCGTACGTGAACATTATGTACCTACCGATTGTTGTTACTCATCCATTCAACGGAAACCCTTGTTGTAGTTATTTGAAAGCGCCATTTTTCGGTTCTCGACGTCTGAACGCCTATTTTGCGTAAAGACACACCTAAACCTTTGAAAAGTATCAACAACCTCCTAGGTACTTATAGTAGGTACTGGTTAAGTAGAACAACTTTTTGTAAGGGGGCAATATTGAAATCTCAAAAAAATTGTTGACCATAATAAATAACAAATCAGCTGTTTGTATGGAAAAAAAATTTTTTGTTATTTAATTTTTTTCCCATACAAAAAGATGTAAAATTTTAGCACTGCAACTAGTATTTAGAATGTTGATCTTTTTCAAATAACCCTGGTATATAGTATGATGATGCTCAGCGAAAAAGGGTCATACCGCGACCACAGATTTGGTATTCTAATGAACTGTTAATTTATGTAAATATACTAAAATAAGAATCGACTCCGAGCATTTTTTTGTCCTAAATATTATAAGGCCACTCGTCATCCTACTTGTTTGTCAAATTTCCCTAAGACTCTATATGGCTAATGGAATTTATGCATTAGACATTTGGTTGTGTCTTGTTTGTACATTTTTTTGGGAAATTTGACATAATCTGTAAAAGGAGAGGGTAAATTGATGAGTAGTCGTGTTCTATGAGTAAGAGCTATACTGCAGGTACGCTGGATATCACTATAATAAAACAAAGAATTAAAATATTTAACTTTATTCATAGTCGTGATCACAATTTGTATATTTCTATCATTATTGAGAATAGAAAAATAACCTCTTATATCTAAATACATAGTCTGAGAAGCACCTACACATATGTATGTACGTACAGCACGGTCATTATACATCACAGATAATAAATCTCGTATTGAAACGGTTACAATAAATAACATTATTACATACAAATGGTTAAAATAAACCACGGGCGTTGCGGGTCACCGATTTGTAAAGGATTATATGTGAAATATTTACAAAATACATGTTGCTATTGGCATTAATGCTCTGTGCTGCAGCCTAGAAAACAGAGAAGACGCAGTGTCCTCGTCTGAAGAGTTTCCGTATATTCCTGTCTACAGGGCGGAGCCTTGCCGTTACGTCGTCGTCCCGCCACGACGTAGGTTAGATATAATAACATTATATTACTTATAATTTGTCATAAAATTTATCTACCTGTTTATTATACATAATGTACAAACAACAGAAAGTCAACTTTTACAGAAATATCAATTTTCTCAATTGCAAATTCAAAATATTACGTTTCAAGCTTGTTTCTTTAAACATTTCTTTAAATGCGGTCGTTGCGTGTCTCGATTTCTCGGCAAAAATGCTGCTCCTTGACGCCTCCATACTTCGCTGTATGTTTGTTTTATCGGCAGCCTACTTCGTCCAAAGCGGCGCCTTAAATAATCATGTGACATTTAGGCTATCGACATTCTGTTGAATGCACAATTTTTATGCACAATCAATAAGTACATAATATTAATCAACATTGAAAGTTTCATATAAATGCATTTCTGTACGTGTATAAACAGTGTATACTTATAATAGAAATGTTGCTTCATTTTTATTAAACATACCATCACAGTTGTATATTTGTATTTGCTAAGGTAGATATTTTGCATATTTGGTCACATTCTTAAAGGTATGTCAATAGATTTAAAAAATATCACAAAAATACATAACTAAATGAGACATTTTTCCTAAAAGTACTACCTAAACAGCCTGCGAATAAGATTATTGAAATTGAAAAGGCATTATTTGTAACACCAAATCACAAATTATATGAAGTTCGTGCTGGAATGCATGGAATTAGAAACATAAAATTTTACCCTTCGTTGCAAAATATATATGTGCGAACAAGAGCTTAAACATAATTTCCAAAGCCCATACATTATCTACATAAGCACGATCTTGTAATGATGTAATCTAAGTACGGTATTGATTTCGTTATATCAAGGTCAAAAATTAGTTAGTTTTGTCTGGGGCTCAATAACTTGAGCTCGTTATAGTTGGGTAGAGAGAATTTCACAATAGTCGTAATCATAAAATAACAGGCTACTGCAACATTAAATAAATCAATGTTATCAACAAACAATGTACAAATGGCACGAAAGTTTCAAACGTCATCGCTGCCTCCTGTTTTCTTCCGCGTCACCCACAATATATTGGGTTTTTGATAATACTGTTCTATTTGTAACAAGGACTTGCCTTTTGTCTCTGGGAGCATGAGAAATAGTACGACGGTTGCAAGGGTGGAGGATGCTCCGAAGAGGCCGAAGACTCCTGCCATACCAATGGCATTTTTCATGATGGGGTACAGTTTGGTGAACCCGAAAAGGACGGCGTTGAAGAGACAGAAGATGTAGCCGCCGCAGAGGCCGCGGATTTTGGTCGGCAGGAGTTCGCCAATCATTAGACCCGGAAGAAGGAAAAAGCCGAGGGTGTTGAAGCCTACGTAGGCGAGTATGAGAGTGGGGGGTAGGAAGCCGCTGCCAGGCCCCTGCATGAGGAGGAAGGCGAGGATTAGCGTGCAGAAGGCCGTGCCCGCGCCGGAGATCATGACGAGCGCGCGCCGGGTTATCTTCAGCAGCATGATGCACGCCACTACTGTCACGCACAGTCTGACTAAGGCACTTGCGTTGGCTGCGCTCTGAAAAGAAAAGTCATATTAGTACCATTTATTTCGCTACTTACAAGTTAAAGATAGAATTTCAATGTGACTGTTTCACGAACAAGTCACGAATTTTATTTTTTGGGGCTTTGTAGGTTCATAATATGTATTGAATTGCTATCTCTAATAATCTGTTAACCTGTACTGTGGAGCGTACTTACACTCTGGGTCGTTGAACAGATTTTAATTATACACTGTCTTCGCTACTATACGGCGGTATTTACTAATGGAGTACCTACCTACAATTAGAACTGCTTTAGGACGAACTTTGGATGTCTTCTAAAGTAGAACAAATCCAGGGACATCGAATAGCTATCATTACTAGGTTCATAGAACCTAGTATAAACCGCATAGATTCCAAATGGGATTTGCAACATGTGTGGGGGCATTTTACTTGTACAAGAATACTCACTTGTGGGTTCAGAGAACCACCGGAATCTTTAACGATGTCGACGGCGTAGAAGATGACAACGTAGCTGCCGGACAGGATCTGCAGCATGTTGAAGGCGTTGATGAGCAGCAGAGGCTTGAGAACGGGCGCGCGGCTCACAGTCGCGAAAAATCTAATATTTTCCTCGCCGCGCGCTTTCTCCTTCTCCCGGGCTGAGATCAGCTCGTGCAGTTCACGTTGCGCCTAAAATGAAAAGTTAAATCAATTACATTAGGATTGGTGGTGCTCATGGGGGCTATGATCTCTGTCTTTTTTGGAAACACTACAATGTTACAAAATTGACGCCCGAATCGGCGAAACGTGTATTCCCTGTGGTAGGTGTACCACAGGGAATACACGTAAAGGGGTGCCTTTAGCGATGATGGAAAAAATCGTGAGATAAGCACTTTAAACATGGCGACCTTGCAAGTCGATTCTAGATATTGTGTTATAAGTATTGCATGTAAAACTATAAGAATAAACATTTTTTCTTTACTAACTTCTACTTTTAAGTAGAGGTCTGTCTACCTACTTTCACCAAATAAGTAGGTACATATATCTATCTTAATTATGATAATTCCAGTTTTACGCCGTTGCGTAGTCGGTCTTACCGAGTTCAAATATATGTTTATGTTCACTCGAAGTTTTGTTTACAAATATTTTTTATTTACATGGATTCTTAAAATGTTTGGCAATATGAGCTAATTATTCTTGCATGTATGTTATTCTTGCGGTTTACGTCATTTCCTACAGCGTAAGGATGCTTTTCGACAATAGCGGGGCGAAGCTAATATAAGTCTAACAAAAAATTACCAAAGATGTTGCTTTATACACTCACTGACACTGACTGATGTCACTTGAGACACAAAGTGGATAATATCTCGTAAATTTTTGTCAGCTTCACGCAGCCCCGCTTTTGTTAAAACGTACCTACTCTAAGTTGTGGGCCTCATTTAGACGTCACAACACAGATTATTATCATTAAGTCACTTTGCGGAAACAACTGATTTCATAATCGTTTATTATTAACTCTTAGTTTTTTTGGAATCCAACTTATGTACCCACTTATTCGTGGAATGTTTCCGTCTGTATCCATGCTCGTGAACGTGTCATCAATTGAAGAGCGTCTTGTTGAGCTCATTTAGCGACCATTAAATGGTACTGTGGGAGTCGTGCATTACAACAGTTTCAGGTTTCATCATAATAAAAACAGCTCTTCATGTTCCGCGCTGCTAATGTCAATGTCATTTGCAATATACCACAGCGGACTTCTCTTTAGAATTCATATCAAATTCATATCACGTTTTACATATCAAATAGGAATCCTAGTATTTTTATTGATACTGTCTTTGGGTTTAGTTCTTCTAATGTGTTATGACTTTGTAAACCTAGGTAATTCAAGCATAGGAGGTGGGAAGGTACACTACACAACCCCTTCTTAGACTTTTATTGTTTGTCCGGCACTTATGTATGTATGTATCCTGGAAACATCCTCAAGGCGGTTGTTACTATTACAAAGTTTGTTATGCTGGAGAGATTATACTAGACATTGAGATCCTAATGTCAAGGTTATGGTGATGGGGAAATGTAAAGTTTGTGTATATTATCTTATGATAAGGGACTGACTTCATAAATGATGTGTAATACTTTTCAATGATGTACCTGAGAACATTAACATTAAACATTGTGTGTGTACCTATAGTCAGACGTAGGTATAGCAACAGTTGATGATAAACAAGAGACAACATAGGCTGAAAGAGTTTTATTGTAAAAATATGTATCTACGTTACGAGTATAAAGGTCTCGATCCCTACCGAGATATTTTAATAATAATTTTATAGGGAGAATTGGGATTCTTCCTTTAGATAGTTATGTACTAACGTCACAGAACTACAAAGTGAATACATTTAAGCGATTTGTACATGCATTCAATTCAGGATAGTACGTACGGTCATTGATATTTTCCTTTAAAAAAAAGGATAAAGAAGGAAATTGCCCAGTACGCAATCGAAGAAGGTGACCGCGGTAATCGAGTGCGACATTTCCGCGTCCGGAAGTCGGCATGGAGGTCAGGATTTTTTCACTTATCTTCGTGATACTCAACCTCGGTGAGTGCATTAGCAACAGAGGTGTTTGCTTAAAGCCAGGAAGGTCCTATATTACGGTCGAGTACTTTATGATATATTTTTTTACATTACCTACTTTAGGTCTTTAAGTTTTGAAAGAATCTTCAAATGTACCTAGTTGTAGGTACTACAATCTTAGCCTGAGGTCCTACTACTATAACAATCGAAAACGATCGTTCGATAGAGAATCGCATGTGTTGGACAATTAATCCCTCCCATTTATGTCTCTCGTGTTCGTTTATAGGTACGTACAAAATTCATTAAGAACGACGTTGACGGATCCGCAAACGCTGTTCATTTTTGCACAAAACCACGCGATTCGACCATCAGACGATCGTTTTATAATAGCGCATCTGAACTAGAGCTCGACCACAATGTACAAAATATAGATACGTTCTCTAAACTTACGTGTAGGAAGGTATGCCTTTTTTGGCAAGCCTCACCTATCAACCCCACCCATAGCATGCTCCTTCCAGCCCGGTAAATGACAATCCAGATCATCACGTCATCGTTTATGATTCATCATCATCAGCTCATCGCAGTCCACTGCTGGATATAGGCCTATACATTTGTTCGCCACTTTGGACAAATACCTAGAGGCTTTGCTTAGTAGGTTATTAACTTACGGTCTCAGAGTCGCCACGTAAGCGAGACATAGCGGCCATAGCTTCGTGGAAGCGGCCGCGGCGCGCCAGCCACGTGGGGCTCTCGGGCGAGAAGCACAGCGCCACGAAGGCCAGCGCCGGCAGCAGCACAGACAGGTACGCCACGGAGCGCCACGGCAGCACCCCGCCCAGCGCGTACACGTATAGCACGCCCAGCGAGTAGGCGACGAACGGCGTGCCGATTAGCAGACCGCGCAGTCTTGGCTCTGAGATCTCGCCTAAGTAAACCTGAGAAAAAAGAAAAAATCCATTTAGAATACCGTGCCATCTATCTAGCCATGACGAAAGAGTCGACTAAGGGACTTTGTGTCTCTCAGCCGGTGGTAGAATTTACCCACTTGTAATAAGGAATATCTCTGAAGTTCCTATGGGGTCAATTTGATAAATGTAGGTTCTATTACTCGAGGTATGGTGGTATATATGATGATGAGGCATTCTTTGTACCAATACCAGTGTAAAAAAATTCATAGAAGTTATAATAAGACGATAAGAAATGCTTTGAAATTATTGGATTGTCGTAGTTATCTAGTTTCTTGATCGACAGTGCTACACGTTGGGCGCCATTTTCCTGACATTTAAAATTATAGTCTGTTTTAAACTGTCACCATCTATTTCATTATTTTCACCATTTTATTAAAGAAGTGCTGCTTAGACCTTGTGACGCAGCGCTACAGAGCTGAGGAGGGGTTGGGTCGAGCTCGACGGGCATCCCGACCCACCTCAGATGAGCGGTCGCGGTGGACCACCGTTAGGTTTAGTGACGTTTTTTCGTTTTAGGAGTGAGTCTCACAGGCTGCCTAACCATTGAAGCGGAGCGACCTTGCGCGGCGGAGAAACGGAAAAATATTAACCAATATTGTTAATATTATTAACATATTTTTGGTCATCAGCCTGTACCTGCCAACAGGGTGGCTTGGAGCGAAAAGATGGTCCATCATCTAAATGTATTGCTGAGGTAAAAACCAACCTGCGAGGGCGCCGCCATTACACCGACCGCGAACCCGCACAGTATGCGGCCGAGCAGCAACACGGCGTGCTGCGCCGCGGTGCCGATCACGATCCAGCCCACGATCAGCGGCAGCACACACACTTGCAGCGTGCGGCGCCGCCCTATCGCCTCCATGATCGGCCCCGACAGCATCGAGCCCAGCGGCGTCGCAGCGGAGTGTATGCTGGCTGTTGGAAAAAAAAAAACCTAGGTATAAGCAACAATGGTTGCCAAGTATCGTCATGACTTTCTATTACACTTAGCGGGATTATCTTCTTTAGATAGATTATCATCGCTGCCTGCAAATGTTCACTGCTGTTAGGGGTTTTACCTTTAGCCACAATGCTAGATAGGCGGGTTTGTGATCGCAGTAAGTTGTTAGCTAGATATCTTTTCTGCTAGACCATTAGATATTACTATATCTGGTGACCTACTGGTCAGGGCTCCGAATCGCAAACCTTACCTACTGAGATTTGGCTGAAATGTGGAAATATTTTTGTTTAGTATTTAAACAACGTACTCGTATGTAGGTAAGTAAGTAACATAACAATAGAATTTGCAAAGTCGTAGCTCAATTCAATTAGTGGATCCTCCTCATGAAAGCCGACAGTTTATTAACTATAATAGATAGTCGTTATTCACTCCAAAAGCAACAATTAACTTAACAAGTTTGTAAAGGAATAAGGAAAGTAAAGAGTTCCCCATAATTATTATGAAGTTGGCGTGCACAGATTAAGTAGATACCTACAGAAAATCTTACCATACAAGGACTACAAGGAGATACATTATAGGTATGTATACCTACTTTTATCTTGACATTCATTCTTACAACGACAACACGTGATCGATAATCGTAATCGTATGGTCACGGATACATTTGTTCGTAACAAAAAGTACTTATTTTTCATGTATACGTTATTTATTGCATTCAAAGATCTGATGAGTAGGTACCTATTCATGTGCTTGTCTACCCACCTAGTTGAAAATGCTCAAAAGTTATCCAGGTAGATCCTGTTAGGTCGTCACATTGTCAATTACCTAGTGTTTGTTTGATTTTGCAGAAAAAAAATTTTACCAGAAAGCATTCAATATAGATTTGTATAAAAAATTATACAGAACGAGAGTGTGAGAGTGAGGTCGTAGTGCTCGTCTCCGCTAGGGGTGAGAGCCTTCCGCTCCCCCAACAGTCCAGTGATGATGACATGGCCGGCCTGGCCATCATCGTAGTCATTTAGAAAAAAAAAACTTAAGTAAACAACTACTCATAATATACTTAGCGAGAGTGTGGGTGGATGTCTATCATCCCTTCAGCCTCCACTCGTCAAGACCCGTGCTGAGAGCCTCTGAGAGGCGCCTTGCGAGTCTGGAGCCGGCATTAGAATTGGACTAGGTAACAGTCGTACGGTTTCAATTAATGTTTTCTATCTCTCTATGACTTCCATCGTCACTGACCCCTTTCCATAGATCACTCTCTATCTTAGTGGTCGCCGGACTGGATAAAAATATTCCATAATTACTTTGTCTATTGGCTTAGTTGTGCAGAATCATTAATATCAATTAATTCAAGTGCTTCTCTAGTCTCGTGCGTGCAACGTTTGGGAGCAAAAACATCGTGAACAAAAAGCATGTTAATATTATAATCATAGGTTATACCAACTTTGTATCAACATACCAAAATATACACACTGGTGAGTAGGTAACGTTTACTAATGTTCGAATGTTAATTATAACACCCACAACTACAAAAAAAACAATATCGTGTACATCGACATTTAATCATCGTTAATGACTTTCATGAATATATGCTAGCAAAAGCATCTCATTTTTTAAACGACTTCAAAAAAAGGAAGGTTATCAATTCAACTGAAAATATCCGAGAATTGTGAACCGATTTAGAAAATTCTTTTTTTGTTCGAAAGGGTGTGTTCCTAATTGGTCCCATCCCATGGTCACCATATTGAAGTCGGTTTTTTTTTGCTAAAAATGCTGTTATTTATGTACAACATTATGGTGTACCAAATTAATTTAAGAAGTATTAGTAGGTAGGTAGGTACGTCATACCTATTGTGTCAGGTATGGTTGTCGTAATTTTCATGTGGTATACCTACACCACAAAGAAGCTGAATATTTATGAAGAATATTGCAAAAATGTGTCATGATAATTCCCCACGAGCAAAAACTCGGGGGAAAAAAAAAAGAGTATATTTTTTATTTCGAAATTTGTCTTGTAGTAAGAAGAATGCCTACCAATATAGGTGCCTACTCAGAGTTAGCCTACCGGTAATTTTTTTATTATTCTTAGTTTCCCTTCTAACTTTAATTCTAATTTCAAAATAATTCCATATAGGTAACTATGTATGTATCTTCACAGCGCCTCATAAGTAGAACTCTCACCTCGTACCTTCGTGTTGTACCTACTAGGTTTCATGTTACTATAATATTAAAGATCATTATGATTATTTACAATGTAATACCTACTACCTAACTTCAGTGCAAATGTTTACTTCTTGCTCTTTACAAACAGGAAAACAGCAATATTATTTCTTTACCGTCATAAAGGTATTCATTTGTATGGGTTTGTGTGCTTAGTAAAATATTGCAATAGGTGCGAACTGAACCACACAATCAAAAAAAAAATGTCTTTATATTGAGGGGCTGTTTTAGTTCAAGTGTAATAATGATTTAATGACAATTAAGCTAAAGAATGTATTGAATAAGCGATATAAATTATAAAGCGCTCGAATGTCTTTACGGAAGTATGTTTAAAAATGTAGTAGGTAGGTACCTAGGTAAATAATAAACGGTCACTGCGGAAAAAATAAGGAACGTTAAGTAAGTATTTTATGGAATGCACTTAAATAGTGGTCCGGTATGTTAACGGTATTCGTTTTTGAATTTATTAGAAGAAGGAAGACATAGTTAACGTACTTTTAACATACCGACTGACCGTGGCTTTTCCGTCGGGTAGTCGCCGATAGGATCTCTCCAAGACAAACATACATAATATGTACACATGAAAAGTGTGTGTCTGTGCCAGGCGTAGAACAATTGATTGTGATATCAATAGCACAAGTAAACCTATCTTAACTAATATTATAAAGCTGAAGAGTTTGTTTGTTTGTTTGTTTGAACGCGCTAATCTTAGGAACTACTGGTCCGAATTGAAAAATTCTTTTTGTGTTGAATAGACCATTTATCGAGGAAGGCTTTAGGCTATATAACATCACGTTGCAACTATTAGGAGCGAAGAAATAATGGAAAATGTAAAAAAAAAAACGGGGAAAAAACTATTCCACGGGGACGAAGTCGCGAGCACAGCAGCTAGTATTAGATATTTATTTGCTTTGAAGTCAGATAATGTGAGATCTGATTTTTTTGTACCTACCTATTTGCGTTGCAAGATGCATAAAATAACATTATAGATAGGTAGATTACTGATTAATATCATCATTAGGTTGGTAGAAGATACGACAGAGTAGAAAAGTAATTTAGGTATCTAGGTACAACGGTAGGTAGACTACGAGCTGCCACTTAGGTAGCTATTCAGTATTTTACCGATCGATTGTACCTACCCAATAGTCACGTGTGATCTTCAAATCATATCTTATTAGATAAATATTTATTTATGCCTGTTTATCTACCAATATCACGAAACGTGATTGAACCAAGTGTAACTTAGATGGCACTTAAGATTAAGCGACATTGCATCTCATGTATTTTGTCTTATTTTGTAACTGATACTTAATGATAAAGCACGACGGTTACCTGAACATTATACTTAGTTTTATTTTTTTATTTTATGCGAGAGGCGGCAGACGGGCATGTGAAAAAATGTTCACTTCATCTCTGATTCTTAAATTAGTGTACCTATTGTTTATTTTCGCATAGAAACTGATAATAGAACTTTTGCTCTACAGCAAAAGCTCTTGATTTTCAGAAATCCAATGTACATAAAGTGTGGTGTTAACCACACTTTATACTTACTATGGACAGATTCCCGTTTAGGTGCATAGGTAAGGTAGGTACTCTCCGCTAATACATACCTACTTGAGGGCAACATTGATAGTCATATGCTTAATGAACAATAGATGAATAGTAGATAGTTTAATTGTATATTAACATGTATGTATCTCAATCTCAATCATTCATTGTGTGGAATTTGAAAAGATATACATGCGGGTTAGCATATTGATTAGTTTACTACAAAATGTATATCTTGTACGTTAAAGATAAAAATGCAACAGTCAATTGATATAAAAAGTATGCGAAAAGTATGATTATCTATCTGCCTCTAAGATATCTATCTGCCTCTAACATATCGATGAATCTGTAGGTAGTACGCAATGATAAGCATTTAGTAGTACATATGTGATAAGCTCGTGCATGTTAATATTTATAAACTAACGGACAGTTTCTCATTATTACGACTATGCATGATTATTTAAAAATAAATGTTATTATTCAGACACCATCACATCACAGACAGAGAACGAACATAGGTACTCGTAAATGGTCACAACTGAATGTTTGTTCCGGTTGGGATTCGAAAACACGACTCTCGTTTCAGTCAGCACTGTCACTATCTAATGTACCAATTTTAGGATGATTGAGTGCCCTATGTTACCAACCGCCGCTGATATTCTGCAAAATAATACCAACCTCCACCTCCTTTTTTTGAAGTCGGTCAACAAATTGTCCTGCCCACCTACAGCTCGCATAACTAGGTATACCTACAGGTAGTGCACGTATATTTAACTAAAGGTTACCTAATGATTACCTACAATTTCGCTCAGGATATTTTCGCAATTAATTCAACAAAATTTAACCTTTTATTACAGAACTCATAGGTTGGGATAGGAGAAACATAGGTACTCTTGAATGTTTATTTGATTCTCTTGTGATATTTGTAAATCGTTTCCTAGTTGTTTACTAGAATGAGATAACTCTGTTCATTGTATTGTCTGCTCTATAATGTTTAAGAATGAATAGCGGTAAAAATACATCAACATAATCCGATAGTTAGGTATTCCGTGGTTTGACAGTTAGGTTAGGTTTTCCGGACAGTTTTACTGAGTAATGTACCTATTTAAGTGCATGTATAAACAATTATTTAAAAAACTAGGTACGTACAATTCTGATGTTTCTAGGTTGGCAAACGGTAGCTACTTAATTGTAAATTAGCATTTCTAACTGTTACTACAATAGACCGTAGGCATCTAATCTCCGGGTAGGTAAAGATTTAGCCGGCTAAGAAATAAACAATTCCGAAGTGAAACTTATTCATTTGTTTGTTCTCTTTCTACTTAAGTTCCTACTTCGTTGCCTAACACGTTGTACCACGGTTGTACCGTTGTACCATGCTATACAATTGCTGGCTGCGTGAGAGTCGGACAGAACTGTTATACCTAGCCAGAAAGTGATGTCGCTTCTGTCTGTCTTTCTTACAAGGAGTATCTATTTAGTGTACCTATTGTGGTGTCCTTCTTTCTTTCACTGCCTCTACATGGTTCATGATCATCATCATCATCCTGCTAACGTCCACTGCTGGACATAGGCCTCCCCCAATGACTATTGTCATTTGTGGGATTTGCCTTAGTCACCACGCTTGGCAGGCGGGTTGGTTGGTCCTTAGTCGTTTTTTACGACACCTACGGGATGTGAGGGGGTGGGCCATTCTAAATCCGTCGTGGTTAGTCTTGTCTAGTCTAGACAAACTTTCTATGGTAATAGGTAGTAAAGCGGCTCACCTATCCAGGAGCCCATATCGTCGTCAATTTGCATAGTGGTGTTTTCTTCGCGCAGCTGCGGCAGCGCCACCGCCGAGAAGCCGATGGGGTGGCCCGCGCCCGCCGCCAGAATCAGCACCGCGCATGTTATTACACACTGCAACAAAATTTAGTTCTCATTGATTTGCATACAGTAGTTATGTTTCATGTTTCCATACGTAGGGCTTTCCTTAGAGTTAGATCTGTGAGGCGACCGTTAGCAAAATTCACAAATAGAATCGTAAATTCGGACTCTTTTAGCCCTGTGTGCAACGCGCTCCGGATTGCGCTGTTTGGTGGAAATCGTATAATAACCGCAAGCGCCGTTGGTAAGTCCACTAACGCAGTGCAGCAGCCCATTAAAACGTACTATATCTAGGTACTTATAGCTATGGCTGAGTGCAAGAAAGTGATTATAGGTACTAGCTATCGCGCTAAGTGCTCCGAACGAGCTGGTCGGCGAGCAACAACCGTTGAGATTAGATTACGTTTGTAACTTAGGGAACTTTATTCGGGTAGATTCGTTTCGTTCCGCTCATCATACGTTAATCGTACGATTTGAGGGTCATGTCAAAAAAACTTTCTTGTAACTAATTTAAAGCTTTCTGGAAACTAGACAAAAGCCAAAACTGGATGAAAATTTCAAAATATTGATGAGATTATTCAGAAATGTTCTTAATAGTGACGTTAGATAGATAAGTTTCAGACCCGACGCGCTCACGTCTATAGGAATATATTATCTTAAATGATAGGCACTGAACACTAGGTAGATATACCTACCTATCTATCTATAAGCTCGTCTTGTAGACAACGAAAAATTCCATTGGCCAGAGACGCGTGACACGTGCGATGGCTGCCCGCTCACATGGTAGAGCAATCACTTTAATTGGGATCAAACGTTCCATGTTTACATACTTTCGCACTTAGTGCTTGATATCAGCATCTTGATAAGTGAATTTGAACGTTTTGCCAGTGTCATCAGCTATTCGCTGACGTTTGTTTCTTGACCTCTCTGTGCGTCTACAAAATTGTGTTGCGTTCGATTTCTATAGTGTATTGGGTTTTGTTTGGCTAATTGGCAATCAAATGATTTATTGCGTCACTTTATTAATGAAAGAATGTCTACTCTAACGACGTTATTCCAAAAGCCATTTTACCGATCTTCATTTTAACTAAAGTTATCTACTTCGAAGATTATCCTACTCAGGAAACGATGCCTCATTCACCGAATTTTAAGTGTTGTTCAAAAGTTCGCTTACAGCCCCTCAGTGGCTTGGCATTATAAACACTATAAGAAATGTAACACTTAACAATAACCTTATACTTATGTCACCCGAGTAATCATACAGCTACCTAAAGAATATTTAAAATTAGATACCTATACATATATGTATGTATGTAGGTACATACCTACCTATTTAAGTCTGACAAATGAGGTAGGTAAAGGTGCTTTGTGTTTTTTGTATCCGTTTCTGTTGCTAACAAAGTCACATGTCTGATGTGATGTCATGGTTGAAATCTCGCAAATCCCTAATCCTAACAATCAAGGCCGTATTGAGGAAGTCTAACAATACCCGCCAGCTATAAATGATCGCTACTTTTTGTACGTAGGTATGTTTGGATGATACCACCTACTTACATACCTACTTATTTATTTACATACTAACCACATCGAATGTTCACTACGGTTAACCAATGGTTTGACTAAATAATTTCTGCAACATAGGTAATGACCTATGTTGCAGAAATTATTTAGTCAATCGCGATCCGAATAAGTTTTATAACAACATTAACAATTATAATATCTATGGGTAATTTAGTTTGAGCGGCTATGACTATGAAAATGGTTATTTTTTGCTTTAACTTTTAAACACACTTTAAATAATACAACAACCTTAAGTATTGCGTGTCATCTGTCATTTCATGATAAATACTTGCTCGGTGGCTATATGATTGTGAACTTTACAGTAATTAACTTACAAGAATGTTGTTGAACGTATGTACAACCATATAATTTAAGCTTTTTATATCCGCATCACATTGGTAGTACTGCTGTAGTCAGACTAAGTTAGGTACCTGTAGGTACCATAGTTAGCCATATGTATACTCGTATGTACAGATGAATTCTATTTTTTAGAATAGGAACTCTGTAGGTTTTGAGTATTCCTTCCTTTGGAGTGTTATTTTATATTAACTAAGTAGTTATACAGTTAAGTGTGCGTAACATAGTGCTTATACCTATAGCTTCTAAGCAGAAAGTTACACCCAAGTCATACATAAATTAAGTATCGAGCTAGTCTTCTATTCGTGGCGTGCCATACTCGCTCGATAAAGGAAATTCTCTCAATTTTGTATGATGTGAAGAACACAACTATGTTTACGTACATATGTATAATAATTGAATATGGAAATCGACATCGAGCATTGTACGAATTCACTGCCAATGGTTATGGTATTTATTAGTGGTCATAAGCACAGAATGGCTAGTCTTCATGAGGATATTTAGGTCGTTGTGGTTAAAATGCTTCAATATTCTGTTAGTGGAGTACCTACCTATAAGCGAAGTAAGAATGTTTTCCATTTTATTATTGGCAGAGCTGATTGCGTATTGCTCAGAACGATTACATTCTTCATAGGCAATGACCGATTTTATTATTTTTGACTAGCTGTGCCAGCGGCGTCGCTCGCGTGGATATCGGGTTTCAAAAATAACGGACTTCCATATAATACCCATCTATACCTTGTGCCTAAATTTTAATTTAGACCTCTAGCAATACATTGGTGAAAACCGCATTCAATTCTATGCAGTAGTTTTCGCGTAATGCGCGTTCAAACATACAGGTTTAAATTTCTCGCGTTTTCCCAACACTTCCCGTCACTGCTCCGCTCCTATTGATTGTAGCGTGATGAAAAGTATCCTATAACCTGCCCAGGAGTATGAAGAATAATTGTACCAAGTTTCGTCAAAATCTGTTCAGTAGTTTTTTTTTCTATAACGAACATACAGACAGACAGACAGACAGACAGACAGACAGACAGACAGACAGACAAAAATTTTACTGATTGCATTTTTGGTATCAGTATCGATCACTTATCACCCCCTGATAGTTATTTTGAAAAAATATTTTATGTACAGAATTGACCTCTCTACAGATTTATTATAAGTATAGAAGATAAGAACGATGATTTGTTCGATGACTGACCCGGTGGCACATAGTAGAGAAACTGCCTCCTGAATTGAGGGTTGTGACTTGTGAGATTTCGGATGAGATATTGTGTTTGTTGGGTGATTGAATGTTAGGCTAGCTACTATTATACCTACCTATATATTTAAGTAGATTGGTATTTCTGGTACCTTCGCCGTTCTGATTTGGCTGTACAACACGAGTGCTCTACTGTTATAAACATGTGTCGCTCGATATATTATATTGTTACCACGACACGAGTTTTTCTTAAACGTGACTTTGTGATATAATTAGGTAGATATTAACATAGTTGATAAACCGGTCCATGTGTAGGTTATTTAGGGGAGGGCTATGTCCAGCATGGACATCTTCAGGCTGATAATAATGAACTTATTAAAAAGAAATGTTAGGTATTAGGTATTATAGTTACCTATCCTATAACCTACTTAAATGTTTATTTATGAAGTAGGTATAGGTACCTACCTCAATAAATTTACCATGATATTTATATCGATTTCATCATATGTTGCAATTTTACCTACTCATGGCTGTATAAAATAGAGTTTATCGAACTGTTGTTCTCTTTTGTCTGGAAAATTAATACATATTTTAATATGTAATATGAGATTAATACTAGTTTATCGGAGGTCAGTTTATTTTGATTCAGTGATTTAATGCTATATTAGTACCTAACAAACCAATTAATAACTTGAAGTTACAAAACCTAGTCGGATTTGAGCTCACAGATTTCTTACATTATAGGTATCGATTTAATTGTTTCCTATTCTCTCTCAGCTCTCAGCTTAATTATAAAACAGGTTAGTAGTTAGATATTTTCTGTGACATGAAACACGAATGACCGAAATATTATCTGCTAAATATAATACAGCAAAAGGTCACACATGTTGACCTTAACCACGAAATTTGGGTCGGATTAAGCTGGATTTTGATTAAACAAGCTGCTACGGTAGCGGTACGACGTAGGTTATACATATTTCAAATTAAAACTATTTTCATTAATATACCTAAACTACAAACCGAAATTTATCAATTGAAGAAATCAAAAATGTTGTGTAGGTACTTAGGAACATAATCGTTTATTCATAAAAAGGAACATGGCGAATTTTTACAATAACACTGTCGCCTGCGGTAGATTGAACTGTGCTACAAACTTCAGTCTTCATACCTACACAGGTGGAAATTATAATAGGTAGATGTATCTACATCATCTTTATGGAATCAAATTTGTTACTACCAGCAGCACCTGGGTCAAAATCTAAGGTCGAGTGAAAGAGAAAAAGGATTGTGACATAGCGGAAAAAATATAGCGCATATAATCGAAGTTTGAAGTAGGGTAGGTAGAGATTTGGATTGTTTGATGGATAGGAACAACAAAATAAATTCAACAAAAGATTAGGATGTAAGTAGATGACAGTGTATTGTTATAAGTAAAACTAGTTCGTTATTCTTTTTCATTCATTTGTTATGGTTAACGTACATAAAATTGCCATTTTAGCATGTGAGCTAATTGGACGCATGTAGGACGTTGGTAGATATAAATATAGCTTAGAAGACCTCCCGCGTCTGGCATCCGTCTCGATTGCACGAGTAGTGTTACGATTACGATACGGGTGGTAGAACGCCAAGATGTTCATACAATTCTTGGAAACAAGGTGTGCAATGTTTGAAAGCTGAAGTTTATCGTAGTGTAGGTACCCTATCGAGCTCGAGCCTCTAAACTAGAGAGCGCCTTTAGAGTTTTTTTTTCACTGAAACGTGGCTGCGGAGTTCAGTCGAGTCTGAGGTTAACAAAAATTGACCAATGATATTGCTCACATCCCAATATGCCATCTCCGCCTCACTTCAATGTCATTGGTTATTTTTTGTCAGCTTGACACAGCCCCATCATCACCATCAGCCTATTGCAGTCCGCTGCTGGACATAGGCCTCTCCAGTTGTTCGCCACTTAGGGCCAACATCTGGAGGATATACATATACCCATAATCGCCATGCTGGGTAGGCGGGTTGGCGATTGCAGGGCGTAGCTTCTCGCGCCGGTGACGCTACTGCCCGTCGGTCTGTGATATTTAGCTGCGCCTTCAATTGTGATGGTTATACCGCCAACAGTTGATTGCCATCGCCTCGTTTGTTATTCGGCAGGTTGCACCACGGGCAGGTGAGGTTGGCTTGGAGCGAAAAGATGATGGATCGCTCCCTTACATCCCATAGCCCCGCTTCTGTGGAAACGCACCTTTAGTCAAGGTACTGAGATTAAAACAATTCGCTAGGAAGTTGTGCCTCACCTGGTTAATGACGCCTCTTGCAGAGGAGTACGTCTCCCCTTTGACGTAAGGCGGGAGTGTGGCAGTGGAGCTTATGCTGCGCAGAAAGCTCTGTAGAGCTTCGTATTCATCTTGCTTTCTGCTTTCTTTGCTGGCAATCTCTGGTTTGCGACCTTCATTGAGCATCGACTCGTGGGCCCCATCGCTAAGGACAAAAAAGTAAACTATAATTAATTTTTAAAATTTGTGACCATTACAAATATGAAATATTATTGTGTCAATGTAGAATGTACAATCATGTACAATTGGATTGTTTTATTGTATTAGGCCATGTTTTACCGAACCTAACCTTTTAGGTTAGGTATTTATTTATTTATTTATTTATTTATAAAAGGTACACACACAGAATACAATCAAAACATAACAATATTAATATTTTCTAACAATTCTGATCTAGACTGTACTCCAAGGTTGGTGTACACAGCATAGTTGGAATAACTACTTATTGGCTAATTAAATGTATGATGCTATACTAGTTTATATAATAATATAAAGAGAAAAAAAAATAAGACAAAAGAGAAAACTACACTTATTAACATAATTTGGTTACATCCGTTATGAAACTCGGCTGTGAGAAGTCGAGGACATCCCAGCTAGAATTATATCCGATACAACCCTCTTAAACTGGGAGAAACTAGAACCAAACACATCCAAGCATCCACCACCATGCACCACCTCGTTATATGTACGACACATTCTCACTAATGGGTTATAAAAAGAGGTGTTATTCTTATAAACCTGAATCGCGAACGTTCTTGGGTGTCGAGATTTATACCAGGTATTGAAACTAAGTAATGAAACTAAATCCGGTGCGTCAATAGCTGAGTGCACAATTTTGTGCAGATAGAGCAGGTCATATCTCTTACGCCGAGCCTCGAGGCTGATCATACCAAACTTCTTAAGCCTGTCGTTGTAATGACAAAGTGAACGACCGAAGTTAAATTTAAAAGCAATATATTTTAAACACTTTTTCTGCACTTTCTCAATATTATTGATATGAATATGGTAGAAAGGGGACCAGATGGGACAGCAGTACTCTAGAATACTGCGAACAAGGCTGTAAAACAAACACAGGATGCTGCTCGGCTTGCGAAAGGCTTTGGTGGTTCTCATTATGAAACCCAAAAGCCTGCGACTTCTTCCTAAAATGTGTTCATAGTGAGGGCGAAAGCTTAATTGTTCATCGAAATATACACCTAAGTCACGCACTAACACTTTTCGGGTTAGCGTCTCATGTTCGATCCGATACTGGTGAACAATACGGTTTTTCTTTCTGGTGAAAGATATAACACAGCACTTACTAACATTGAGAAACATCTTATTTGAGATACACCAATCAGAGATAGCAGAAAGATCGCGTTGAAGTTCTAAGCAATGTGCTGTGTCAGCTATATTTGCATAAAGCTTAAGGTCATCAGCATAGAGCAGAGATGGACATACTAAGCGGTCAACTAAGTCGTTAATGAAAATCACAAATAGGAGCGGACCCAAATGCGATCCCTGCGGAACACCGGATGTTACAGGTATAGAAGAAGAGAGAAAGCCTTTTATCGTTACTATCTGGGTTCTATTATTGAGGTAGGAAATTAGCCACCTTAAGAGACACCCATGTATACCATAGTATGCAAGTTTGTGACATAGCAAGACGTGATCTACTTTGTCAAATGGTATGTTAACAAGGCAGAAAAACAATAGGCACTTACTGGTAGGAATTGATATTTATATATTTCGTAGGTGATATGAATTAGGTAGAAGTAGGTACATTTACTTCACCGTTTTAGGCGAACTAGATGATGACAATACTACCTAATTGTCCATCAGATGAAGATCCCGTTGATTCCTAACAGAGATATCGAAGTGAGACATTTGTATTATATTTGTTTTTATGAGTTTTACAACCAATTTAATCGAATTCCCTTATGCGTGAAGCACTCGAGAAAACCATCACAAGAAAAGTGATAATCAACCTTATCAAAGTTTGAGGAGATAACTCTATAAGGTCGGATCAGAATAATGAATTGTACGAATTAACATTCTTTAGGTGCAATGTAGCGTCACCGTAGCGAGAAGCTACGCTCTGCGATTGTCAACTCACCTGTCCAGATGTTGGCCCTAACAACTGGAGAGGCCTATGTCCAGCAGTGACTGCAATAGGCTGATGATGATGATGTGCAGTGTAGCTCTAGGTCTACACCGTTTAGTAATTTGAAGCTGTTCATAAATACATATAACAGACCAACAACTACCAGAACTTGACCTAACTGAGATTGAGTTTACAGTTTTATTAAGATTGTCATCTGACATAGGTAATCTCTTGGTATGTCTTATCTAGATCCTATGTCTTGCCTCCAATCTCTACAATCGTATTGACAGCAGACAGTAGCAGTCACGGCCAAGCAAGTTCATAACATCTGGTCACGTTGTCCAGAATTTGGTTGTTTAATGTGTAACCTTGACCTTGCTCTAAAAACCAACTGCTTTAGCATGCAAATCACGCGTCTCTATCTGATTAGTATGTCGGCATATCTGCGTTTAAATAATATGCAATTCTTGGACTGTAGTTCATCATACAACCCCGTTATATTTCGCCAATGAAACATGTTTATTTTAACTAATCTAAGTAGGTACATACTGGTACCAATCCTAAGAGATGCACTTAAGTAGGTATCCAGGTATTCGTTTTAGGCAAAAGATTTCGGATCATGTTACTTCAAACAAGGAGGTGGAAAAATGCGCGCGACTCTTTTAAATAGGACTCGTAATAAGTTATACTTACTATGTACGAGTAAGTAAGTTTAATGTAGCTAGCTACGAGCTATATATAGCTTAATGTGTAATAATAACTGTTATCACGAGTTCATGTGGGTGCAATTTCAGGATCGAGTTATTCGTATCTACAATATCCTCCCTTAATGTTCCTGTTACATAAATAGGAAACAATGTATCTTAAGCAAACTATCGGCGTTATTTGTTAAACTTCGGTCCAATGGGCCATCTCCGAAAAGGACGCAAATTAAATTAATATAAGCATACCTACATGATAATAGCATTACCGCATTGTTATAACAAAGAGAAACAACAAACAATGCAACGTGGTCAGAATTGAGAGGATGAATCTAGAATTTTTATACACGTTATGACTTATAAAAGTTACCTATAAAGTAATAAATCGATATCACAAGCATTCGAGTCCATAAGCTTCGAACCTATTGAGGCAGTGGGAAAAAAATCGCAACAGCGGCATTCGAAACTACCTGAGAGAACCCGTTAGGTATCTACTATAGTTGATGGGTATATACCTATTCCAAATGTGTTACAGGCGAAGTTTATGACCTTTGAATGTGGTTATGGTTAACCAGATAATAACCGGCTTGTCATTACCGGAAATCGTGATACTATGAATCAATATTTATAATAGTTAGTTAGAAATAACTCAATAGTATTCAACTTCAATAGTAGATCCCACAACATGACATAATTATCTACTCTAAACTTTTTTATTTCAAACACTGTCTATAAGATAATGAACAGAACTAATATTATGGGATTACACATCAAAATATGATGGTTATTTAATCACTTAATTTATTTGTTACATAATTATTGAGAATGGTAACTAATAAATTAAACTTAAAATGTTTGTGTTGTTGGCTTATGGTGTTTTTTGAAGAGTGGGTAACATGACACGACTCGAATAAATGAGTTGTTGTAGGTACTAGTCCAACTGTTATGCTATGGGTTATTATGTACAATTTAAATAATTTAAGAAGGTTTCGTCTTACAATGACATGTACCTATGTTATTCGTATATTTATTATGGAAAAGAAACAAAGAAACCCATCGTATCTATTTCCGCAACGCACCACGGTACCAAACCGATTGCTACTAGTGGTCTTGTAAAGTTTGCGTGGAACCAATGATAGGTATTTCCTTGAATTTTACATTTCGTTACGTGTTCTGTAATTTACCATAATACGGGCTTAGGCATTGTCTCTTTTAATAAGTCGTAACCACAGACCCAGTCCACAATAGTGCTATTAATAAATAAGAAGCGAAGCGAAGAAGTTATACCTACCTATATGGTAACCGGATAATCGAGTATGATGATGATGATGAACCAAGATCGAGTGATACTCATAAAAGTTATCAGAAACTTCTTCAATTGTGATGGTTAAATGGTCGAAAGCGAGGAGCTACGCCCTGCGATTGCCAACTCTCCTGCCAAGTGTGGCGAACAACTGGAGAGGCCTATGTCCAGTAGGCTGATGATGATTACATAAAAAAAAAGCTTACAATTGTAATTGTAATTACAGGGGTAAGTAGTACCTTATCTACAGAGCGAAGATTTTGTATTGAAAGTCAAATATTTTAAATTTACAACTTAGATTTTTCTGATAACTATTATGAGTCAGACTATCATCGCTTGATTCCGGTTGAATTTACGGGACGCCCTGTATAAAAAGCTCATTTCGTAAGAATAAATATGATGCAATCTTACCAAGAATTGTTGCGACATAATTACAAAAGAAAAAAAAATATCTAAGAAAAGAATAAGAATAAGAAAAACTTTATTTGGCTCACAATTACACAAAGTAACACAATAACTAAAAATAATAAAAGAAACACAATAATAAAAAATAATAATAAACTCTAGCTACTATGTGCGTTGTGGCCAAAATGGTTTCCACTCAGCTATAATGTCATGGTAAATATTAAATTTTATTTGCCACTAGCTGTGCTCGCGACTTCGTCCGCGTAGAATAGTTATTTTTCCCCCGTTTTTTTTTACATTTTCCATTATTTCTTCGCTCCTAATAGTAGCAGCGTGATGTTATATAGCCTAAAGCCTTCCTCGATAAATGGTCTATTCAACACAAAAAGAATTTTTCAATTCGGCCCAGTAGTTCCTGAGATTAGTCGTTCAAACAAACAAACAAACTCTTCAGCTTTATAATATTATAGTTAAGATTAAGATAACGCTGGTTTTCAGTGGGTTATCTGTGGGTAGGTACGAATTCTCACCTTCAGACAATAATATTATGTAGTCCATTTGACTTTATTAAAAATTGTTAGACGTAACATAAATGCACTACTATATAATATTTCACGTTTTATATTAAGCTTTACCTACTAGGTTGAAAGCAACCTACCAATTGACTGCCTTTAAGTAGGTAAGTATCGTAGAATGACTATGACGGTGTATGTTCTATTCTCTTTGGTGCAAATAATGTTTGCTATAGGTACGATCGTGGGTACGATCGTTGATCATTTGAGTTCGAAAATACGAGAAATTTAATTTACTATACTAGTTGTAATAAGTTATAAGTCGATTGCATCATTTACTTATGCTTCTTGTGTACCTACCTACAAATAATGTACTGATTTTCTAGACAACCTACAATCTGTGAACTGACTACGATATCTTTGTTCGTTGTTTTAATATAGATTAATTAATGCATTAAGAGTTGAGATAGGTTAATTAAACCTACGACAAGACTCTTTATTTTATGCCCTGGTAATGAAATAAATTATATACCTACTTTGCTAATATTTCGATAGGTAAATGAATTTCTGAAATGTTCTTGTTTCAATGCGGTTGGTCAGTCGAAAAACAAAAGATTTCATTCACATAAATCATTGCATTGTCTTGTGTCAACAATAATTTAAGTGCTGATCAAAAATGTAAACAGTTCTGTTAAGAACTCGGAAACGTTTCACGAGGATCTCTAAACAAATTGTTCAATTAACAAAATAGGTAAGCGCGACGCTTTATACCTAATACATTTGGAGATGGAGAATCCATTTAATTGTAATGACCACCTTAAATTCTAGGTAATTTCTCGCGAATTTATGATCTGAGGTGTTTGTAGGTACGTTTGTTTTTCTAAATTATAAAACGGTGTTTTCTTACATGAGTTGTGGTTAGGAGAGTCGTAGTAGTTGTTCCCTCACCGTGCTTCAGCGAAGGCCCTGATATGCCATTAGAACTTGTCGCTTACAGGTTGACCACGTTTGCTTTCCTCCTGAGGAAGCTTTTCAAAGGGCATATTTTTATTTTTTATAGCAGCTTGACATAATGGCTTCCCTATGCCTGTTGGAAAGCGAAAAAGAAGCCTAAGTCGCTGTGACAACGGGCAAATAACTGGCGCATGCCCGCCCAAACCTAACCCCCCACGAGCTCCGGAAACTTTACCCACCGGTAGAAACACGACCCGGAGGTCATTTGAGTGCGATATTCTTTAGGGTGGAGGTCCTTCCCCGGACTCAATTCGAGCGATGATTCGCTATGCCCTACCTCTCTTATATAGAGAGGAGGGATATAATCTATATCTTCTTCTATCTATATCTTCTTCTTCTATCTTCTATACATATAATAAAAATGTAACGAATCGCTGTCTGTACATGGAAGATATATGTAAAAAATATTATGGGAGGCCTTTATAAATGCAATAGTACCCAAAACAATGATTTTTGGAATTTTTGTCTGTTTGTCTGTTTGTCTGTATGTTTGTGCACGCTAATCTCAGAAACCGCGTATCAGATTAAGATGCGGTTTTCACTAATATATTGCTGGGAGCTTCCCTTAACATTTAGTGTTTGTTTCATGTTAATCGGTCCATAAATAAAAAAGTTACGCCGATTTAACTAATCACGTCGAGCCTGCTGTACGTTTGCGCGGGTATATAAAGCGCGCCGAGATCTGCGCCGCTGCCAGCTGCCAGGCACTGGGGGTCATTAAAATCACTACCCAAGAAACTATTCCACGCGGACGAAGTCGCGGGCACAGCTAGTTTAAATTATATATTATCATATATATTATCATATAATTTTAATTATAAGGACTACATTTTTGTGTTAATAAGTTGTCAACGATATATCATATTGTTTGATTGACATACGATTGATATGCTTAGAAGATTAGCAATGCTCATTTATTGTAACTATAATCCCACAATGAATGTGCAAAGTATTATTAAAGATTGTGAGAAAATAGAAAGTATATTTTTAGAACTTAGGTATCTTGCTGGCAAAAATGCGTTGTACGTACAAGTAAGCTGTAACGTACTTTGAGAATTTTATTGTCTGCGCCGTGTATTCTTGGGTTCGACGATTTGTGTATTCGCGATAAATGTGACTACAATTTGTATGTACACTCTAATGGAAAGGGAATAGCCGCCTTTCTATTATTCCCTTTCCATTAAGGTCGTTCCGTGATCACGGAGCACAAGTAAGTAAGCAAGAGGTTCGATGTTTTAAACATACTTATAGACAATGTGGGCGTTCTAGAGTCTTGGGTAAATCGCGACATAGTCATATCGCGATTTGTGCTACAGACATACAGTCTATATAGGGAAGCAAAATCTTGTGATTTCAGCTTTCCTTAGTTAACTCGGATACCCACGGGAATAAAATGAGCAGTGATTTGTCTTATTTTCGGCCACCGCACTGAAAACTTTACTTAGGTACTTCTCTATTCAAATAGAGAGGTGATCTCACAACTCTATCCTTATGTCCATGCCTAGCTATAAATATGTTTAGGTCTTGATTAAATTACCAAGAGAGAGGTATTATATTAAACACATACACACCTTTGAACTTTGACGACTTTTAATCTTCTACCGCAATATATCGCGTAACCGAACACTATCCATACCATCTTACTAGTTCGTTACTACTAGTTCACTGCTACTAGTTCGATACTACTGGTCCGCTGCCGGCAGCGGTCGTGTCGGCGGCAGTGCGGTCGGCCTGCGCGTGAGCATATTGGACGCGACTGCCCCGAGCGAAGACAAACAAACATTTTATCACCCTGCCCTTCGGACACTTAAGTACTCAATGCTTTGTAAGAATAACTGGATAGTCCCATCCTACAAAAATTGTCAGTATGTAATGTAATTTTTAAGGGTTCTTGAAAAAGCGGAAACCCTATTACGTCACTTTGTTGACCGTCTGTCTGTTAAGAACCTTTTTCTCGAGAATGCGTGGTTGGAGTTATGAAGCTGAAATTCATATCAAATTGAAGTCAACTATCCCCTGGAGCTTTGAAACTCCATAAGCCAAATCCAGTCGAATCCTAATCCCTACTTAACTAAAGATTGAAGAGAAATGCACGTTTAAGACAAACCGAAGTCGAAGGAAATTAGCAAAGTCGAGATCAAAATTGAGTATGAAATTGTGAAAAGGCGACATTACGAGTTTCAGTGCGCATGCGTTTGTGTGACCATCATGTGACAATGTTTATTGCTATCTGGGTCTATCAATTTCTTTCTGCCTGACTTCGAATAGCAATTGCGTAGGACGATCAACTGTTTTCAGCGTGACAATTAATGGATATCTACATATGTAGAGGTCGTCCGCGCTGTCCGGTCAACGTTACTTGAAAACATACTGACCTAGGTACCAGGTTATCGATTCATATCGAACAATTTCTTATTTAGATATAGAATATCTTTTGATTTTTTTCTACTCCTACGGGGTACATGGGTCAGTAAAAACTATGACTGGTAGGTACGATGACAATCAAGCGAACAAAAAACGATCGTTTGATGAACGGATGGCATATTTTGTAAAATTTCATAAAAATTAACAACGGTCATTTGAATCCAGCAATGTCGATATTCCTGAATTTAGTTCGTATATACGAACAAAGGGGGCATTTGTGGTACTAAAATACGCGATCCGTTCATCGGACGATCGTTTTCGATTGTTATAGTAGAGCCTTTGTGATGTACAACAAATTCGCAATAAACTATTGCACTTGAACTACATATTTTAGAGTTTAGCCTCTCTGTGTTCCAAAATAAATTTTTGTACAATAAAATAGCGGTGAAACACTACAAAAAATCACTTTATTATCCGCGCGGGGTCGAGGTTGGGCTATGCTAATAGAGTAGAGCAGAGGACTCTATGCCCCGAAGTCTGTGGAGAAATCGATTAACCTAAATTGAAAAAAAAAAGTACATCGCAGGTTATATATACTCTCGTAACCGAATTTCGGCCACAGCGTCCAGTCTCCGAGGTCAAGACGAAGTACCTATAGTTCATTCGCGTTAAGAAAATAGTGACTCATCACCGACTGCCGGCCAAGCCACACCCCCTAGCCAATTAAAACGCTAGAAATTATAATTTATACGTATCTATGCGTTAATAAAGTGCACAAGTATGTACACAAACATACCTACGTGCTCTCTCTGTTCCCTAACTCTCATAATGGGACTACATAATAGTTAGGTATTACACGAACCGGCGGAAAGATCAGACGCAGCACCAAAGTCTTAACGTGATTCCCTATGCGCGGAGGTGTATTATCGCCAACTTCCTGACATCTGAGAAATAATTTTTGGCCCGACCTAGGATTCGAACCTGGGACCTCTCGGTTGTCTGTCAGGTAGCAACTGCGACCAAAGAGGCAGCCAAGCGTGCTATGTTAATTACATAAATAAATAGCATTAATTTAATGTCTCTATAAATTTTAACACGTGGCTACTCTGTATAAAGTATCGACTGTTATCAATGTCAATACAAAAGGGCATGATTAATGTGCAACTATTAATTATTCAATACCAATGTGTCGTGTAGGTATACGATTCTCGTATTCAGTAACCATTTGGTGTAAACGAATGCAAATTAGAGGTGTAATGAGTTTAGTGTGGGTAAAACACATGAGTTTGCTATTTCACGATAAAAGTAAAGCAAATGACACTTAAACTTAAATGTTGAGTGGTCGTAATGGTAGATCATTTATGTACCAAGGTCAAAATTAACCAGTGTTTTACTCGTTGCTTAGACTAGAAGTGAATAATTGCAGTGTTTGTACATATTATTATGGATAGGTAGGTACGTACACAATTTGATATCCTCCGAATTCTTCAACACCTTGATGTTCAGTTATATTATAAATGCATTTGGACGACATCGACCGGCGTAGCGGTGAGTGTTTTTCGTCAAAAGCGCGGACATTACGAAGAGTCTTAAAGTGAGAGTGCTTAATCAAATACAATATTAACACTCAGACACAGAAAATAAACACAATTAACTATTAGTCACATGAATGTTTGTCCTGGGCGGGGATTTACGTAAATTATTTGGTGAAAAATGAGTAATTTGAGATAGGTAATGTATTGCAAACGTTAACGGAAGATAACATGTTGTGTTGTTTAATTTTGTAACGTATTTTGGATTCGCGATTGATTGATAATTAGAGCCTCTTTAAATTAGTGCCTTATTAATTAGAAGTAGATTTTTTTTATCTAAATATTTTTTATTTACATGGTCATTTACATAAGCAAGAGTGAGCTTAATAATACCGACACTGCGATAAATTCATGTTTAGTTAGGCCAATGCCGAATAAATTGACCTTTGCTTGGTTCTCTTAAGAATAACATCTACATCTACTTACTAGTAGACGCTGTGTCTAGAACACGATTGCAAAATTTTAATAATCTGCCGAAGCTACGAGGTGGGGTCGGCCATGGCATAATTATTATGTGAAGTGCGAATACTTTGGACTACATAGGTACCTAGGCAACTGGTAAGTAGGTTTTATGCAGTAGATACCGGCAACAAGTAACTTCCCGCTATTCCCTTTACCTCGAGTCTGGAAGTCTATTGTTCCCCAAAGTATTAACGCTTATCTACTAAGTATTATGTTAACTATGTCGTGTCGAGTTTGGTGAGCAGGTCAGTCAGGGATGTAAATTTAAAAAAGCCAATGGCATTACCTTACATTGTTTTAGACCAAAATTTATTAGCATAAAATTATTAACTACTAGCTCTGCCAGCAGCGTCGCACGCGTGGATATCGGGTTTGAAAAATAACGGACTTCCATAAAATACCTATCTATACCTAGTGCCTAAGTTTTGAGTTAAACCTCTAGCAATACATTGGTGAAAACCGCATTCAATTCCATGCAGTAGTTTTCGCGTGAAGCGCGTTCAAACATACAGGTAAAAAGTTATCCCGTCTTCCCAACACTTCCCGTCACTGCTCTGCTCCTATTGATTGTAGTGTGGTGAAAAGTGTACTACGAGTCTACGACAATAACCTGCCCAGGAGTATGAAGAATAATTGTACCAAGTTTCGTTAAAATCCGTTTGTTAGTTTTTGTTTCTATAACGAACATACAGACAGACGGACAGACAGACAAACATTTTTCTGATTTCATTTTTGGCATCAGTATCGATCACTTATCACCCCCTGATAGTTATTTTGAAAAAATATTTCATGTACAGAATTGACCTCTCTACAGATTTATTATAAGTTTTGTAGTAACATAAGTTATGGTATGTATTACATTTGCTATTTTCTGGAGCAGGTTTATATTTTTATCACTTCATGGTTACTGTAATATTATCTTTATCGGTTGTAAATACGGTAGAGTATTAGTTACCTACATGCTACTTTGAAAGGACTCTACATCAATGTCATGCGACAATCACCAACGTTGGATTCTTGAAAACCTGAGCTTATCTAGTAAATTTATCTAAAACTGGTGACCCTAAGCAATTCCATATCTACCCATGCTCTGAGTTATAATAAGAAAAAACTCGTGAGTCAAGATAAATGACAGGCGACCGGGCTCAAGCAATCATTCTAAGGCATTTCTCAGGTAAAGCGTTCCACTTAACTGTTAAGGAAACAAAAACTAACAACTTGAGACGGTCGGTCGTCTACCTTTACATTTTGCGAGCCTCGAGCAAGCCCGATATCATTGATATGTACAGTTGCGCCACATCAATCTATAGGTACATAAATTTACATCATTGTATACCTCATCAAGAATTCACGTATGACATAAGACTTAAGAGAGGTACAAAGTCCAAAGTATCTAGCACCCGTATTCGCAAAGGCAGCCCGTAAAAAGTAAAGCAAAACGAAGCAACAAGACAATCTATGCAAAGTTTGGCATTTCTCAGCTGAGTGTGCGTTGTGTAATATACCTACTTAGCTAGACAGCTTACGGTGCAGCGCAGACGGCACACTTTTTGTGCGATAGAGTCTGAGTCTGAGACATTTAAAAGAGAGCGTCTAGGTCTGCCGACAGAATGATCGAAGATGTGCGTCGTGTGTGTTGAGTCTGTGAAATATCCGCGACAGATTTTTGCGTGTCGTGTGCGTTACTGCATATAATTGCAAAAAAGTGCGTCACGGATAGTCTGTCGTCTGCGCTGCCCCTACTTCATGCTATACAAACTATGGGTACGTAGATATTACGAGCACAATGCTTCTTGACATATTAAGTTTTATTTATAAATTAGCATCAGATTCAATCTGACACCAACACACCACACTCTAGTACCTACCGTGTGTAAATGTTGCGTTCACGAGAAAGTCCATTAAACCGCTTATGAATTTCAATTGGTAGAAATTAAGAGTATATTTAAATTTTGATGTTTAATTCATTTAATAACTTGTAGGGAGGTATATCGACAGACATAATGGCGTTGTTTACTGATAAACTGATTGCGTTTTATTGCGTCATCGATCTTACAAAAATATTCGTTATTGCGAATGAAGGCGTTCGAAGGGTTCAAATTTCATGATAATTCATCAAAACCTTCAGAAATGAAATTTATTAGATCAAATAAAGGAGAGGTATTAAATAAAGATCAATTTAAATTCTAAGGTTTTACTTAATTAAACTTGAATAGGGAATTAATCTATAATTAGGTGCATCCGAATTAAAATGCCAATATTATTTTTAATCTCTACAAATATTTTAGTGTATGTATGTAAGTTTTCATGAACAAATAATTGTGCTTTTTTGTGATGAAATGTATGTGTTTCATTTATTATCTACATAAGCAGCTATATAAATCAAGCGAATGTTATGAAAATCAGAAACAGTATCGTCATGTCATTATCATAATCAGCTGCAGGGATGTCCGTTGTTGGATATTGGCTTTCCCCAAAAACTACCGCAACGGCATTCAAACCCTACATAACTTCGACCTTACCTATTTTAATAAGGAAAAATCCTAATAAAAATTAGTTATTGCACCTTCTTAACAAACTTATAGTGTAATTTATGGTAGACAATACATTGACTGGTGGTTACAACACTGACAACCATGTATCAAGCTATACAATAAAATGGAAATACGATCCTTATGTCGTACAGCATACGGTTTATAGGTCCATGTTTCCAACACGACATATCATTGTTGTATATTAAAGTTTGAATAGTAAAATAAAAATGTAAAATAAACTCACCTTAAATTCTTATCCTTCATGATGTAATGTATAAAATTAAAAGGTCGTCCAAAAACTAATAAGTACAGCCGATCGTAAAAAACTTTTACCGGCAAAAATTACGAAACTCGCGAAATCAGACACATGTGGTAGATTGTAAAAACGACACGTCCGGTGTCGCAACTTGTGGGGTGATATCTGACGCCCGTTGCTCTTACAATTTCACTACGAATGTCGCCAAAACATTGTGAATGAACGCGATCAATAGAGAACTGGTGTGCAGAGTCGTCGGCGAAGGTACGCGGCGCGGCAAGCGTGTCGGGCGCCGAGCGACTGCGGGCGGCCGAGCGGCGTGCTTCGACTACATCTATGGCCGGTGAGCCGCGCGACCGGCTCCGTGACGTCACCGTCAATCAATGGACACATCGAGCCTTGAACTGACACACCATGTGGATAAGCTGACCCGTGCCAAAATCGCAATATCACGCTTGTTATCGATAAGAAGTGAGTACATACAATCGAATATGAAGTGTCAACTTCACTCGCTATCAGGCAATCACTGTATCACACTGTTCCGACACGTGATTTTTTATATTCATATTATCAGTTGAGATGTGTTTTTAGTTTAACACATTATAAGTATTGGTATTTAATATTCAAAGTGGTTAATATTACAATACTACTATTTATTTCTTAATATTAGGCAATCTGAAAATGACATAGCAAATATAAAGAAAATTATGTCGATACAATTTTGCTACGAATTAACATTAAAACTACTGAGCCGGTTTTTATAATTTTGTAAGTTAAATTATTCAGAAATACTTGCTTAGGTGATACGTCTACTAAACTAAACTCTACCATATTAAAGTTGGTACATTATGTTTGGTTATGCAGGGCTACGACAGCAACTTTAAGTGCATAAGATCAGCCTTTCATGATAAGTACCTACTCACTACCTACCTATACTTAATATATGTAGGTATATAATATCTACATACTAGGTACTTAAAGTTGACGCAAGCGAAGGGTAGATAATAACTTAATATAAAATATTATTTTATTATTAATTAACAAATGCGGTAGAAAATACGCACATACTACATTAGAACATCGACACCCGTAACATTAGGAAAGTCAATGGTGTGTTGCCTTTATACCTAGGTTTTTTAGGCTGGTTTCTTGAGGATCTCAAAATGGACTGTACTACAGGCCCAGAGTTAAGAATCTTCGTAAGGATGATATACCCAGATTGCCCAGTGCCTTTATACATAACGTACTTACCTGGGGCTGCAGGGCTATGCACAATGCCTTCGGGAAAATTCATCTCGGGAACGAGAGGTTCTAACTCAAGACTTGCCACGCTGGGCTACACTGCGCCATCTAGTCCCAAACTACGCTGAACCTCTGGGCACTATACAACTGATTATATAATTTACTTAGATACTTTTTTGTAAATAATTACCACCACCAAATCTTTAAGATTATGGGTATATCCTCCAGATGTTTGCCCTAAATGGCGAACGACTGGAGAGGCCTATGTCCAGCAATGGACTGCGATAGGCTGATGATGATCATGACCACCAAATCACCCAGACCAATACAAACAGACATACTTACTCTGCACACAAATGTTTGGATACACACATGTGTGCATCAACCTCACTCGATCAATCCGTTTGTTGTTCTATTATGTCATTGTGTGAAATTAATAAAATTAAAATCCGTCATTAGCTGTAAGATTAAATTAAGACTCTGTAATTGTTACTTTATGGGCTGTGGATTTTGTGATAAAATAAAAAAAAACCTGCGACCACTGTGTCATAGGCCGAGTTCACTGCGACTGAACTAAGTTGTCAAAGTTTCAGTCGTTAAAGTCTTCGATCCAGATGGTTAAAAATTGTCGTCAGTTTGCTCACGTAGCGTAGCGTAGCTTAGATAGGTACGTACCTATAGTTTCCGATGTGAATTGTCACAATTCCCGAAAGCGAATGTCATAATTGAAATGGACATGCGAGAAAGTTTCTGTATCCGAGTTGATTCCTCGATTATGATTAGTTAGACTGTGAGATTGTGTTGATAAATTCACTCACTGCTAATCTACTTACCTACTCGTATACATAATAGCAAAGGCAATTTTCAAAGATCATATTAGCGGCATGCTATATACCTCACTATCAAGTAAATAAGCAGCTATTTCTCGTCGTAAGTAATAATTAAAGAGCATTTATCGACATCAACAGGTTTATTATGGAGGTTCTTGTAAAATAGAAGCGAGTTTCATCACGTGCGTAATCATTGTATTAGATGTACTTATTAACACTCTTATGCCAAACTCTGAAAGCTTTGTGCAGCGTTTTATAAAGTAGAGAAGGTGTTCCGTATAACGTGCTTTTATACTCTACTTAATTGGCTAATAGTATAGTTCAGATTAGCGAATCGATAGTTTGGATATAGGTACTCGTACTTAGCATTACATATCAGCAAAGGCATGGTACCTAACTTAAAAAAACTATGAAACGTATCTACGAATTTACCTACTTCGATGATGTGAGCAACTCAAAAGTTGTCATACTCGTATTTTAGTTAACTCCCTTTAGAATTAACTGGTGGGATAGATTACCTATACTAATTACCTACTTAGATCTGAATTCAGCGCTTTCTCTATTCTTCTGTAGACGTTTAGATTAGATAGATTTAAAATTGCTGTTCTCAAGTACGTCATTGACCAAGGCCACCTATCGTTACCTGGCTAGTATCCAAAGAAATGTTCAATGACCGCTGTCAAGAACTTTCATGAGAGCTTTCATACTGAGTCACTGAGATTTTTAAAAAATACTGCGATAATTGTGTCCAAATTGGATGTACAAGTGTATTTTCCTACATATGCATTTTTCTTTTTTATGTGTCAATATTCACTACGCAGCTACGTGCCCACTCTCAGAGGAGATTTTATTCTAACTAAATCTAAGATGTAAAAGTGAAAAGCCACATCACTCACTTATGACGTTATCTCACAAAGTATACTTAATTAAGTCTTAAATTTTATATGGAGGGTTCTTGTTGAGAATAGGGATGCAAACAGGATTTGTAGAGGGATTGGGATGAGGACTTTGGTAAGGCTTAGAATTGAGTTCTGTGGCGATGTGAAAGTTGTTCGTCGGCCTAAAACTCAAAATTTTAAATTATTTATTACAGTAATTTTCCTTGTCAGGTAGGTACCTACTAAATACTTGCTTAAGGTCTTAATGCATGCACTGGGGACTCCCCCAATGCCTTTTACCAAATAGCCTACTTCAGGTGAACTTATTAGGTCCTACCGCTGCATGTACTCGTACTGCTACATATGCCATTAATGTGGCTATAGAATAAATGAATACTTCCATTAGCAGGTAAATGTGCAACGGGTAAACAACTGAAGCGTCTGTCGCGCTATAGACAAATAGTTTAGAAGTTTTAGTTGTTGTCGGTTCCAACGAATCAGGGCTATTCACTAGGTATGTAGTCGAAGTGATTTCTCTGGGAAACGAGATAGTTTCGTTCGTATAAGATAAATACAAGTTCGATCAAATAGATCCGAATTGCAAAGTTTTATAAAGGTTTGCACTTTTGTACCTCATTTAAATAAACATAAGTGTCACGATTAGATAATAATATTTCACTGATTGCCTCGATGGCGTAGGTGTTGTAGGAACCACTTCACAATCAAGAGGTTTCGGGTTCGAATCTTGAGTAGTTCCAGAAATTGTTTTCGGGTTTTTCTGTAAAGAAGGAAAGTCCAGTTAGGGGTTAAATACCCCCGTGCATCGGAAAGCAAGTACCTAAAGGCGTTGGTTCTGCACTTGAGCTCTCTCCGGTAGTGTCAAACTATTGTCCCTTCGGATAATGAGAGTGAAGGAACGGGAGTGCACCGTGTTTAATGTTGATTAATGATTATTCTGTTGTCAGAGAATTTAGGTATGTCTTGTAAACAAGAAAACGATTTCCTGTTTACCTATGATCACAGGAAACTGATATGTACCTACTTATTAAAATTTTCACGAGTTAGTCCACGCGCAAAATCTCTGACCTAGAGTCTAGGTGATTTAGCTAAATGACGTAACGAACTTGTGTTGTGCTCTCGTCGGTAATACGTTATTTTTCGATACTAACGACTTAACTTAGGTACCCGTGTTTCTAATTGGTAGTTTCTTGTACACGAGACGTCTAGACAACTTAGGTTAAAATTGTCGACACGTGTAGGTAACGGGATTTGTCAGACAAAGCACACCGAGGCAAGGACAATTGGGATAACAACCAACCTACCAACAGATCAATTTGGAAAAGTTTGTATCCTAAATGGACTAACTACAACGAGGCGAACACGCCCACGCTCCATTACCTACTTATATGTCAAAACATAGAAAAAAATAGGCTTGTTCCCGAAAAAAAATTAATGAGTCCGTCTTTTAGATTATTTAAAAAAAGAGACACGTAGGTATTTTTTAATTTCTAAATTTGACTAAAAATTATAAAGATATTGACTAAAAATTATAAAGATATAGCCTGTGGGTGACGTCAAAGACTCCCTAGATCCCTAAACTCTTAAATTTTGATGTCTTGTATCTTTGTTACTTTTTGTTTAATCGAAAGACGTTAAAATATGGATCCAATATTTTCTTATAATCTAGAATACGGACTGAATATAGTTAATGTAAATATTTTGACCCTGGAAAAAACCCTATTGTCACGGATTCGATCCCCGCACAGTACTTACAAACATTTTCTGTGCATGAACATGTTTGTTTGTATTGGTCTGGTTGTTTAGTACCTACCCATAGCACAAGCTCCGGCTTAGTTTGGGACTAGATGGCGCTATATGGTCTAGCGTGGCATGTTTTATTTTAAAATAAGAATGATCAATTGGAGAAAACAAGTTATAAGCACATTGAGAAACATTAAACAAGCAACAGATATTTAAAGCTTTTATTTTTTATCTAGGATCAGTCAGGTTTTCATTAGGTTTTACTTTAGATTAGAAGATTGCACAATGTATCAATACCTACGTGCCTAAAATGTAACAAAGAAGTAATACGAGTATTTTATTACACACGATCTGACAAGAAATTGGATTTTAATGTGGGAAGTATTGTTGTTGTAGGTATTACTTATTAAAACAAGGGAACAAACTTTTCCTGTATCTCGGGGTAATTTGTTGTTTACCTACCGTTAGACATCTGAAAAGGTTTCCTGATTGTAAGTATTTAATTAATAAGTAGCGATTTTCAATGAATAATATTTTATCGTAATATAGGTTACTATTCTCCTCATCCTGTGGGTGTGGTAAGAGTTGACTAAGGGACCTCTGGAGATTTCAATTTCTCAGAAGGTGCTACGGCTTACACGCATGGCTGGGGATGTGCGTAAACTCAGCGAAGCACTTACTATGTGACTTCGGACGTTTATGTACAGTCAGAGCTAGTACGTACATATCTAACAGTCATCATCACCATCCTGTCGCAGTCCACTGCTGGACATAGGCCTCTCCAGTTGTTTGCCACTTTGAGCAAACCTGGATAGAGGATTTACCCTAAATCGCCACTCTGGGCAGATGGGTTGGCCATCGCAGGGCGTAGCTTGTCGCTCCGGTGACGCTGCTGCCCTTCATCGGCATGTGGTATTTAGCTACGCCTTCAAGTGTGATGGTTATACCGCCACGAGTTGGTTGCCAGAGCTTTGTCAGTTATTCAGTTTCAGTCTTCGCCAGTTATTATCTAATTTATAATTAATTTTGTAAGGACTGTATGACGTGGTCGTAGTTAAAAGTATTAATGTGATAATAATATTGTAAACACCATTTTGAAAAGAGCAACTACACGAATTTCTTGCCGGTATCTTCTCGGTAGAACGCTGCTTTCCGAACCGGTGGTAGCTTCGACGATTTGTAAGTGTTTTTCATAAAAACCTATACAAATAAAGATTATTTTGACTTTGAAAAAAAGATTATTTTGACTTTGACTTTGAGCAGGATAAACCACGGGCAGTTGAGGATGGCTTCGAGCGAAAAGATGTTGGGCCACTCCCTTACCCACATACCACAGTCTTCATCATCATCAACAGACATCCTAAGTTTTACAATAATAAAGAACCTACTTTTCCTTTGGGTACTACCACGGGTACTACATACCTAGGGTTGCCATTACCTAAATCGCCGACGTTTGACGGGAGTCGTAATTATATTTTAAAAATAAATTGTCACATAAACAAACCATTCTGCTCCCGAATATAGGTAGGTACCTACATGGCGAGGTGCAGTGCGGGAGGAATAGGGACGGGTTGTGAGGCGGCCACCACCCCTAGTGTGACAACCACGACCACTCTGCTAAGAGTGTGACGATAAAGAAGAACAAGAATTTTAATAATCACAGAAATTAGTGTAGGTACCTAAGAAGGTTTGAGTTCATTAACTTGAAATGAGCCTAGAACCCTACTTCTGAAGAGTGTAGGTAGGTACTTTACAAAACAAATCAAACCTATCAAATTCCCAAATCTTGTCATTCTCATAGTTAATCATCAATCAATTAGGTAGGCTTTGGCTGGCGGGTTGGTGACTGTGTTAGGTTCCCGAAGCAAATACAAAGAGGAGATGCTACAACCACAGTGGAGTGGAAACCACACGGACAATTTTACCTAAGTTATATCTGCCAGATTAGTTTTGTTTCCGAGTAATAAATGGTCTTGACTTGACTAACTGAGATGTTTAAATTGCGAGACTGAAACAATAGAGACATTATTATGGTACCAATCATGGCACTTTTATAGGGCATGTCATAACTGGAACATGCATCTACTTATAAAAGGCAAGTAAAGTAAGGGTATAATTATAGGAGCTGACTTCAAGCCCTCATAGATAAGAGGAGGTATTTATTGCCTCAATATGCAAATGACTATTAATCCCTTTTTTCTAAGAATAATGTTTAAACTTAGCAAAGTTTATTAGCTTTTTATAGCTGCGATTATTCAAACGTAAATGTTGTAAAATGATTCATGCTTGTGGATTTATACCTTCATATGACTGATGTGCATAATCTGTATATTTCGGGCCCTATTCATAGTTCAAACCAAGATTAGGTAAGGTTTCCTAGTTAAAAATGTTTTGAAAACCTAAGTTTTGATTTAGTCTATATTTGTAGCAGCTAAAGTTATTAATTGACAATAGTTGGTTAGTAGGTATTTCTAACAATACGAGCCAAGTAAGTAGAATAGGAAAGAATAGATGTGAAAAATATCTTCATTTAAAAATATTTACATAGGTAGGTACCTATTTTAAGATACTACCTAGATAATGTCCCCACCGAGGATCGGTGACCGTTATGCATGAGATAGCTACCTACCACTTATCGGTTAACTACATACTATAATAGATACTTAATTCGACTTGATTAGATTAAATAATTAAAAAAATATTAATTCTGCAAAAATAACATGAGTAATTCGGTCAAAAACGTTTATTTATCAATAACTCGGTCAGTGTCACACATGACCTGCAAAAGGCTGGACTATGAATACGCGCGAAGGATGTGATAATTGGAAGCGACCGAATGACCCGTTATATTTCCTAAAACATCTCTGCTGTAAACAGATGCATCGAATGTGTGTCACCCGATCATGCAGACCCTATAAAGCGGGTGGTACTTCGTGCCGAGATTATACAGGGATTAGACACCATCACAGTAACAAGTCTACTACTTTGGTATATATTGGTAGAAAATGGAGTTCAATTTCAAACTTTTTGGTATCCTGCTACTGGCCGTTTTGGTAGCTTTCGTGAATAGCAAGCCAGTGGAAAACACAGCATTGTCTACAGATGAGGGCGAAATGATGGAGACGGCAGAGGGACAGAATCCTTTCCTTCCGAGATTTGCTATGAAGAAGCTGAAAGAGAGGCGGGAGAAGGCGCGAGCGCAGAGGAGGAATGGCGGGCAGGCAGCTAAACCGAGTATGCCATCTCGCCCTCAGCATGGTGTATGGTGTCCACAGAACCCATACAGGCGTTATTATGTGAGTAAAGTCTACCTATTAGTCTTTAAGAAACACACTTACCTACTGCTATACCTATTAGGCATCTACTTTTATCTGACTTCTAGGGATGAGAGCGTTCCGCTACCCCACCAGTCCGGTGATGATGACTAGGCCGCCCTGGGTATCATCGTAGTCATTAAGCATCGTAGTTATCAACCTACCACGATTTTTAAGTAGGCAGGCAAATTAGGTAGGTACCGACTGAGAAAATGATAGGTGCGTTATGAAAAAATAAAGGTTGCGTTTACGCAACCTTTAGGCTGGCAACGCATATGACGACGAGGTATATATGGGCCGACGTGATCGCTTCCCATGAGGAGACCTTCAATTCAACATCATTATCTTTCTCTATCTACCATAAAATAACAAAAGAGAATGGATGAAGCTGGTTTGAGGAGATGCGTAGGTAGTAGCTAGATACATTTAGCAAAGTCTTACATTTAATAATTAACTCTAAGATTTAAGTAGGTATTTGTATAGAATGAATATTACTTGTAGGTAGGTACGTATACTTCCCCAAGTAAGTTAATTCAACATTTTCCTTTAATTAAATATATATTTCCTTTCATTGTAGTCCTATTTAGTTTGTATTTAATTATGTAATATGTAAAATTAAACATTACCTAATGAACATTCGTTCGATTTATTGTAGGTATGACTAATAAAATAACGGAGGTATTCATGTGTTGTATCGAAGGGAATGGTGGTTTTAAAGAGTAACCGGAGCGCTTTCATACAAAATATGTGTTTAGTTAATGATTAGCACCTCTATGCCGGCCTTTCTTCGGCCCACTTGATATGCAATATAAGGCTAACACAAACCACCCTGCATACAGTTTCCAAGCGGTAGCTAACTCGAATCCTTCTCTTACAGAAAAAATGAAGACAACAGTAATTTTGTTATTGACGTTGGGGCTCGCGCTCGCTGATCCTATTTCAAAACAAACCGTTTCGGCCGATAACAACCAACCGCCTTCGTTAAATTACAGTGAGTCAGAAACAAAACACAATGAAGAAACAAAGTCGAACAAAGGCGACTCTGAACAAAAGAAACAAGTAAATGAAAACTTCAATTTCATCGGCGATATTGTGGAGGAGCAAATACCCAACGAAGAGGTATTGATTGAAGATGCTATTGATCTTCAGGCAGAACTCGCGTTGCAGGCTGAGAGCGACATAATCCTCGCTGAGAGTGAAGAACAATTAGCAGACGACTCGTATTCTAATGAGATACTGCAGAAAAATCCCGACGAAATCATGGAGACAGCAGCAGGGTTTGTGCCTCTCCCCATCATAAGGAGACGACAAAAGCCGAGGCGGCGGGTCGCGTCCCGGCGTCAGTTCGTAAGAAACCCATATAGACGCTTTTACTTTAGTTACCCTTATTATTATTATGGGTATTATCGTCCCAGCTCTCTGAGATATTATTGAGAAATTATGTACAATTATTTTGATCATGAACAAAATGAATTTATAGCGTAAGACTGCAATTTTACTATTTATTGTAATTTATTTGGTTATTAATAAGAAAATAAAAGTAACGCCAGTATTTTATACATTTTTATTTCTAAAAAACTTTTTCAACTAAAAGCATAATTCCCTTACCGATGTAATAATTTCAATATTATATATTACCAATTAATTATTATTTACAATTATTGAAAAATTTAATCTTGCTTCACAATTTACTACGTAACTTAACATTAGGACAATTATCTTGTACACTAAATTTTATTCATGGCAGTTGTGTTTAACAGTGGTTTTTTTTAAAAACATGTATGAAGTCTTACGTCCGAGACAGGTCTTCCAATATATTGAACGTACGACACAACAATATTTATAATAATACATAATAAGATCACTAACACATTATACACGCACGTGTTAATCACAAAATTATGTCTTGGTTTCTTATTTGTCATCTTAAAAATTATAACACATAATTTAAATAACACCTAATCAGAAAGATGATCGGACATCTCACGCAATAAATATGGATCTTTAAATTAATTATTATTATTTAAAAATATAAATCATTAAAATATTCCTTGCTAAAAGACAATCGAACGGTACATCAGCGTCGCCGGTGTAACGACATCTTTGAAAGGGGCTACTACAAAACATCGTAATCGTGAATAGTTGAGTCGGGCACGCTCACTTGCCGGGCCCCACGAGCGCCTCGTCCATGAGCTCGTCGTCGGTGATGCCGGGCGAGTTGGAGTGCGGCGACGGCGCCACCAGCGGCGACGGCGCCGGGCTCTTGGCCAGCAGCAGCGCGGGCGACGCGGGGTACACCGGCCGCACCGCCACCAGGCCCGACACCTTGCTGCCCGACGACGACGAGAAGTCCAGCAGCATCTCGGCCGCCTCCTGCGGCGTGGTCGCCCCGCTGCGCGGCACGGAGCCGCTGGCGGGCGGCTTCATGCACGAGTCGGCGCCCTTGCGGTCCTCCGAGCTGCCCTTCGGCGCGGGGAAGCCCTTGGCCATGTCCGTCTTGAAGTCGAGCGGCGCCAGCGGGTACGCGCCCGCGTACTCCTTCGCGTCGTCCTTGCCCCGCTGCGGACTCTCGCCCTTCAGCGCCTCGAGCGCCTTCGAGTACTCTATAGGCCGTTCCGGCTCGCTCTTGCTCGGCGTGACCGTTTTCGGACTCAGGCCGCCCATGTTCAGCAGCGGCTTCGGCACATTCAGCGGGTAGGCGGATTTTTGCAAATCCGACGATCTAGAGTTTGGGTTGTCGAAGTGGGAAAAGGGGTACTTGTTCTGATCGAGGCTCCTCCCGAAGTCGTTGGTCATCGCCCGACTGTCGTACTGCGACACGGGGCTGTTCTTGTCGGGCGTGCTTTGATTTTTTAATTTGGGTATCTGAAATTTGCTAGTGTCGAGCGGTTTGATTAGACCTTCGACTAGGAAGTTGGCATCTTTAGATTTGTATCTATCGCCGTCGACGTCGTCCCTGGAGCCGCTGGGACTCGAATGCCTCTCGGATTTGGATGAAAATATTGATTTCTCCGAGTTGCTCATTAGCTTGGTCCTAGTCTTTTCTCGTTCTCTGTCTCTTATTATTTTAGCTATATCTGTGCTACTGCTCTTGGGAGATCCCGAGCTAGATTTCGAAGCGGATTTTGACAGGTTAATTCCGGCGCTGCTGGCGCTGGACTTGGAATAAGGCACTTTAGGCGTACTGCCACTATTGGAACTGGACGAGTCTGAGGGGCTCATGTTCGCTTTGGGTGGGGTGGACCCGGGTGTGATACTACCGGATTTAGACGACTGTAACACCTGAGTTTTCTTTGACGCCGGACCGCTTATGACGCCAGGTTTGAGACCTGTATGCGTCTTGGGCGAGCCCTGGCTCGGTGGGGTTAACTGAGGGGATGATTGTTTACTTGAACCGGAACTACTATAGTTCAATTTGGAGCTACTGCTCGACTCTTTAGTTCTAGTTTTGTTAATAGTGATTTTCATACCATCTAAACTAGGTTTAACCATATATTCCTGATTCTTACTTTCACTAACTTTAGTACTACTTCCGGGTGTAGTGCTTTTTGGATCAGAAAATTTGTTGGCACTACTGGATGAGCTACTAGATTTGGTCGCGCTTAGTTCCGAGTCAGTACCGCAGTGCTGCGCAGACTTTAACTTATCTATAACCGCACTGAGAGAGCCTTTTCTGTTTCGAGCTTGACTCGGTGCGTTCGACTTATTCACTTCGACATTAGGTGGGGATATGAGCGGTTCGGTTACCGGGCTATCGCAAGACACCGGGGTTATTTCTAGCTGTTTTAACTTGACAGGATTTTTTAGTTTGGGACTACTTCTATCGGAACTGGAAAAAGACAAACTGGAATGTTTCTTCTCCTTGTCCCTAGAAGAGACGGAACTAGAGCTGTAACTGTCTTTAGATATCTTTTTTGAGAGGTCGTAGCCGGTTGTTCCGGACTTGCCCGACGGGGAGCCGCTGGTGGCTGATTTTAAAGCCGACATGCTTGGCTTTCCCGATCCTGAGGAGCTGTGTTTAGGTGAGGAGATGCTGTGGTTTTTTGGGCTCGAGTACCCGGGTAGGTGTTTGGGGCTGTTTTGGACTGGCGAGTGGCGCGGGCTGCTGTGGTGACTAGAAGTCCCCGAAGGCTTTCCCAGGCCCTTCACGGTGCTTGGGCTCGGCGACTTCGTGATGGAAACTGATCGACCGTGCGTCGGACTCGGGCTAAATTTTCTCAAAAGGGAGTTTGGGGACGCGGCCCGCATGGGTGATCCGTCCGTCGGTTTAATGCTCACCGATACCGGTTTCGTTAGCGGGTCTTGTTTAGGGGGGACCTTCTCGGGAGGGCCCATCGAGTCGTCCCTCCGCCTCTTCTTTTTCTTTTCTTTACTTCTCTCTTCGCCCGACTTGCTGGATTTCTTCTCGGAGCGATTTCGATCGTCAAGGGATTTTAGTTGCGATGATGTTATAGGAGTAATCGTTATGGAGCTAGGAAGAGCCGCCGGCGCTGCTGCGGTAATAGGAATGATCTCTATTCCAGGTCGACGGTCTAGACAGAGCATAGATGTTAAGCTGGAGCCTGAATCAGACCTTGCTGTGTTGGAAGAGTTGGACCCAATCGGCGTGATGCTGACCGACGACGGCATGTACGATTTACCATCTGTCAAGTCGAGCAGAAGCGACGACGTGCTTCTGTTACTTCGAGATTCTGTGTCTTTGCTTTTCAGTTTTTGCCTTTTGTGATCAGACTTCTGAAAAGAATTCCTGCAACAAAAAGAAATGGCTATATAGTGTGCTTTTCTGTTGTAATAATAATCATATAACAATAAGTATAATCATGTAACAATAGGTAAATATCAGAAATTATACATTAATCCGATCTAAAAAAAAGTAGAATTTTTGAACACATGTGTTACCTATAGGCAACAGAACAACGAAGGTAAGGAAAGACAAATACATATTGCATGTCCCGGATGGGGATTGAACCCACGACTCTTGGTTCAGAAAATCACTAGCACATCTCGGCTTGTATTCACAAAGGCTATTTGAATTCGAATTCGGAAACTGTGTAATTTGTAAAGTCATTCTTTGACATTATTTGTACTAATGTCAGATTTGACTGAACAGAACATGCTAGAAAATTTCCGTATTAATTAATGATTGTGAATAGCGTAATATAGATAAATAACTAGAAAAATAACAGACCTGATCAGATCCTCAACATCTCCGTCGTTCGAGTTGTCCATATCCGAGCACGTCCTGTTATCCTGCGCCATCGCGTCCGTAGCGTCCATACCCGACAGTTCCATATCAGATGCGAATTCGTTCTGAGAGACCGACGACTCCCGGCCTTCTATGTCGTCGTTAGTCGAGTTGCTATTCATAGTGTTTTCGTCTTCGTTTACGTATCCGTCCGAGTTCTCGCTGTCGCTCTCAGAGTCTGGCATGTCGCTGAGACCTGGCTTCCCCTTCTTCGGCGCGGCCGTCCAAGGGTCGGAGTCGGATTTCCTCTTCTTGGACTTGCGCTCTTCCGACTGAGGCTTGCTCTCACCAGTGCCGGTGTCCTGGCACATCATCGAGAGGTGGTGTTGTTGTTCAGACAAATACGCGCCTGTGAAAGAAAATTCCATACTAAATTGGTTATTGCCCTTATAAGTAAATCTAAAAATTATAATAACTTTTTGATATCAGTTTAACTTGCAGCTCTATATTTTTTCTGGTGTTAAATTTATGACAATCAGCATTTCTTTAGTAAAGACGAATATTGTCATATATGTGCATATGCAATGTTAATAACTTGATTTATTTAAATGATTCTCGTAAATAGTCAAAGATCATTGGGGTTTGGGATGTAAGGGAGCGACCTATCATCTTTTCGATCCAAGCCACCTTCACATGCCCGTGTTGCATCGTGCCGGTGAACAAACGAGTCCCTGGCAAGCAACTGGTAGCGGTATAACCATCATAATTGATGGCGTAGCTACATACCACAGGCCAATGACTAGCAGCTGCGTCAACGGAGCGAGCAGCTATGTTAACCCTGCGATCACCGACCCGCCTGCCCAGCGTGGCGATTATGGGTAAAGAGTCCCGATGCTCAATGACTTAAGCACATTAAAGACCATATACTATGGTATAATGAAAAAATTCGTCTGATGCCGTTCGCTCTTTTTTAGCCCAAAAGATATGAATATACGAATACGAATCATGCAAAAGGTACTTTAAAATGCTGAATAACTTGCCATTGCCCAATATGTACATTTTTATTATGTAATTTTACACGCCTAATGGAGCAAAATAGAGCTTCTCATACCTACAATAACACCTACTGTACTGTTTTCAGTGAAATAGAGCATCATTTAATTTCATTTCAAAGTGGCAAACAACTGGAGAGGCAATAGGTAATGCAATAGGCTGATGATGTTAGTTTAAATTTAAAATAGAAGAGTGGTGGAGTGGAGAGTAATGAAGATTTTTTTTTTGGTAAGAGCCCTTTTAGGCTCTTTTTCTTTGTTTCCTCTGTATAGGGTGACAGAGATTTCCTCTACATAGACTTTTATTTTATTTACACTTTTTTTTTATTTTTTACACTTTTATTATTATTTATTTGTATTTATCGTTCCTGTGCTATGGTTTTGCAGTTTATACCGACCGCCCTGGTGCGGGTGTCCGACGTTGGAGGGGTAGGTCGCTCGGCCGTGCGCGCTCCCGGGCTCGTGCTTGGCGAGCTCGCCGGGCTCCGCGCCCCCCAGGCCGCAGCTAAAATTCGACTCCAGCGCCGAGTACCCGCCGTTCATCTGCTTAGTGGACGCTTCGCGTTCCCATATCTTCACTAGCGACCTAAAAAACGACATTACATTGTTTATATTGCATTTCGCCATATCCGATGGGGTATTGGAGTATGTTTGATTTTGCATGTTGCTTTAAAATTAACGGAAAGGATCAATAAAATGTTTAGTTTATATCATTCTTGAATAAGTTGTATCTATAACATCTTTGTTATGAACCAATTGCATAAACACAATATTTAACATACTCAATCAATCAAACCATGTACGCGAGACTTACAAAATAATATAAAAACCGGCCAAGTGCGAGTCGGACTCTCGCACGTAGGGTTCCGTACCACTATACAGCTAAATAAATGTTTTTCTTTACGTTTTATTATATTGGAGTTAATTAAATGAAAAAATTAGGTAATTTGATTTATGACGTTTAAAAAAAAACTAATGGCTCGATTTCCTTCAAACCAAATTTCGTTAGTAGTTTTCATAGTGATACACATGATATATTTTTTTCAGTTTTATCATGCCCATATTTTAGAAGTTACGGGGGGGGGGGGGGGGGGGGACACTCATTTTACCACTTTGGAAGAGTCTCTCGCGCAAACTATTCAGTTTAGAAAGAAATGATGTTAGTAACCTCAACATCATTTTCAAATACCTATCCATAGATACCCCACACGTATAGGTTCGATGAAAAAAAAATTTTTGAGTTTCAGTTCTATGTATGGGGAACCCCAAAAATTTTGGATTTTTTTCTGATTTTACTTTAAAATCTTAATGCGGTTCACAGAATACATCTACGTACCAAATTTCAATAATGTAGCTCTTATAGTTTCGGAATAAATTGGCTGTGACATACGGACGGACAGACAGACAGACAGACAGACAGACAGACAGACAGACAGACATGACGAATCTATAAGGGTCCCGTTTTTGCCATTTTGGCTACGGAACCCTAAAAAACAGGCTTGGCACAAAAGACGCTACAGGCAAATGACGTCATTTGCCTGTAGCGACTTTTGTGCTTCTGAAATTCTGATAAGCGTGTACTTAAGAGTCGCGCGGCGAGGCGGCGTCTGCAAAGTCTAGCTTGTGGCCACGCCCACTAATGATGTTGCAGTGATGACACACCTCCGTACACAGCGGCCGCTACTCACTTCAGCGTGATCGGTATGGAGTGGCTCTTGTGCAGCACGCGGCTGATGTAGTCGTCGACGTGGTCGCGCGGCGGCGCGTTGAGGTGATGACGTCACACCTCAGTCCACAGCGGCCGCTACTCACCTCAGCGTGATCGGTATGGAGTGGCTCTTGTGCAGCACGCGGCTGATGTAGTCGTCGACGTGGTCGCGCGGCGGCGCGTTGAGCGTGTAGACGGCGGCTCGCGGCGCGGCGGCGTCGGCCAGGTCCAGCTCGACGGTGGCCATGCTCTCGTCCAGCGGGTGCTCCAGCGATATCGAGATGTGCTGCCACGACAGCGCGCTCACTTCGAACATCAGCACGCTCTCCAGGTCCACCGCTAAACATAAATACATGTACGATAGCATTAGGCCTCGTTTTAGAATGCTGCGTGTCGAACACAAGAAACATAAGGCGAAGTATGGAGACATTTAACTGTAAAATTGCATAATTTTGGACATTACACCCTGGAAACAAAACACATAACACGAAACAATACATCGCATATCTGGCGAGGCGATAATCACACAAATTTTAGTTCAGACTACAATCAACGTGAAGCAAACGCCGTTATTAGGCACCTTCAACCATTCATCTGCCGCCGACGTCCTTGCGGCCGATCAGAGCGCAGCTGTCATGCACTACCGCGTCAAAAACTAAGAAAAAAGATCTATACAAGCAAGCTACCGGCAAGGTGCCGTACGTCCGTGCACTAAAAACCCTAAAATAATCGACGTAAAACGCCAATAAAAGGACTACTATCAGAACCAAGCTGCCTTTGTTTTGCGCCGACAAGACTAACCTTGCTTGGTCTGCAGACGGACGCAGCTAGCCACTAGGGCATTGAACAGCGCCTGTTGCCGTAGGTACGCCAGCAGTGGCGGCACGTGAGACGGATGCGTGAATGGGATGCTAGTTACTATGCACCCATCTAGGCCGCGCGTCTCGCATAGGAAATAGCATTGCGTTTGTTCCGGCAAGTTCTGAAAATAAGCGTATAATACCATTGTAGACGTCATATGATATAAATAGGGCTCCTGTTGTGTTATTCGTAAAATATACTCTAACTGGGAAGTTAGGCCTTAGGGCGTCAAAAATATCACGAAGTATGAAGGAAGCAGCGTTTGCGTTTGCTTGACGACGATACCCGACATTCTCGGGTGAGCTTTCCGCTCCCGCGCAGCCCGATGATGACAAGGCCGCTTTGACTATCATTATAATTATTAGTAAGGTAAAAAATGCCGACACGACTCCAAAAACAAGTCCTTAGGGTTTCCTTTCTGTTGACAGTGACATGGGGGACTTTTCAGCTGTAAAAGAACCATAACGTTGCCGGTCTTTACGCTAAACAAGCTCTATTGTTATTCAATGTATTTCATGATGCAATTTTTCAATAAACTGTAAAGAAAAAATAGATTTTTTTTGCAAAAAGAAATCTGCGGAATTCGCATAGAGCATATTAATTAATAGGGATGTTGTACTCACTACAAATAGCCCCTTGCTCAAGTTCAGCTCGATAGTCTTGCCAGGCGCCAGTTTGTTGTAGGCCTGCTGGGCCACGAGGCCTAACAACGGTTTCGCGTTCGCCCACTCCCCAGCCACTTCCACCTGTAAGAGATCATAATATGTAAGTTTTGTATTTGGACCATCGTAATAGTAAAATAGTAAGAAACGTGATAGAGACATAGTTTACACCGAATACTTTTACATAAAAATAATGAGATAAAGAATCAGTATTATAGCAAGATTTTTTTGTTTTTAATTAAACATTATAAAATAAATAGTAATTTAAAATTAATATAAAAAAGTCTGTGTAACATATGGGCTTAAAACTGAATTTGGAAACTGGCACATTTGATGCAGAAACACAATAGCCCAGTTAAACTAAAAAAAGTTCAGTCTGATAACAATTTCCTGTTGAATTAAATAAAAATCGAAGATCTGTACGTTTGATGTAGAAATCTTGATTCAATAACAATTATCAATATCATAAATTCCACGTGAACGCAGTCGCAGACACCAGCCAGTTCTAAATAATATTAATATTCTTGAATCTTGATGATACCTCAGTAGTGCCATGTATAAGTTTGGCGAGTCCGGAGCACAGAGGTGTGGGCTGAGAGAGCTTCAGTGTAAAGCATGCTGGCAGCATGGCACTGTTTTGGGGCACCAGCGGAGCGTAAACTGGACCACTTCTGTTGGCAAAACCAGAAAAAAAATTATTCTAGCTTGCATATTAAATTTGAGCAATTTGTGTAAAAATATTTTGAGAAAACTACAATCACAATGTCCTAATATATGATTCACTAGTACAAAATACCTACCAGTATAAGAATTAACCACAGAAATTACAGAAAATTTACATAATATAGTGGTATTAAAGCTGCTCTAGAGACACAAATAATACATATTTCTTCATGTAAAGTTTTTTTTTATTATTATGCTTCAAGATAATCCTTGGATTAAAAGCTAATGAAATTAATTTTGTCAATAATCTAGTATGCAATATGTAGTATGGGGTTTGCTTAGAGTAAAATTAAATCAGACAACATAGCTAGCTCCTAAATAATTACCCTTTTCCAGGTCTTTGTCCCCCAGAAATTATAGCGGACAGTTGCAGCTTGTTGGCCGTAGATCCCTCTAGCAGCACAGTAGCCGAATGTCCTATAGGCGAGTGGGACGGAGCAACCAATGAAGCAAGGCCACTTGAGGCAGAAGGTTTGCCCACTGTCAGAAGTTCTACTGACAGCGGTTGGAGACCCTTGTCTTTGTCCAACAGTTCATATGGAGATACAAAATATGTTAGTCGCATGGCATGACCTGGAAAGATAAAGATTAAATTAAATTGTTTGATCTTACCTTTTATGTTAAAATCAAATTATAGGTTAAACTACTAATGACAAATTTTTAGCTCCTTTTGTAATAGTATTTATGATGTTATATGAAAACAGCTTACTGTGTTGCATTTTCTTAATAATGTTAATTTAAAAATTATAGGAGCTTGATAAGTTGAACATTAGTTATGAAAAGAATTAGTTGTCATACCTCCCCTCCTTTTCTGCAGAAAGCCTATAGGGCTCTTATGGACTTGTGCCCATGGATCTTTGATAAAACTTTGCAGCTGCCGTAGGGTACATAAGTCTTCTTCCAAGCTTTGCAGGGCACTAAATGCTTTACATTTTACCTATTGACAAAGCATGCAAATAAAATTTAAAATTTCCTTCCGCAAATGTTGCGTTTGTGGAATGAGCTCCCTGCACAAGTTTTCTCAGGGGTATACAGTATGGGGCACTTAATAAATAGGTTTTTAAAGGGTTGGCAAAGCGCATGCGATGCCCCTGGTGTTGCAGGCGTTCATGGGCTGCGGTGACCGCTTACCATCAGGCGGGCCGGCAGCTATAGCAGTTATGGCAGTTATAGAAGGTCAAATACCTATAACCGAGAGAAGGTGTGTTATGAATATAATATTTCCCGATTTGTCTATTAATCACCCCAATGTACCTCCACTCTCCATATTTTCCTTCTATACCTTACAATAGCCCTTCTGGTTTCAAGGATTGTGATATGTACTCCACCCAATAATAATATGATTTTAAGACAAACAACTAAAATAATATTTTTTTTGTAAGTAATGTGATACTTACTTTTTTCTCAGCATTCAATTGATATACAGCTGTTAATCCTTCCAGTTGAGCTGTGAAATCTGCAAAGTCACCCCGGGATATACAAGAAACCAGTTCTTCACAACTCTGTTGCTCAATCTATAACAATTGTTGACATTTCTTGTAATCAACATCATATTGTATAAAACAAGCCATTGATATGTTTGCCAGCATTGTACGTAATTTTGTAACATATTTACCTTTCCTTCATGATGAATTTTTACATCCTTTATTGACCCTGATGATTCAACAAGAATTTCTAAGTAAAACATATCAGATGATATGAAGAGGTTCACACCAGTTGACCCAACTACAAATTTGAGACTGAAATCAAAATAAATAATTTTTTAAAAATAATTTACTATTCATTTTCCATTTATTTTCTACAAATAACATTTAGAGTTTTGTTTTGGATTGAGTACACACAAGATAATATGTAATTGTTTTGTAACATTAATATATTAACAGTTAAATACATTTAATATGCATTAAATGAAAAATGATGATGAAATTAATTTTAATAAAAACAAAGTTCAAGTACAGACCCAAGCTGTCTCGATAGACACTCAAGCCTCTCGATAAGACTTTGTAGAGAGCTAATCTTGATGCAGTGCTGGAGACTGTCCAGGCACTTCTGAAGGATCATGCGGTCTTGACTGTCCACTGCCCAACGTTTGTCCTGTACAGGTTATAATATTTTTGCAATTGCAATCTCATAGTAAAATTAAATGAAGGTCTGATAATTAATTCTACGTACCAGCAGAGCCATTCGAACGGCTTTAGAAGTCTCTGACAAATTTTTATACTGTGATGTTTTGGATCTCAATTTCTCCATAAGGATCTCCTTCTGGAGCTCTTTAGATTTGTCTATCAGGCCGTTGGTAGGCCCCATGGCTAAAGCTTTACTGTCCGTCATCTTTAACCAAATAACTATTTACTTCACTGATAAAACAACACAAATAGTGATAACATTGAATACAGTCACTTTGCAACCTCGGAACATCTGAAAGTTTTGTTTTGATTTTAACTGTGCACGTTTGGCATTGAAAATGGCATTATGAAAAAGCAACATATAAATTGATCAGGAAATAAATTAACACAACAACGAGGCGCAACAAACGATAAAAATAGTTTCCTTCTTTCGCCCACAGCACAAACTGTCATTTTAGTGCGCTTACCGAGCGAGATGCCATTTGCTATAACCTGTATAATATCAAATGTCATCCGCATATTGTACATACTTAAAATATGGCGCTAGTAGTCTTTAACATAAGTGAAGTTAGAGGGAGATACTCTGGACAGATTTACTCTCTTAAATTTATTCGGACTATCTTAAATGCCAACAGTCAGTCAACATGTTCGTTCAGAAATCTGGGCATAGTTAAGAACTTAAATTACTAATAATCTGAACATTTAAAAAGTCTTGTTTTTGATATAATATTATGTTTGTAAATATCTTAAATATATTAATTTATTCTCTCAATACGTTTTGCTGCATTAAGTCTGTGAAGTAGTTGGATGAATAATGGACTCTATGACTTTGGCTTTTGGTTGGAAATTCAGTAATAGCAACATTTGACAGAAGAGAGTAACTTCATGTTAGTGTAGGTACAGACAGCCACACATCAACCTGCCCCAATTTCAACGTCCGATGATGTCCAATACATAGAATGCATTGTGCATTTATGTAGGCTGATATGGTCTATGGAGTTCTGACCGCCCACACCATTAACTTTGATAACTAAAAATATCCGGGGACCGGATTATTAGAATTGTTTTTCCTGGAGAGATGAGACTGAACTCCTCGGTGATCACTAGCGTCATAGTTATAAAGGAATGGGGCACAGCCTGACTACGCGTCACTACCTTCGGCTCCTTCAACGGTATGATTTGCTGCCAAAGACAGCGACCATCTGCGCCGGGGAACTGCTGTGATCACCTAGTTGGACATCTCCACTCCAGCAAGGAGACATGTAGACATGAGTTGTTGACTTTATTGTATTTGTTTGTAGAGACATAGAAATAGGTATAACTTCACCTGCCCGTAGTGCATCCTGCTGAATAACAGATGAGGCTATGGCAACCGACTGGTGGCGGTATAACCCTCACGATTGAATACGTAGCTAAATACCACAGGCCGATGACGGGCAGCAGGGTCACCGGAGCGATAAGCTACGCCCTGCGATCGCCAACCCGCCTGTTTGCCCAAAGTGGCGAACAACTGGAGAGGCCTATGTTCAGCTGATGATTAGGTATTTATTTTTCACTACCTGGCCCGACCGCGACTTCAATCACGCTGTACCCACCCTACCCTTTTTTTCTTTGCGTAAGAATCATCCTCGTACTTCAAGGAATATGCTAAAAAAAGAATTATCGAAATCGTTTATAAGTTTAATACATTTGGCGATTCATTGTTGAGTATTTCGACAAAGTGAGTTGGTACCTAGATTAGTACTTACTATAATTACTCTGACTATAGTATTCAGTGTAGAGGGAGGTTATCCGCTAATGTTTGCAGTAATTATGGGGTGTAAAGCCTCCTACATAAAGCGGGCGTTTTTTCACCAAACATGATAAATGGGTCTGTTTTTATGGGAGTAAATGAAGCGTTAGAGTTGATTGGAGATCATAAAATTAAACTATCAAATTCACCCTCTATTTTTTAAAAGTAGGTAGTTAGCTAAGTATTTAAAATGTTTGAAAAAATGTTGGACCTTATTTTTAATGCTAAATAAGTACTTATGATCTAGGTAGATAGTAAGTTTATGTAAGTAGATATTTAGGTATGAAGGCGAATCGTTTTAGTGCTATCACAAATGCTATCAAAAACTAAGGTTGTATTGTATGGGATATTTTGCTCCTTATTTATTAATATGTTTTTTAATTTTATTTAATACCATTCATAGTGCTACTTTTTATGCTCCTCATGGAGTACCGTACATACCTGGGTTCTTAGGATATAATTACTTATTAGGATTACCTAGGTATATCTACCTAAATATCGTCGATTAGGTATGTAGGTAATAGTTTTGACGAGAAAAAATATGCTATTTTACAAATAGTATCGATCTCTTCCAGAGAACCTCCATAGTGAATACTAAAGAGAAGATTATAGAAATGAAGAGACTCGTCGAATGCGTATACCTAAAGACTTAATTAGATAAATATTTCATGTACGTAACTCTTCTATATGTTAATACCTACTTTTAATGTAGTTCGAAATAAGACAAACATTCAATAGGTATCTACTTACCTAAGGTGTAGGTACCTACCACGTACCTACCTACCTCATTTCTTTCAGTCTTTACTATCTTGAATTTAAAGAGTTGTTTTAAAAGTAAGTAAACTAAGTACTCTTCTCACGTCTCGGAAACTAAAAGGATCGCTTACTATGGATAAGTGATACGAAAGGTTAACGAATCGAATTAAGGCTGTTTTCCATTTTCCCACTACTCGCTAAAGTATTTACCTATCTCTCACCTGTATCGGCTATTGAACTTACGTTTTTATAAAAAAGTAGGTACTTAATACAAAGAGTCTCGTATTGTATTTTGAATAAACCAGTGTGGAGAGTAATAATATTATTTGTTGTTGAAATAATAGCAACATGATGCTAGCTTATCATGCGGCCACAGGTTTGTGATATTTTTGGTTTGTTTACATTTCATTTTAGCGAGAACTGGCGTCCATATACACACACAGGGTAGGTACGTACCATGGGCATGGGCATAATGCCCATGTTACCTACATCATTGGATGTTTATGACCTATTGGTCATTGGTCAGGTGTTATATGGGTTTGATGATTAACTTATTAGTTAATACAGCAATAAGTATATCGTAATCGATTATAAGACTAAATTATTCATTATTGGCATAGTGCAATATTTTTACAAAGCCCAACTACTAGAGGGTCTTCGAATTAATAGGATTGTACTTATCATTACTTTAAGTTCTTAACAGGTTAGGTATGAAGTGTACTACCTACTCGTAGAAGATGGTCTATTTATAACGATAGGTCTAACCGCAGTCTACCAATGACCGTAATGACGCATCGTTAGAGCAAAATTTAATAAGATTTTTGAAAGGTGGTTCAACTCTTCCACCTGATAAAGTCTCTCGGACTCCCCCTACATACATCCCCGTAGATCCTTCTCTTCGCATCGTGTTAGATTATATAGCTAGCTTAGATAGATAGCTTAGTTTAGCTTAGCCGTAGCTTTATCTTCACGACGCCGGTCGCTCCATTTGCCGCCAGTCCTTGGCAACATTGAGCGCATCGTGAAGTTTGGTATTGACTTTGAATGTTGAGCGAACTTGGCCAGACCATCTGGGGGACTATTCACAAGTGCGTTCGTAAAGGCTTCTATCCGAAACGAGATACCCGAGCGGAAGCATTCTCGGTCGTTCCTTCAAATTTGACAGTCCTCATCGAAAACTTTTCCGAGAGCTTACTTATAAGTTGGCGAAACTTTGACTATTTGATCGAATATTATAATGAACGATCGTGAATGTTGCCGAGAGAGATCTTTGGACCCATTTGTGAATAGCCCCGCAGACAGGACTGCCTCTACGCAATCACTCCCAGATAACATTCAGGCCAGATTACCTGCTGCTTCTATTTTTGCTGGTCGAGAGTGTTATATAAATAAACAATAAGTTAATCACTCTGATATTTACCAGAAAGTTTTCTATACTTGATTAAGCTTCTGGACTGTGTTATATGGGTTTGATGAGGTGTGACCTACCTACTCGTATAAATCGGCCAAAAATGAAGTAATAGAAGCACAAACCTTTTCTTGTCCTTGCATAATGATTAAAAAACTAAGAAGGTAGGATCGCTACCGAATGAGGTATCGAGCCATTTATGATAACCTATAGATGGCTTTTTTTTATAACCCGAGTTCCATCCCTTCAGTTGCACAATGTCATTTATTTGCAACGAATCGTTGTGGCTGTCGTATGCAATACTAAGGAGAACACGGCTGTAAATTCACTGGAAATGGTCAATTCGTAGCACTTTAAATAAATGTAGGGTTAAAGTAGGTATTACAGACAAAATTGACAAGTCATAGTTACGTAGCCGAATTCAGTCGTACGGATGACGGCCGTTGATTTCTATGTTATTTAGTTAAACCGTGGGATGACCAGCTCAAATCCTCTAGGAAACCCAGCAGACCTTTCAATATACCGAAGACTTCCGAAAATATTTCCGGCTGTCCTAGATAATTTAGTCCTGCACCTACGTTTTAAATCCCCCAAGCAATGCAATCCCCCGGGAAATCCAGCACAACGTGTGTCGCCAATTTCTCTACGATTTAAATATTTTATGGAATAATATAAAATAAACATTATTGATCTTTGTATAATCTTATAATGAAGGTAAGCTTAGGAAATAAATATTTATCCATTTTGTAGAACTCAAAAATCGTTCAAAGAGTTCTCATTTAACTCAGCAGATTACTCGGAATGCGTTTCATTCTTCTTTACTACGAGTACATTACATTCCTGTTGTAAAATACTCGACCGCCCGCATTGAAAAAGATTAAACACGGTATACCGACCTACATACCCTTATATTTCAATCACCAGCTTATTAAATGACCCAGGCACCTTATATACTTCACGTCAATAAGTACAAGCATACCGGTACGAACACATATAACTTTGAACATTATTCGATTATTAATTTACCTAACATGCAGTTATCTAAGTTCAAATTGAAGCCATAGCAGAATTTGTAACAAGTAGGAACCGAACTCTCATCAATACGACAAAGTTTACGATGTGTTACCTACTCGTACTTCGCTGGGTGAGAGTCGATTAGATATTAAATTACGGATACCAATACGCTTACCAAACTAAAAATTGAGGCACTTATTTGTTGAACTGAGATTAATGTCGAGATTGAGAGATGAGTGTTGACGTTAAACGATGGTAGAGAAAACGAAAAAGCTGCACCAAAAGCTCTCACAACCGCAGTAGCCTCTATAATATGAGACATGAAACTATAATTATAGAGCTGTCAGTTGACGCTTTATACATGTACTAGCTGCTGCCCGCGGCTCTGCCCGCGTGAATATTCGTATAAAACATAGCCTATGTGTTAATCTGATGTACAAACTATATTCCTGTAAAGTTTCATTAAAATCCGTTTAGTGGTTTTTGCGTGAAAGTGGAACAAACATCCATCCATCTATCCAAACAAACATTCGCGTTTATAATATTAGTAGGAAGGAAGGAAGTAGGATGTATATTTCATCCGTATGGTTTTTAGACTTAGAATAGGACCACCTCATCTCATCCCGTGGGTGTTGTAAAAGACGACTTAGGGAATAACAGAAAATGGGCAGCAGCGTTTACCGGAGCAAAGGTAAAACCTACTGCGGTCACCAACCCGCCAGCCAAGCGCGGTGACTAAAGCAAATTCCCCCAAAAGGCAATTGTCAGAGGGTATACACGCCTTAGTCCAGCAGTGGACGTCTTCTGGCTGATGATGATGTACAAAATGTTAGAAATAACATGCCGCGCGGGCCACACAGCATCATCTAGCCCCAAACTAAGCCAAAGCTTTTCTATGAATACTATACACCTCATAAACTTACTTTGATACTTTTTTTTGTAAATAAATACATACCAATTGTACATAGAAAACACCCAGACCAATACAAACAGACATGTTCATGCACACAAATGTTTGTATTGTACGGGGATCGAATCCACTACCCTTGGTTTAGAACATTGGTTCTTAACCTTTTAGACATCAGGGACCATTTGTCAAAATTTCTGTCTTGTTACTGACCACCTGGTCTAGTTGGTTTATTCGTTTTTAATTAAAGTACATTCTCTAAGTGTAAATAAATGAAAGGTTTTTTTTTTAATAAATATCAGACAACATCACATACATTGCTCCGATCCCAAAGTAAGTAGCTTAAGCACTTGTGTTATGGGTATCAGAACAACGAAGGTACCACAAATAAATACTTAAATACAAATATAAACACCCAGATACGGAACAAACACAAGTGTTCATCACATGAATATTTGTCCCGGGTGGGAATCGAACCCACGACTCTTGGCTCAGAAGGCAGGGGTCACTACCAATTGAGCCACCGAGCCAGTCAAAGGTTCTTATCTATTTGTATAGGATGGCTTCGCGGACCACTGGGAATGCTTTCAGGGACCACCAGTGGTCCGCGGACCACCGGTTAAGAACCACTGGTTTAGAAAGTAGAGGTCACTACCAAATGAGCCATCGAGGCAGTCAAATAGATAAGTAATATCTTTGGCTCTTTGTATAAATTAACATAAGAATAAGTAACTTACAAGACCTGTAAGTAAAAATAGAAGTAAATTAATAGATTAACAAACGACGGTCAATCTGTAAGGTAGAGTAAGGAACGTGTGTTTTAATCAAATGACGTAGGCGGAATTAATCTGAAATACCTTCGGCGACAAGATGGAAGGAATATTACAAAATCTAGCAAGTGTATAGGATACCTAGACCTAGCTCGCTAAATTAAAATAGCAATCAGATATAGGTACTGTTGTCTTTTTCTTGTTTGTTTTGGAAAATAGGACCTCAATATTCAATCATTTATTGCATCTAAGGGAATAAAGTAGAGCACAAATACTTACTTGACTAGACTCGATAAAAAAATATTTGAGACCTTATGCAGACCTCGTTAGCAATAAGACTAATATCAAAACTAAGTAACATCATTATTGAACCAAAGTTTCATCATTATTCGAGTTAAATACCTAACTTTAGTATTGATCATATAATCATTGATCATCATCGAATCACGGCTTTAAACCTAAAGTCAGTCTAGCGATCTCTACATTTTACACTTTATTTGTTCTCTGTAATATTAACTAAATTATATTACAGAGTATACTTAATAGTAACTAACTTTTCCTTTGTTGCTTGTTGATGAAATCGAAGCGGAAAGTTGAAAGGTGTTCGATTTCCAATGAATGTGATACTGTGGAATCGTGACAAATTCCAAGTACTTTTTGAAAGTACTTACAAATTAACATTATATTGTTTTTCGTTTGAGTGAAAGATCAGCAGAAGCTTGTTTTGGATAAGTATTCAAAATATTTTCTTGAATTATAGTTTTTGATAGAGATTGTCATAAGATGGAGTCTTATCAAGACTTTACACAGTTTCTACACCTAATACATAATCAGTTTAATACTTAATCATAATTCAGTAATTCATGTTTTGCGATATTTTAAACTAGAAATGTACCAAATACTTAAATAAGAGAATTAAAAAAAAAAATCTAGTGATGCAATTTACCTATACTACGTTTGTCACACATGGTGTTTTCATGTCAGTTTTTTTGTAGAAATGGGTACTAAGTATTAACGATACATAATGCTCAGAAAAATTATATAATGATGAAAAAATCTTCCTATTTAACGAATTAAAAAATGATACTGATGAGTTATCCGGTGGTGCGGGGCGGCGCGCCCACCGTCCGCGGCCGGCGCGTCGCCGGGGCGGGCGGCCCGGTGCGTATAAAAGCGCCCGCGGCCTCTCCGGAGTCACAGCGCACCGCTACACCGACCGGGCAATACCACATCCGCACACCCGCACTACTTTACTTCAGGTTGGAGTTTTACGTATTTTTCATACACTTTTCTTTTCTCGCAGAAAATTTATCGAACCATTATCGTAAAGTTCTTTTATGTTTCTGAAATTGCGTTTCGTATTCGCAAGAGTTTTTCATTCGGTATTGAGTTTTTGAAATAGATTATTGTCGTTTTTGAAAAGTCAGAAAGAAGCAAATTCTAAGTTACTTTCAGTGTTTATAGAACGGTACCCACACCGTTAAGTTACTTTATGTATAGGTTTTAACTATCGTGAAATTACGTTTTTTTAACTTTAAAAATGTTTGCTAACTTTATTTATTCATAAACAATTTGTGAAAGTAAGTTATATACTAATATAACTTACTTTACTTTTGCTTAAAACAAGTAGCAACTGGAAAATTTTAACAGTAATATTATCTAAATATTATTTATTTGAAATTCATATTATTATAGTTCCAATTTATTTCTTCTTCTTCATTAATTGATTAATGAATATTAAAAAAAACATATTTTTACAAAAAGAATAGAAACCATAGAAACCTCCAATACTTTTCCAAACTTATATGTTTAAGCAAAAATTTTGTCTTAAATGTGTTCGAGTACATAGAATAACATGGATAGATAAACCGTTTCATTAAATTAATAAAAAAACAACGCCTAAGTAAAGTTTCTATATAAAATAGAGAAGGTTTAAGGATCATATACCTACAATGTTGGCACTAAAGATACATGTACATATTTAAATTAAAATTAATGCTTTATTTTCCAAATATCTATTTTAATTATTTTTCAAAGCCCGATGACTTGTTGCTATGTTCATGAAGTGTTAATGTTATTTTTCATAAATTTTTCATAAGGGTATATTGTACAATACCTAGCTTATTCTAACTTTTAGAGTAAGTTAGGTATTCTACAATTTATTGGTTTGAAATTAAAATATTCGATATAATATTCGTATATTTAAGTGTACCTTTTAACTTTTGACTTATCAAGAATAAAGATTCTGGAAGCAAACTGTGCGAGCAAAAGACTTCAAAGGCGTAACAACTTAGAGGTACCTACTGTATTGTGGCCACTTAAAAACCTTTTATCTCCTAATGGTAATATAATATTTATGAGGCTTATTTCCCTAATTAGGCTTATTGGATAAAGATAATCAAAAATTGATGGCAGCGAGAAGGTTCGATTTGCTTATTCAAGACGACGAAAACGCGTTGATGTCTTTCGGGAGTTGCGAATTGTGCCGAATCGCAAAATAATACGATACATTTTAAACGGATGCCAAGAAGTGAAGGCTGACAAAAAATCTCTAGGTTTTGTCTCCAGAGGATGTTGCGTATTAAGTATTTTTTTTTAAAAGTGAACTCTTAATCATTTGATATGAGGCAGGCAATTTGTAACATTACATATCTACCCAAAGCCACTCTTAATGTTAAATACGAAAATAGCGACTCCTCTCAACCTATAACTTAAACTGCAGAGTTAATTTATTATCCTCAGTATGTATCTATACACACTCTCGAAAACATACCCTTAGTCGGGTAAAAAATAAGGCGTAATCGTAAAAATATCTAATTTACCAAAACGCGTCATGACGTCGTGTGATATTATCGATACAATACTTTCATTTAATGTTTTTACCATTCCATAAAACCGTAATATATATAAGTTATTACTTTATTTTGGAGTTGTTTTATCGTTGTTCCAGACGTTTGAATGCACTTTTACAAATATCGTACCAAACTGTACGTATTAAACTGCAAATTGATCGACATAATAAAATTTTATATCCGTTTCGAAGAATCAAGGCTAAGGTTTATAGGGACATTTATTTGAATACAATAATAGATATTGCGTTGAACGCGTGCAATTTCGTTTTGTGTGAAACCAATATTATGACTAGTTACCGAAACAATGGAAATTTCGTTTTAGATCGCTATAAATTTCTTCGAAATCATAAGTAAATAACTTGATAACAAACCATAGCAAAAATTGAGAATATTTGATTAAAAACGTAGGTATTGAGTAAGTTGTAATTGATCTAACTGTAAATGTTACGTAAAAATACTTAGTAGGTTACACTACAATGATAATGATCCCGATAACATAATAATAAAATACCTAGAAGCGTGTTTGCAATTAGGTTAATTAATTAATTCTATCCAATGTTTCAATCACATATATGTAGATATATTTAGTCGGAGTGCTTATAAATACATATATAGGAATACAATTTGTTAATTAGATAATGCTTCTGAATACGGAGAAACAGTATTAAGCAAAATAAGAAATCATAAAAAGTGATGACATGCTATGTTAGTAAACTTATAGGTCGAATACAGTATCTATCACCCAAAGACTTCAAAATGTATCTCATTTTCTTCTTAAATACCTAGTTATAGTTTTCATTTCTGAAGGTCGTGTCTATCTGGACCTGTTTATGGTGAAACCATGTCTTCGGCGGTCTGCAAAGCTCCGGCTTGTGGTAGGCGAGTCATCGTAATAAAATGAGTACATATTCGTATTGTTCTATATCCCGGATTATCCCAAGTTAAGTACGGTACACATAGTCTAATCCGAGATATAAGAGCTTCGATAGTTATTAGTAGAGTAGAGAAGTTATTAGGTATTTCAAAGTAATTAGGTTATGTCCTAGGTAGCCACTTAAATAAGTATAAGTATTATATCGTGTTTTATAGATATATCGTGTTTCTGCTGGTTAGTAGGGTCTCCGGAGCTCGTGGGGTTTAGGGTTGGGCCGGCATGACAGTGGCAACTGACAGGTAACTAACCAGTTACTTGCCAGTTGTCACTGCGGCTTGGGCTTTCCATCAGGCGTAGGGAAACCATTATGTCGAGCTACTATAATATATATATTATCTTACGTTAGACGAACTGATGATTTTAAACCACTGTTCACTTTCTCACAGATACAATGATGCGTGGTGCCGGTGGAGCGCTGTGTGTGGCCATCGCAGCGCTACTTGTATGCTGCAGCGCCGATCCCCATCAGGTACTTTTGAAACCAATCAAAATCAATATTATCTTTAATCATATAGACTTGGGACAATCACTTACAAATCGTCAAGTGATATATTAAAATTACTCTACCACCGAGTTCGGAATGTAGCTTATATCGATAAAAATCTCCTAGAAACTCGATAGTTAGTCCTTTCAATGCCAACTGTTCTTACAATTGTCATATTTAGATCGTTTGTGTTTAATCAAAACTGTCACTAAGTACGACATCTATACTTATAATAAATCTGTAGAGAGGTCAATTCTGTACATTAAATATATTTTCAAAATAACTATCAGGGGATGATTAGTGATCGATACTGATGCCAAAAATGCAATCAGTAAAATTTTTGTCTGTCTGTCTGTCTGTCTGTCTGTCTGTCTGTCTGTCTGTCTGTCTGTCTGTATGTTCGTTATAGAAACAAAAACTACTCAACGGATTTTAACGAAACTTGGTACAATTATTTTTCATACTCCTGGGCAGGTTATAGGGTACTTTTCATCACGCTACTATTAATAGGAGCAGAGCAGTGAAGGGAAATGTTAGGGAAACGGGAGAAATTTTTTGAACGCGCATCTCTCAAAAACTACTGCATGAAATTGAATACGATTTTCACTAAAGTATTACTAGAAGTCTAACTTAAAACTTAGGTATAGGTATAAGTATTTTATGGAAGTCCGTTATTTTTGAAACCCGATATCCAAGCGTGCGACGCCGCTGGCACAGCTAGTAGAAACTATATCACTAATGGTACACACACACGCTTGTGAAGACTTGGAAAGCTTCTACAAGCTCCAAGCCATTACAAACGCTTTAAGTGTCATTCACACCTGATCAGGTCGAGCACAAGCTCTGGCAAGCTCATAAAGATCGAACTCACATCACTCTGAGACTCCTGGTCAGTCATGACTATGAGTATAACGAGACATAATATGGGAGATATATCTAAGGTACTACTATCAAATAACTACAGACTATCACAGACTTTAAAAAAAACAGTAAAAGAAGTCATATTACATAATCTAAATATACCTACCCATACACGTGGCTAACACTAAACTCTAATGAAATGAAATATAATAATTATGCTAAAGAAATAGAAAATATATTATTAATTACAAATACACCTTCAAAGTTTCCTTGAAACATCGACTAATTAATTAAGTACGTACTTATTCTCTACAACATGGCTAAACCAATATGTAATTTCATTACATCCTTGTTTAATATCCTTGTTCTGGGATGTTATTGTACAATTTATAATTGGCGCTGCTTGCGTATGTCTACTGATGATTAATATTATTGTTTTTAATTTTCAATATGAATAGTTATTACTAAGTCGTCCTTGTAATGGAAATCTTGCAGTAACATTTTGTGTCATGTAAAGGAAATGGAGCGGTAGAAATTGATTTCTACATAGTATGTATTAATTTAAATGTGTTCTGTAATCGTGTTGATTCGCAATGCTACCGTAGCATGTCGTAGCAAGCGCGTAGCGTATGATATTTCGTAGCAACTTGCATTGGAAAAAGAAAGGGCAAACGTTTGTAAAAAAAATAGTGGACTATGGTTGCTGTATAAACATAACTTTGTTTGTATCCTTGAACTGTTTTTCAACAGCATCTTAACGTTATGAATATAATATACTCGTATGCATATAATACATGAAATATGGAAATAAGTAGTACACTAATCTTATTATGGTAAATATTACTCATACAATGGTACCTATACATGAAAAATCTTATCTTATTATAGTTGTGTTTACTGTATAATGAAGACAATCTAACAATCTGCACCTTTATAAATCAACATGGGCAACCAATCTATCAAAAAATCATATTTTAATACGACACTATTTTAGTACTCATATTGAAATGTTTCCACGTACTCTTATTATTGACAGATCTTAACTAATATTATAAAGCTGAAGAGTTTGTTTGTTTGTTTGTTTGAACGCGCTAATCTCAGGAACTACTGGACCGAATTAAAAAATTCTTTTTGTGTTGAATAGACCATTTATCGAGCAAGGCTTTAGGCTATATAACATGACGCTGCAGCTATTAGGAGCGAAGAAATGTAAATATATGAAATGTAGAAAATGTAAAAAAAACGGGGAAAAAAATAACTATTCCACGCGGACGAAGTCGCGAGCACAGCTAGTTAGTTATAAAAATGAGCATTACACACCTATTACATAGGTAATCTATTTTATACTGATTTTGAAAGTAATCCTTAAAAATCCCTAGCCTTACCTACTTTGTTGAATTGATCACAGGCATTGAAGTTGTTACCCTTTCGAAGGATTGTATGGCTAAGAACTTAAGCTTCCAATTAGAATTGTAATTTCTCGTTGGGATTCTCCGTAAGTACCATACCATTGGTATACCAAAACAGCCAAAATATATAAAATATTAGCCAATACTAATGTATTTGAAAACTAGAATACAAAATAAAAATAGGTAACATAACTTTATGCGATACATATTCAACAGTTTTATAAAACTATGTATGTATATGTAGATATAGTAAATAAAAGCAAGTGCTTTTATTTTCTGAATAGGTAATCCTTATTAAATGCATGACTGACAGCACATAAACAAGTTATAGCCTCGCCCCATGTCATTTCCCATAAGTCAAGGCAACGGTAACATTATTTATTAATGCATTTCTGTTCAGGAATCAGACGTGAACGGCGGCTCACGCTCTGGGGAGCGATACGGCATAGGTAAGTTCTCACATAAGGACTATTCACTCACTCTATGTAAAATAAAATGATAGATTAAATTTCAAAATGCCAAAAATACATGAAACCGGATCCGTAACGAAAGTAGTTTCCACGAGTATAGGGATTGAAAAGTATCTCTTTTATTAAATTGTTCCGGCCATTGTTCCTAAAAGCCTGTCAATATTTTGTTTCTTGTGAATAGCATTAACGTCTCGTTTCCTAATATCTTGTCTGTCTTCTTCTTTCCGTAAGCTGCTCAAATTGTTTCGCTAGAAGATCGTAGTACTTTCGTCAGAAATTTGATTTCGTTCCAATGAATTTTTAGAATGAAGTAACTGGATTGTGAGTTTACACGCATTACTCACGGAAATATAGGTATCGCCGATTTTTGGAACAATGAATTGTTAAATAATGAATAGTACTGAATAAAAAATAATAAATAGTCCTTAGCTGAAAGACAACGTATCATTAAGCAATAAATAATCCGCTTTTATGTATTTTGGAATTTGTCTACTTTAATTTTTCTTTTTCATAACACTTTTCCGTACGGTTTTTGGGCAATTCCCTGGCACGGTTATATGATAATATGATGAGAAAGCACATTCCTCAAAGTTTACGGAGGTCAATATTATCTACTTTTAGGCCAGGACTTTCAGGCCGTTGGCATTAAATTACTTATAATATAACGTAATATTGACCACCCATTATAATATGCTTACCCCGCATTTACTTACAAATTTATTGATGGACCTATTTATCTGTCTGATGTTATTCGTTTGTACCTACACCCGCACACAACTATAAGGTTCCTACGCAATATAATCTAAAGCTATCAAGTATAAAGCCCTAATATTACATATTGTAGTAAGAACGTTGAAGAAAAGGTCAATTTTATTAAACAGACATATTATCAATATATATTTTTATTGAGATGATATACCTAGTGAGACGTCAGCTTAAGCCGGGCCTACTACATCTAACATTGTGTAGGAATCTCTAAATACAACACTGTTTACATTTCCTAGCACAGACCAGTCACTATGTTTCTCTACCTACCTAAACACTTGAATGACATACCTATATTCTACGACACTATGCACTTTTGTTATCAACTGTTTAAAATAACTGCACTTGTCATTTGATCAAATTCACTAACCCTCGTTATAGTGGTGATGGATGCACATTCCTCAGTATCAGCACAATGAATTGGCACCTAAGCACTGTGGTATTTCCTCCTAATTAATGGTGAGTACTTTGTCTGGCACTTTTAATTAACATGTGAAGAAATATCGCTACATCAGTACTGATGTTGTTCCAGAATTCAAAGACAAGTATGAAGACTTAATGCGACTCCTCCAAAACTACCAAGGTAGTCCGGAAGATTCCATAATTGAAATCGGTAGCCCCATGGAAAGAAGATCTAATGGGTTTGGATTTGGGAGACCCTACGGCCTGGCGACAAGGAATTCAGGAATAGGCAATACTTATCAGCGGAGAAACAGTTATGGAGGCGGAACTAATGGTTATTACAATAATATCGCCGGGTCTCCATTAATGGGGAGACTTTTGAATTACGCTGATGGATCTGCTACTTTAGGCACTGAAGATGTAAACAGCAGATATGAAACCTATATTCATGACCGGGAACCGAACAATGGAGTGCATTTCCTCAGAAACCTCGATCCCATTGGCGGTGGTACTTTGGTTAAAAAGAACTTAGACCATATTGGGGGCCCTAATTTAATTAAGAAGACCCTGGACTCTTTGGGCGGAGGGAACCTTGTGAGAAGGTCCGACTCCATTGTTGGAGGGAAGTATATACGTAGTCTGGATTCTATTGGAGGCGGCAACCTAGTTTAAAACAATGTGGTGTAGCTGTTATAATACTCGTAATTAAAACCGTTTCTCTGAATAATTATGCAACATGATAAGATGTGATAATGTTTCCTTTTATTTATTCTCGTCACTGTTAATTGTAATTTATTGTTGTTGTGGACATTTTGAAATAAACGCTTATCAGTATTCACGTGTCGTTTATGTTAGAGATTAAAAAATTCGCTATTTTATTGAAAGAATATACCTACCGAATATCTTGTCATATATGCCTGATGTTAAGCAGACGACGAACTCCAAAAAAATGTAAGCGATTCGCATCACGCCTAGTTAGTGCGATACGGATCGATCACACTATGACGGCCTGCATAAGTGCCGCTTCACGTCCCGTTTAATAGACCAAAGTCTACAATAAAAAGGGAACACGTGTGCTGGACGAGTTTTGGTAGGTATTTATCACTTTTCTTACACCGACTCTTATCCAGATCAATATCAATAAAGAAAAGATCGTTTCCTAAATTGATTAGACCAGACTTTTGTGTTCTATCTATGAATTATTTCGATTGGAATGACATGTTAACTTTTTGAGGAAAAAGAAGAGTGTTATTTTAGAAACAGAGGTAAGACTGAAATTTGTGTTCGTGTTTATGAGTTTTAGCTTTTAAATAATTGTGTGTACCGATAGGTCACAAGGCACAAGCTTTGGATCACCAAGAGAGCGGCAACCTGATCAGGGCGGTGAGAGACACTGGGTTTGGTATGATACCATACCTCTTGTTAAGGCATCATGAATTTTCCAAGTAAGTATCTAAAATTTAACTAAGTAATAGAAAAAGTGAAAATATTTTTTTTTTTCAAAAATAACGTCATATGGATCTAAATATTACTGACTACCTGGTAACTGATCAGTTCAGTCCACAAACATCCTATAACACCAAACAAGCACAGGTGCGTTGCGGGCGTTAAAGAAATTCTTTGTCTCTATGAGGATCTCTTAGTTGAATTCATTTACAAAACCTCTGCCGACACGATTAAGGTTAATAATATATTTTATAAAGGTTGTTTTTACAACAGTCGGATAGTAAAAATGTGTGAAATAAAGTAGTAACTATAATCACATAAGTTGTCCCTAAATGTAGGTATAACTTGGTAATCAAGGTCTTCAAATCTTTAATCGATTTGTTATATTTTCTGAACGTTGAAGAACTTTAACGAAATTAAACAATAATTATTATAAACTCTTATCTAATATTAGATTTGAGCACCTGTCGTTCTCTTAGGGTTTAGCTTTAAATTTACGTATTTGACCTTATGTGCTGGAAAGCATGTACTTACAGATTTGTACCATTGAACTACAGATAAAACGTAAGTAATGTTGATTTAATAAGACCCCTGAACAAATTTAAAGGATGAATAAATAATAATGTGAATATTAATGTAAATAATTCTGTGTTAATATCTCAACTGTTTGTTTTATTGAAATCCCAGATGACACTCTGTCAGCATACGTTACGCCGTGAGTGTGTTTGTTTTAATATTTGTCTAATTAAATAAACCTTAACTCTTACACATATAAATTTTGTTTATTTTCGCGAGTCAGAATGTATTAAACTCGGGGTAGTAATTTTGTGAAACGTATTTACATTAAGTATTTATTCAACCTTTCGCTTACTTATAAATCCCTTTACTTTTTACAAGTATGTACATGATATGTCAACTTGGGTATATAGCAATTGGGACGTAGAGATTAAGTCTAGGGACTATATACAAAATAATCCGAGCCAACCACACCTGTAGGTGCACCTTGTTGACAAAAGAGACGAGGCTTATGCGACATGCGTATCATTATTTGGGTAGGGGAAAGTAGGGTAAACGCGAACGCACTTGTTTCACTATGAAATAGGTGACAGTATGTTCTCTGTAGTTATCTTAAATATCACGCCGCTCTTAGGGTCAGACATCGACGCGAGACGAATGGATGCTCTTGTAAGTCAAGGTATGAATTTTAACATTTTTTATGTACATTTGATGTAATTTTTGCATAAGAACAGCTCGACATAGATTTACTTATACACCGTTTTTCTTCTAGAATAGTCACAAATCAAAGTTTGCCTTGACAGTACTGCTATCCGGCATATGAAGACATGAACTATGATAATTTTCAACTTTTTTGTTTTAAGAGCTAAACCGCGAAGGCGAACGACTACTCAGAGGTAATTTCAAACGTATTAATTTGATCTTTGTCACAGTCGTATTTAACCCACTTTCCCCTACCTTAGAAAAAAAATCCGTTTTTACGCGCTGTCTGTCGAAGTAAACCACATAGGTCCTATTCTTTTTTTTAAACAATATGAACTCGTTAATGTGTAAATGATGTTTGTTCAGCCCAATCAGAGGCGGTGCCAGCGTAAGCCCGAGCACGGTTACCAAACAGTCGACCTGGCCGTCGCCCCCGAGGTATTGGGGGAACGAGGACCTGCCTAAGAGGAATTTTGACGAGATCGATCTGTGAGTGCAGCGCATACATAAGTCCCGTTTACTGTCTAGATTGAAACGCGCACGAGAAAAAAGGATACCTACGTCCGAATTGATTGAAAGTTTAGACAGCTTTCGCAGTGAGTGGGCGGTATATTGTTTGTTGCACGCTTTTATTGCCTGCTACAAAATGCAACAGCCTATACCGTGTAGGTGCTCCCATTTGCTTGATATTAATATAGGTACATAACATAACCTATAACTAATTAATGACTCAAGACCTGCCACACTCAGGCAGGTCCTTAACTAAGCCGAAGCTTGTAGGTACTAGACAACTGATAAACTATAGAAATGAGACCTGACTATTTAGATCCCATAATAAACAGGTACGTATTTAAATATTCGACTGCATCATATTTAATTGTTCCGAACCCAAGTAATCACTTGTTTTAAGTATAGATAGCTACACATGACTGATTCTGCCGATTAATGGCATATGGGACTACATGAGTTTGATAGATTGGGTAACTTCGCAAAAAATTGCTACTCGTCTGCTTCGAAATTTAATATGAATGACGTTAAGCATTATAAAATATGTACTTACAGTTGCTACTGTGTGAGGGACCAAAAAATTTTATGATGCTCTCATTAATTTTAATATTAATTTCTCAGGTACTGGTTAAAATATGAAATAAATATTCTTTAAGCGTAACTTGACGTGTAGCCGTATTATACGGCTACACGTCAAGTATTACGTTAGTTTTATATCATTTTTCACAGTTCACCACTGGACACGTTCGTGAAGAGGAACTTCGACGAGATCGACCAGACCTTGATGCCCTTCCCGTATAGCAAGCGGTCCTACCGTTCCTTCGGCCTCAATCACTACGACATCGACATGCCAGTGTAAGACCAGCTTCAAAATTTAAAATTAAATGTTTCGATAATAAGCTCGTATTTCATTAAACTACATAAGGAATATGGCGTTTGATAACGTAACTAAAATTTATTTATTTCACAAACTAGCAACGTAAAAACCTAAAGTATGACGTACAAATCGTCTTTATTATCATGATTAGTTCTTATCAAGACGTTAGGTACATGTGTATAAATCATACAAAATCGATAGGAGTTTTTCGTTTAGATGGACCTTATTTATCAGCATAGTATTTTTAGACTATCTCACCTCTTTTTAGATAATTATGTTATCCATAGGTATACACAATAAGAAGACGTCACACCTAAGTAACTCTGGTTTTAACTCTATTTAGACCCAAGTAAGTTATGAAACACGCAGAGATACTAAGCTCCATTATACAACAAACACAGAACTACGTGGGCAAACTTTGGTTAGAGGAGATTAGTCTCCACATGGAAACAACACAAGACCAAAATTAGTAGTGGATACTTGCCAGGAATATTTTAACATGATTTTGTTGCTATACAAGGTTACGGATGAGTGAATAATGATTGTCATTCGATTTTCCTGCACATATTGTGAAAAGGTATATACTTATTACGTAAGCACGCGATAAGTATCTTTTGTATTCAATCACCAACTACCTAGTTGGTGATACATTAAGCTAGATTGGTACCCAGCTGAGGTAGCACGCCAAAGAATTTCTGTAGTTTTGATGTACCTACCTAGTTCTGTAGTGTAAATGAATATTCGTACGCGTACGTACGCGTACTAAAAGCACATAATAAGCTTTGTAGAACTTGTTGCATAACATTCATATTTATGATTACATCTCTGTAATTTTGCAGAGTTCCGTTTAATAGCTTTATTTGTAACTTCTATTATAATTTCATTGTAGTTTAATTTATACTGTATATCTACATCCTTATAAATAAAATATTACCGTATGTACCTACCTATACAATTTACCTCAATGTTACGTAGACTGTTTGGAAGACCCATAGCACAATCATGATGACGATTCAAAATTTCGAATTTTGAGTAATAAATTATATTTCGCTGGGTGCAAAATACGTATCTATAGTCATAACCTGTACAATATTCAAGATGTATACCTAGAGTTTAGACGCGACGTTAGCGTCGCTTCAACATTTTTGCAAAATTCTTGGCTGCTTTTGATCGTAGAGAATCTTATATGCTATTTCTTTGACAACGTGGTTCATTTGACACAAGTTTCTAAAAATGTAATAGCAAAATCAGCCATTGTGAAAAATACAATGTTAAATAACTTGTAACTTGCAAATAACCCATCCAAAAGTGATAAGGCATTTTTTACTCTACTTAAGTTGGTATGTACATAGTAAGTATATAGTAAGTGCGTAAGTAACTTTTCAAGAACAACAAATTGAAACATCTTTCAACAAACAACGACAATCGACTAGTTTTATAATAATGAAGATATATTTGTTGTTCTATATAATATAAAATATTTTATTAATTATTATCTACTTGCTGCAGTCCGCCAAATGATAATATCTTTATAAATTATAGCCTATATGTTGATCTGATGTATGAGCTATATAGCTAATATTACCGAATACCTAATATTATATTATAGGTAATATTACCTACTGTAAAGTTTCATTAAATTTCGGTCAGTTCTTTTCGTGTGAAGACTGTAACAACCATCCATCATTCAAACAAACTTTTGCCTTTATAAAATATTATAAATAATAAGCAGGGAATACAAATACAATGCTAATAAGCAGGGAATACAAATACAATGGTATTTACATAATGAATTAAATGTATGTTTAATTTCTCAAATTATTTAGACTTATGTGTTCTTTTTATCTAATCACAGATCGAGTTTCGACAAGAAAAGGTTTCGACCGGAATACCCCATGGACGAGATTGACCTGTCGCACTTCCCCATCGGATCGAAGAGGTCCCAAAACGGTTACCAGGCGTTACGTTGATCCTTCTAATCTGCCATTGACGCATTCACTTCGTTGCTCCAACATGTTTAGTGGAAAGTGATATAATTTAAGAAGGCTGGTACTTATGTATATTAATAATTTATTTATGATAAAAACGGGCAATTAATATCAGTCTTTTAATTGTTTAGTTAACTTATTGTAACATATACGACTTATTCCAACCTAGATCATAAGTAGGACTTCTTTACATCAGTTTCAAAGTAATCTATCTTATAGCGTTTATCTTATATAAATTAAATTTACAGAACAATTTAGTAAAATTATATTATATTATTATAACTATTTAGCTGTAATAAGGATGTTAGAATTATATTGTAAGAAAATGTTTAAAGTCAATGTTACATTGGTAAATTTTATCTTTCGAAAGTTAGAAAATAAAAAAAAATGTACCTGTATATTATTTTTATCAATTTTGTGATGCCAAGCACGCAATCTATTTTTATTATATGTACCTCTATACGTTATATGGAAATAAAAGGAAATGAGTGTTCTTAAATTTATATTTTTTTATCCCTTTGAATATTTAACGGAAGTAATTAGGCCACAAGGGCTTGTACAGAGTAATGTCCGTATGAAAAGGAGATTTAATACAAAATAAACTAACAGTAAGGGATCTTTGGTTATATGTCTAAAAAAATCCACTCAAGTTTAGCCGTAGGTTTTTTAGTTTTTTTTCAGTAATACACAGTTGTTCACAACTTTATACCTTAAATTTTTTCGAATGCATACAAATCGCTGACTGCTATGGTTATACTTCAATCCTTACTGGATTGTTTTTCATATTGTGGCAAAGGGCAAAGCTCAGGTAATGACGTGCCGAGAGCCAGCGCAGCCCAATTTAACATGGCAAATTGCTTCCTCTGTCGTTGGAACACACTTCTAACAGAAACATTTTTGCGTAGAGACACATTACTTTTTCAGAAAAAACTCAACAATCATTCCTATGAGCAATAGATTTCAAAAACCATGGTTTCAAGCACTTTTGCCATTTTATATCGATAGACCAGATATTATTGTCTCGAAAACATAACAAAGCGAAAAGTATCAATATAGGATAGTAATGTTATGTAGATAGAAAATATTATAAGTAAAACCTTAAACTTTACAACCCAATCCCTAAAATTACGCTCATTGTATGCGAAACGGACATCCACTTAATGGCAGAGATGTTAAGAAGAAAGATACTTGTAGAGTATAGGGTGTGTAGAGTTGTAATAAGCTTGGCTGTACATCTGTACAAGACATCTCATACCTTTTTGACAGTGCAAGCAATGTGGTCTCGCTCTCGACTTGGCTACATTTTACATGAAAATATTTTTGGAGGGATTAAAAGTATTAATGTAGGATAGGAATGTTCAGGAATCGAATAGAAATAGGAATCTTCAATGGTATCACTACCTATTTATCTTAAAATCTTATAGTAGACAAAATGTCTGTATGCGCTGATTATTAGTAATGTAAAAAATATCTCTTAAAACTAGCTCGGCGAGTGCCTGCGGCGATTTATTGTGACGAACGATTTACACAATGCAAATCTCCCTACTTCCATACTTTACTACAATACAAAGTTCATAATGTTCATCATCATCTGCTTCTCCACCGCTGGACATAGGCCTCTCCATTTGTTATGCTGAATGTATAAACATATATATACTGTGTATGTTATGCTTTAGTATTTAATTTGTCGAAATTTAATATTAGGTAGGTACCTACACAGGGTTGTAAGAGAGCGGCCTATCATCTATTCCCTCCAAGGCAATCTCACCTGCCCGTGTTGAATCCTGCCGAATAACAAACGAAGCGCTGGCAACTGGTGGCGGTATAACCATCACAAATGAAAACATATCTAAATACCACAGGACGATGTCGGGCAGCAGCGTCACCGGAGAGAGAAGCTACGCCCTGTGATCGCCAATCTGCCTGCCCAGCGTGGCGATTATGGGTATACCCTCCAGATGTTTGCCCTAAGTGGTGAACAACTGGAGAGGCCTATGTCCAGCAGTGGACTGCAATAAACTGATGATGATGATGACCTACACAGTTATGTCATGAATAAACATAAGTAAGGACTTGTAGTATTGGACCATTTAAAAATCGACCTAAAACATTTTTTTTTAATGTCGGGCTATCCCTTAGCTACGCTTACACCAGGGCCCTGGGTTTTGGGGGGCTCACTCCTATGTAGCGGAGAACACCCACCCATTAAACCCGGTTGGTCCGCTACAAGCACTCTGTCTGAGCGGGGTCGGGATGCCCGGAGGGATTCGACACCACCCCCCACAGCGCGGCAGCGCTGCGCCGCCCAGCGTGAACGGCACACCTCGGGAGGACGGTGTGGTGTCCTCCCTGCATCTTACGATGCACGACGCCACTGACCACTATGCCTGAAGGCACGTATCGTCGTCTTCCTCGGGCGCTACATCCCCGAAGGCCCTTTTAGTCGCCTCCTAAGACAGGCAGGGATAACTCGGTAGTATTCTACGCCCCATACCGCAGGGCGCAACCTAAAACAATCTAAGTTAACTATTTTCATTTCGTGTGTAGGCAAACACACATTACATAGAGAAAATATTTTATTCCAGCCCTTACTAACTTCGTTCTATCAACGGCATCAAAATTGAATTTACGTTTGATTAATTCCATCAATACATTTCGTTACGAAGGACCGTTGCTTTCAGAAAATTTAGGAAAAGGTTTAGTTTTGCTACCATAGACGAAGATTGGACTGTGGGTGAGTCACTCTTTGTTATTATTGTACTAAAATATAGTATAATTGAGACTCATACCCGCGCTTCAGTTCGGCCGCCGCCGAACATTCAATGGTATACCATTCATTGTTTCAAATAGGTTTTAAAAAAGTTACCTTTTTATATATTTCCATGTAAAAAAGTGAACTCTAACTGAATGTAAACAAACAGAATAACTAGATATTTTGATTGTCACTGGTTTCCATTGTTGCTAAAAACAAAAGCTTTTTTATTTGTAGTAAGGGCCGCCTTGGTTGAATAAAATTGTATACAAACGCTTTTTATACAAGCTGGTTTTGTATCAGAACAAATGCTATACGAAATTCGCTTCCAATCAAAGTGTGCTACACCGATGATATACCTACTCTATCAAGAGTCAAGATTGTATAGCGATAACGAGTTCAGTTTAGCTAGACATTGTGGAATAGTTATTTTAGTTATTCGTTGAATGCTTTATATTAACTAAATAGCATACCTAACAGTTAATTTATTTCTACTAAATTATATGCGACAGAGAGAGCCGGCGGCGGGCTGTTTCATACAATTTATGCGCTGAGTTGTTCGCGAGACGTATTTGCTACTTGCTCTGGCGATCAGCGTAAATATGAGGGCTGAAACTGTGCTAGGCGGATAATGATGAATGTACAAGCCTAGACAGTCAGCAGCATAATTAAGATACATCTTGACTATTTGACTAATTTTCTGACTGATGCGGAAGATAAATAAATTAATGACTATAATTAAGTCAAGGCTTCAACAATAAAAATCGGCTAAAGAGTCCTTCTTAACTCAGCCTACGCCTTTACAATACGACATATAGCTACTGTGCGGTATAATCAATAAAGAAATACTGTTGCATCCTCGCATTCATTGTAAATATGCTTTACATTATTTCTAGCTGCAAAGAGGATGACTACTTCAATGACAATAAACCAAAGGTTACATCTGAAACAAATTGATGGTTTTGTTCGATTCTAGGAAACAAAGGATCTGAAATTTCAATTTATCTACTATATTTTTTATTTTCATTTGCTGTTTTATTTTCATTGATAGGTAAATAGTAATATTTTTAGAGTTAATGTAATGAACATTCCATCTATTGTTTGGGTTTTCTCATTTGGAGCTTCAGGGTGGTTTTAGAATCAACTTGTGGTAGGTTTTACCCACAGATTACCCCCAATAGATACCGCATGTTCGGCATTTTGCTTTGAGTTTCGCGAGTCAATTTCAGGTGGTATGGAAGGGTGTGCGGGGGACGTAACTCATTTCTCAAGTGATGTACATTTGTATTGTGCAATGTCGATAATTTTATCGAAAAATTACCAATCAGGTATATTAGACTAGATTATGTCTGTATCACCTTTTCAGTATTTTGTGCAATACTGGATATTTATCTATGTATGTATATAAATATATGTTTATATATGTCACCGGAAAATAGCAAGAATCGTAAGTTGATCAATTTCCTAGGTAGTTGATTATCTTTCGGAATATAACAAACGGTAGTGGAAATGTATTATTTAACGCAATGGATTTCAGTTAGTTAATCAACTTAAGGTAGCCTGACAGTCATTTAAAAATTTACGATTTTGACACAAGTAAAATCGTCCTCAAATGGGCCAGTCGTTGCTCAATGTACTATTTAACGGTGCACTATTACCCGTAACTTAATACACTGTTCCCTGATTGGTTGCCGGGATAACGCCACGTGAGCCATTGAACCAATCAACGTTCACCTCACCTTCGTCGGATGATTTTACGGTAAGATCCCGTAAAATGATCAATTTACTAAAATACATACGTTAAATAATACATTTCAACTGCCGTTTTGACATTATAAGTATATTTAAATGTATCTAAGTAAGTTTATCAGTTGTCTAGTACCCATAGTACAAGCTTCGGCTTAGTTTGGGGCTAGGTGGCGCTGTGTGGCCCAGCGTGGCATGTCTTGGGAAAAAAAAATTCAAATGAGTATAGTTATAAATATGGTTAGGTGAAGTAATCACAGCAGTTTTCATTTACTCGTCTTCTATCCTTCATACATTGAAAACTATCCTATGTAAATGTCTCTAACAGCAGGGTGCGGCATTTGTCCATTTTAATGTTCTCTCAGGACACTTTGGAAATCTAAAGTAGAAACACTAAAATTTTTCTCATCTTGCATTATCGATATACTTGAAAGTAACACTATTGTCAAACGTGTCTATGCTAGAAAGGGATAAAAATAGTGAAATTGGTAATGAAAGAAAGGGATCATGAAAAAAGACATCAACGCGAGCTAACATCTGTCAAATATTTTCCATCGTAACTTGAGCTCCGGCGCCAAGGAGTTCAATACTAAGATTCATACGTTTATGTTCTACAAACTATTAAAAGTGTCTCCGATACACACGGGTCTGACTTCTGGTCAGTACTGATTCTGTTTTTATTAGAAAGCTACATTATCACTGACTTCACTGAGTAACTTAAGCTATATTTAGTTAAAAAATGTTTATCTGAAACACCCGAAGCAAAGTGAGGGCGGTTCGGGTCTCTACAGATATACCTAAGTCAACTGTTAATAGTGCAATAAAGAATATCTATCTGTCTGTCTACGCTGGGTCGGCAAAGTTTATTTTCCTGATGGGCCGTCTCCTGGAGTTCCCTTAGTCTTCTTCTAAGACACCCCCGTAATGAAATGGGGTAGTCCTATTCTTAATCCGGAAACCACAAGGTCAATACTTAGAGATTATCAAACCAATCTCCACGCGAGAGAAGCCGCAGACAACGCTACTAACACATAAATTTGACGTGATAGCTGCTAACAACAGCTGTCATGTCAATACCTAATGGCATTAATGCAATATTTATTAGCCGGCGTTATAAATGTTAATTGTCATCCGCCATTTTGACGCCACTAACGTGTTTGCAAAGTTTGAGCAGCCATTGTTATTTTTATATCTACATATTATGTAAAATCTTTTAAAACTCCAATGAATTTGTGATCTGTTACTTTGTGAATATTAAATAATATGGTACACTCCCTACCTAACTTATTCATTTTATTAATTAACTTCCATGGCTTACCTTTGTCAAACCAGTGACAAAACATTGATATCGTGGTAAGGGGGCTGGTGTTACTGACAACCAGGCTCGACATACCTACAATTTAATAACAAACTTTTTGGATGCATATTACTATATGTAAGTTTATCAGTACGTCATATAAGTATGTATGTGTATTACTAAGAAGCGCTAGTGTTGTCGAACTGTAAAATGGGGTAGTCCTATTCTTAATCCGGAAACCACAAGGTCAATACTTAGAGATTATCAAACCAATCTCCACGCGAGAGAAGCCGCAGACAACGCTACTAACACATAAATTTGACGTACTGACGCACTTTAAGCGCATGCGTATTGCGTATGCATTGCACTGATGTATTCATGTATGTATTACCTCTCGCGCGATATCTTAAGTGCGGTATCTATTGGAGATATCTGTGGTTTTACCTTACGTTTTGACGTATTGTAAACTAGTATTTTACCCGTGACAATCACTAGTTACATAAATGGAATTATATTTGATTACCTATCGTATAAATAATTGAATCACGATTCAATTACAATACATGTACAGGTATACTTTTACTATTCTTGTGGAAAGTTATGTTGTGTGTCTGACTAGTATCGAGTATACTAGTCAGACACACAACATAACTTTCTATCTAGATTATTCGAAATTACTATGTTGGTTTTACATTTAAATAAAATTTTAATTAAATATTACAGATACAGACCTAGTAAAAAAGCTCTTCTAACCACATGTGAGTTGTGCGAACCCAGATAATATTGGTTCGAAAGTTATATTCATACATAAAAGTGAGCATGTAATAATAACATTTTATGTAGGTATATATATGTTGCTCATGACCTCATTTAATTTATAAGAAATGTTTTGAGGGTTACCTAATATTTCTGTTCTCGATTACTTTTTATTCTTATCACAATATGATGTTAAAGGAATCCAAGAGAATAAACAATTCTTTTTCAAAGGAAAGGACTTTAATGGGAAATAGGAAAGAATAAATGCTGATGCTTTAATCTAGAAAGTAATAAATAATTTATATATTCTAACAACAACAAAGCTAGATATGAACAGGCATCTTGGAAAATAATAATTACGTTAATAAATATTAAACAGCCTCATTTTCATTATACCTACTTTACACCTAAACGATCATTGGGTACGATTTTCATGGACAAATAGTAATGAGACACACGTTTGTATGAGCTCTGCAACCCAGAGTTTATCAATTGTCTGAAAGGATATATAGGAGATAGGAATTTATTGTTACTTTCAGAACCAATCTGATCGCCAAATGTCCAAGTCACTTTCGGATCAGATCAATGAGTTGTTTGATATTTGATTTTGTGTGTATTTCGGACATAAGTTCCGGTTCATCAACCTTTTTCGGCTCGACCTAAGTGTTTCAGGTTCACTTGACGTAGGTAGTAATTTATTGAGAATTGACTTACGAATCCGCATTCGTACGGTTAATGACCAGGATTTTTATAAAAATGGACGTGTTCGATAGGGTGTGACTATGCACTATAAGAAGGTATATTAAACTATATTGCCACTTTGAAGAGCTAGCTTATCCCTTCCTCTGTCCTTTTTAGAAGTACATTATCTGGTACATGTCATCAAATGTTGATGTGATCAGTAACCAAATCAATTACCTGTCGCGGTGACCTATCACCACCGCTGCGAAGGCTGTTCACCTATTGGTCCCGAAATCCGACTGCAGCGCCTTCACGGGTATGGGACGGTCGGGTGTAGTAACTAGGCGTGTAAACCATCGGCTGAGAAGCTGAAATCTCAAGAAGTTCCTTAGCCTATTCTAACGACACCCACATGAAGAAAAGGGGTAATTTCTATTCTTTTTCTCTACAGCACGTTTTTATTGTCTGCTTAGGGTGTTACCAAGCCTATCGATTGATCATCGATTGACAACATCGCTCGATGGAAGAATCAAAGGTCGACGTCGTTAGTTTCTTATATATCTACTGAGATCACTCTCGATCGACGTAAACAAATTGATTCTACGATCGATCTGATAAACCATATCAGGCAAGATGACGAGTAATATAAAAAAACATAACCCAGCAGAACAGAATGAAATCAATTTGAAAGTTGCAGCAAACATTTTTAATCCCTAGTAATATATCGGTGGTCTTTCAAATATGGCCGGGCCACGTCACTATGATGCATGAGTCTGATGAGTTATGAGCAATAATAGTTTTGCAATATGTTAAGCCTTCTCTTTTTCTAGGTACTGCTCTTCCGCTTCTATTAGAGCTTAGGGCGTGAGCTAGATTATCGTCGACCGTAAACAGCTTTCAATAAGCGCTTGTATGCGATCAAAGTCGGAAATTAGAGAAGAAAAGTAAGCTTTCGATTATGTTTTGATGTACTGATAACACACGTAAAAAATTCGATCCATGTAGGTATACCTAACGTTATAGTATCTAACACTATGCATGGATAATGAACAGGTGACTATAGTTTAGTATGGTCTGGTGCTTTTATATGTAGGTATAAATTTCATTTAAATTTTTAATGAGGATTTTTGCCATAAATAACGAACATCGATCGCAAGAGCGTTACCGTCAATCGATTTTCATGAATACATACACACATAGTTCGTATATACGAGAAGTTCGTATATATGAACTACTTATGTTCCTTTTACGTATACGGGAGGCAGAAATGTCAAGAATTTTGGTAACAAAAACAGACAATCCGTCCGTTGCAAAAGCGTTTTCGATTGTTATTGTGGGACTCTTGATATTTTACGTAAATGTCAGGAGATCTACTCGTAGCAGTAGGAAAAAGGCTATTACATACAAAATAAAGTAATCGCTCACCTCACCCTCACTTATTTATCTGAAAATTGCTCACACATTTCCTCTACTTAGTTTTATTACTTCATGAATGATTACCAAAGTTTATTTAATTGGATGTTAGAATGTTTAACATTGGGTATAGGTACTGGTCTATGAATTAAACACAAACATTGGTTTTGACAGTTTAGAATAGTTGGAAACTTGGTAGCCAATGGTTACTAACTTGCTAACCATATGAAGCTAATCGCATTGAAGTTAAAATTTAACAAGTCACTACAGTGACAGGCGGTTCGTATAGTAAGGTTAATTTATACGTGTTTAATTAAGTAAGTTCTTAAATTATGTAGCAAACTTTCGCACAACAACCGTAGTTAATGTTCCTAGTAGGTACCTGTTGAATTTCTTACCAAGAGCTTCGAGCTTATATTCTTTCATTATTATCGTTCCGCGTTTTGAAAATTGCGTTTATCACCGGCAATTTTTGTCTCCAGAGCTGCTGCTGCTGAGTAATTTATTTATAGTAAAAATCCAAAACCAACCATTTTTTGTCTGACCCGGGATTGTGAATTTTTTGCTTGGTCTATCTGGGTTTGGCACCTGCGACCAATAGACCAATGAGGCAATCATGTTACCTATAGGTCCTTTTTTATCCGAAATGAGCTTGCGCATGACTGCAATTCACCTGATGATATATCGCAGTCTAGAGTGGAGCTAGATTACCAAGTAAAAACATATTCACTCTAGCCTTGATCTAGCCATTGGAAGATCTTCCGAACTCACGGGGAACAAGGTCGCCGGTCGGCCAAGAGTCCATAGTTTGGCTGTTGGTACTATGAAAGTACCACCTAGAATTCAATTAAATAAGTTTCCAGTATTATTCAAACTACAAATAGGTCCGCGCCTCTATCAGATAATTTGCATGTTTATATTCGTCACATCACGTCAAAACTTGGTGCTTATGACTGCTCCAATACCAAATAACTTCGGCAAGTTATCTAAGGCGGTATTGTGAAGAAAATTTATGCGGACGAAATCCAATCAGAAGGATGAATTTGTGATTGATAGCTGGGATCATGCCCGAGGTCCCTGCAAGTTTAAAGGCCTTACCGAGTTGGGGTAAACAAAGATAACACGCTCAGAACATTGATTGACATTTAATATGTTTAAAAATACGTTTTTAAAAGTATACTTACGGTCTAATGGTATGATATTATTTAGCGGGTGCGAATGTCACTCGGCATACACACAGTACTCAGTATTATGCCATTCTCTTTTTTCAACAGACAATGATGTTTTGGCACGTGGGTGACATTGACACGAGGGCGTTATTGTGAAACAAAAATGTCAAAAGTGACGTTTTGTATGAGGACGGCGTTCAGTTCCGATTTCGAACACGCGCCAAAACATTTGTCTGTCTCAGTCTGTCTGTACCACGGTCTGTACTCTCGTCTTAACTCGTAGCGTTTCTCGTAGCCGCTCTATGACGGGTGTCAAATATTACGAGTACCTACGCCATATTCTCTTGTCAACTCGTAGCTACCCAATGCTGGGTGTAGAGCTCCATAGTAATCTGTCTTTTGCCTTCCTCATCATATTTTCCCTGCTACATTATTTCTATAAATCTATCTATATAGATAATTCCATAGAATTTATATAGTAATCTCCATAGTAATCTGTCTTTTGCCTTCCTCATCATATTTTCCTTGCTACATTATTTCTATAAATCTATCTATATAGATAATTCCATAGAATTTATATACTGTAAAAAAAAATTAGGAACTAAAATCGAGGTGATCTTTCTATATCTTAGTTAGCTGATTACTTTCAAGTACTTAAGTTATAATAAGTGAGCAATGATCGATTTCCTAAAGCTTATGTCCTTTAATTTATGTGAAAGAACAGATTAATTTCCAAGCACATGGACCTAGCAAAAGGTTGCCGCGGAACTATGGACTATCTGAGATTAAATAGGCATTATTAGGGTTGCTAAAAATCATAAACGTGAGAAATGAATTAGATAAAATATTCTCTGAGTTTTTATGCTACACTTATTTTTTTCATCTTTCGCTCATCTTCTCTTCACACATCAGTACCGGATTGATTCTCAACATTTCAACCAACATTGTTCTAGATGTCTTTAATATAGATTTTGATTCCTTGAATTGATTCCTTACCATGGTCTAGTGACGCCCTAGAGTTATGGCACATGAAAATGCCCAGATACAGAGGCAACTAATTTACTGACAAGATCTGTACGTTTTGCGCGCAATTTTCTGCCTCGATCAACGGTTCTTTAGAATCCGCTCCCAGCTGCGATTTTTCGGAATAAATACGATTTGGTGACCTTCAAAAAGCGATGATACAAATTTTTCAAGGGCCGGCAACGCACGTAGGACTCCCCTGGTGTTGCAGTGTCTATGGGCTGAAGTGATCACTTACCATCAGGTGACCTTCAGGCCCGTTTTCCCACTCTTTTTTTTTTTTTTTTATAGTGGCTCGACATAATGGCTTCCCTACACCTGATGGAAAGCGAAAGAGAAGCCCAAGTCGCTGTGACAACGGGCAAGTAACTGGTCAGTTACCTGTCAGTTGCCACCGCCATGCCGGCCCAACCCTAACCCCCCACGAGCTCCGGAAACCCTACTCACCGGCAGAAACACGACCCAGAGGTCATTTGACTGCGGTATTCTATAGGGTGGAGGTCCTTCCCCGGACGGGCGGCTCAATTCGAGCGAAGATTCGCTATGCCCTACCTCTCTTCACTACAGTCTCTGTCATAGAAACAGCTTATACAGGTTGTAGTGTGGCTCATATATGTATATCACCGATATTAATCGGAAAAGCCGCAAACTGTAGCTAGTACTTACCTATATATTTTTTTGTTTTCAGTAAATATTTTTTATCGGGCAGAAGAAATAAATGATATTAAGCTGCTTGTGTCAGCCCTACCCGTTCCAATAACTTCATTGCCTTTCCATTACCTTTCCGTACAAGTCAGTGACTGCATCCGTGTTAAGACCAATTACGTCCCGTCATTACAAAAAAAGATTAACCGAGGCTCAAAGACTGCATCAAGCTATCTTTTGATCAAAAAAGATTTTTATAAGAATTTATAACACTTTTATTTTATAATAAGTAAGCAACAAAGCTACCTCAGGGTTCCTTTTTCGTAAAATAATTTTCCTTTTTTGTATTAAAGATGTAGTTAATGTAGAGAATACAAGTTTATTTACTTATGGAAAACCTTGGATCTCTATTGTGAAGTAACTTAGAAGTAAAAAAAAAATTGTTACAAAAATTGGCTCACAATTTGGTAAGTGCGGTGGCAACTGACAAGTGATAAAATTACTTATCCGTTACCGCAACGACTTGGGCTATTCTATCTCTTTTCATGATTATGACGGGGGCGCCCAGAAGGTCGTTTCCAACTTGACCTGAACCTTCATATCTTTTATGGTTAGGCAAGAGCGCTACATCGAGGTCACCAAAATGATATGTTAATCCATTACAAAACATGACGTTGATTTTTTGAAGACATATTTATGTTAAGCGACATTTTGTCTACATTGATAGGCCTTAAGCAGGTTTCCTTTTTGTGTGTTATTATGAGCGTTGGCAGCTCGTTAGGATTGTGTACCTGCTTGGCCCTTTTTCCAAGGATGGGAGCTCCGTACGTACTTCTAAATGTATAAAATAAAGAAAAAATGAACTTAACCTGCAGATTCAAAAACAGTATGGATCTGTTCAACATCATTATAATCATTAGCCTTTATGACCACTTCAGGAAATAGGCACCTTCCATTGTTCGCCACTTCGCTCGGACCTAGGCTTCTCGCACCCAGCTCCTGCCAGACCTGAGGTGACCTACACTACGTATGCAGAGAAATGGCATCGTTTATTCCAACGGTTGTTGGTTCCTATGATACAAAATAAGTTCATGGCAGTGAATCTAGCTTAGATTGTGCTAAGCTGATCTGAAGTAAGTATATGTTATCACTAGCTGTGCTCGCGACTTCGTCCGCGTGGAATAGTTATTTTTCCCCCGTTTTTTTACATTTTCCATTATTTCTTCGCTCCTAATAGTTGTAACGTGATGTTATATAGCCTAAAACCTTCCTCGATAAATGGTCTATTCAACACAAAAATAAATTTTTAATTCGGACCAGTAGTTCCTGAGATTAGCGTGTTCAAACAAACAAACTCTTCAGCTTTATAATATTAGTTAAGATTCCAGCAATGGAATATTCATTTAAGAATGGAAGCTTTAAGAAGAAAATTGCTATAATGACTTTTGGTTTGCTGTTTGCCTTCAGAGCTGAAGTTTATAGGTTCGAATCTCGATCGGGGCAAGACGTATATAAATAAACCTGTGATGAATTATTCCGCTGTTCTTAGTGAGTATTATAAACTATAGAACGCTACATAGGGAGAAGGTCCAATCATTGCGTTTTGATATTTATTTGAGTTTAATGCGAAAGTGTCTAAAAATATTGCTTAGTTATAGCCTTCTTGCGTTATGTTAAGATATCAATTATTAGCATATGTCGTTTCGAAAAACAAACATTAGTTATACGCCTTCTAGTATTGGACACCTACGTAAAAGTAGGCTTTCTATTCCATCCCGAGCAATATATGCAAACGCAGCACGCGGGCAACAATGAATTTTAAATCTGCTGCTTAGAGTTGTTTTTGCAAAGCCGTTAAATTTTAATCGGATGTGATTCTCCTGACATTCAACCGGTGGCTATTTGTCACAGTTTAGATTGTTCAGCTGATTGCGGTGCTATCACGGCGGAGTTTAATTACTTGAATGCTACTCTCGCCACCCCACAGGCGGACGAGAGCCGCACCTATGTGTTGGAAATAGTTTCATTTGTCTTTTCAACACACAACATTTGGTGAATATAACAGAAACATCTGACACGATTTGATTATATGGGTAGGTACTATGCTGCTCAAAAATAGTACCTACGTTGCATTTCAGATAGGAAAATGTTACCCCAGAATGGAACTGAAATTTATATGCGACGATGGATGCTTAGGTTTATACCTATTAACGTGTGGAGTTTTGTAGCAGAGTAGAAGGAGAATCATTTTGTAAACGTCTGAATTTCGAATTCTTCGAACTATGACTCACCATGTCATTTTTTTATGCAAGAGGCGGCAGACGAGCTAATGTGATGCCGGATAGTAAGTAAGCAGTCGATACCGCCCATGGATACTCATATCGAGTTCTGGGGTCGCGTCTTCTTTTCTTCTTCAACTGTTGTCTACCCAATGCTGAGTATAGGTCTTGGTATAGAAGGGGCTTGGACTCTTCCAAGCCCCTTCACATGTCACGGTCCCGCGCATTCCTGTTCTAGTCATTTCCAGCCATTTGCACACTCCAACACTTTTCTTTTGCCACTTCCCGTCAGATTTGGATATAGTTATTAATAATTGGTCGATCATGTTGATGTTCAGCTTTTACTTTAGGTACATCACATACGTATCGGATGGTCTTTCGAATCGAATTCTAGAGGATGATGTTAGTTTTAAGGCAATTTGTGAGTGTGGCTTTAAGTATCGGGTGCGATAGGTAAGTTAAGTTTTTCATTTACAATTAAAGGTTAATGTGGACCTAAACTTTACAAGTGTAATATCCACCGCCTTTCCCACAGATCGTAAAGCTATCGTACAAGTCTAGGTACATATAATTTACGAGCTTCCCGTCCATCACTCTTCCAGTAAATGTATATTAATGATTTATCCGAGAATTATGAGTGTTATGGTATTATTTTTGATGTCCCTAAGTGTAAATGGTAGATAAGTACTAAGTGTATTACTTTCATGAATTCAACAGATGTAATATAGGTATAGATGTAAGATGCATATTCATTCATCTTTTACTTTTATTAATGCCTCACTTTATCAGCAATGGAACAGAAAAGGTGCTGCGATTTTCAGCTGTATACAATGCGGAATGGTTCTTAGGTACACACACATTATGTCTTAATGTTGATGATAAGTACTAATTTTCACGATTCCCTTATTTTATGTTAGGGAATATGGAAAGTAGCCAGTGAATGTTTGTATAAAATCATGTCAGTTTCATGTCAGGTGGTTAAACATTGTAAAATAATACATTATTGTAGGATGCCTATCACTTGAATGACATAGGGTGAACGTTGAATAACAAACAAGGGTTTCGTTACGGCTGATATATATATAACTAGTGTTAGTTGTAGGTATGGAGGATAGTGTAGAGTGAGCTTTGTGCTTACCTTGGCTATAAATTCTATTTATTACTTGAAACAGTTTGCGCTTTCTTTTAATATTCACCTAATAAGATAGCCTTTTTCTTATTTTCACTAGTATAATTAATTACCTACATAAATATTAATAAATAAATATTAGTCAACATCACATACATTGCTCAGATCCCAAAGTAAGTAGCTTAAGCACTTGTGTTATGAGTATCAGGACAACGAAGGTACCACAAATAAATACTTAAATACAAATATAAACACCCAGACACGGGACAAACACAAGTGTTCATCACACGAATGTTTGTACCGGGTGGGAATCGAACCCACGACCCTTGGTTCAGAAGGCAGGGGTCACTACCAATTGAGCCACCGAGCCAGACAAAATCATTGTACATCATTATGCCACCTGATTCTAAACCTGAAATTTATATACTAAGCACATGTTTCCAGTTATTATTTATTGCACATACTTATACACATTTTTGTAAGTAGGTTCGTCGAAAATGTCAGTAAGTATCGGGTGCCTACACGCTACGCGTTAACAAATGATATGTGATGTAGCTATTGCGCAGGGTTTCATGACAGGCTTAAAATTGTTGTACAGCAGTACTAAATAATTTTCATTTTTATGCAAGTTTAATTTACTGCATAATAGGTAGGTATTGTATGGATTTATTTTCCAGCGATTCGGTTTTGTTGGTCGAATTGTTTATGAGTAGCTTTGATGATTAGTCCCACCTAAATTTTACCTTTTAAGTAGTAGAAATACTCTACTATGTTTTTCTATTTGTAATGAAAAGATTCTCGGTCTTAGGTTAGCCATACTACTACTGTAACGAGCGCAATCGAGTAACTGGAATCGACATTTAAACTTAAAAACTAACCTGTAATAGTAAACTAACCGTTAAGCCATTTATAACATTTATTTTGTCTCGAGTACCCAAATTTTAAAGAGCTACATTAAATTCTGTAGGTAATACCTAATCAAAAAATATTGAAGTCTATAAGTTCTAGAAAGATCAGCAAAATGTAGTATCTCTAGGGGACTGCATTATTGCTTCGTTTGATAAAGGAATTACCGGTAACTATTGTGTAACAGATCGCCTGGACTCATCTTAATTCCCATGTTAATTTGGAATCTATTCATCTAAGTACCTACGCGTGGCGAGAAACTAATCCGCATTAAGTTATACCTATTCTACTCTCTCTCGTAGCAAGGCACAGTGTCGTCTCTCCGATGCATGCTTGGAAGGGACCACAGAGCTATTAATAAACTGAATAGAACCTACTATACTACCGCTTGTATTTGCTTATCATAAATCTATTCAAAGCCTGAGATTCCCTAATTGTTTAGGCGTTTCATAACATACACTTATAGTATGCGTTAAGTTCAACGAATGTTGCTATCTGAATCCTCTATTATTACATATTTTCATAAGAGACCTTTAAATGCTATGAGATAAACGGTTTATTACAATAAATATATCTGGCCAGATGTTTGGCATGATTTTGGAAGCGCACATCGCATTTCTTGATTCGCATCGGCAGTTCTGTGGCAGAGACGCATCGTTAGCCGCTCTTTGTCTACAAGGGGTGCAGCCACGGAGCCGTGAAGATGAGGAGTTCATTCCTTTAGGTTTAATATCGTAACTTACACCGGACAGAAATAGAGAGAATTTATAGGAAAACTAGCTGTGCCCGCGGCGTCCTACACGTGGATAACGGGTTTCTAAAATAACGGATTTCCATAAATTGCCTAAATTATAATTTAGATCTCTAGCAATACATTAGTGAAAACCGCATTCAATGCCATGCAGTAGTTTTGGCGTGATGCGCGTTCAAACATACAGATCAATATTTCTCCCGTTTTCCAAACACTTCCCTTCACTGCTCTGCTCCTATTAATTGTAGCGTGATGAAAAGTATACTATAACCTGCCCAGAGGAGTATGAATAATAGTTGTACCTACCAAGTTTCGTTAAGATCCGTCAAGTAGTTTTTGTTTCTATAACGATCATACAGACAGACAGACAAAAATTGTACTGGCATTGGCTATTTTTAGCATCAGTATTGATTACTATATTAATCATCCCCTGATAGTTATTTTGAAAATATATTGCATGTACAGAATTGACCTCTCTACAGATTGATTATAAGTATAGATACTTAAATGATGATCGGGCTTCGGTGCTAGCTTGTTCAGAAGTACTTAATTTATACCTTTATGCTGTATTTCACGTCGTCAGTCAGTACAATGGGTCTCACTTTCAAAACATGCAATATTTGTCTCTACTTTGTGTGTACGAATCTTTTTGTTAAACAAACAAAGTAAGTAATATCTTTTTAAATTATGTTGTTTTATATATCTTTGTAGAAGATTAACATTAAAGTAATTTGAGAGGGTAAACATGTCTGATTGCTGTTTATGTAAAGATAAAGGGCGTCATTTGAGATCATAAATTGGACAGTGCCTGCCTTCCGCGGGACTTTATACTTTAGACTGCGTAGATAGGTACATACTTAAAGAATTAAAATGAGGTTATTAGGAGCGATGTTGATTAAAAGAGTTAATAAAAGAATATTAATATAACACTTGAGATTTATTTTAATAGAAGTGCCTAATATTTTCTTCACAATAAAACAACTTTGTGTATCACGAAAGTTATTTTAAATGTATGTAAGTAGTTAAATATCTTTCGTGTACACATTTAACACTTTTACACGTTAAATATCTTTATAAAATATGAGTTTTGTTAAAATGTAGGTACAAAGTTGATTTACTTATACCTTTCAATTGTAGTTAATATACTTAGTTCTAAGGCTATTGTATGATGGGCAGTCAATTGTGTAAAGAATATCTAGGTGAGGAACAATAATAACTAGAAATTGTTGTTATATAGGTATATTATATTATACTGGTGGTAGTTTGAGTAGAATTCACAGCCAAAGATAAATTTATGTCCCATAAATATGTAATATAATGTAAATAAACAAATGAAACTTAAGTATTTTCTGGCAGACCACAGTGATTACGCGTAACAATAACTAGAATATAAGTAAATAGCCTAGCAGATGTCTGGAGACCTTTATGAGCCGATGGGGAAGTGCGATAGGTCAATCTCGTCCATGGGGTAATCTCCTCTGTACCTCTTCTTATCAAAGCTGGACCTGTTAAGAATAAAATATATAAGTTGCACATTAAACAAATCGAAATTAATAAGTCAATGTACTCAAAAGAGATTGAATATTCAAAAAGTCAGTAACTAGCATAACCTCTTTTACAAAGTATCTTTTAAAAATATCCATTGATCTATAAGCGAAGAAATTTTTTTTTATACGAACGTGTAATATTTAGGTAACTAGTTGGAAGACATATAAAATCAAATTCATTCCCTAAATTTGGTAACCTTACACATTGTAACTAGATGCTACCAGAAACGCTCAAAGTTAGTCCTTTGATACGAAAGCTTATAATTTAATCTTGTACCGGACACAAGTTGTTTGAAGAATGCATGTCCGGGTAAGGATCAACTCGTAAAGCCCAGGGAGATGCGGATAACACAAAACGCCGCATTTAAACCCACGCTTACCACTGAATAATAAATACGAATGGTGTTAATTGACCTTTTGTAGAGATTTATTTGCCTTATAACATAAGATTGAAACTATTATAATTATCATGCTTTTAGTTAAGGAAATAGGAAATACCTACCGAACCGAAATTGCTTTATTTGTGTAATTGAAAAAATATCTTATTTATAGATTTCAATGTTAAAAAAGATGAAAATGCAATATCACAGGTTATTTAAGGTACAATCTCTATGTTTTATTCTATTGGGTCTTATTTTTTAAAAGCACAGAATAGTTTCTTTTCAGCCAAATCTCACAACTTATCGTAAGTAAGTATAACTTTGAGTCACAAGATTTGAAGCCGAGGTCAGATCTAAAAAAATCGGAGAATTTTTGGTTGTTAAGGTTGTGATATATTTTTGCAAATAAATTAATATATTTAATTTAATTCGATATACATATACCTATACCATTATCATAGAAGTCGATGTCTCGGGAAATCATGATGTTGGATAGATTCATCATCATCATTATCAGCCTATCGCAGTCCACTGTTGCACGTAGGCCTCTCCAGTTGTTCGCCACTTTGGTGAAACATTTGGAACCTTTTACCAGTTTCGTGACGCTCACTGGGATGAAAGGGAGCGACCTATCATCTTTTCATCATCCTGCTGGCAAACGAAGCTCTGGCAACCGACTGGTGGCGATACATATAACCATCACGATGGAAGGTAATGAATAGATGCAAAATAATTTCTTACAGATACGAATGGTTGGGTCCCAAGTTGCGAGAGAAGCGCTTGGCGTACGAGGAAGGCATCGATCCCTGGTCAATCTCATCCATATTTCTCTTCTTTAAAACGTTGTTCAAGCCCGATCTATACCAAATAATTAAAGTTCAAATAAAATTTATCATAAATATGTATTAAGGAGCAGACTAGTTATGAAACACTGCTTTTGGTAGACGTAACGTAGAACGCCCCTTAATTATTCACGCTGAAACTCAACCTGCACATATTCGGATTTACATTGTATTTTATTTATTGATATAGTCTAAACAAGATTGAGTAAATAGAAAACATCTGAGAAATCATTAAAAAAGTAAAAAATATAGGTATAACGTTTATGATCTCCAAATAGTGGGTGAGAGATAGATGTCTAAAATATTGTCAGAGTCAAAAATCTTACAACATATATCCAATTTCGCCCTTTAATAGTAGGTAGGTATAGTAGATACCTACCATACATGGATGTTCATGAATAGGTACACCCAAAACCCAAGTGAAAAATAATACTCACAGATACGACTGGTTGGGTCTGAAATTACGAACCCGCTTGACATACGCGAACGGCATAGAGGTGTGGTCAATCTCATCAAAATTCCTCTTCTTCGGAGACTGGTTTAAGTCCGACCTGCACATGACAAAAGCTCGTATGACATAAGAAGACAACTGCGACTATCATATGTGTCTCGAATTATAATTTAAATGTGTAGATTTATGTATAACTTTTAATATTTTACTGGGGGCGAATGCACTGCTTCAATGTTTAAAACAGTGCGAGTTATTTCTTCAGTATAATTTTATAAATACCAACTTTGAGAATTCATAACAAAATTAAACAGTTTTGAAGTTTTGAGGTGGTTAGACATTATTACATTTTATTTTACGAAAGAATTATAGTTATTTGTACCTATTCATATCCACAAATCAAATAATGTGTATTGAATAATAAACTTCAGAATTTAAAAACACTTCGTAGCTTGTTTTTTGTTTTCAACATATTCACATCTAAAAACTACAGAATATAAGTAATTTACGAGTCTCTATTACAACAAGGAAGCACTGACCCTGTATCTCAGTATTGTCATCACCATAAGACACTTCGAGTATTTATTTGTCCTTATCGGACAAAACAATATTGTTTAGGCACCTATATCTAGTTATTTACTATGCGAGCCAAATTCGCTTATCTGCGGATGACAGGGTGTTAAGGAATTCTCCAAGACTCGGATAGAATGGATATATTAGATACCATATTATCCGCTCCGTTTGAAATAGTAAGTTATTATTCGTTGAAAGGTAATGTGTAGTTAATGTTGTCTTTAGTTCTGTCAACTATACACACACAAACGCTTTTTCAAACTTTATTTCCGTAGTTAAAGCTACAAAAATATTAAATTCCTCACCATAAACGAAAATTATGGGGCTTATTCTTGAGGGGCTATATCTTGAGGGACTATTATCTCATTAATTTCATTTCATTTATTTCCTCCATGTATTTGATAACTATTTTATCTATTTAATGCAATCATCATTCTTTATAATATGATATTCCTTAGATAGTTTTCTAGATGTAATGTAAATTTGGAAATATGCTGGTAGATGGCATGATGAATTTGTAGGTTAAAAAAGGAATTAAATAAGTATGTTTAAGTACGTCTCCCTTGGTACTCACCTACTGTAATATTCCTGGTCAAATCTAACTTTCTTATTGAAATCCCTAAACCAAAGTTAAACAGCTGAACTGTTTCGTTATGTACGAGTACTTTGGTAAAGTATAAGAGAAACGTGAACAAATACAATTAGATAGATCAATAGCACTGGCCCGTTAAAATAATATGAGCAAGAGAAATAATTTATTAAGGTCGAAGTTTACTTCCCTGAGGAGAATAAGTATTAAATGCTGCGGTTATTCTCCAAGTACAGTAACACAAAGTTCCCCTCCGTTAATTTAGGAAAGATACACATGGGGTGCAACAAAGAGAAGCCTCCTCGAGTGGCAAACTGCTACTAATCTCTTTCGGGGGATTGGTAGTAGTGGGTCCCGGCGCACCCTGGGCAACGGCGGGTGGTAATCTCTTAGGAGATTGCCACCCGACGGCTAATTCTCAATGAGGGAGACGAGCTTGCTCGTGAATACGAGCAAGCTGGTCGTCTCGCCTCGGGGCAGACAGAGTCTGCAGCTGCGCGACGTGGGCGCGCAGCACGGTTGGACCGCTTTGGCGGTAGTGGATGGACGCATGGTGATGCGTGGCGGTTTGTCGGCGATGGTCGCAGAGGAAGAGGAGTGCCCTTCGGGGGATCTCGCGGTGTTATCGTTGCCGTCCTCCCTATCTTCTGCGACCCTTGCCGCCGGACCCATTGGTGGTGCTGGTTGACGGCGTCTGTCGGGTTCGCGGACGCTGTCCTAGCTAAGAGGAGGAACGCATGGTGATGCGTGGTGGTTTGTCGGCGATGGTCGCAGAGGAAGAGGAGTGCCCTTCGGGGGATCTCGCAGTGTTGTCGTTGCTGTCCTCCCTGTCTTCTGCGACCCTTGCCGCCGGACCCACTTGGTGGAGCCGGTTGACGGCGTCCGTTTGGTCTGCGGACGCTGTCCTGGCTGCGAACTTGTGCGCACTGGGGGGCCCTTGTGGCCGTGGTTACTCGGACGCGACTAGTGGGTGTTGGCCTTTGGCCGTTTTTCCCGGACGTGTCACGATGGGCGGCGTATTTATACGCCGCGGCTTGGCGGGTCCTTCGGCCACGGTTCTCGTGGCCGTCGGATAGGTCCTTTATGGATTGGTCGCCGGGCAACCTGTTTCCCCTCGCAAGAGGGACCAGGGGGCTTGCCTTAATTGGCCGGCCCGAGTGGAGTTAACCACAATAAAAAACCACCTGTTATCCCGACTTCGGTCGGGACCAGGGGGCGCAAGCTCAAGTGGAGAAAACCACACTAAAAATCCACCGTGCGGTGGCGACTGCACGCCCGACGGGGTCCAGCGAGGGTTGGTGTGGGGACATCTCCCTTGCCTTGCACGGATCCCGTCCTTGGAGGAGGGCGACGGCTTCTGCCTGAGCCCTAGGCTGCCCCAAGTGGGGGGGCCAGTCGAGTCTGCGCAAGCGGACTGCGCTGGTGGTGGCGTGGTGTTATGGTTCATACCAAGATCCCACGTCATCATCACCCAAGGCGCGTTGACGGTGTAGACCGGGGTTTTTTAGTGGGTATTCTCCGTCTCGCTAACATCTAGAGGCGGAGTGAGTCCCACATAACCTGCTGCGTCCCCGAGTAGCAGGTATGCGTAAATGCATTTTCCCCCGGTGCAACAAAAAAAAAAAAAAAAAAAAGGAAAGATACACATCAGTTTGATTTTGGAACCTCTTTGTAAACATAAACAATGATGATAACAACATTAATAAACATCGTATCAACATGATTAACTTACAAATTAATATTTCATCGATTGTTAAGTTTCCCATAGGTTGGCTCTCATCAACTTACATTAATTCTACTAGCCTATTCAAACCAACCACTTTGTCTCAAAGTAAATTTTGCTTCGTACTATGAATGCCTGATGATGACCGTGAGTCGCGATCACCTAGACCCAAACAATTTAAAAATGTTAATTTCCCAAAATAACCCAACCGGGCGTCTAACCCGGAACCTTCAGATATTTAGAAGCTCTTTTAAAATATCCTTGTAAATGTCAGCAAAAGCGTTATTCTGATACATGATACATATTTGGTAGGTAAGTAATTATCATTACTAATTAGTAGGTACACAAAAATACAACAAAGTATGATGATGGGAAGGTTTATGGTATTTGCCGGATATCGGCTCGTTCAACGTACCTACTTATTAAAAGTATAGTTAGTTGTTTGTGAGAACTTGTTATTGCGTCTTGCTTATTAAGACGACTTAAAGTGGAAATATTAACATTTCAGGGATAATTTCATGAAACACCTTCCTTTATGGAATTGTTTTCTCATGAAAAAGAAATTTAGATAGCTTAATTTCGTAGGCATAATGTTTTAAAATATTATAATTCCCTGAGCGTTTTCATATTAAGTATAACTTTAATAGTACATTTTAAGTTATTTTGTAGCTACATGCGCTACTTTTCACGATGTAAAGGTGTGTTCAGTGAATTGTGAAGCTACAAACATAAGCAAAAATTATCACCTACCTATTAGTTAAGTAATAATCCTATCGAAATAATAAAATGTACCTATTGCCCACGGACAAATACTCACCGATCATATAATCGACTGTAAAGTAATTGAGCCAATGGCATGAAGTCTTCATCGTTGCTTCGTCTTCTTCTGACCAAGTTTCCGCCGTCGATGGGGTCCGGACTCCGCGCCTTTTCAGCTATAAGCATAATATCCGTAAATGGAATACCTGACAACTTGGAACACACGATTTGTATAAATATACTGTTTATCTGTCTTACCTCTTGGTTCCATTTTAATTGTTTTCATCATCATACCAAAGTGTAAGCGTAAGGGGGTATTTTATGGATATTATATGCATTTATAGGTGTTATTTTTTTTTGTCTTTTATGAAAAAATTGTCATCTATGCTCGACGTAGTCAAACATGCTGTTCACACATGTTGGTGGAGATGCAGCCTAACTTGTGTCGCATTAGCTTGTATCACTAAAATTGTAACTACTGTATATCCGTTGTGTGTGTCAAATAAATAAATAAAATAAATAAAAAAAGTAAGGGCGTTTTCATTGTTTCCAATCTCCCTGGTGTCTGTACTACTATACCTACCGACGGACTAAAATAGATGATCTAAACTGCAACCCTGCTCTATTAGCAGTTAACAGTTAAATAAGTTACTACTGCTAAGCTTATTAAGTTATGTTCTGTTATTCAAATAATTAAAAGGTGATTAAAATATGTCTACGATTTGTTTGCTCTACAAAAGTTTTTGTGTGATAAAGAATCTATCTATCTATTTATAATTCTATGTACTTATCCTAAGACACCAAGGGTGTATTTTCAACAAAGGAAATACTAAAACATCGTTAATAATAGTATTGTGTAGGCATTGAATGTGTATTTAGAAAACAATGTAAACATAATAAATATTTTAGCACATATGAAGTATTTGGATTTACACAGAACATTCATTAATTGAATGTCACGTGTATTTGATCTGAGTCCAACTATTAAAATCGAATTTGTGACATTTATTAATTAAGAGTTATCTGTGCATAGATCCCAACGACAGGTAAGTTCCTACATTGTATAACATCCACACTGTACCTACACTTGTGAGCAAATACAGAAATTGAAAATTGAAAAATTATATGTATCACGAGCTTAGCTAAATGTACTAACAATTCTACAGGCAGGATTATATATACAAAATTATTGGAAGTTTAATTTTATAGCTAAGTTTTGATACATAGCTCTATAGCACGCTACGACGCTACGGAAAATGAGTGCGATCTCGTCAGATATATGCGACCATTATTTCTCGAAGCAGTGTAGGCCATTTGCGACCCCATAAATTTGAAAATTCATATAAAACTGAGTTGCAGTCTTTTTTACAAGTTTTGTTTTATCCTATCAGGATATTTATTTAGGAAAATCTTTTTTCAAAGTAAACTAAAAGTAAGGTTGCGATGTGTTTATTACAATTATTAACATAAATCAATTATAAATAATGTAAAATTTCATTAAACAAAAATAGAGGTTTATCACATTTCAGGACAAAAATACGCAATTTGATGACGGAGAAGATTAAGTGATTAAAGGTATACGTAAGTACTATACAGGTATATTGTGTAGTATTCACACTAAATTACCCCCGCCAATAGAATCTAGCTCTCTCACGAAGTTCCCACCTCCTATTGAATCCAAGTTCCTCACCAAGTTACCACCACCAATAGAGTCTAGGTTTCTCTTAACTAGGTTCGGTCCTCCGATGTGGTCCAAGTTTTTCTTAACTAAATTTCCACCTCCGATCGAATCTAAGTTTCGTACTAAATTCCCTCCACCAATAGAGTCCAAGTTACGAACAAAGTTGCCGCCTCCGAGAGAGTCGACGAACCTGGAGTATCTTTTATCACCTTCCAACCCGCTTTCCATATTTACTTCTCTACCCAACATGGAAGAACCACCAATGCTATTCAAATTTCTGCCTTGTCCAAAGTCATTCTGGTTTAAATGTCTTCCTATTAGTGTAGATCCACCTATACCATTTACGTTTCTACCAAGCAAGCTGCTTCCTCCGATTCCACCTAGATTACGACCGTAGCTGTCTTGATAATGGAGAAGGAACTTTAAGAAGTTTTCGTACTCATCTTTATTGGATTCTGAAAAGAAAAATGTCAGAACTTACTGTTATTATTCAAAATAAAGTCTTTTTTTCATTATATTCACGTGAAAATATCAATAATGACGTACTCACCACGCGTGCGAAGTGATCAGTGCGTAAGCTCATAATAGTTATTCGACGTGCAGAAATTTCTGAGGTATGTGTGTAATTCCAACCACCACAAACAAAGGTTAATGACATTGCGATATTAAGAAAAGCTGTGTACAATTATTATTATACGTGATCGAAATTTTAAGGTGTGAGTGCAAAAGTTTAGCGAGCATTTAAAAACGTTTTTGTAAGGTCAGTGTTAAGTGTATATTATAAAAGTTTTGTGCATGGGGTTATAGGTTAGTAAAATTGTTAAATGGTGTTATAGAGGAAGAATGAGAAAAGTGAATAGGTATTGTATTACAATTTAACAATCGGTGTAATCGTGCGATTGAAAACGTGTGCGCTTTCGCATTCCGAGCATGGACAAGAGAGTCGGTTTCGTGCACTTTAAAGCTGTCGTTTAAAACTTGACAGAAATAGCATACCTATATTTTATTAAAGTTTCACATTCTAAACGTTTAATGGTAGTAGAGTAGATTGTAGTCTACTTTTTGATACTCCGATTTAGGAATTCTATCGTATCTATGGCGCTTGCAACAGTGCCGAAATATTGAAGTCAAAAATGAAATTTACAGTAAAAATCTCGTTAATTTTTACACGAAATAGCATTAAAAACATGCGAGCTCTCTGATCCATGCCATCATAATGAAAAGAGGTTTATAACGGTTAGTGTATTAATTATAATGGTAATTTACGAAAAGTTCTTACCGCTATTGCCGTATAATTCCCCATAACGTCCAGCTACTCCATAACCCTGTTTACAAAAAAAGACAGATATCCGTTTAATTTATATATCTTATCAATTGTTGTACGATCTTCAAGTTCTTTTTTTATAAAAAGGGCGTTCAGGATGTCCTCACTCCACGTGATGGTAAGCGTTCGTGAGGTCTAAATGTTAGACCGACAAACCCATCGCGCCTGTCACCTCACCATGAAGGCCTACCGAGATGCCGTTTCACACCGCCTAAAGAAGCATCTATTATAATTTCTTATTTTAGCAATAACATAGGTATTGAAAATATAAGTTGAATACTCTTCAGGTTACCTACTGATTAGGGCTTATGTACCTATTTTAATTGCAAATAATAAGAAATAGGTACTGGAATTAGCAATTTGATTGGTAGCTTAAGTTATTATGTTTTCTACCGACGAACCTTCCAAACCATTTGGTATATAAATTGGTTGGCTTAATTAATATTCTGTTCCGGTCGTCAATTTCTTGTAACATTTTGGACAGAATGATAGTAATTTTAGAAAACATGGCCTTAATTTAGGTTCTGTTATTTGAGATATCTTTTAACTAGAAGACTTAACTGCGTATAAATGTCACAGTTACTCATTCAGATCTTGACACAACTTCATTATAAGAAGAATGACCCAGACCAATACAAACAGATGCCTATGTTCATGCACACAAATATTTCGCTCTCTTAATAAAATAACGACCCAACGATATGTACTGTGCTTCCATTTTGTCAGCGGCAGCGGTCACTACCACTGAACTTAACTGGTCGTATTGGGATGTAAGGGAGCGACCTATCACCTTTTCGCGCCAAGCCAACCTCACCTGCCCGTGGTGCATCCTGCCAAATAACAAACGAGGCGCTGGCAACGGTGAGGTGAACTAGGTGGCGGTATAACCATCACAATTGCCCACAATCCCAGCGCGGAGATATGGGTATATCCTTCGGATGTTTGCCCTAAGTAAAGCGAACAGCTAGAGAGGCTATGTCCAGCAGTGGACTGCGATCGGCTGATGATGATGATGAACATTGCATTGTATAGGTATAATAGTAGATGGGGGTACCTGGTGGGGATCGGCGCTGCAGTAGACGAGCAGCGCCGCGACAACCACACAAAGCACTCCGCTGGCTCCACGCATCTTTAGTTTGGAATCTAAGGAAAAAATATATTCGATTAATACCTACTTATTTATTACAATACCATTTATATATAACAGTATATAATACCAAAACATACCCAATTTGGAGAAGAGGTACAGACAGACATTGAATTAAATTAACATAATATAAGTGTATTGTGTACTATACTATTATCCTTCCTACTAATATATATATATATATACATATTATTATATATATATATATATATATATATATAATATTATAAACGCGAAAGTTTGTTTGGATAGATAGATGGATGTTTGTTCCACTTTCACGCAAAAACGACTGAATGGATTTTAATGAAACTTTACAGGAATATAGTTCGTACATCAGATTAACACATAGGCTATGTTTTATACGATTATTCACGCGGGCAGAGCCGCGGGCAGCAGCTAGTTTATGTATATTATATACAGATACTACTGAGATTTTCAGTAGGTAAATTCGTTAAAAAAATCACGATGTTTTAAATGTTAGTTATCTATAACTTTGATACAGACCGAAAAGGAAGTTTTGGCACGTGGGTGACATTGACATGAGGGCGTTACTGCGAATCAAAAATGTCATAAATCCATGTCAAAGATGACATCTTGTATGGAGGACGGCGTTTGTTCCGAATTCGGCCACGTGCCAAAACATGGTTGTCGGCTGTTAATGGCAATTATTATTTTACTAACTACATTTTAAATGTACCTACCCATGTATTAAAAGACATCAACGCGTTATACGCGCATTCGAGCATGCGTGATTGAAAATGTTAGCTAAACTATTACTATTTAAAAGATTTAAACATTTATGTATAAATATCTATATACCTATACTATATACATATAATAAAACAGAAAATAGTGAAAGGTAGGATATTCGATAGGGGAATAGTAAGGGAAAACAGTTTCAAAAAAACAAAGTAAGAATAAAAAAAATCTGTCTGTAGGTAATCTCCGAAACTTGATGTATTGAACTGAAAATTATTCGTTTTATAGCTTGTAGGTCTGGGCAATATAATGTTTTTGTGTGTAACTGGAGCACGTGATAATTAAACTAAAACATCTAAGTCTAACCAAGTTAATGTATTAGTTAAGGAATTGTTAAAAGAAACTCTTATTATATTTATTTATTCCTACCGCTAGATATAAACTAACCTACAAATATATTTTTAGTATAAAGAAATATGATTGTGTAAGTTTTACAGAAATAGCCGTCTACTTAATCAGGTATCTTCATACTCAGATGAATGAATTGATACACGTGCAGGCAATTTAGTTAAATTATCATCTATTGCGGTCGCACTGATTGCCTTTTCTATACGGGCAAAATGTAGGTGGATCCATGAAACAGGCCACATTTTAATAAAGCTCATGTGTTGTTGGAGGCTACGCTTATTTTTAGAAAGACAAGAGAGCCGAGGATAAAGCAGCAGCAACGTAGGGCCGAATGATTTTATTGTGATTCTTCATGGAACTAGATTAATTCTTAACGAAGAATTGTTAATTAAAACCTAAACTTTTGTAATATGTTGTGTTATATAAAACTACCTCTGCCCGCGTGAATATTCGTATAAAACATAGCCTATGTGTTAATCCAACGTATAAGCTATAATACTGTAAAGTTTCATTAAAATCCGTTCCGTAATTAATGCGTGAAAGATGAACAAACATCCATCCAAACAAACGTGCCAAAACATTTATATTATTAGTAAGATAAGATAGTAAGACTAGCAACCCGCCCTGGCTGGCCCTGGCTCATTAAGTTAAAATACATTTTTACTTCTAACTTTTTATCTTCTAGAATTATTTTTTTCAAAATCTTACATCTGTCTCAGAGTGCAAAGCCATTGAGATTCAATTTAAAATGCTTTAACTTTTTTCTGATATTAATATGAAAATAGATAATACAATTTATGTTTGCTGCGAAGACTCTCTTGAAGATCTTAATGTATGTGTCCACCCACCTACATTTATAAAAATCCATAAATATGATTTAAAAATACAATATTCGTTCAATGGTTGTAAACTTTTTCACGAATGATTTTATTTAGGTTTTATTAAACTTGAATGCAATCGTATTACTTGAAATTAAACATAAGCCTTTTTAAATATACATAAGTAGTTGTAGGTTCCTGTTCATACACATGAGAGAAAAGCCGACTTTCAGGCGTCATGAACTTTTCTACGCTAAGGTTAAGAGTCAAGTGATCGAGTAACAAAGCTGATTGGTCTGACGTAATGTTTCATTCAAGTTTTGAACAAGTTACGAAAAGTTTATGACTTCTGTGAGAGAAATTAGGTGTATTTTCCATTTGTGAGTATCACGTATGGGAACCAATGGCTCATTTGGTATTTCGTCCTGCTTTTTCAACCAAGGGTCGTGGGTTCGAATACCACCCTCAACAGACGTTCATGTGATGTTGTGTTTGTGCCTTGTTTGGATGTTAGAATTGCATCTAAGTAAAATATTTGTGTGTGTGGTGCCTTACTGGTTACATCCTAAGCAGCCCAATACGGCTGCGAAGCAAATGATTTTGTATAATGTCTGAAAAACTAATAATACGGGTAGTACTATTAAGTTTTGTAACTTTGGTTATGTATGTAGATATTATATAATGATATGTTTATGTTATTTATGTATGTAGGTAGATATTATGGAATGATGTGTATTATTTATGTACGTATCCTAGCTCAACCACCCTTTCTTTTTAACTATCCTCTACCCTAAGGTTGCCTGGAAGAGTTCGCTTATAGCGATAAGGCCGCCTATATTGTACAACAAATGTTTACTGTACCTACTAGTTTTAAGTCAATGGAATGGTGTGCAATAAAGAATATATAACTATGTATCTGTCGCAGTCATCTGGTTGAATCTGCTATTCAATTGAATGACTAGCGCGTTCATTGAATGACGACATTTAATTGAATGCCTAAAGGACAACTCGTCAAGTTATTGAATGAAACGTTCAACGTCTTGACTGAACGTCATTTTAGCATAGTCGTTGAATGGGTAAAAGCCGACTGTTTAATGTTTAGTTTTTCTTTAAAAGTATCCGGAGGCGTCGTATTAATAGGTAAATCCTTGCTGTTACACTATTTTATTACGTATAAGTCAGTTTAAAGTAAATCTAATCAAAAAAATATCAACACTCAGGTGATCATGTTCGACGCCATATTTGTTTTAGTGACTACTAACGCCGCGCGGGAAAAAAATGAACTAAATTACAATCACTTGACTGCTTTTACGTCCGCTCTTTTCAAAGGGCTATGTTTCAATCCGCAACCTAGTTGGACGTTAAGTGACGCGTGTTTAGTCAACGTTCGGTCTAGTCATTCAATTGAATGTCGTCATTCAATGAACGCGCTAGCGATTTAATTGAATAGGAGATTCAACCAGATGACTGCGACATATCTATCTTTGGGGTAAGACTTACGTTACTACGACTTACTTATTTTATGTGGTCTGTTACCTATTTATGTATTAACTATGTAAGTATTTATGTACTGACCTGTGTGAGGTGTTGGTGAGGATGCGTCGTGTTGGCGGCGGCGGCGCGGTGTGCCGTGGAGGGCCGAGCGACCGCATTTATACCGTGAGCCCAGCCCGCCTCCGCATAACGCGCTCGCTTATCAGACACTTTACAGAAAACATTTTTTTGTTTTCAATAAATTAATAACGAAAACCATCTCTCCATCTTTACCAAAATTACAGTCGTGTACTAAAATTGGATAAAGTTATCGTGGTGGCCAAACAGATATTTTTTTAAAATCCTTGCTCTATTAATGTTTCTTCATTTCTATTTTTTTTTTGGAAAAATATTCAATATTCTTTTATTACATGTATTAATATTTTTACTTTTCATAAAGCGGAGCAATGAATGGAAGTGAATTACATAATGAAGAGAAATATGCTAAAGCGATTTCATTTACTTCCTCATTCGTACTTTTATGTGCACATTACCGTATGTGTAAAAATAAAAATGAAATTTTGAGCTATCTAGCTATCCTATATACCTACCTACTGCTTGCTTGTCATTTAATTTTAACTGGCATAAATAAAAGAGAAACTTAATGGAACTAACATAGAAACCAAAGTACTTTAAAATTAAATGCAATGATCGCCCGGACAGCATGTAGCCTTCGCAACACAATTATGTCGGATGGCGCGAGAATCTCATTGTTTCATTTATACTCGTATTTGTTCTATAGAATAGTCGTTAGGACAGTCTATATGCGAGGTTTCTATCTAAAAGCGTTCTATACAGAGAGGGAAGGTAATACACATCACCACCCCATTTCTTCCCGTGTATGTCGTAAGACTAAAGGACTTCTTTGGATTTCAGCTTCTCAGCCAATAATAAGGTTTGACATCAACTAGCCACTCGACGAAACAGCCGTGTAGTGACTTCGGTCACGTTTCGAGGTGTATAGCCAGCCATACAGGTCGTGACAGGAGGCATGGATGTGGCATGTGGCAAGTGATTACTTGGTTACTTGTCCGTGCCGCAGTGACTTGGGCTCTCTTTCGCTTTCCATTTGGAGAAGGGATGCTGTGCTACTATAAAAAACATGTCTCGAATGTATATAGATACTTATAGTTGCATATTGTAGTTATTGTTACGTTTTATGATACTATAGTTGACTCTATCTCTTTCTTTTATTTAAAGACTGCAACGTGTGGTTAAGCAAGTACATATAAGTATTCAAGAAAGGCGGGATGAACATTCTAAAAGGCAGAAATATACTTGTTATACCACAAATATTACTTCCTTTTGTTTACCGACTAATTTATGTTCCTTAAGCGTAGGCAAAAACTTCAGCATTCAACAAAAAGGGCTAATGAAACGGCCTGGTAAGAATTTTGTTTGTAGTTTACTTGGATTGTACCTCATGCATTCGTAATTGTGCACAATAACCATTCAGTATTGCCGTGTAAGTGAAATTAAATTTTGTGTAAACCCTGATTGTCACGGTGTTAAATATAGGTATTTAATATATGTCGTCGTTGTAAATTTCACGACCTTTTGACATACATAAATATGACGGATTGGTTTTGTACTCGTGTACATTAAGTATGGTCTGATTTCAGCTTTCATCATCATCAGCCCACATCAGTCCACTGCTGGACATAGGCCTCTCCCAATGCTCGTATACGATTTCAGCGTTACATGAAGCAAATTATTGCAGTCGACAAGTAGACGATGTTTAGCTTCATCATCAGCCTATAATGGTTCACTGCTGGACAAAGGCATCTCCAGTTCTTCGCCACTTTGGGCAAACATCTGGAGGCCCATAACCGCAACGCGGGTCAGGCGTAGATCTCCGGGAGTAGCTCCTCGCTTCGATGGCGCTGCTGCCCTTCATTCTTCTGCTATGGTGTTTAGCTACGCCTTCAAACGTGAGGGTGGTTCAAAGCAAAAATAAGATAGGTCGCTCCCTTATATCCCATGGCCAGGTCTAGGTTAGGAAGGTTTAAACTAAGTAGAGCGTGTAGTACGAAAATATGACTTAGCCCATTAGGGTGGAACAATCATAACAATTTAGTTGATGTAAAATGATGCCCTCGAAGGGACGCCGACTTTACGGAGAACAAATAATACAATAAGTAACACAGACTGACTTCATTTTCATATTCGCATTCCAAAGTCTATTTAAGAGCCTTCCTGAGGGATTCAAAACGGAGCCAGTTATCATAACGTGAAAATTATAATTCCGAAAGACTTCCTAATTTTCTCGCTTATATCAATTACTTTTTAACAACTTTGGAAGCATATTATAATTTCAGAGTGTAGGTACTAAGTAAGTAGGTACACTTTAAATTTTGATATGATGTGTATGTATATCTACCTAGTAGCCAATTATTTTTAAAGACTGGCCCAGTGGCCACTGGGTCATACTGACTACTTTTTGAACCAAGGGGGTGCCCTAGGTAGGTGTACCTGCCCATACATGTGATGATCATTTGTGATTGTTCTGTATCCGAGTGTTGATAATGTATTAAGGCCTGGAGAGGCCTATGTCCAGTCGTAGAATGCAATAGGCTGATGATGATAATGATAAGAGAATTAACAAATTTGAATTCTTAAAGCACACCTGATTCACTTACATAGTGTCATTAATCTTTTTATAATTTCTAAAAGACCGACGCTTACTTTAGTAAGTTCACTCTAAAATATTTTAGCTTTAAATTCCCGTCATGAATCACCTTTCAAAAGAAAAAATATAAATAATTACATAAGGTTGTGGTTCTGACAAGTACAAGAGGTTTTTAGGGTTCCGTAGCCAAAATGGCAAAAACGGGACCCTTATAGATTCGTCATGTCTGTCTGTCTGTCTGTCTGTCTGTCTGTCTGTCTGTCCGTCCGTATGTCACAGCCAATTTATTCCGAAACTATAAGAGCTACATTATTGAAATTTGGTACGTAGATGTATTCTGTGAACCGCATTAAGATTTTAAAGTAAAATCAGAAAAAATCCATTTTTGGGGTTCCCCATACATGGAACTGAAACTGAAAATTGTTTTTTTTCATCAAACCTATACGTGTGAGGTATCTATGGATAGGTATTTGAAAATGATGTTGAGGTTACTAACATCATTTCTTTCTAAACTGAATAGTTTGCGCGAGAGACTCTTCCAAAGTGGTAAAATGAGTGTCCCCCCCCCCCCCGTAACTTCTAAAATATGGGCATGATAAAACTGAAAAAAATATATCATGTGTATCACTATGAAAACTACTAACGAAATTTGGTTTGAATGAAATCTAGCCAGTAGTTTTTTTTTAAACGTCATAAATCAAATTACCTAATTTTTTCATTTAATTAACTCCAATATAATAAAAACGTAAAGAAAAACATTTATAGTGGTACGGAACCCTACGTGCGAGAGTCCGACTCGCACTTGGCCGGTTTTTATTGTGAAGCAATGTAATAAGATAAAATGTGTCACCCCATGAACACTGCAGACGACACTGCAAATGAATTGCATTTCAATGTTTTTATTGTTTAAGCTATTGATTTGCTACATATTGTTGACCTTGTTAAATACCTATCCATGATAACAACCTACTAGTAGATACACTTTGTACCTACTCGTTTCTGTAAACTTATTTTTTCTGGTTACTATTCAACTTAGTCATGAAATTATAAAAAATTCAGTGGGTATATTTGTAGAATATTTGATACAGGTAATCAAATGAATATTTATACGACCTAATTATGTTTATATCACCTAATTACACCATAATTTTGAAAATATTATTGTTGCTTTAATAAGGTACCTATCTACATTTTAATGTAACAGGCCGCCATTTTTTACAGAAAGATCAACTTTCACGTCATATTTTCATATGATTTGTAAGTATATCTCACTGGACTAATTTGTATGCTTAGTGTGTAGGGTTGCCAAAATATGTAACCTTATCATAGTTGCGTTAGTTTATTTTAGTTTTTAATTTAATTTCATTGTAAGATAATTAAGCATTGTATTCTATCATCATCATCAACCTGAAGACATCCACTGCTGAATATAGGCCTCCCCCAATGTTTATATTTGCCTTAGTTGCCATGCTTGGCAGGCAAGTTGGTGACCGCAGTAAATTTTATATATACCCAGGTACTTACCTGCTGCCCGTTTCTTGATATTCCCTTAGTCGTCTTTTACGACTCATCGGATAAGACGCTTACACACAATTGTTTAAATGTCTTGCAACCTTTAGTAATTCGTATCTACTTATAAGTAGATGAAGTAGCAATCGACACAAACATGTACCTAATGTAAGTAGATACCTACTTATAACTATTTGTCAAGCTTGGTAATAGATACGAGTATTAGATTCTGCAACCATGCATCTTAAGTTCGTAACTGTGTAGGTATTTGCTTCAGAATGACCCTCCTAAACTATTAGATTACTTACCCTCTTTACCCAATTTGTATTTTCACACGACCGTCGATGATACATCCGGAAATGGGACTTCGTTGAATTTTGCATAGTATGTCGGTCGTAGTCTCCTGTATGCCTAAGTAAGTACCTACCTACCAGTCTCCCCGTGGGTGTCGTGGAAGACTACTTACTAAGGGAATATCAGTAAACAGGCAGCAACGTTTCATCATCAGCCTATTTCAGTCCACTGAAGGCTCTCCAGTTGTTAGCCACTTAGGGCAAACATCTGGAGGATATACCCTTAATCGCCACTCTGGGCAGGCGGATTGGCGATCGCTGGGCGTAGCTTCTCGCTCCGGTGACCCTGCTGCCCTTCATCGGTCTGTGGTATTTAACTACGCCTTCTGATGTTATACCGCCACCAGGCGGTTGCCAGCGCCTCGTTTGTTATTGGGCATGGTTGGCTTGGAGCGAAAAGATGTTAGGCCGCTCCATTACATTCCAGAAACGTTTACCTGGGAACAAATAAAACCTACGGAATGCATGCAAAATATTCATGTATTATATTTTGACAACCCTGTTATAGTATCTGATGTTATGAAGAATTACTCGCCGTCCCTCGTTCCAGTGGGTACCATTGCTGTGGAAAGAATAATATCCAGTAGCTCATAAAAACATTTGATAACCGCTTGCTACCAAGCGGCTAACCGCTAGAAGAAGAACTCATGAATATGTGGAACTATAAAATTAGAATTGATATATGTTGATGCAGCAACTGTGTAACCATGAGATATTTAATTGTTTCGGTTCCCCAAATATTGAAATCAAGCTGCAATACATAGGTAAATAGTTTGTATTATTATAAAGCGTTTGGTTTGGTTGGATCCGTGTGTTTTCTTGATTTAGAATCCATCAGAGAGACCATCCTCCTCTCAACCCGTGGGTGTCGTAGAGGACGACTAAGGACATGTTTTATGCTCCCCCCCCTAAATGACAAAGATGTCTGCAGGCTGATGATGATGATGAATATAGCACTCCCCTGACCGGTTTTCAGCCACGGCGGCTAGTCTCCTTAGACGTCCTAAAAGTACGCACCAGGTGTTAAAGGGTGAGCGTGTCACGGACAACTTCCTGGTTCCCGAGTTGCTATTGAGTAGGTAATTTCTTGGTAAAAGGAACAGTCAAAAAGTGTCACTCAAGTTTCGGCGCAATCAGGGATTTAAACCCTAGGATCTCTGAGGTGGCACTTAGCGGCATGGCGGCCACTAAAGCAATGACAGTTCGTACGCATCATCAGCCTTGAGACTTCCACTGCTAGACATATGCCTTCCCCTAATGGCCATTTGTCATTTGGGTAGGTTTTCCTTAGTCGCCACAGTTGGCAGATGGGTTGGTTGGCAGGTTTTATGTGTACCTATCCAAGTAATTGCTGCAGCCATTTTCCTGATATTCCCATAGTTGTCTTATACGACACGACACCCATGGGATGAAACGGGATCCTCCTATTCTAAATCCGGAACACGGACTTCGTTTGTATTAAGCAAGGAATATAAAGTGCATCCGATGTCACAGCGTTAAATATGGCTTAAATTAATTACTGATATTCAAAGGAGGTAATCGAAGGGCGTCCTGAAATTTAATTATGGAGGGACCGCGTCCATGCAGGCACAATTTATACGGCATGTGACATACTCGTAAAGTGATATTACCGCAATAAATTCTTAAGGCCAACAATGTTTCATCGAGGTCACTGATCTACCCACCTGCTGAATATTTTACAACTAAAGTAAATTCGTCACTTATATTAATTAATGCATTCATGGGACATTTCATTATCAATATTTCATAGTTAGTGGTTGGACCATAACATATTTAATAAACAACACTCGCTTGTTAAAAAATAAAATACCTATATGCTAATAGATACTTACTAATTTTAATACCAGTGTTTATTAATTACTAGTTCCAAAAATTAGAAATTCGAGTATTAATATAACTTTGCTCTTAAGACTGTTAAATACATAGACTTTTTGAAACGTTTTGGCGGGCCTGTATTAAACGTAGTGTTTGTAACACTGCTACGCCGTAGCCCCTGTTTTTGGTCAAGTGACCGCTTTAAAATCTCCAGCGTATTTGGCTAGTCTCTTTAAGATATACTTTATAGTAGCTCAGCATAGTACTCCTCCCGTCACCTGATTGAAAGCGAAAGGGAGGCTCAAGCGAAAGAGAGGCACTTAACATTGCGGCAACGAATAAGTTAACAATCTAATCACTTGCCCGTTGCCATCTATTTGCCGCTGCGCAGAAATTGGTTCAATTATCCTTATTATAAAAGTTGATCCACATGCACGTGACAAAGTTATATATATATTTTTAATTTATACTGAAGTTCTAAGTACATTTTGTAATGAAGTCGAAAGCTATGATAATTAGTAGCAAAGATAATGTTCGTAGCAGCGGCAATTTGTCGTAGCGCAACTACGGCGTAGATGGCTCTACAAAACTTATTAAGCGAGTGTGTTGAACTTAGTAACAAGTAGTAACTGTTAAGTGTATTATATTTCAACTTTAGCACTTTGTACTACTTAAAAAAAAGAACAGGTACTTACATAATAATACATACAAGTCAGGAGATATTTGAGACTGTTTACTACTTACGAGCTATTTTTGACCTGCAATGTTTGTAAAATTGTTTTAATTATAGGTATGTCGTGATTTTAAAAACTAGATTTTTTAATGATTTATATTGTATGTCATCTAGGTGCATATTGTACTCCTAAATACCTTTAAAATAAATCTAGATATTATCGAGAACTTCAATAGAAAAGTTACCGACGTTGACGTAGTTTACATCTTAACACCCTCCAGATTGAGGTATACTCGTATAAGTAAGTCAATACTACATTGATATCGTTCTAAACCTAAGGGTGTAGTAAGTCTGCAGTGGTACAGAACCACTCCAACCAACCTCATTCTAATCTAATTATGAATAAAAATATAAGAAACAATTAATTGTACAATATAAATAACATGTATAATGTATTTAATGATAAGTATTCGAAGTTTCTACGCGACTCGTAAAATTAACATCCTTAAAGCGCTTATAGTGTTGATCCAAACTATTTGTGATGCAGCAGCAAAAATAGCGTGCATTTTTAATGAAGAGTATAATTAGTGAGCACTAATACCCATGGTGGAGCGTCGCTTTAATCATTAAGGGCGACGCTCATCAGACGTTGTCTACAATTAAGAGCTCGGACTCTACCATGTAAATATTAAGAGCTCGACGGATCCTTGTTTACAGAGAGTTTGAAAAACAGAAGTTTGTTTAATTACTTGCTATTGCAATAAGGAATATGTAGGGTTATTTTATTTTGCTCTGATGAAAATTTCTTTATACAAGGGAAAAAAAAATATATTTTCAATAATGGAACAAATGAACCATTAGAGATTTGTTGCGAGAAAAACAGATTTTAACTTGTGGTATGTATGTAAAATGATGAAGATTCACCTACTAGACTTACTAAACCTTTTTTATACATATGAGTATACGTACAAAGTGAAAACTACTACATAAATACCTATTAATACTACATACCACTCGGAACTACACTTCGTAAAGATATACCTAAGTAATATGTTAAAACTTAATTTACATCTCCAGTCACCCTCTTAAAGGAAAACACTCATTTCTTGTTAATAAAGATGAGATGATCGTGCTCTGCATACATGAAAACTCAAAGACTTGCAAATGCGAACAAAATAACCGCGGGTGACCGCTGCCATGAAAATTATACCATCACGAAATTGTACACTTAATTTTCTACGTGACAGATTAGGGACGTGGACGGCACTCAATGCGCGTCAGAGACGGAGTAATCTGTTATATCGTGGCCGAGACACTCGTAACGGGAGGCAACAAGTTGGCGTGGGAAAGGCATCAAACATACTCGTAACACGTATCCTCAGATGATTAAACAACGAGAGAACTTGTCATACTTAAATATTGGACGAAAATGTAGCTACTTTTGGCGTAAAAAGGCAGGTGATTCTATTACTGGATTCAGTCGTTCCCTCATTACTGAGGCTTGTGATCACTGTCTCATTCCGAAGAAGCTCTCACTGCTTGTTGAAAAGTATTTATAGCAGTAGCTTCCTTGACTTGATCGGACTAACTGAGCGGTTGCGCTCTCCGACAGACAATGGACCATTGCTATTCGGCCCTAACATGAGGTTTCCGTATTGCCTAATTTACGTAATATAAACTGTTGGATTGTGGTAAGGTAATGTTTCCCTTTTCTATTAAATACAGTTATTAGGTTTAAATAGCCACCACCACCTGAAACAGATAGTTGAAAAAGCATTTTATATTGTCGAGATATACGAGAATAGCTTTCTGCAAACGATCTGAGCAATAAACAATATCTCGCAAATGAACTTCTATTGTAGCATTGGATGACCTTCCAGTCTTTCTAAACATTGATATTGGCAAACTAAGTGTATTGTCTCGTTGAAGTACATAAGCGATACGAGTTTGTACATAAACCATATTTTATCGTACCTAGTTGACTTTCTTAGTTTTAAAAATAGGCAATTATTAATTAGTTCGCAAAACATTTAATAAAAGTGTGTAAGTAGGTAGTTGATGACGCTCGAGATCGATAATTATTTTATATCAATACTTAAACATATTTTCAGCTATGGAATAGAATAGAATAAGGTAACAACGCAATATATTTTATGTCATCATCATCATCAGCCTATTGCAGTCCACTGCTGGCAGGCGGGTTGGCGATCGCAGGGTGTAGCTTCTCGCTCCGGTGACGCTGCTGCCCGTCATCGGTCTGTGGTATTTAGCAACGCCTTCAATTGTGATGGTTATACCGCCACCGGCAGGATGCACCACGGGCAGGTGAGGTTTAGTTGGCTTGGAGCGAAAAGATGATAGGCCGCTCCCTTACATCCCTATATATTTTACGTATTTAATATATAGTCAGTTAGTAGTAGTTAGTATAATAGTTAGTTAGTTTTGCACCGGGCTACCCATCTCTTTAGTGAATCTGGTTTCCTCTACCTGAAGGTTTTCTCTATCTGGTCTCTCTCATATCGCTATAAACGATAAAATTATTGTTTGTAATGTTTTTTCCTTTATTGTCTGTGTTTTTGTGCAATAAAGATTTTCTATCTATCTATCAACGCGTTATGTACAAGTATAGTCTGTATATTATACACTGACTGACTGATCTCTGGTGTAAATACATATTAATACTTTATAGTATTAATACATATTAATACTTTATAGTATTAATATGTATCTACTATTATTAGTATAATAATAATTCTTCAGACGAGCATGGCGGTGGCAGCTAATCCTTTTGGAATTTCATGATATGGAATGTATAAAACGAATGTAGGTGGATGTTACCCTCGCTATCAATACGACAGATTTATAGCGTTCTAATAAAGGGGTAGGGTGATTTTTTGCGCAGTTGAATTTAATTTGTGTAATTTACGACCACAGCTACTTAATTACAGTATTTTTCACCAAGAGATTTCTTTTACATAGGTTTTTGAAGTACATAATTCCCCACTTTTTCTCTTTCCTTACTTGTACACCACAAGTGTCAAAGAATTTTTGACACGATAGGTATAAATATGTGTTTCAAATGATTGATATTTGATATTGAAGTACCTATGTTTGTATATTTATTTAACTATGTATAAATAAAATATACAAACTTACGTTACAGATGGCCACGCATTACCCTACTCCTTTTGATAGATCCTGTAAAAATTTCTTAAACAATTTTCAACTAATTTATCCAATGCGCAAAGTCTTTTATCCTAGCTTCCTGATTTTTGGGAAATTTTAAATTCATGGTTAAGTTATGAGATGACGCACCAGAAATCTGGTAATTATACCTTAAACGTGTCGTCCGATTTCTATTAGTATAGATACCCAACAATATTTATGTATTACAAACATATTGCATAAAATTATTACTTTTAGATATCACTATTGTACATAATCGCGATCTAATCGTCCATGAAAACGATTTATATGTTTATGTAACCCCGAGGTTTGAACGGAGCGATTGTTTTGTGATAGGTATAGGTACATTACACAGTATGTAGCTTTGTATTTTTTAGTTTATTTCTCGCTGGCTACACTCAACTTTAATATGTTAATTTTAAATAAATCCTATGTACAGGATTAGCGCAAGAGTGAAATTGGTATAGTTTTTAAAATTAATTTTAATCGTTAATTTCTTGAAGAATGTGAAAGGTTTTTATTTTTAATAATAAAAAGTCGTTTGGAAAAGGATGCATCTTTGCCTTTACTGAAAATAATCGGATCAACATATCGTCGGCCGTAGGCTCAATTAAGGTAAGGGACAAATCTCACAAAATGAGTTGAGTATACAGTTTTTTTCAGAATTTTCCGCTCTTTCGAATGATATATATGAAAAAATTCTATCTTGAAAAAAATGTCCCTTACTCTAATTATTTTTTGGGGTCTAAAATTAATTCCGGCCCACAAAAACCATGTATCTGACAAAAAAAATAAAGTAGCAACCTTAAATGGTGTAATTACTGCCACCAACCCATTTTAAATAAAGTAACGGTCTTCGCAATCAAAGAATAGCCTTTACATGGTATTTTTTTAAAGAAAACTTTATAACACTAGCGTTACTGTAATGCATTTTTCGTCTCATAAATCAATACCGCCCATACCTTAAAACGTATGCACGAGTTTTGAAATAAATAATCTTTACGCCATTTTACATTATTATATTTTAATCAGTGCGTCCCTTACACCAATTTGATTCGATATCCATTTAGGTTTCGTGTCCGTTACACCAATTTGCAACTGAATACTGATCAATATTTATACCAGTTACCTTTATTTACAAACAAATCTAACTTCAAGAGACAGGAGAAGAGCACGTGTGCTCGTTTTCCGTCCTTTTCTATCCCATATCTTCGCTCTGTGTGTGAAAGAGAGGACGCACTAGCTGCGGGCGGGCATCTAAAAAACCGTTTGTCAGGACGCGTTCACCTGTCGCTTGGTTGATTTGTCAATTTATTGATAAACATGGAGAAACAATACAATTTAAACCGGTTACTACGACGCAGACAGCAATTACAACAATAAGTGAATAAAATAGTACATTAAGTACATAATTATCATTTCATTCTTACTAAATTCTAAGTTTTTGTGAATTTTTTTTCGCAAGTTTTTTTCAGAGCCACCATCCATGGAATACACGTACAGTGACAACGGCTCTTTTCGGAGCCACTTCAGTGAAACACACGAAAGAGTACCAAACGGCTCTTTTCAGAGCCACCATCAGTGAAACACACGAAAGAGTGAAATAGTTCTTTTCAGAACTGTGTACTTCTTATTTCATTAAACCATGTACACGTAAGAGTATCCACACTTTCAAGTATGTCGATAATGCAAGATTTGAAAAATGTTATCGTTTCTACTTTAAATTTCCAAAGTGTCCTGAAAGAACATTAAAATGGACAAATGCCGCACCCTGCTCTTAGAGACATTTACATAGGATAGTTTTCAATGTATGAAGGATAGAAGACGAGTAAATGAAAACTGCTGTGATTGCTTTACATAACCATATTTATAAATATACTCAGTTTTTTAGCATTTGAAATTTGGTACCTAATCAAAAGAGCGTGTTTGTTCCGTGTCTAGGTGTTAGTATTTTAAGTACATACATAATCTAAACTACCTAAACTAATATATAAAGAGGAAAGATTTGATTGTTTGTTTGTTTGTTTGATACGAATAGGCTCTAGGGATCCGTGCTAAAACTCCAATATTGTAACCCAAATTTACCAAAAAGATTTTAATCTACAAAAAAAGAAAAGATCTTAAATACTGACGTCTCATGACAACGTTCCCATAGCAACCGAAACTGTTATGACATCTAAATAAATAAATTCTAATATGAAATCGTACTTTCATGTAAAAACTACTGAAAGGGTTTTGATGAAACTTTACAGGAATGTTATTTATGCATCAGATTTACACACAGGCTATAGATTACAAGGGTATTATACATTTTAGAATTTACAATTGCGGCAAAATATGTTACATACTTTTTGAAATGACCATAGATACTGTCATTTCTTGAATTTGTCAAAGAAATTGTCATTTTGACATGACAGGTAAATACGAAGTAAATACGGAAATTTGGTGGTACAAATCTATATGACGTGAATTAAGGTTTCCATAATAAGAGTTGTATTTAAACATATATTTATATGCATGCATAGATAGCTAACCAGTATTGCACAAAATACTGAAAAGGTGATACAGACATAAATCTAGTCTAATATACCTGATTGCTAATTTGTCGATAAAATTATCGACATTGCACAATACAAATGTACATCACTTGAGAAATGAGTTACGACCCCGCACACCCTTCATACCACCTGAATTTGAATTGCGAAACTCAAAGCAAAATGCCGAACATGCGGTATCTATTGGGGGTAATCTGTGGATATCAACAACTTTAAAGTGTCAAAATATTCCATGTAAGGGAAACATAAATAATTCACACACAATTCAATACATTTTCATAACTGTTACACGAATGCCCCACTTTAAACTTGCGACTTACCTCAAAAGAGTTTTTTTAATAATTTATAAACGATCCCCTTACCCTTTCTTCGTTATTCCAACAAAATCCTTACGCTATTTTTATATTAATATTATGCACACAACGTATAGGTCAATTTCAGGTAAGGGACGAGACTACAAGTAACTTGGCATGTAAGGGACATTACGAACGAAAAAAGTCGGTGTAAGGGACATCTATTTTCTAAAATAATTAAAATATTTAAATAAACACTGCACAGGAAGATAGTGCACTTAAATATAAGATAATGTGTGAAAAGAATTTTAAAAAAGGTTAATTACAAAGAAAGTTATGTACGATTTACTCCAAAAAAAAACTTTGTCGGCCTCTCCTGAAAAATCGTATTTTGTCCCTTACCTTAATTGAGCCTACGGTCGACGATATTTAACATATTAATTTAATTTATATAAATTAGGTGTTTACTTTTACAGTGTTTTTCTTGTAGGTACTGCACACAAATCAGCTCTATGCATGAGCTAAAGGTTGACTGGTAGAGAATGCTCCTAGCCTCCACCTATACCTACTATGGAAACAAAATCGAATTCGATATTTTTTATTTGCCTTGTTCTATCCTAATTTGTTTGACAGTCATGTTTCCGAAGTCTGAACAGCCTAGGGGCTGGCTCACCCATTCTTTTTTAGACATCCTATACCAAAATTGGCCATCCAGTGCCAATTCAAATTGAGTTAAGTACTTATTACTGGTAAAACTTTAGGTAATGTAAACGATTCTGTATCCGATACATTTTCGATTTTATTGTTAATTTAAATTGATTAAGGCGCATCGACTCTTCGACACGTGAATGAGGGTTTAGAACAAAATAACGACTCCACGAGTTTCTACATTGGTCAAAGCGTAGAGAATGAAGCTTAATTGAACGTGCGAAACAAATGGAATTGGAAAATTTCATGTTAATTCCTCTCTTTGTACCGCCAAAGCGTGCAAAGTTTTAGATCGCTGACCAACCCGCCCTGAAACGTGCGGGTAAAGTTTGATGAGTAACTAGTATGTACTTACTTGAACGACTGATAAATATTTACCAGTGTGAAATATTGTTACACGATGTAGTTCGAGCATTTGTTTTAGAGCGACAGTATACTTATTCAGATACCTAACAAAAACCAAGTATTTACATATAATTGTTTACCTATCTAAGAGGTATTTATTAATTAACATGTACGCAATTATCCAAATAGTGTCTAAATTATTGATTTAATGATATTTACTAGGTTAATATTTATATTCAAGTTTCACAGTCACGCTGGGTTGATGTAAGGGAGCGACCCATCATCTTTTTGCTCCAAGCCAACCTCACCTGCCCGTGGTGCATCCTGCCGAATAACGAACGAGGCGCTGGCAACCGACTGGTGGCGGTATAACCATCACAATTGAAGGCGTAGCTACATGCCACGGATCGATGACGGGCGGCAGCGTCACCAAAGCGAGAAGCTACGCCTTGCGATCGCCAACCCGCCTGCCCAGGGTGGCGATTATGGTTATATCCTCCAGATGTTGATCTCTGAGTGGCGAACAACTGGAGAGGCCTATGTCCAGCAGTGGACTCCGATAGGCTGATGATGAGGATTAACCAAAGTTTATCAAACAACCAATCCATACAGATAACCTACATTATAATGCTTCGCTGCCGCTGAAGCTATCTTTGCAATCTCATTCAATATAAACGGTAGGTGGAATTGAATTAATTTATTTCTGGCTGCAAGTGGACGGTAGTTGCCTCTAAAGTTTATCTATTTGTGCAAACGAGTAGAACAACAAAACCTACATAACATCATTGACGTATGTAGTATCGAGTGACATCATACAGTAGCACAGATTTGTATCGGCACTCTACTTGGGCCGCTTATTAACTCTCCAAACCACTCTAGATAATGGAATTGGTGGAAAAAAGCGCTAATGCCGCCAACACGTCATTGAAATATTTTATTGATAAGGTCCGTTTAATTGACTCCGGCAATTAGATATGTTGAGTAAAGTTCATATCAACATTATGTATTTACCTGCGAGTATGTGGAACAAGTAGTTATATACTTACCAGTAGGTAAGTACATAACTACTTGTCCTTGTCCAATAAGTATATGCGTCTTTTCAGCAGGCCCACAGTTGTCGAAAATGTGCAAGTTTAGAAAAAAAAGAGGTGCAAACTAAACAAATAATCGTATCAAAAAATAAAGCAATATAATAAGTGTATATACCTAAGTAATTGTAAAGCAAACGGCAATAGAAGAATCAATAAGGATTTCAACAACGCGGACGGGTCATTATAGGTATCTACCTATTTCTGACATAAAAATCTAATTGTAGGTACCAAATCCTCCCCGCAAAATCGCGCGCATCTACAACTGGGTAAAAGAGATTCTAAAACACTTTCGTATCCGTTATTTTGATTGATATTATGTCAATCGTAATAGTTTGAGAAAAGAGGATCCCATGTGCATTTAGTGATATGTAGGTGACCCACATTTTTCGTCTGTTTACTTTGTTTTACTGAATATCAGAGTAGACAAATAAAAAGTCATCCTTACCTATATGAAATTTTGTGAATGTTGAACGAATTTAGTGACAATTTTATTCAACAAAATTATAATAAAAAAGTTTAGCTAGTTATTAAAGCACCCGTATCTATAACTTGACAAGTGCGATTGGAACTAGCACAGCCGTGGGTCACAGTGCATTGAAATTATTCCATTGTACGTAAATGGATGACCCAAAATACCTATCTTCCGAAGGCAATTGTAAAAATTTACTTATTAACAGGAATAAAACACAACTTCTTTATGTACTCAGTACATGACGTGCTTATACTCGTAAAGCTTGACGTTTCGGGTTCGTAGGATTCGTACGTACATATTATGCCATCCTTTAATTGTTACTTAATGAAGTATTAAACTAATTTAATAAATTAAAGTAGTGAGATTTTGATAACTAGTAAAGAAAATTTTGACCTTGGTTAAGTCCTTTCTGAGAAAAATGAATGCGTCAGAGTGAAGAACGATGAAATGGGCTCCTCTTTACCTACCTTCGACTTCAGAATCCTGAAAGAATTAAAAAATCCAACCAAGAGTATGTATAAAGTTACTTTTTAACTTTGTCTATTCGTTAGGTGTTTAAGAGTAGAAATAAAGTTTGCTTATGAACGAAGAGAAAGTTAGGTTAATTCTAAGATCTTTATAAAAAGACAAAGAGGTAAGATAACCATAACTTCAGCTTGCTTTTTAAAGAGGTAGATTAGACATTACTTGTCCTCAACTTTCTCGCATTAATTGTTTTCGGTATTTGGTCAAGGGAACTTGAAATTAAGTCGTAGGTTTTTAACAAGACTATGTAGGTACCTACCAGCAAAACTCCAAGTAATGCCGATCCATGCTGATCATCAATTAGGAACTTCGATTCCTATTTTTTGAAATTTTCTCGATATTCGAATAAGTGCCTCTTGAAACGAACCCGACTGTCCGATAAACTTGCTGATAAAGGGGGCTAGATTTGTTGAAAATTGGAAAAGTTGATTAATGAATCCACATTGTGATTGGCAAAATATTGGAGTGATTGCGGGTGACACTTGGACAGGCGCCGTCGACGAGAGAGGTCTGAAATCCAAACTGCAGTGATCTATAGGAACAAGCTACTTTAGGCCTATTACCTATACGTGGGTATACAGTATATCTTTGACTGTGTTGTTTATGTACGTAAACATTTAAGTCAATTTAATAAAAATTCAGATAATCATAATTTAAACACTAGAAATACCTAAGCATAAGCTTGCCGTTCCACGTCTGAGGCTGAGTAGGGTGAGTGGGTCGTTTGTAGGATTGGGTATCAAAATGTTCAACAGGTTACCGGAACATATTGTTGAACTGCCCATTCATATATTCAAATCATACATGAAGTCCTTACTTATAAAAGGGGGCTATTATAGAGTAGAAGATTTCCTCAACGACGACGTCCAGGAGATGTCGTCGTTGAGGAAATCTTCTACTAGCTTCGTAGTAAACTTTGTTGCATTGTCTAGACTCAACTTTTATTTTGCAAACTTTTTAAATAAGCGGTATAAGCGCAGAGAAGCTCTTAAACTAAACATTTATGTGCACCTACTTTTTTACATAAGGAGATAAAATAGATACCTACACTTGACTGGGTAGGACCTATACATATAAAACATTATAATTATTATAGCAGTTGAAACGTTAATTATGGAGATTCCATTGTCTCTAGGAATTAATACTAGGTATCCAATAGCATAATATTTCATTAAGTAAGTAACAATCATGATGTAGATATAAGAACAAGTACATTAGACTATATATTCTATTTTCTAGGACATTAATAACATTAAAAGGTAGATTGCTTATGCATGGTGTGATACAGCAGGCAAACATTGTGTGGTGTAAGTGGTTTGTAAATAATAAAACAAAGGCTGCAGCTATACCTACCTACATACATATATTGCCGTAGAACAGGCTGTAGCTAGATGTAGTTCTTTTTATTTGGTATTCGGAAGTTTGATATAGGTAAGTTTCAGAGAGTGGTGAATTTCGTCTCCGTGACAGTTACACCGTTTGCTAAAACTTCAATAATTCAGGTCACAACGCAGATTATGCTTCAGGTGTCTGGTTATACTTATGGTTTTTTACAATGTGATAGTGAAAACATACTAAAAAAAAATTAGCAGTGCAGTCCTATCTCCGATTAAAATTCTCCTTATATATTTTTAACCGACTTCGAAAAAGGAGGAGGTTCTCATATTCTTTAGATCTCTTACTTACACAGTGCCTGCAAAATTAAATATGCGGTATCACTTTTACTCGGGACAACGCATTCACATGTTGATTTTGTCACAAGAACGTATCGCTAATAAACTATTCAATACCTACTTCGTAATTGTCAGCTACATTGATATGTAGAGAAGAGGTATTGGTAAATAAATAATAAACAAATGTTCTACAGTGTTATTTCAACGAAATACGTCTGGGAAAGGTAAATAACATGTTTGCCTTGTGAATTGCTTATTCTAGCATCGAGCGGAAACACTGTAAGAATTGTTTGCTGATTTTCGCAAACAATACTTAATTAGGCATCTGTGTTACGGGAGTCACACCTATCGTGCATTAATTCAATTAGACGAATCATTCAAGCATACTCAGATCAAAACAGGATAAAACGGCAGGAAGATTGGAAAACACCATTAGAGAACAATCAAATATTACTATTGTCACCTAATGGCTCGTAATTGGGCCGAGTTCTTCATAAATCTTTAGAGCCCAAAAAAGCGATTGTCTAATATTATAACGGGAGAACGATTATAAAAATATCTGTAATAAGTCAGGGTTATTGGGACATTTCACAACCAAATTTCTTTATCTTAGTCGTAATATAAAAGTAGCCAATACCTACTTAAAGTATTTCGGTTTGCCACGTATTCCGGCTTTAATTTCAGCTTAAGAGGTAGATCTTTCAGGATAAACCCTGGCTGTTGTCTGATAAGGAACAATCAACATCACGATCATACATTTTAATCAGTGCTTATCAAAGAAGGATTTGAATGGAGGAATTATTTAAAATAGGTTATAGATTTAACTTCTACTTATATTAGATTTATCTCCAAGAAATATTTTGATGAATAAGACAAATTATCCATAAATAATCTGATTATGTTTGTTTGTTCACATAATAAAGAACATAAAGTAAATTGAACTTCACGGCGTCGGAGATTGTGGATCCTTGGGCAACGAGATCTTGAATTGCAGCAGCACTATGAGATAAATAGCTATCATACTTATGGCCTGAAACAAAATATTTACCTTAGCTTAAAGTCAACATCCTGCCATTATTTTGATTTTTATATATTTTCATGTAGACTTTAAAAAATATGGTCTCTAACTTGTTAGAGTAAGAAGTAGCGGATGGTGCATTATTAACCGTCGAAAGTCAATAAGGTGGATTTATTAAATACCTATTGTTCATCGGTTTACCCTGTCTGTTGTCCGTACCTATGTCCGAAAAATTGTTTAATAGGTAGCTAGGACCCTCCCTTTATGCTAGGTCCTTATTCAAACATTTTTCTACCATTATAATTCCAACAGAAAAAAAAGTCTAAGGTAGATTACAATCGTAAGGAGAAGTTAGTAGGAAGACAGAAACTTAGAGTAGAAACATCATTCTTTCAAGGTACTTTCAAGGTAAGCACCTTGAATCTTAAAAAATATCATAGCGTACAACAGTCTTAAATTCTTTTGCAACAATGTTATTGGGAAAAGTTTAGTTATTGTGAAACGGCAGGTTGGTATAAAAGAAGGAAGTTTATAAATGTATTTTTACATAATATTAAAGAATTTAAGAGCAAAGTTCAGAATACAAACCGATGTCAGCAACTCTCTGTTAACGTCGGCGTATCCTTTTAAGCTCACCACGGCGGGATTCATCTCTATGGCTTGAATGAAGTGGTCAATCTGGTAAAGAAAATATGCAGGTTCAGTGTAGGTATACCTATTAAAATATTTACAGCTTAAAGTGTCAAACGAAACATGGCTGTGGCGTGTGCATGGGCACATTTTCCTAGACGAGCTTGCCATTTATTTTAAGATTTTTTTTACTAGTTGTCCTGGCCTCCTGTCGCCGCATTAAAAACGAAAGAAGAGAAGTCAATGTCGATGTGGCAACTCCATAACCGGTCTGTAAAATTGCTCTGGTTATACACCGAAGAGCTTTGTCAGTCGAGTCTTACGATATCGACACCCACAGGAAGCTATGGGGGCGGTGAGCAAAAACCGGTTCACTTTCGCCTTAAACATTGATACTTTTCAGGGAACAAAGGGTCCAGCAAAGAGTTCCACAGATTGAGCGTACGAAGCATGAAAGTGGGAGCGATTTGCAATTTCATTTTTTAAAAAAATATATTTTGCATCGTCGTCACTAACGTACACATAACAATAACTCTGTTATTAAAAACATCAAAATGAAAGGAGTACTTAACCGGAACAAGGGTGTAATGTGCAATATAAGCTCTGCATTTAAGCTATCCCACATCAATTTAAATAGCTTCTTACCTCCTTTTGGGTCGGTCTATCCACGGCTAAAATATCTATCGTCAGTAAGGTTTCCTGTACTCCATCTGCCACCTGAGAAGGAAAATAAAAATGTATCATCATGAGCCTTGTAAACGTCCACTGCTGGACATAGGCCTCCCCCAATGACAATTGTAATTTGGGGGGATTTACCTTAGTCACCACGCTTGGTTAATGACCACAGTAGGTTTTATTTGTACCCAGGTAAACGCTACTGCCCGTTTCCTGATATTCATATTTTCCATTAAGTCATGGAATGCCCTTCCAGCTCATGTAATTCCTTCCTTTTACAATCCTGGGTTCTTTAGGCGCAGGGTGCAGGCGACAGGCGAAATGAGATTGTTCTATTGTACCTGTCGACCTAACTTTTGGACCTCACGACCGCTTACCATCTGGTGGAGTGAGGTCTTCCTGAAAGCTCTTCTTTAGTCATCTTCTACGTCACCCATAGAATGAGATGGGGTGGTCCTATTCTAAATCCACAAACCACACGGAAATAAAGATAGAAAGTACATGGAAAAAGAATTTAGCTGAGTGAGAACGTTCAGTGAACTCTCATTTATATGGAGCCATAATAGTTATAATCTGTGATGGTACGCTGTAGGTACATTACCACTAACGCTACTTTAGGCACAAGCGGAAGAAACTTTGACACTATGTTATCTTAGTTTAGTGGTCCTCGATCCTCAAGAGAATGAAAACGGGTGTAAGATGTTTAGATAACACCTAAACATGAACAGTGGGTACCTACCTACTGAAAGATTATATTCACCTCGGTGGATTTAACAAACTTGATGAAATTATTCCACATATCTTCGAGATGAAAGTGCGTTTATTCATAGTTTTCTAACCTAGTGCAGTGTTCTAACTAACAGACTTATATAGCTTTTTGGCAACAATAACTTTGACAAAGCCTACTTATAACTTTGTCACGTTGCTTATTTGGATAAAACACAAAATATAATTGGATGCGTTTTCTTCCACATTCCCGGAAACGTGACTCCCAAGGGGTAAAAAGCTTTTATCCTTTATCTTGTCACATTTCGTTGTGTTACTGAATAAAGAGGAACTGTGCACAAGTAATGGCTTAAATAAACTAGAAGTGAAAAAGTTTTTGATGTAAGGTAGCGACCTATCATCTTTTCGCTCCACCTTCACCTGCCTGTGGTGTATTCTGCCAAATAACAAAAGAGGCTTTGGCAACTGACTGATGGCGGGATAATCATCACGATGGAAGGCGTAGCTAAATACCACAGGCTGATAACGAGCAGCAGCGTCACCGGAGCGAGGAGCTACGTCCTGCGATCGCCAACCCGCCCGCCCAGCGTGGCAATTATAGTGTTTGCCTAAAGTAGCGAGCAACTGCGGAGGTCGAGGCAGTGGACTGCGATAGGTTGATGGTGTAAAAAGTTCTAACCATGATCTCATCTAATAATAATAAAATCTAAATACCTTTTGCGTAGACTTATGAGAGCAGTCAGCGAAGATGAAGAGTAGAGTGGAGCAGTAGACAGTGTCGACGAATAGGCCTATCTCCTTGAAGCTGAATGCAAAGCCGTGGTCGACAATTTCTGAGAGTGCGCCGTAGACTGCGATTGTTATGTTGGTGAACCTGTATGTATAAGTATCTATTTATAATGCATATAGAGAAATACCCAATACATAGAGACAGGTGAGAGGTAATAGAAGAAAAAATTCGACGATAGCCTGCAATACGATAAGTGGTAAATATTCGCGAGCTTTTTAGATGCTTAGTGCTTATGGTGCAAGGTTTTCTGATTCATGGTAGAGTTTGTGTCAACTGTATGACTTTAACACGAACCAATGATAGGGTCCACACTAGGCAGGCTCTCCAGAGCCTACTCCCTCTCCCTGTACTTTGCTATTTTCACCTAAACATTTTGAATTTTCCATACCGAGACTACTTTTATATCAGTTTATAACTTGGTGAGGATTGGGAGAAGCCGTACCTCATGGCTCAAGAATCTCCGGACATGGTTCAATCCGAGCACGAGATCCCTGTTCTGTGCCTCTGTGTCAAAAGTTAGAATGGCCCTAATGATACTCGTAGCAGACTTCAAGAAAATATCTTGAAAATAACTCCCCAAGATATACTTAGGAAGAAATACGACGTAATATACGACCTATTTATAAATAATTATACTTACATGAAAAGGCAATAAGTGGAATATGTCCGCGCATACGCATTGCCTAATAGTTGAAGTAGTTCTGACAGGTTCAGCCACAAATATCGGTAACGGGAAATCAATTTAGCAGAACATTCTCTTCTCACGTCCTGAGAAAATGAATAAAGAAAGTTACATACATTAATTAACTTGTGTTTTAAAAATTGCAGTATCATTTCCATGTTACCTACTACCTACTTACGGTTACATATTTTTTCCCAAAGTAGAAAGTATTAATGAGAATTCTTACACGTAGGTATACTCGCAGGATAACATGATAACAAGATAAAATTATAATTAGTGCCTCAGCGTGAATTTTGAAACTTGTTGGGGGGTTTTTAATTAAAGACTAAGTTTCTCCGATATTTTTTGTCTTTTCAAAGTTAAAGAAAAAGGCATTCTAAAATATATTACATTGCTTCTAATAATAACTGTGTGTAGTGTGTGTGCACGAGTATACCTAAATAGGTATTTTTTTCATAACTGACTTTTCGTAGACTGGCCTTTTCGATAACAAACAGACAGACAGACAAAAATTTTACTGATTGCATTTTTGGCATCAGTATCGATTACTAATCACCCCCTGATAGTTATTTTAAAAAAATATTTCATGTACAGAATTGACCTCTCTACAGATGTATTATAAGTATAGATTATGCTTAGGTATCTCTTAAAACTTTTTATGTCCTTTCGTCGATTTTATGAATTTAAGTCGAAGTTTTAAATTGCCCCGACACCCCGCAAATCCTGTTTTAATCAGAGCATAGTCCCCTGAGATTTGAGAATGCAACATAGACACGTATGTGACCAAGTTGACATTTTAAATCACAGACGGACTATGTAAATAAGTTTTAGTGGTGGATTTTGTATGAGTAAGGTCAAAGGCAATGTTTAACTCTGAATTAACAAAACTGACGTAATCCGATTTCAGTAAATTTCGTAGTGAGAGAAGTACCTTACTTACATTATTTAATTCTATTTTGATTAAATTATATAGGGGATGTAAGGGAGCGGCCTATCATCTTTTCGCTCTAAGCGTAATACCACAGGCCGATGACGGGCAGCATCTCCCGAAGCCAGAAGCTACGCTCTGCCCAGCCGCCAACCCGCCTGCCCAGCAGCGTGGCGTTTATGGGTAAAGCCTTCAGATGTTTGCTTAAAGTGGCGAACATCTGGAGAGGCCTATGTCCAGCAGTGGACTGCGATAGGCTGAAGATGATTATTAAGTACCCTTTCCTAAGTTACCTTTGCTTTGTAGGTATCGCTATTGTGAGTGATGTTTTTATAAATAAGTACGTTAATGTCATTAAGAAATGAATTTAATACAGTACCCTGCGAAAGCAATCCGAAAGACTTTGGGATGCAATTTTGATGCCCTTGCAGTTGATGTACCACAAAGCACAATTCATGTTAATCATTGTTATAATGTGGTAGTACGCCGCAGTATGCTTCAGTAGAAACCCGTCCATGAGTGCACATAGACTTAATAGGAATCCTATGGCGAGAAGTAAACAACCAATGCTAATTACTACTATCAAGGATTTTAGGTTAGGAAACTGAAGATTTTCCCCGGTAACTCTGTAGTATCTCACCTGAAACAATCATGTTATGAACAAAGTTTACACGTACCCAATTCTATAAGAGCATCATGACATACCTAGTTACCAAAGACTTGAACTCCTATGAAGGAGGCAGCGGCAGGCAGACCGATACATAGCGGGTGTGAACACACCCGCTATGTATCAATGTGCTTCAATTGGAAATTCATATATAGGTACGTTTATTCAACAGTCATTGGGTAAAGAAAGGCATTGTAAGGTAACTTGCATGCCTGTGAGACAATTTGAAGAAGTTCTAAACCAAGCCAACCCTCTTGACATTTAATTATGAGCTGTTCATGATTGATAATCGAATATAAGCAAGAACCAATACTTAGCTATTCTTTATAAGCTCTTTAGGACTTGGAACACTCATTTAGGAATCAAGACCTACTATTTCTAGGTTTAGAAATTCTCAAGCCAAGTTTCACCACACTTAAGTTAAAATAGATATCTATTTTAAAGAGAGACTCAGCAAGTGGTTAAACTGACCTACTTATGTATGAATGAGTAAGGGTACAGACACCGACTCATCCATACCTACGTAAGTACATCAGAAGTTCTAATTACGCATAAGTGGATATACCTACCTACATTTGAGAAACGTTTTCATAGCAATCATACTACAAGCGTTCTGTGCCAGTAAAAGAACCTAACGTTGACTGTAAGGACCTACTTACATTGAAGTAGTTACTCACTTGAAACTTTCCCCAGCTAGTCTTATAGATAGCGACTTGATGGGCTACTCCCCACCCAACAAAAGGGATCCAGAAATGCGGAACGAGGAACACGACGAATATAATGGCGTAGATGTAGTCGTCGAACTTGCGAATGGAGCGCAGGATCATGACGCGCTCGTAGCCGACGTACAGCACGACCATCGTGGTCGCGATGTAGAAGCAGATCGCGTACGCTGTGGCCGAGGACCTCCAACTGAACGTGATTGTACCTGTAACGGAACTTATTTTTAATTAAGAACGTCTAGTTTAAGTCACCAGGACATATTCCGTTCAGCCAATCAGCGCGCGAGGTGCGTTGTCACGTGCCATTTCACTATGCGACGTATTCACTTCGATCGATCATAATCTGCCGAAAAATAATACGTTAAATTGTAAGCAGTAGGTATGTTACGGTTCACAATCTTTCGGCCGTTTATATATATACCAACATATAAGTCTTAGATTCTAGATAATCTTAGAGATGATCTACTTAACACAATAATTTGAAAAACTACGGGAAGATTCTTCATAAGTTTTCAGCAATGGCGTATTAAGTATGGCGTACCTGGTCGAGACCTAGTGATGGGCATCACCGCAAGGGCACGGAACAGCACCAGTAGCAGTTTGTGGTCTCTGTAGAACTGGTCGTGGATTTCACAAGTGTCGCCATCCTGCGATGAGAGCTGGTCACGTTGCTCTTGTTCCTGTCAAGTAATTTCTTTTTAAAAATAGCATGTACAACATAGTGGCTTGCCCTCGCCTGACGGCAAAACGAAAAAAAATCCAAATCGCTATGTATTCAATATTCAATCAAATCAAATCAAAAATCTCTTTATTCATATACCACAGATTCGGAATGCAGCTTCTATCGAGAAGAATCGGCAAGAAACTTGACAGAAACTCTTTTCAATGTAAATTTTTCTTACAATATTTGTCATATTCATCATTCATGGAACCATGGAAGTAATCGATCTGATTATATGAGAGGGAACGAACAGAGGGCATTTGTGGTTGCGCACATTCTTGTGTAGGTATTTCAATATTATCTTCTGTGCACTTGGCTAGTCTCCTTGGAGATTGGCCGAAGTTCGGTCAGGAAAGTAGGTATCCACGCGCCCTGTGGTATGAATACTACCGAGGTATCCCTGTCTGTAGTAAAAGGCGAGTAAAAGGGCCTTCGGGACGACACGTGTCTTCGGACACACGTGGTCAGTGACGTCGTACTGGGAGGACACCACTAAGTCTTCCCGAGTGCCATTCTTTTAGCCGGCGCAGCGCTACTGAGCTGAGGGGGGGTTGAGAGGAATCCCAACCCTCCTCCGATGAGCGCTCGTAGCCGACCACCGTCAGGTTTAGTGGGTGTTCTCCGTTTTAGGAGTGAGTCCCGCATAACCCAGGTGTCCCGTATCTAGCCCCGGGTATGCGTAAAGGCATTCCTAACGTAGAAAAAAGTATTCACAAACATGATTTTAAAGGATGCAACAAGTGCAGCACTCACATAATCCCTTTGACTCCTCTCGTAGACATACTTATCTGCCTGCACGTGCTTCATGTCATTTTGCAACAGCGAATTGTTAATGCCCTCCTCAAATAAATGGTCCGGTATCATCATTTTCAGTGCGGACCCTTTCCAAACTTCAGTAGTCGAATGACGCCTCGCTAAATTAATCGTGGCAAGTCGACTAGCCCTTAAAATATGCAAGACCCCGAGACATTATCGAGCAGGTAAACAAGAAGTGTAAATTTCATTAAATTTTAAAGTAAACGACGATGTCGCTCTTTGCATTTAAATGTTGTTCAACGCGGCCGTATTGTAGGTACAGGCCAAGACAAAAGTCTAGACTATCTCTCACGTATTCATATCCATTTTATAGTACGACTAAGGCTTACATAATTCCACATACCTAGGCACATAATATGTGTTAGTTTTGTCTCGGGGTAATACCTAATATTGTGTTATATTCTACGACAAACATAGGGTACCTACTAATTCAGCTCCTTAAGCACTTAACTAGTATGGGATTAAGAAGCATGGATCTTTACCTAAGTTAATCCCATCTCAAAGTGATCAACGCAAGCGTTGGTTAAATCTTAGCATTTTCTTAATTATTATGATCAAATATTGAACAGCTTATGTACAGCTACATATATTTAAATACTTCCTAAAATGCAGCACTGAAAGGTGTGCACACACCGCCTCGATGGATTCCAATTTAAGATGCTCGCCGACTATAGGGTGATCAATGTACAATAGTGCAAGATTGAGTCAAACTTTTAACCCACACAAGTCTGTTCTATCCTTGATAGGTACATGCCTGTGGTGGAAATCTATATTAGGCAAATAACATTTAAGACGCACAAAAGCATCATCGACTGGCTCGGTGGCTCAATTGGTAGTGACCCCTGCCTTCTGAACCAAGGGTCGTGGGTTCGATTCCTACCCGGGACAAACATTCGTGTGATGAACACTTGTGTTTGTTCCGTGTCTGGGTGTTTATATTTGTATTTAAGTTTTATTTGTGGTACCTTCGTTGTTCTGATACCCATAACACAAGTGCTTAAGCTACTTACTTTGGAATCGGAGCAATGTATGCGATGTTTTCTGATATTTATATTTATTTATCATCCTAAGAGCTAAGCTTATTTCAGACTCATATTTATTTAATATGTTGGGGGATTATACTCCTATTGAAGTTGACCCTGAGCTATTGTTTATTTTAGTGATTTCATAATAACAGCGAAAAAGATCTATTTTATAATGAACGAAAGAATAAGATCATTGTTTTGTAAGTAGATGTATATTTTTTTCGCACCATACATAATATTTTTATATCACAGTTTATATTTCACTCAAATTATAAATTTAACAAATAAGGTACAGGTACTCAGTTCCCCGCGGGGTGTGTTAAATTTGCAAACAAAATGTTTTGAATTACTTCCAGCCGTTATCCACATGGGTTCGTCATAAAACATTTATTATTCTTTGCCAAACTTGGTATTTATTTTTCGACTTCGATAAAGAAAAGGAAACAACGAAATGTGTAGGTATGTCGGTACATAGGAGAATAAATAAGTAAGGAAACGCAACCGCAAATCTCATAAAAAATGTACATAACATTAAATTGAAATAATATAAAAGTCATTGTGATCCAGTAGGATGTCTTGTCGTTTTGTATGGTATAATTTATTTATGTGTTTGTAACTTTGTTGTGACAAATTGAAAGTGTAAAATTCAACTACCGTCTTCTACATTATACCTATTCTTCCTCAAGTTAACGCAATTATAAAAATGTAGGTATTATGTCATGTTCGATACGATGAATGTGCGAATATTAAGCAATAATTAAGAAAAACCGCCCGACAATTAACACCGACTAGAGGTCTCATACGACGACTGGGGGCGTATTCCATAACACCCAGAAACGAGACAATGTAGAAAAACGTATTTCCTAAACTGGTGCAACATGTTAACTCGAGAAGTTTTTGACATCTCTTGTTCCTTGGCCCAGGTACTTGGTTTATAAATACACTTGAAATTAGCTAATTGTCCGCGTTAAGTACACGCATGCTAAGGGTCCATTTATAATAAAAAAAAACTTGGTTTATGTTTAATCAGTACCAGAATATTAGTGGTATTTTATATTAATGAGTGATTTTCCTATCACTTTAGAATCGAAATAGTTTTCTAAATAAAATCAATACATAAAGAATTAACTAATATTGTAATACAGGTTTACATTTGGTTGAAATACAAATACTTTATTAACATCACTTAGCAAGAAAACTTACATAGAAGACTATAAACGTTCTGTATGGGCGGATTTTGTTTGAACATTATCATTTAATACTATTTATGTTTACTACAATACAATATTAACAATGAAATATGCTTGTCAATGCATAATCACAGAAACCCCAAATAGAAGAACTAAGCCTACTTATTTGTGCTCGTGTAATCATGCGACCTAACATATGTAGTCGTAAAAGATAGAAAAACTTTTCCAGTAACAGACATACAGTTCTATATATACTCGTAATACCATAGTGTGTACATTTAAAGCTCTTATCAAGACCGTAAAATACAATAATAATAAATCTAGATGAAATATATACATAATAAATAAATAAAATAACAGGATATTTAAATACTACATCAACTAATCTCCCGAAACAACAAAAAATAAATTCATATTGTTATTAAATTAACGAACTAAAAAATCAAGTGTGGAGCAATGTTTTAATACAAATTCTTAACAATACTTATCTAAATATGCATTAACAAGCTGACTTTACAAAAATCTACTGTAGTTTATTGGTAGATTATACTACCCAGTAGAACCTTTATCCTTGCAACTAGGTATCTAGCGGTTTTGTTAGATGGTACGAATACCCTAATTGACTGTATATTATGTATTTCGCTAATATTTTACCTTACAAATAAGCAAATTAACAATTATGTATCTAGAATTATCAAACCCAAAATATACCTAAACCATTATTCACATTGTGAAATCTGTATTCTTGGCTAGAAGACAAATTTTAATGGTAACAAATTAAAGTTGATTCGGGCCTTCCCGCAAGTAGATGCCAAATAAGCTAGATATCCCTAATAGATCAACGGTTATGTCAATTTAAACATTACATTCGTGTAAACGTGGGTAGCCACAATATATTTGTTACATGGAGCATATTTTTTTCATTTTTATCACGGCAGTAGCTGCCACTTTAAAACAACCTTTTTTTAGTACAGAGCTACAAGATGTTCTGATTTTGGCCATTATGCTAAAAATCCTTGCAGCACCGTATATGTATATCAACCGTTACGGACACCCCCCTTAGTTATATTACATTTATTGATACAGAATGTAGATGTAATAAACAATTAAACGTATAATTCACGTAAATCAACCTTTTACATTAAAATACATAGTTACATCATGAACAGTGTTTGTATAAACATTTAACAATTAATCGAATAATGTTAAAATTAAGTGGACTTAAGCCTAGCGAGTTGCGCCATAATTTCCTTGTCGTCCTCGGTGGTGGAAGCTCCAACATTGTTGCGCGCTACGGAAGGCGCACCGGCCATCTGAAATAAAGAAAAGTCTTATTTAATAAAACTGTAGAAAATAAGAGAGGTAGGGCATAGCGAATCTTCGCTCGAATTGAGCCGCCCGTCCGGGGAAGGACCTCCACCCTATAGAATACCGCAGTCAAATGACCTCTGAGTCGTGTTTCTGCCGGTGAGTAGGGTTTCCGGAGCTCGTGGGGGGTGGGGTTGGGCCGGCATGGCGGTGGCAACTGACAGGTAACTGACCAGTTACTTGCCCGTTGTCACAGCGACTTGGGCTTCTCTTTCGCTTTCCATCAGGCGTAGGGAAGCCATTATGTCGAGCCACTATAAAAAAAAAAAAACTGTTTTACAAAAAATACCGAAGTTGAGTGTGGTTTGCGAATTTAGAATTGGACCACTCCATCCCATCCCATGGGTGTCGTAGAAGACAACTAAGAGAATATCAAGATACAAGCAGCAGCATTTACCTAGGTACAAATAAAACCTACTGCCCCATACTAGATATAGCCTGACCTGTTTGGGCTGCAACCACTGTCATGTATCAATAATAGAAAGGCTGTGGGCTAAAAGCGAGTCTCAATCTTGCACTATTCATAAAACGTCAGTTTAGTCACACATCCGAAACTCGCGATTGGTTTTTTTTGCACTTATTTCAAGGAGAAAATAAAATGTGACTGCAAACTTTGATATATTTCTCTGACCATAACATATGATTTAACAGCCATATTTTTGGAAAAGATTATACTTGAATTTTGACTTGTTATATTGATCATATTGATCACTTTTAAATTATTATTATTATATTCTTTTTATACAATATGGGTTTGCGCTTGACTGCAATTCACCTGATGGTAAGCGATATCACAGATATATTATGTAGTAAAGCAACAACCACCCACCTTTCCGCTGATCTCAATGCCAATCTCATCAAGCACTTGGTTGACAATGCCCTCAGTTTCTTCTTCATCACCAGACTCATCCATTATGTCATCCAGAGTATCTGAAACTGTACAATAAAGGTATTAATAATCTGTTTTATATTTCATATAAAAGTAATTACTAATGTCACAAGTCATTTATAGTTTACTAGCTGCTGCTCTGCCCGCGGCTCTGCCCGCGTGAATATTCGTATAAAACATAGCCTATGTATTAATCTGATGTACAAACTATATTCCTGTAAAGTTGCATTAAAATCCGTTCAGTAGTTCTATTGCTTCTTTTATCTGAATTTTGTATGTTGAACTGTGGCGTTGCTACGGATCAATGCATTGTATGACACGCGTGTGTTGCGATTTCGTGCTTTGGCGATAAACTCATATGAAAGAGGCGAAAGATGGATCTCTACAGTGTCAATAACAATCTGTTGTATTACTCAGACAACACAGCACATCACCCTACCCCTATGTCTCTTGTCTATCTACTCTAACTACAACTAAATATAGTTGTTTTCCCAGACTCTTCAGAATGCTTTTTTTTGCAACAATCAAACCTATGCCATGCTGCGGACGCTTTTAAAAACCCTAACCGGACGGACCCCGGACATCCTTCAAACTAGGACTAATCCGGGGAAACCCGAATGGATGGCAGCCTTAACAATGCATATGGAGATATATGAACAGAGGTAGGGCATTGCGAATCTTCGCTAATATTGAGCTGCCCGTCCGGGGAAGGTCCTCCACCCTATAGAATACTGCAGCCAAATGACCTCCGGGTCATGTTTCTGCTGGTGAGTAGGGTCTCCGGAGCTTGTGGCGGGTTAGGGTTGGGCCGTCATGGCAGTGGCAACTGACAGGTAGGTAACTAACCAGTTACTTGTCAGCTGTTGTCACAGCTACTTGGGCTTCTCTTTGGCTTTCCATTAGGCGTAGGGAAGCCATTATGTCGAGCTATTATAAAAAAAAATATGGGGCCATACTCTTACAACTACCAAGTACTAACCAACTAATTGGCAACATTACTAAATAAATAGTGCTACTTACTCATCTCATCTGTCATGTCCATCTTTGCATTGGCTTGTTTAAACGCCTCCATATCCTTGGCGATTTGGTGGGGGTTCATGACCTTGTTCATATTGCCCATGGTCTTGGCAGTGGTGCCCATAGCACCGGCTATTGCTATATTTGCACCCATTGTTTTATTGTGTAACTGAACATTTGATATCTGAAACATTTCCAGAACCGAAAATAAGGTGATTGTATAAAGAGAGCTAAGTATATGAATTAAATAAATTTTCAGAGCATATTCTATCATATTTTATTTGTAATGTTGAAATTAACAATTAAGTTTATTAGCTCTTTCTCAAGGCATATTATGTAGTTGGTAGTAGTAATGGGATGTGATATCTAAAATTTCATTCAAGATTAAACCTACATAGTTGTTATCTGATGCCCGATTTTATTTATTCCACAGACAAAGCAGATGAGTTATGTTTTTTAAAATTCAAGTGCAGGTAGGTATTCCGGACACAATTGAAAAGTTATATTTTCATGGCCAAATTCATGATGATATGTCGATATTATAAACACATCAACATGATTCATACAATTTCAACACAACATCTGTCATACTACCGTATCATGGTTGAATTTGGATGATAAGGGTCCAATAGTCCAATTACATTTCAATTGCCATGCCTGATTAAATATTACCTTGCTATTAGCAGAGTATATCCTATTCTTTTGTTTTCTCAATTGAACAAGTTGTTTTGCCAGTATTTTGCAGCCCTCATTGTTTCCTTCTTTAGCCATCTTTTTAATTTCCATTTCCTGTAAAAAATAATATAATTTTTTTATAATAACCTTGGTACACAGACTTGTAGATTAGCAAGCGCTGTTGCCTTGATTTCTTACCAGTTTCTTTTCTTCCCTCTCAAGAGCAGACTTATCTCTTTCTAAATCTCTTGTCGCTTTCCGTAATTCCCTGTCATTCTGCCGTTGTTGTTCTGAAATGTTTAATTTTATTATTGTAATTAATTTTATTACAGAGCTATTTCATCAGTTTTTATGCGATGTTAAACGTATCATAACAAATACTGAGACAGCCATAAATGTAACTCGTTATTTAGTAAAGATTTCGTAACAAACTCGCTGAATTACCTTTAACTGTGGGTTCCTTTTTAAACCAATTCATTGTGAAGTCTTTTGGTATTTTAATCCAGACCCGATATTCAAGAATTTAAGAAATCTAGAAAACCGATGTATGAATATGATGCACTATGATGACATTGATGACTAATTTTTATTGAATGCTGCTGTCACTGTCAAAGAATGCAGTGTCAATGTCAAAGTATTTTTTTTTACAATACTAATGGCACCGAATGTTAGAATAGAATAGAATAGAATAGAATTTATTGTGAATATAAATTTGGGTACATAATAGCTGTTGACATTGCTTAGCTTACACATCGCCAAATCCTACCTTTTCGGATGTATTCACATTTTAGACTAGGCTTAATAATAATAATATAATTTTACAATAACTTAATATCTAGGTTTATGTTTATGTAACTTAGGTAAGAAAACATGAAGAAAAGGATTAAAAGGTACAAATAGATAGGTACATGTTTGTGCTAGAAGTTTATTAAGGTTTATTGATAGGTCAAAGCGCCAATTTATATATTTTTATATGTGGTTTTTTCCTTCCACATGGACCATGTATGTATTGAACTGTGTGGATTCACCGGCTCCCTCTACCATAGTCAGCTGCTCTATTCTTAACACCACCGAAACAGTTGAATTCGATTTACGAGTATCTGATCTGTTTGTATGTTTCTTCTAACTTGAACAATTTGACAGTGACTAATCATAAAATATCGTATTTTTAATCCCATATATTTTTGAAACGTTCTGTATAGGGCGGCTTCGTCAGCTGTTCCGTATCACGTCCCCTTTCCGTCACCGTTACTTATTTATGCTGCTACTCTGCTCGGTCCTCATAACAGAACACTACGTAAACGGGGCCCGTACGTTGTGGCGAATGGACGTTGGTGCGAATGGACTTACCGATTTTTATGTTTCTCGAGCTAACTGTTTAAAAAAGTAAAAAAAAACATTTAAAGCATAGGTACTTTATTTTTTACAAATACCTATGTCGGCTGGAATAATAGAGCCACCGGGGACTAGGGGCTGTAGCGACATGTATCTATCAAAACGATTAGATCTAACGAAATTTTTACGACTCGATAAATAAACGAAAACCAAGATGATCCATCGGACCGCGGTCCCCGAGCACGATCACCTAGCTCGGCAGAAGTACCTACTTCCACATTTCGTAGGGACAAGTCTGTTTCTACAGCCATTTTGTTTCTATTTGTCATGATAGCGTGATTCGCATTAATTTGGCACGACGTTTGGCAAGCGGGTAAACTGTAAGTTTTATTTGTTTATAAATGCTGCAGCACGTTTCCTGATTCCCTAAGTCGTGAACCCACGGCATTAGGTAGACCGGTCCTATAGTCGGAAACCAAGCGGACAATTCAAATAGAGGCTGGTAGATAATTATTTTTCAATCAGTTGGCATTAGGTACATACCGTCATAAGTATATGAAGGTATGTTTAGGTACCTAAGTCGCCCAAATATCCTTTATAATCCGGTGATTAGTATTCCTAGAATCGGTCTGGAGTTTGTGTACTTATGTTCAGGAGACAAATAAAACATAATAAAACTTATATGAACATTTTATTTTCGAGAGTCAAAACTGAAATGTTCTCTCAGGTCACTTCATTCTTATTAAATTAAAATTAAGTATAATGCAGGCAAGTAAGTTATCTAAGTACAATAAGCACAAATTGTTGAAAAAGGATAGTTAAGTACGAGTACATACAATTTCGATATCCAAAAACGAAAGGGCAGAAAAAACTTCATTATTGAGGCTTTCAATAAATCAAAAAACCGACCAAGTGCGAGTCGGACTCGCGCACGTAGGGTTCCGTACCACTGATTGAATGAAAAAAATATTACCTGTAACTATTTATGACGTTTAAAAAAAACTATATAGATTTCGTTCAAACCAATTTTTGTTAGTAGTTTGCATAGTAATACACAACATATATTTTTTTCAGTTTTATCATGCCCATATTTTAGAAGTTACGGGGGCGGGGCCACACATTTTACCACTTTGGAAGAGTCTCCCCCGCAAACTATTCAGTTTAGAAAAAAATAATGCTATAAACCTCAACATCATTTTCAAATACCTATCCATAGATACCCCACACGAATAGGTTTGATGAAAAAAATTTTTTTGAGTTTCAGTTATATGTATGGGGAACCCCAAAAATTTTGAATTTTTTTCTGTGTGCTGTGACATACGGACGGACAGACAGACAGACATGACGAATCTATAAGGGTCCCGTTTTTGCCATTTGGCTACGGAACCCTAAAAATGACCTTTATTAACCGATGATACAAAACAAGTGTAAAAATTGAAGACATTTTCACAATATTTTTAGTTATTAATCGTGTAAAATCTTTCCTGCTTATAAAATTAAGTGCAGATATTAATTCTCAAAAAAGATTTTTTCGAGATAGTGGCTTATTATTTAAGAACGTTAACTGTAGCTAAACACAATTTATTATTATGTAGGAAAGTAAAGTACACCAAATATTGTGAAAAAGCTTTTTCATTTCCTACAAATATACAGACAAACACTGACAATACGAACAAGAATCCAATAAATAAGTCTAAATTAAGATGTTTGACATTTAAAACTTTTTAATAAAAATAATTACGTATTATTGTAATGAAAATTGCTACCAAAAATTAAAAACTTTATAATGTTTAATGAGACAAAAACTTTTTGAAATGTCGTTTTCTATAAATTAATTGTGACTGATTAAGGCCAATGAGTGTGATAGATGTAAATGAAAATTTATAAACTTAAAATTTTGACGAAAAGTTGAGAATGGTTTTAGAGATTCACCAGGACCATTTAAGTTCGAAAGGTTCGAAGGCCCATTTGTCAGAAAGGCCTTTGTGCGTGGTGTTTACGTATTCGCTCTCTGACCACTGGAAGGGCTTGATGACGTCCCGGTTGAGGTACTCCAGGTTCCTTTGCTCGGCTTTTTCCAGCTGCTGCTGTACCAAGTCCCTGATCTCAAGACCATCGATGGTTGGGTCATTGTCGAACTGATGCGTATATATCGGTGCAATATTTCCTTTGTTCACTTTAGTCGCTACGGGTTTCGTGTAGGGAGGGCCGGATAACGCAACGAATTCCATTCGGCTTTTACCACGTGTACCTAAAATAACATACATGATTTATTATTGGTTTTCATTGGAATCCTTTCAAGCTGTTTATATTCTAGTTTATATGCGTACGTAATGGAGTTCCTTCTATTTATAGGCCTTCCTGCAAATTATTTATTTTTCTTGGATTCATGTAGCAAACGCATCGATATTTTTTTGCATAAACATTTAAGCTTTGACCAGACCGACGCTAAAGCGACTTCGACGGGACATATGGTCAGATCAGACGCTGGTCGTACCAATCTTATGCTTGAAGCTGTTTGTCCCGTGTCCCTGACTGCAGAATTGCAGTCGTTTAGAAGCATTAGTCCAGACTAATGCTGCCAAACGACTGCAATTACTATTCATAAAAAAATATATAGCATTTGTCCCTACTTTCTCCTGACTACTTTAGACTTTTTTTAGGCGTGGGACAAATATAAGACGCGGGCAGAGTGCGAGTGACACCAACCGCCTTGTATAGGCATGTCTCACTTCGTACTGTTTCTATAGGTACATCTTGTATGAGACACGAAATAAGCACTCGCCCGCGTCCGACACTCCGCTTGTGTCCGACGCCTTACTCAATGTTTGCCAAACAATTTTATTGATTCACTCACCAGTCACAACTTTAGTGTCGATGATTCCATACGCTTCGTTATACTGTTGCACTAAGTCACCTCGTGCACCCAGCACAGCCCAGTATCCCATCTCGCTGAGCATACAGTCCATACCCTCTCGGCAAGGCTCGGTCACATTACTGGCCCTATTCATGGCCGTCACGTTGTTCTGTCGCATCAGCTTGATGATACTGTCCAAGGATGTTGCATTTTTGTAGCCGCGCTTAAAAAGAACTGCTCTAGGTGACTCTGTCTCTGAGAATATGTTTCCGTATTGCTCTATCATTTTGTCGATATGTGTGGCTTCCGTTATGTCCTGAAATTGTGGAATGAATGCATTGTTATTATGAAATACTGTAGTATATTCGTTTGTTGATCAAGACCTTTATGGTGGTACCAGAAATGTTACGTCTACAGATACGTACACACAAAGACGAGAAACAAATTTCAAAGTGAAAATAAAATTTGTTTACATAATTTTTATGTTAAAAGCTTTGTTCGGGCTTATTTAAACGTGGTACAAATTTACTGAAACCTTTAGCCATAGCCAACCATAAAATGCTTCTTATTCAATTGAGATAGTTATAATCAGTGATTATTTCAATTTGCTAGGTGTTCTATGTGGTTTAAACTTACTTTAAAGAAGGGCAGTCCATGAGTGGCCCAGTAGCCTTGCTCCAGGAGAACATCGGACAGATCAGCAGAGTGAGTGCGACCAGGCACTTGTTCTATGAGCCACACCAACCCCTTGCCGTGACCATTACTCGTGCGATACAATAATGTATGCTTTACGTCTCTGTGGAATAGAAAACTAATATGTTATTGGATTTAATAAAAGGTTGATTTTTATCTTACGAAAAATTTAAGAATCATTTGCTGTCTGCATCTATGTTTATGGAAAGTCTCTGCCTACTCCTCTGGAAAAAGGCGTGACTTTATGTATCTTTAAAAAAGTCCAGCAGTGGACTGCAATAGACTGATGATGATGGTTATCGCTCACCTGCTCACAGTGCTCTCAGACACAATATCATTCTTCAATTTCATTTTGTCTTCGGGGTTGAAGTCGTGTAGTTGGTCGAACTTATTGAAGTCTACGACCAGCCACTGCTTGCAGCCAGTGCCTGAGTTGTTGCTGGCGAGGATGTGGCCCCATGAGCTCACGTTGTGGGCGAGATGATTGGCGGCTAGAACACGTGGACCAACCGGTACCTGCCACATAAGTTAATGATTAGTTACCTATTGCTTTATTATCTGTAGAAATGTCTAAATTCAAATCGCGAAACAATCTGTGTTGGCTCTAACTTTAATTCAGAACATACCTACTAGAAAAATTTGTTTGGATAAGTAGGTAATGTTCCTATTTAAATGGCCCTGTGACATTTGGTAGTGACTCTCCTTAGTGCCTTCTAAATCAACGGGCACGGCTTCGAATCCCACATTCAAGTGATGAACAGATGTTCATTCCAAATATCGAGTGTTTGTTCCGTGTCTGCATGTTAATATTAACTAGTCAAATATGGATGTGGTAGTTTCTTAGTTCTCATTTTTATTACTTTGAAATCGGATCAATACATCTTAACTAATATTATAAAGCTGAAGAGTTTGTTTGTTTGTTTGTTTGTTTGAACGCGCTAATCTCAGGAACTACTGGTCCGAATTGAAAAATTCTTTTTGTGTTGAATAGACCATTTATCGAGGAAGGCTTTAGGCTATATAACATCACGCTGCAACTATTAGGAGCGAAGAAATAATGGAAAATGTAAAAAAAACGGGGAAAAAAATAACTATTCCACGCGGACGAAGTCGCGAGCACAGCTAGTTGTAGATAAATAGATAGAGATCATTCATTACAATATGCACAAACGTTTACAACAAAAGGTACCTAACATTATGTGATAATAGCCCAAATGTTTACCTATGTAACTATCTAGGAAGGATAGTGAGAAAAGCTTACTTGTTCAGTAATATTGACCTCCTTCCAAAGTTTCGAATTGTAATTTCTAAGTGGAGTGCCAGAAACAGCGATTCTATGATCTTTCCCTTGGATGACGTAGAACTCATCTTGACTATTGACAGAGCCCGGATAACTGGAGAAGTCAACCGTAACTCCTGGTACTAGGCTTGAATTTTTATTGGACGTCATATGATAATTTAGTTTATAACGCTTTAATATGCGTGTCATGGAGGAATAGCTGAAATCAAATGTAGATCACAATTAAATATGTGGCATACAATGTATCAAAGTCACATAGGTATCCTACCTATAATAGGCATCAGTCTCACACAAACAACTGTGTTACTTACTATTAAGCCATACGTTTTTGTACCTATCATATGTTTGTGATGAGAAAAATAAACGTTTATTTATTATTATTTATTTATTATAGGTAATTTTATACAAAACCGATTTTAAGGTAGCTAAGCCATGTCGCGGTTAGGTTCATAGTCAGCGGCTAACTATTTGCTTCTAGTTCTAGAAGTATGAAAGCGTTCAAGGAGAAGCTTTGTCTCCTTATACGAGGTTTAATGGATACGGCCTAAGACGTTAAAATACGTACCTTCCAGCTGTGTTTTGGGCAAGGTGAAGTTTTTTGCTTAACGTCCCATCGTTAGCTGTTTCATTAACGATTCTTATAAATCCGCTTGACAAATCGGGCAAGGTGTCAATGACGTCGTTTCCCAAAGATATGTTCAATTTGCGTTGAATCTCTATCACTTCTGCCGCTGAGTTAAGCCAGTACAGATCGGATAAGTCGGTGTCATAGGTACTCTGACTGCGCTCTACGCCGTGCTTCCAACCGGTGAAGATGCCACCAATTTGTGTGTAATACAGAGAAACCTAGAAGGGAAAATATTACGTTATGTTTTTATTATTTAGCCACGCAACGTACCAAAAACAATTTTCAACTAAGTGTAGAGCGTAGAGTTTATTATCCATCTAAATATTTTAAGTGCCTTGGTGAAAATCATTTAAGCATTATAGTAGGTAATGTAGAATGCTGTAATGAGCAATAGTTAAAAGTTAAAAAGCTTACTTGATGCCAATATGGATCGGTGTTTCCTCGCTCCGCGGCGTATGACTTCCAAATATCGACTGACTTGTCCAAAGCGTCTCGAAGTTTGTTGCATTGCTTTTCTAATGGTTTATTTTCACATTTAGCTCGAATTGTATTCTCTAGATGAGAATGGATGAGAGACCATGTTAGGGCACCTTCCACTATACCGGCTGCGTATGCCTGAATTTCGTCAGGGTATGATTCTTCAGTCTCTACTTCCAATAGAGACCAACTAAAAAGAGATAATCGTGTAAAACTATGGAAATATGTTTAACGATAGAACGAACATCTAATAGTATATTTATAAGATGTAGGTATAGCTTAGGTGCTTACCCTGTGGTTTCAACGTCCATTCTAAAATAAGCTCTAGCAGCTCCCTTAGGTATATCAGCTAATTCATTGCTTTGACCCCAGTATTCAATACGATAACCAGTCTTCTCGGAGTAATATACTGTCGCAGCATATGTTCCATCTTCTTGACTTCTACAAATATAAAAAAAGAACTTGAGTGTTAAATGTAAGATATTTTCTCGTCTTGTTTTTCATTCACTATCAATAAGCAAACAGGTTTTATTTTTGGATACATGCCAAAGATCTTAAACTATTTACTGCGTCATCGTAGTTATGATAAGAGTTAAAGTGCAACAAGAATAAAACGAATAACTAACCTTTCGATTTGTCCGGCGAACAGCGCCAATATTGCGAGGATTCCGAGAATCCCCAGGATATAAGAGCTAACTTTTGTCCTGAGCCAAGAGGCTCCTACTACTTTCAAAATCTTTGTCATTGTCCGGCTTGCGGTGTATATAAATAGATATAAACTATAAGATGAAGAAGATGTTGAGAAATTTAATAATAATGAAGTGACAGTGCGTGTAGACGATTTTCTCCAACAGAGGAGAGACCATCAAAGAAGCGCTGGGCGCGGGTGTTCACGGCGTTAGACAGTCTCCGACGGCTGGGCGCGGAGACGACATCGGACTCTGCCTTGGTTAACGCTATCTTTTGTGTGTATCACACTTTAATTACTTCTATTCCTTATTACCCTGCAACAAAAGAAGCATTTGTTATCGATAGCCGTCGAGGAAAATAGGTAACGAACTTCCCGAGAAAGCGGCGATAAGACACTCTACTACTACCGATTACATTATTTAAGTGTGTCTCTTGGTGAGAAGGTTCTGAACTATGCGTCCATTGTTACAAAACCGCATAAATTTTTAGATTAAACGTATTAAAAAGCGCACAATAGTGGGATAAATAGCTAAATAATAAATTGCCTACCTATATTAGGTATGTTACTTGAAAAATGAATAGGCCATTGAGGCTTGTCCAGCAGTGGACGTCTACAGGCTGATAATGATGATGGTGATTATGTTATTTAGAAGAATAGTATTAAATAATGATAATAAAAAAACTAACGAGTTTCTTCTGTTAAATTAAAAACTTTTATTGGTTGATTTGAAACGTTGGATTTGAAAGTACAAAACAGCATCTAAAAACAGTTACTTTTCCATAAATTATGAAGAAAACTTTACCTAAGTCCACGCTAGCACTGAATCAGCAGACGCAACGTTTAATGTAAACAACGGAATAATACCCGAAGAAATTCCAATTTTATTTACAATCTTACACAAAAATAACACTGATTATACCAATACTTTTTATGGTAACGCTACGAAGTTAAAAATTTAAAAAAATCTGGACTTATAAACATTTATTTTCTTTCGTCCGTTAGTTCTCACGGCTACAACTACATTACGAACATCAGTAGTCAGGTTGATTCCTCGTTATCATAAGTTCAATAAAAGATATTTCAGTGTACCTGTGAAGGAATATGCTCTCACGTTATCTAGAACTTATACCTAATTACCCAACACATAGATATCGAACATGATGTTGATGATTAGCTAGTCGTGTTTATTTCCGTCGTCTGTACAATGTTCCTAATATGACAACATTAAATACCATACATATTCATAAATAGGTTCAGGGTAGGGCAATATTAATGACATAAAAAGCAATTGTTTTCTTTATCTATCCAAAACGTAGGTATATCTAAAATTTGAGGACTAATGAATCAGACTTACGAGTAATATTAATAGCTGGCAGAAAGTAATATTTAAATAAAAGAAGTATCCGATAATAAATAATAATTAAATTAATAATATTAATTATTATAGTATCTGAAGTTGGCCTAAAGGTGTTGTTAATATTAAAACAAATATCTGGAAGTAGTATCTAACTAATTCCTGTTAATTCATATCTTAAACAGATTTATTGACATATAGATAAAAACTCTCTCTAAGACAAAGTCTTTGATATGACGTAAATTTTAATGCCCTTACAACTTTGTATATGTATTATGATATTCATAAATAAGTATTCATAGAAAATCTAATTTTCTACTTGAGAGTTAGTCGTCGTAAAGTAACGAAACACAACACTAGCCTTTTTAAACACTGGCTAAATTGATTAATTCTCTACCAGGCAAGCAGTATTGCCCGCGATACTCGTAAATGCAACAATGGACTAACATTGAAACTAAACGCTACATAATGTTACACGTGTAGCCTAGACAATCACCTAATTACGAGTATAAGGTAGTTTATAATCCGATCGAACTAATTCCTATCAAAGAGAGTATATTATCAAGAATATTACACGGTTTGTAACGAATCAGCCATATCTTGAACTCTACGTTTCTTTATGAGTGATTTACCTAAATTGCCAAAGCCTTCTTAATCTAGAACTTAGGCTAAGAAAATATTATATTCACGTTAAATAAGCATACATACCTACACATTCATGAGTATAAAATTATTCTGAAGATTTTCCACACAATACAATAAAATTATTATATAAATGAACACGAATGAAATCTTGCAATAGGTACATCAGTGATCTTTGAAAGTAGTTAGTTAATATTTATTGCATTTCCTCAATAAAATAAACAATAGGGTTTGCCAGTAATGTTATGGTATAGATAAATTATAATTCATATTTTATTTTATTTATAATCGGCGTAACTAAGCAGTCAATAGCGACTGTGTTATATCCCCGTGAAAATTTACAAATCAACGTCCCTACGTTAACAATGGACAATGAAAACTTTTATCTTTGTGGGATAGTTTATAAAACATTTCTCCGTTCATTGCAGTTACCGACTTGTTGCGTATTAAGTATGCGGATAAAATGCATCGATTTAGGTACATCTGTATCACACATTCAACATGTTTATATTATATGGCTGTAAGAACAGTTGGGTCCGTAAGATCCTTTATTTAAAAAAAGTTACAATGTCTTTCCAATTGTTCGCCATTTTTCTCGATCCTGGGCTTTTAGCACACAGTAGGTATTTGCCAACCATTTTAAATCGGTAATCGGTAATAGGTAGGTATTAACCATAATACTCCCTACATTGTACAACTTTAATGATGTAATATTCACTTCTGTAAACATTGTATGCAATAAAGTACATTAATCTACCTTCATATTATTATCTAGTAATATATTACTTAGTACGAGGCATGTCAGATGACGATGAATTAATGACAGTTACATAATTATTTTCGTGTCTGCTGGCGATGTAATAATAAACGTAGGTCTTTGTTCTAAGCCCTTGATTTCCCCATACAAAACAATAATAAAGTCTTACAATAAACATGATAGAAGCACTCAGGTATATACATAAACATAACATAATATGTTATATACCTGAGTGCAATATTATTGTAAACAGTCGATCTAGATCTTGGGCTGAAAGCCAATCGGAATATATTGATATCAACTCCAAGAAGTTAGGTAGGCTTAATGTAATACCCGATTGTGAGAATATTGCATTTTGAAAAGCACTCAATACATGTGTTATCTTCATCGTAATACCTCTTGAAGAATATATTTGTTTAGATACATAGTTTCGTACGTAAGAAACAGACTCAAAGATGTTCAAAATTTGTTTTAAGTTTATCAACAGCTTAACTGTATTACATTTTAATTTTCTTTCGTAATAACGTCTACACGAGTCAAATACGTATTATGTCTGCGTAATTTATAACAGAAGATTACGTAGGTTACATAGGTACTTTATGTTTAAAAAATACTTTAGGTATTTATGAAGGTTTACTAAAGAAAATTCTTTTACATTTCTTCGCAAATAATAAAACTAGAACTACTTAGTCCGGATTACCCCATTGTGGGCTCAGCGCTCGCCTGAAGGCGCTATTTATATTTTTATCAACAATTTTTATTGTCACCCATTTCGCAAAATACATTTGTACACATACGTTTTTGTTTTAAAAAAAAATGGTATATTATAATTAATTAAAAATAGGAAATCCGTCTAAAAGTGATCATTTATACCGACACAGGTACTCATACTGCACTTAAGTCAAATTGCGTGTATGCACTTTGTGTTTCCGCTTTGTATGCAGTTTACTTATTCTTATCTTGCACAACATGAGACGTGTGGATGTTTATCCACCATTCTAGTGCCATAGCAACTAGTTCGTTGCCAAGTTCAAACTATTCATTTCCTATTTCAAAGAACAAACTTATGCAATTAAAATTTAAATAACAAAGAAAGGACAGTTTTGGGAATATTAAGGGATTATTCAAGTAGAGACAGTATTATTTTAAAGAAAAGTCGTCTATAGGAGTACACTTACCAAATATTCATAAGAAAAGTCAAGTCGTCTTTATCACAACGAAACTAGGTATTAGGCACTAATATTGCTAATCTAAGTCCGAATAACGTACACTAGGATTTAGAGACGTACCTAACAAGTAAGAAAGACTGATCGAGTGTTGAAAACTTTCGTAAATATTAAAAATGGTAGAATGGTAGGTACTGAAAATGTACGTCCGCCGAATACGTTAGCTAATACGAAGTAAATCAATTCTGTCCGAAGCTGCACCACATACATTTGGTTGTATAAATTTTATGATCATATACTGTGGTAAGATATATTTTTGTAGACACGTGTCTTGTAGGTTCATAGGTATGCGTAAAGGAAGGTCGAGACATAAGTATACGTTGATTTCTCCCATGAATTTAAAGATTCTACTACAGTCCTGAGGTGGACTGACCTGTCTACGTTATTAAACTTGCTTCTATTTATAGTTGCAACTCGCAGATCTCGATAATCATCACATTTAATTAACGTCACGACTCATCGATTGACAAATAAATTTATTTTTAGGCATGCTTCCAAAGTTCAAAAAATAAATACCTAAACATTAGGTATACCACATATCTATAGCAAAACTCATCTGCATTTCTTAACATTTTTAAATTGGCATAATCTCAGTGTAGGGTCACGTGTGTTACACCTGTCTATTTATTAATTTTGTTGATAAAACGCATAGGTATTTGAAGTTTATTTTATCATCTATAAGGTTCAGTTTTAAAGAAATCAGTAAAATTTAAACAATAATGTTTGGTAAAGAGATGTAGGCATGGCAGAGCACATCTCTTTCAATTTTGTTTTAAAGTCCAAACTCTAATATCTTTTAGTATTAATAAACCCCAATAATTGAAATATATTATCTTATCTATATAATATGTACCTATTTAACTTTTACGCATCTGCGTATGTATGAAAGAGTATTGCGTGTAGCTTGTTGCATACGCCCTTGACTCTACTATGTATTCGTAGAAAGATAAGTGCTTATTATGATAACACTCGCAAATCATTCATACTTCACGTTTTATACAACAAGTTAACTGTATTTCCGTCTAAATCACACTTACAACATGAAAGAGTGGAAACCATAACAAATTGAATACAACGTTGTGTACATAATGTGTTTGCGCAAACCACATTATAGATACGTAATTCATTTAACTACATTGTCCCCGCTACTAAAAAGGAAGAATAACTGTTCCCATTAATATTAAACTATTCTTCCTCTACTTGAAACCATTACGTGTAATTACATTTTAACATTACAATAGTAATGGAAGTATTACTTATTTAACATTACTATACTTTCTCCTCCTTGCGTCGTACTCCTCATTAATGAGGGTCGTGACCTCCCTTGCGAAACACCTTCTCTCGTACGGTCTTTCTCCACCGGTTTCTGTCCTTGGCGGCGTGGAGGGCGTGGTGAACCGAAGAGTCGAGTGCGGAGCGGATCTGGTCGGACCAACGTATGGGGCTGCGACCACGAGGCCTTTTCCCATCTACCTTCCCGGTCACAATAAGCTTCTCGAGGTTGTCACCGTCTTTCCTAGCTATGTGACCGAAATATTCTAGGACTTTGCGTAGGCACTCGGAAGACAGTCGCGAAGAGATTTTAAGTTCCCGTAGTATAGATACGTTTGTCCGAAATGCTGTCCATGGAATACGAAGCATCCTTCTCCAGCACCACATCTCAAAAGCATCGATGCGTTTGCGGTCTGCTGCTTTCAGGGTCCATGTTTCGGCGCCATATGAAAAGATCGAGAAGACCAGAGTCCGTACCAGTTTTGTTTTAGTTTTTACGGAAATGTTGCGATCCCTCCAGATTTTCTCAAGCTGAGACATGGCGCTCTTAGCTATACCAATTCTCCTACGCACTTCCTTCTCGCACGAACCATCGCTGCTAATGTTGGAACCCAAGTAAATAAAGTTATCCACTGTTTCTAGGTCCAAAGCACCTGTGAGTTCCAACTTCGCAGACCTGTCAACCACCATGACCTTAGTCTTGGACCTGTTTATGGAAAGTCCCATCTCCATGCTAATTCTCTCCATTCGGACCAGAAGAGCAACCATTTCCGCTTCACTCGCCGCAAGAAGGGTAGTATCATCGGCGTAGCGCAGGTTGGTAATTTTTACGCCACCAACAGTGATGCCTCCTTCCCAGTTTTCGCATGTAAGCCTCATGATGTGCTCTCCGTAGGCGTTAAATAGAACGGGTGATAATATGCATCCCTGGCGTACTCCTTGTTGAAACTTGAAGGGTTTTGAAGTTGTTTTGTCTACTCTTACGACCCCCTGGCTTGATGCATACAGGGTACGTAGTAAGGCGATAAGATGGCCCGGTACACCCAGCTCTTGAAGGACTCTCCACAAGCAGCCCCAGTTGACACAGTCGAAGGCTTTGCTGTAGTCGACAAAGCACAGAATCACCGGAGTATCAAACTCATATGCCTTTTCAACGAGCTGCCTGACATTGAGAATCTGCTCTCGAGTACCCTTGCCCTTCACAAAGCCCGCTTGCTCCTGCGGGATCTGCCAATCCAGGTAGTGGCGAATGCGATTGTTGATGATATGGAGCAAGACTTTGCTGGCATGTGAGATGAGCGACAAGGTACGATAATTGGCGCAGTTCTTGGTTGACCCTTTTTTGTGTAGTGGAAGGATTACTGATTCCGACCAGTCCTGCGGCCAAAGACCGTTCTGCCAGATGTGAGTGCAGATCCCGAAGAGTGTCTCAACACCCAAGCCACCCATCGATTTAAGTACCTCTGCAGTTATTTGATCACATCCGGGCGCTTTTTTCTTCTTGAGAGACTGTAGAGCACTTAATACCTCAGAACGAAGAATCATGGGCTCAAGATCCAGATCCCTCCATTCTTGAGTAGTTCCGGGCACTGAATAGGAGTCCGTGTACAACTGCTCATAGTAGGCACGCCATCGCTTGGCAATGCGGTCGACCTCGTGAAGAACGGTACCATCGGCATCCTCGATGACCCACGATTTAGCTCTGAACTGCTTGGAAAGGACTCTAACTTTCTTGAAAAGGTCTGCAGTTTGAAGCTTGTTTGAGTGTTTCTCGATGTCGCTACAGATGCCATCAATGAAGCTATTTCTATCTCGACGACAACTGGCTTGAATGGATCTGCTCAACTCTGAGTACTCGGCTTTTGTTGCGTGATTCTGCAGACCCCTGACTTTTAAGTCTTTTCTGCGCTGAATAAGCTCCCAGGAGTACTCGGAAATCCAACATTTTTTCTTCCTCTCTGGCTTTTTCTTTTTAGAGACTTTATCTAGTGTATCATTAATGCAGCCCTTCAAATATTGCCACTGTGAGTCAGCATTAGTCCTTTCATGTAATGGACAATCCCTCAAAGTTACTATACTTAATGGTAGTAAAAACAGTGAATGATGGTCAGCGAAATGAAGGTCAGTTTTGTTAATGCACAGATGCCATAATCTGACATCAGTTTATCCTTATTAATTAATGTAAATATAGGTCGATTTCAGGATAATGATCTGTAAACATGCATCAATTTCATAATCTACTTTATACTTTGAAATATTATGTACCTACCTGCCTACTTCGTCATAAAAGGAATATAATACAGATGTTCTATCTCTACCAAAAGGCCTAAAAATTTGGATGGTCTCGTTGGAGCAATGGTACTCGTAAGATTGGTAAGGGCGTTAAGTTTAAAAGGGGCGCGCGATTCGAAGGCTCCTCGTTTCACTGTCGGGTCGGGTCAATTTATGAAACTAACTAATTATTTTTTTCAAATTGACTGATACACATTTTCTAAATTGACAGACACTATCTGATACTCATATTTTGAGACCTGGTGTTTGGTGATTTAAATAGCCATTTTTGATCTGCCAAAACTCAAAAAAAATATTTCTCAGAAATAACCTTGACTTTTTTGTGAAAGAAATAACTTGTATTTAAACACGAACGTGACAGTAATCCAAATAAATATGTGCATTGTTAATACAGAGATGGCATTGTGACCGCCATGGAGTCGAGGGGCTCCGCCCGTCATCACCGGAAATTCCTGTCTGGGTAAAAAAAAACTTTAAATTCCTGTTTATTCATGTTATGTTGTATTGAACAATAAAACCTTCATTCTTGATTTACACTGGCGAGCTTTGAGTACACATAGTTTTTATTTAATGTTTAGATTCGGTGATAATTTGATGAGAATCCGTCAACGCTAAATTGCAAGTGTGAAGGCCAGATTTAAGTATTGTGGGTTATTTATAAATTGATCGAAATAAGAATCTGTCTGTCTAAAATTGTTAGGGCTCTATCATATAATATACATATCCTATACCAATTATGCGGAGCTCTGATAACTTTGGTTACAGCTTTAGCTCTGTCCAGCCAAATCGCCACATTCTAAATAGGATAGATGTACGCTGATTAAAATATATAACTTAGGGGGTGAATGCACGAGTGCATGTGTGAATGCACTCCTCGGCAAGTGGTCTGCGTTGCATAGGGGTCACTGACCGGTGGTGTCTCTGACGATCTTGACTTAATCAGGAATTGCGTATTTGCGTTCATTAATAGGGCAGCTGATGGGAAGGTAGAATAAAACTATGTCATATTTAAAACATACATCTACAAAGATTTGTAATTTATAATTTTGTAATTTATTTTATTTAGCTAAAAAGTGGACAAGTGTAGGTAACATTAAATATAGAGAAATGCTACAATGAAATGAGCTGTTGTCCTATCATAGTTTATCCGCAGTTTTACATTTACATGCCTACAATTATGAAGGTATGCCTAATTAAATCGTTTTTGGAATATATTTTTTGGTTAAATCATCAGAGTTCGAGTTTTAAACAAAACTAACTAGCATTGACGCGAAAACAGGTTCTACATTATTTAAAGCCCTGCAAGGTAAAATATTCAATGAACTGCGGAGTATTTGAGAAATAAATATTGCGCATAGGTATATCGTTTTTTCATAAAATGATACAATATATCAATTCAATTTGTATTACAATACATATTCACAATGTATTGTGCTATTGACTGCACATATGTTACAGAGATTGCATTGCTTACTTACCTACTTTTTATATGACCTTAATAAAAATATCACGATTTGCATTATTCAAAGAAAAATACTGTGTAATGTAAGTACATACCAGTAACAAATTTTATATCACCTGAATATTTATCATAATATTTTTGGTATACATATACGATTCTACTAAGTATACCGCCTATCGTAATGTACCCATTATGACTCTATCATATGGATACCAGAGAGCTCTCTAGGTATCTACATATGTATATGTCGTATTATTTTTGAATTGCACGGACAGCATGGACCTACTAGGATCATAATATAGCAAGCAGCCAAATGTTGCGATAATGTAATGAAACATACCTATTCAGAATACAGTTAGCTTTATAATATACATCAGTTAGTGAATCTGTTAAATATACCTACGCATTGCCTTCATAGCCACTTCGAATCATACCCAGGACTAAAAATCCATGGAAGTAGTTCGAAATACTATTCTAATGAACTTTTTTTTTATATTATAAGAGGAGGTGTAGGTACCTACTGTTTATGTTATAAGAGGAGGGGCGAACCTGTGATTTATTTATGGTCTAAAGTAAATAGCTATATAATAGACTCCTTAATGCCATGAGTGTCTAGTAGTTAATATATTATACCGTTAAAAATTGATATCAAAACACATTAGAAGGTACTTACAGCGTCGGTGGTGTGACCACAAACACGTTATTTCGGCGTACTCAACCCATCGGGATGGACCTGCGGCTGCGGTGGCGACGGTCGACCTCTGATCTAGACCGCGACTGCTCTGTAACAATAAACAAACATGAACATTAACAATCAGTTTCACCATTGGCTTATTAAAATCACCTGATTTCCAACCAATTTCACAGGAGATTGACAAGTACGCAGCAAATTTTATACCTTAGTACACAAATGAGTGTGTGAGGGTTCCTATATATTATTCAAACAGAATAATTTGTCGCAACAAAAGAGAGATCAGGCGGAAGACCAAACTAGGTAAAGTACTTTTCAATGTATGTGGATGATTAAGTCCTCTCCAATTGTTTGTTGTTATATTATAACCTTGGCCTTGCGCATCCAGGAGGGCGCCCTACAATACCTTGTACTTTACTTTAGGACGATCGCAAAACCAGCCCGCAACCGGGCGCCCCTCTCCTCAAAATATCGTCCGTAGGTGCCTCCCAGCAACGCCCTAGGCCTGAACCCGGGGTCGCCCTTAGCTGTGTTGCTTAACGTACCTAAGGCCTTCCACTACCCCAACCGCCCGATGCGGTGATGATGACAAGGGCGCCTTGACTATCATCGTAGTCATTTTGAAAAAAAAAATGCGCTTCGCCCTATAGCACTTTATGATAAGCAGCAATCGCGAGCCTTTATTGGAGCTCTCTAGCGAAGATGACATTTATTATTACTGACTTTTAAAAACGTGCTTTTCAGTGCGATAACGTTATTCGTAAGTAGGTAGTTATTTACGTTACGATTAATTAACAGTGAATATGAAAAAATTAAATATCCAAAAAATCAGCGCTCGACAGCTCCCCTTGCACCCCCTGGTAGAGACGGCCCTGCTGCGATTCACTCATAGTCAGTAGCTTATAACTAAATGTTGATTAATAAAATTCGAAATCGCGAAATGTACACGGGTTGTACAAAATTGGACAAGTACGTAAGTATGTAGAGAACTGGATATTTTGTGTGCACGTACTGAGTTGATGGACCTTGTTAGTACAAAACGAGCTGTTTATGTATGTAGTAGGTACAAAAAAAATGCGTCAGTTCCGACACGCGTGTACACTTCCAAAACCTCGCGAAGATAATAAGACAAACTCAATGTTAAACGAATTATTCAATAATTTTACATAACTTGACCAAAATTACGAATTCACGACTTATTATCGTACTTCTGTAGTGGTTTCATACAATAATAATTGTATAAAGGCTAGTGTTGGTTGATCTACATTTTCTATTGCCGAGAATATGTAGATATAGTTTGATAATAATAGATATTTACTGGTAAAAGCTGCTGCCCGTTTTCTGATAATCCCTTAGTTATCTTCTACGATACCCACTCGATGATATGGGGTGGACCTACCGGAAACTTCACGGACTTCACTTACTAAGTATCACCTAATATTAATTCTTTTAAACCATATTTGTGCGCCTCAAAAGAAATGAGAGGGTCTCGTGTACTTTATACCCAAACGTAGGTATATACGTCTAGTACGTTGCACTTAGAAACTGGTGTTGTATTAAATGATATAGAACACTATAATTACAGGTGTTAACCGAGGCCACCTCGGTGCACCTGCGCCGCTAAGCACTCATCTCATCTCGTCTGCAGACGCATTGTCCGTTGACGGCGGGTCATCACCGCCTTTTGTTTGCTCAGGTGTCTTGTGACCGTCGCCCGCCGCGACGTTTATGGTTTGATAGTACCTACTATCACAGATTACAATTCTCTAAATCGTCCTACTTGTTACCAGGCAAGGGGGAATCTTTAAAATAGGTATTAAAATACATTGACCACCTAATGTATTCAAACGCAACATCAGGCGAGTCACATGTGCGATGTGGTGTTTGAGACTCGAGCAAGCCTGGATTAGGGGAGACCGGGAACAAAAGTAACGGCGGGTCGAAAGTAACAAAGGCCTGTGTCCTGACTATCACCTGAAGGCGGCAAAGCGACCTTTCGCCCATTGGATAAATCAAGAGAGCCTTTCTCACCTCCTAAGTAATAATAATAAAAAACCTTCTTATTATTAACCTTAAGTTATGGAAGTTAAACAAAACTTAAGTAAACATTTAGGAGACCAACCAGAGGAGACAGCGGACCTCGCACTGTTCTGCGAGGGTCGTAGCATACGATTTACAAGTCAGCATTTTTAAGAGGTAAATAATGTTACCTAAAGTATATTTTATGTAAAGTGAAAGAAATATGACGTTGTTAATTGATGATCTCGATGGCATAAGTTGCAGTTGGTTCTTTACTAGACACAGAGCCTTATTTTCTGACCATTTTATTAAATAAATAAATAAGCCAAGACATGCCACGCTGGGCCACACATCGTTATTCTAGCCCCAAACTAAGCCGAAGCTTGTACTATGGGTACTAGACCACTGATAAACTAACTTAGATACTTTTTTTTTGTAAATAAATACATAGTACCTATACATAGAAAACACCTAGACCAGTAGGCTAACCATTCTTTGAATATGCGGTCACCAGCTTCCTTCTTACTGAAATACATAAGTAGGTACTTTGTGTGGGAAAGGGTCAATGTACCTATATGAAGTAGTTCTTTCTGATATTTATATATTGTTGTATAGTCAGCTTTATTTGAAAATCGTGATTTTTTTCACAGCAGCATAATTATATTAGAGCACGATGTGGAGCCTAGTCAAGTTAGCACATGCGACATGTGATAATTAAGTTTTGCCATTTCGTAATGGCGGGTTAAACCAAGCATATATATACACGTAAATATACCTACTTACTCATTTTAACGAGGTAATACGCATAATTTTAATAAAAAAATCACGAATAGCCGACTCCTGCTACGATAGGACAATCAAAAATATGTAAAAATGTAACAAAACGGAATATTACAAATACCTACCTATCTCACAACATCAATCATTATGAGATCTATGAAATAAATCAGTTAACTGTCGTCTTAAATAACAATGAAACTGTAAGGTAATTTTTTCCTAAAGTCAGAGTGCTAGTAAGTAGGTAAGTAGGTAGGTGAGTGAGCGTGCAAGAGTGCCTATACCTACGTCAGAAAACTTGTTATTCCAAATGTTTGGCGGTTCCTATCATGAAAAATTTTTAATAACTAATTACATTATTTAACGTTACAAGTTAATAGCTTTTGTTCAATATCAATTGGTGCTTTTTTTATTTTGGTCCCGTCGCGTGATGGAAAGCAATCCAAGTCGTTTAAATACACAAGTTACCAAATCAATTACTTTTCAGTTGCCACCGCTAGCTGGCCTTTAATATAGTCCTATACAGAGACAGATCCCGAAACGCGATCTAAGTCAGTGGTGCTTCGCCGTAATAATGAAGTTGGATTGAGATCAGGATTGGTTTCAAGAGTAGGCCTCCAGGTAGGTATACCTACCCTAAGCCTGCGGGCCTACTCTGAAATTTATTAACGAAGTTTCGGGGTAATTTTTACACGTTATAACAAAAGGTATACTTTTGTAAGGATCTTTGTCTGTGTATGACCCGGAACAAGATTGATGTTTATTAAACCTCGACTAGTACGAGTATTACCTGAATGCCTTCGGGACACGGCCCGAAACTTCGGTATTACACTACGGAGTACTACAGATGTTAGATATTCTAGGTGCCTCTTACATTTATTAATTTCCCCCATATCATTGTATGTCGAATTTCCTCAAAAAATCTAGATGGTTAATAGATTGCTTTGGACAGTCGTTTTTAAATAGTTTGGGAAATTTAGACACCTTTCAAGTAGAGTAGGTAAGTGGCCGTCTGTACCTACACGGTGAAAACCACAAGGTTACCACTAGCAACATTAAGATTTAAATCTATCTATTCTATACTTATAATAAATCTGCAGAGAAGTCAATTCTGTACATGAAATATATTTTCAAAATGACTATCAGGGGGTGATTAGTGATCGATACTGATGCCAAAAATGCAATCAGTAAATTTTTTGTCTGTCTGTCTGTATGTTCGTTATAGAAAAAAAAACTACTGGACGGATTTTGACGAAACTTGGTACAGTAATACTTCATACTCCTGGGCAGGTTATAGTATACTTTTCATCACGCTACAATCAATAGGAGCAGAGCAGTGACGGGAAGTGTTGGGAAAACAGGAGAAATTTTTATCTGTATGTATGATCACGCATCACGCGAAAACTACTGCATGGAATTAAATGCGGTTTTCACCAATGTATTGCTAGAAGTCTAACTTGAAATTTAGGTACTATTTTATGGAAGTCCGTTATTTTTGAAATCCGATATCCACGCGTGCGACGCCGCCGGCACAGCTACTAGCTGTATAGTATGTGTAGGAATAAGTCCACTCGACGAACAGACATTTTTTGTAGACAATTTCACGACAAACAATTTTTATAACCACCTTTATTGACCTCCGAGCAATAGATCGCGAGATATTTAGGTGTGTAAACAAAAGTAAATGGGAGTGTAGACAAAAGTAAATGGGAGCTGCTTGTTAGATAAAATACAAGGTTACCGTGACTTTTTTTTAACATCTTAAAATTAGAGCTAGGACACGGTGATAATTAGATTTTTTCTTACCTAAAGTAAGGACATGTAATAAATATATGGCGTTATTTATTTAAGTCTATGACCGCTTAAAGTGCCTAGGTACATTTTGACTTGTACGAGTATTAGGTTATTTAGGTATGGTTAACTATTCGACTCAATGTAGATAGATAGGTACTACCTATGTAGTTAAGTCATTTGATATCTAGATATTTGTGGTATAGGTATACATCAAGCATGCCTATAATTATGATTTATGCATAAGTTCTTACCAACCAGTTGATAGGCTGTTCTTATAAATTAAATAAATTTCAGACATCACTTACATTGCTCTGATCTCAAAGAAAGTAGTGCACTTGTGTTATAGGTATCAGAACGACGAAGGTACCACAAAGATAATAATATATAGGTACATACTTCAATACAAATATAAGCCCCCCGAAATTACTAGAGATTCTTTAAAATAAACTTTCTTTTCTTTATTTATTAACTAGCGACCCGCCCTCGCTACGCTTTGAGTATTTCATTATACATAAATCTTTCTCTTGAATCACTCTATCTATTAAAAAAAACCGCATCAAAATCCGTTGCGTAGTTTTAAAAATTTAAGCGCTCATAGGGATATAGGGACAGAAAAAGCGACTTTGTTTTACGAGTATATACTATGTAGTGAAGTAACCAATTATGTATTAACATAAATGTAGCATTGTAGCCAATGATAGGTAGGAGGTTGTTATACTCGAATGTTGTAAAATTATTCTATTTCCTTACGCTACATTGCCACAATAATGTTATGAACGCGTAGAAGTTTTACGATTATAGAGTCTATTTCTGATCTCTCATTCATCATGTTTTCTGGGACTTAACAAAACAGCTATTTCTAAACTTGTTTAAAATAACCAGTAGATAATACCTACTACATAAATCTCTCAACATTAATCTTACATAAACGCATAGGATTTCTAACATTAATCATGCACTTTTCAAAAGAAGAAAGTGTAGCGAAATGTGCTTATACTCGTAACTTCGTAAGTAAATATAACACTAACTAAAAATCTAGCACAAAAGAACACTGAAAGCTTTTAAGGAATGATTTTCATTTAATTTGATTTCAAACTCTGTATATTAATATTTTAATAAAATATTGCTCTATCGGCAGGTATAGTAAGTCTGTATCATATTTACGATTACATATTTTGAATATATCAGGTCACGTTTAATGTCTTAGTGAAAACTATAAACAATATGATAAGTAGATCAGTTGATATCTACTCTTGCACGTATGTAGGTATACATATACATATCAAACGCACGGAACAAATTTTTGTTGTACCTACAGCTTCAATGGTAAGTCTTATCGATGTACGCGACTATACGAGTAAACGATCAAGTTTTGAATGATCGTGAAATACCTATTTATGAAACGACTATAAACGAACGAGTTTTGAATGATCGTGAAATACCTATTTATGAAAATCATGTAAAATGTTGTCAACGCAAGACTACGGTCTTGCGTTGACAACATTTTACAGCCTCGCACTGTCAAAAAATCACCATATATCATGTAGAGCCAAGTTTTTAACTCTGTACGCTCTAGCTACACTTTAGTTTAAATATGTTACTTGGCCGGTAACCTGTAAACGCATGCTAATATAATTTTATTAATATCCTCGTTTATCGTGGTAGGTAGGCACATACTCGTACACTCGCGAATTGTCACGTAATGACGTCAAGAAACTCCATTGAAATGCTAACGAGGCCTCTGCATGGGTACCTACTCAAGTAAGATCTGCCATTTCAAGTTTAACTTTTGTTTAACAATTTATTTAGATATGAAAAATTTAAATTGTACCTATAAAAAATATTTGCATTATTATTATCTATCCAAACAATACTTGGTCTTTTCAGATTAACAATGGGGGGTGGAAGTTTGTATGGAAAAAATGGTATGCTGACTATTTATGACTACCAAAAAAATCGCCCATCATTATTTTTTTAACTGACCGCAGATGAAGCCGCTGACACAGCTAGTTATTAATAAATTTAACGTTTTAAAATTTTAAAATAATAAAAAAATTACATTCGTCTAATTACTGTCTAAGTTTTATTTGTTTCAAACAAATGACTATGTAATTAACATCTATCGTCGTCGGTAGGTACTAACAAAAATAATATAAATTAAAATACTACGGCAAACAAGGTTGGTAACAATAACGCAAATGTAAATTGAAGCTTAATAGTTATTTGGTGGTACATATTATGTTGTATACAAGATATATATTGACATTGCCTTAAAATTCCTTGAAGTTGATAAAGTAAAAACTTTAGGGACTGATTTCACGATGATCACAAAGTTCACTCACCTAATATTATGTCGGACAATCTTGGTCTTATCTGGCGGATAAATTTCCACCAACATTTCATAGAATAATAATCAGCGATTAAGGATTATTATCTCCAGCATAATATAGAGAGACTAGCCAATGTGCCGGAAATATGGCCATGAGGTTATTAAACTTGCAAATAACTTGTACTGACACTTCGTTGAAAACTTCCATAAACTATTAAGTGCGTTTAGGAAATTTCTCAAAGGGAAAACATTATTTATCTAATGCATGAAATAATATAAATAATTATAGATTATACAATTATAAAGATTATGTAGAGTCATCACCTCTACCGAAAAAGAATTTGTTTTCTTATGTGTGATGTTGTGGTTTAAGTTTAACGGCTTTGGATCAAGTCCATAACAGCCTATTCTTTTGTTCTATTCTTTCAAGTCATCATTCTTGATTATTTTATATTCATCATGTTCTCAATTCATGGGATGGGCCAGTGTTGCGCATAAAAATGTTCAAAGTCACGCCAGTGCTGAATGATAATTATAATTAAATAAAAACTTTTCCGAATTCCATGCTTCTAGACCCAACAGTTATGGATTACGTATCAGTGAATCGCAGTTGCGTCATCCAAGGTCCGTTTTCCAGCTATACGTCCTCCAATTTGAGCAGTCCCTTGGATCACTATTGCCGAGACGATTGACGGTCACGGTTCAATTCGATGTCCAACCATTGCTTTGTAGACCTCCACCTTGTGTAGAGACCTCTTAGAGGCGGCAAACCCCAGTCATTCGATAAGGGTCTAGACAGATATTTCTACACTTTACTGCGTGAAACCGTAATATTTTATTGAGGGCTCCGCTTAGATACGGTCGGGTGTGGTAGCCCGGTTATCAGTTTAAGTGATGTCACAATACATAAAATATGTACGAGGATTGTTTTCCTCGTTCTTGATATTAGCAAGTATGAATCTGTGTCGACAAACAGACTTTGTACATAAAATTAGTAATTCTAAGAACAGTTTGAATATCATGTTTACTTCTGTTGAGGTTATGTTTGCCCACAAAAAACGGCAAGATAGGAGAGGTAAATCAATAAAAAAAATTATTAAATGTGCAGTGTTTAAATATAAAACATAATAATCCATAATATCAAAACACGAAACTTTTGCGAAATGGATTGGAAGTTTATGTTTTACACCTACTACCTATCCATTAGTGCACTATATTTATCATTGCTCTTACTCACATTTATGGCCTTTAATAGAAAAAATACGTACTATTTCTACCTGTATTCTCTACCTAAAGACATGTTTTTCTTGCAGCTTGCATGTACAAATGCTAGGCGTGTACAAAAATTTCAACAAAAATTATAAGCATTGTAGATAAAAGTAGGTAACTTTAAATTAAGTATTTCTTAAAGCAATTAAATATGGATGATTTTGATATAACTGTGACGATCTTTATTACATCACAATGCTCTAAAGGGGCCACTAAGTTCTAAAGAACCATACGATTATATTAAGCCCAGCATGTAGGCTAAAGAATTTGAAATTTCTAATTCAGAGTGGCCCTTATCACTCACCAACCACCATCAAATGAGTCCATAATTGATCCGGTCCTTGGTACAAATCCTATTTAAAATTAGGTAGGTATCTAACTTGTTACGACCAAAAACAAAGAGATTTAGGTGGGTATACATATTGGTATTATACAAGTAATGACCAATCTAATCGCTTAGCAACCAAACCGAACCGTGTCTAGATAAAATTGCTGTTTAATTTACGAGACCAACTTGTATTGTTCTTGTGCTGTATTTAAAATGAATTTAGTTCAAAGAAATTCTAGTAATAATTAAAGTTTATTATGCGTTTATCTACTAAAAGTTTGGCAAGTTTAATGAAGAACATAGATATGACAAAGTTCTAGTAAACATTTACGAATGAATCATTTCCACTACGTATGATACCGTCACATGTTTGTTACATGAAAGAAAGACAGTCATCAGAGGTTGATTGATGCATTACAAAAGTGGTCACAAAACGGGCTCTATATTTAACAACCACGTGCTCTCAGGCTGACTGGAGTAGAGACGCGGGGACATTGTTCCGAGTTGTGCGGTTCAAAAACCGATTGGGGTCAAATGCCGAACGTCTAGACACCGCCTCACGCGTCTTTAAAGTGCATTTTATATGAAAAATATTAACACTATAATCATATGCAGCGTAATAGTGAATAACAAACATTAACGCTTTTTTACGGAGATCTCGTCCCACAAAGTCACTGAATGTAGAGGTCGCACGATACTCGTTGCAAAAGAGAAAGTGGCTAAAAGGACACCCAGCGAAAAAGGCGTATTTTCACTGAGTGTCGCCGAGGAAAATTCTGTAGCGGAAAAACCTTATGGGTTGACATGAAAAGTTGTGCAACGCCAAGTTTTATTATATGATTGTAGGTAGGTACTTACGTTTTCATGGATTTTCCTCTCGAAGTTCAGAAGTTGCCTTTGACTTGGGCAGCACGAAGGGGACTACATTTGAAAGGGCACTGTTTAAGGGCTTTCGCGTGAACTACAATGAGCCCTGAGCGATACGACCGCGCTTGGTTACATCGAGTAGACGAGTGGCATATCGCGCGCGGCGCCGGCGCACGCTCGCGGGGCGCCACTATCGCTGCAACATAGTACAAGGTGTAGCAAAGTAGTCAAACTTTTCACTCCCGGAAATAAAATAAACACATGGAGTCTACACGTCTATGATATACTAAGTGAATCCACTTCAGCAAACTGCACAATTCGTAAATAAAATTAAAGTTTTTAAGCTATTAAAGCTACTACTCATCAGCTATAAATGGGCTAGGCTACCTACATAGTTATTAGTAACAAATGGTTTTAAAAAAATACCACATTGTTAGCGAATTCGCTAAAGTAATGGGAAAGAATTTAGGAAACCACTATATATCATTATTTTTTATTTATTTTTTTATATTAGCACGTCAAAATGACTGCATCCTGCCTGATGTTAAGCAAACGACGAAGTCCATAAAGTGTAAGCGATCCTCATCACACATGGCCAGTGCAACGCGGATCGATCACACTATGACGGCCTGCATAAGTGCCGCTTCACGCCCCGTTTAAAAGACCCAAGACTATAAGAGGAAGAGAACTGTGTGCTGGGAGAGAGTTCCACAGCCTAATAGTACGACAAAAGTAAGATTTACTGTGCTTTATAGTACGAGAGCCAATTGACTGCACAGTATTTTTGTGACATCTCAAACCTGCCCGCGTAGTTCTATTTAAAAAAGGAGAGGGAGGGATTAATACCCTCTCAAAGAGGTAGTGGGAATGCGAAAACGAATGAAACAGAAAATACAATACATACAAGACACGTTATTAACGGTTAAGCAAAGTCCTTTGAGCTCTACTTCAAGAAGAATAGAGAAATGGTTCTAAGTAACCGGGAAATGTACTACTTTACAATGTTTCTGTACTTTACCACCTAGGAACCGACCCTCGCGTTATTCATTAATTCATTCACACACATATGTTATTTTTTAGCATTGGTTTTATAACTTCTTGTCATCCTTTGTTGAAATGCACCCAGCCGAGACGGTAAGAATTCATTTCATTGTTGAATACAAAATAATGTAGCATTTTCTTCGTCGTAAACAGGACGTGAATTAGCTAAATGCCTATAATAAAAAAATCAGAAATAAATTACACAATAGATGGAACGTGTTAATTTTACATATTAATTACAATTTCAAATAAAGTAGCGCTCTCTAGATTTAAAGCAACGTACTAAAGCTTCAGAAAATAAATTATGCTTTCGAACATTTGACATGAAAGGTATTACCTATTTGCGGTAAACTCGCTCTACCATTTAAATCCCATGGCCGCTACCAGATGTCTCTACATACATGTCATTGTTAATAAACCCATTAGCTTGTGTGGCGTTAGCTATTCATTGAACATTGCTTATTCAGTCCATTTATTTATAGGAGATATTCCACTAATTATGTATATATGTCAATAAAATAATAAGTTTTTACATTTTAACATGAGATCTAGCAAAATAAAGTTCATGTTTTTAAACGATTTACCAATGTTTGTTTTTATACGGCATAATATTCGAACGAATTAAAAACCTGACAAAATACTCTACATGTAGAGCTATTCATATCTTTCTTTGTTGTATGCCCTTGATTCCCACACCAATCAATGTTGATTCTTTTAATTATTATTTAGTTAGGAATGATTTCCTCAAAATATAGTATATTTTACACAAGTCGCCACTGGCTACGTTTTTAGGGTTCCGTAGCCAAAATGGCAAAAACGGAACCCTTATAGATTCGTCATGTCTGTCTGTCTGTCTGTCTGTCTGTCTGTCTGTCCGTCCGTATGTCACAGCCAGTTTATTCCGAAACTATAAGAGCTACATTATTGAAATTTGGTGCGTAGATGTATTCTGTAAACCGCATTAAGATATGAAAATAAAATCAGAAAAAAATTCAAAATTTTTGGGGTTCCCCATACATAGAACTGAAACTCAAATTTTTTTTTTTCATCAAACCTATACGTGTGGGGTATCTATGGATAGGTATTTGAAAATGATATTGAGATTTCTAACAACATTTTTTTCTAAACTGAATAGTTTGCGCGAGAGACTCTTCCAAAGTGGTAAAATATGTGTCCCCCCCCCCCCCCCCCCCCCCCGTAACTTCTAAAATATGGGCATGATAAAACTGAAAAAAATATATGATGTGTATTACTATAAAAACTACTAACGAAATTTGGTTTGAATGAAATCTAGACAGTAGTTTTTTTATAAACGTCATAAATCAAATTACCTAATTTTTTCATTCAATCAGTGGTACGGAACCCTACGTGCGCGAGTCCGACTCGCACTTGGCCGGTTTTTCTGTTTTAATAATAACTAGCTGTGCCCCTGCGGCTTCGCCCGCATTCATGTAGGTTGGTCACAGAAATGTTTTACAAAGAGACAAAAAGTAGCCTATGTCTTTCTTCATCTCTTTAACTATATCTACATAAAAAGTCACGTCAATGCGCTTTTCTGGTTTGCCGTGAAAGATTAAGAAACAAAGTGACACACACAAACTTTCAACCCCTATTTTAGCACTTTAAGTGGTTAATATTCCAAAAAGCTGAAACACGTAAATTTTTATTTTGTTAATAAAGACCGAATCCGAAATTTCAGGGCTTTAACTTAAAAAATGATCAATGTTTCATACAAACTTTCAACCCCTATTTAACCCCCTTAGAAGTGCTAATTTTCAAAAGTCAGAAGCGCGTCATTATTTGTTTTGTTTTATAAGCCTGAATACCAATTTTCAAATACCATATTTACAAATTTATTTAAAAAATGACAAAGTTTCATATAAACGTTCAACCCCTATTTTACCCCTTTAGCGGGTGAATTTCGAAAAATCCCTTCTCAGCGGGCGCCTACGTCATAAATGTAACCTACATGTAAAATTTCGTCGCATTTGCTTCAGCGGTTTCGGACAGTCAGGACATGTTCTTTTATATGTATAGAAGATTAGATGACCCGGTGAACATCGTACCGCCCAGAGATTAATTATCCACCTAATTATTTTGTACGTCAGTTAGCCCGTACATTTTATTTTTGTTCAGATTTTCTTTTGAATGCTATCCCATAGGTCATAAATTTACCTTGCGAATGTATTTTACTAAGATTAATTCTAGAGCTTTCTAGGTGAGCTTATTTTCATGTTGATCGAGTTTTGCGGCGCAAAGGGACCATGGCTGCTATATGGCATGGTTTAGTCCTTTGAGAATAGATTAAAGTTTTTGAGGCTTAACAGAAAATAATTAATCTATTCTTACGTATTAGATGGGGTTCAAGATGTTTACGAATAGCAACAGGTGTTAGCCAGATAACGATTTCTGAATGTGCCGTAATTATTAACTGGTTTTACGAAGGCCATTGATGGTGTTGGGGCCGACTTTATTTTTCATTGTCCCTTAAGCTTTTGGCTTAGTCTTGATTCTTCTCAGTCATAAGTATAAGTGCCGGGAGTCTCAATAGTAACTTACTACGGCCTATTCTCTTTGCCTCTTGTATTTACATACGTGTACATTATTTTATTGTGTTTGACTTATTGATGCATCCTGGCGCTTTGGGAGACTGTGAGCCGAGATGTATAAAATGAATGAATAAATAAATAAATAAAATAAATAAATTTACACTAGCTTTTGCCCGCGACTTCATCCGCGTGTTTAGATGTTTACAAACTTTTTTTTTATCCAATAACTCCCGTTCCCATGGGAATTTTGCAATATCGCGTTGCAAATAAGCTTTACATTCATTAGGGTACCTGCATGCCAAATTTCAATTATCTATCTTACGCGGTTTAGATTTTTACATATAAAAGTTTTTCCCCGCTAACTTTCCCGTTTCCCCGCTTAGCGGATGCCTACGTCATATCATCTACCTGCATGCCAAATTTCAGCCCGATCGGTCCAGTGGTTCGGGCTATGCGTTGATAGATCACTATGTCAGTCAGTCAGTCAACCTTTGAGTTTTATATATTTAGATTAAAGAAGATTGTTTCACCATGGACTGGGTCTTAACGAGTGTTTAAGCACATTCTAAACATAAACCAAACTTCTATCTATTTTTTGACATAATTTACTAATTGTTTTCATAAACTAATGTGTGATCTCATAGTTTCTTGTCGTCTATTTTTTGTCCTAACTCACATCAATTTCTGTCAAGTCTGTCTCCGATCTGTCCAAAACATTTATTTCCACAAAAAGAAAATCTTCTCATATTCGAGAATTAGGTATATTAGAAAATATGTAATAAGCTTTTTACTTCAATTTGATTAACTTGGTATTACTTTTGAACCGACTTCCACATAGGTACCTACCTATCTCCGAGAATTGTGAACCGATTTGGAATATCCTTTTTTTTATTCGAAAGGGTGTAATTCCTAGTTGGTCCCATCGTCACCATATTGAAGTTTGTTTTCTTTTTTGCTAAGAAATGCTGTTAATGAAAATCGATGACGACGGATTTGGCTTATTTATAATTCTGCATCTAGCCGTCATTATTACAAAACAACATATATGTAGATATTATGATTAGGGCTACTCAGGTGTTCAATAAAAGTCCCCAAATATGTTTACTTACCTAATCGGATAAAGTTAATTAGCTATAGTAAAGAATATTATAATACAGTAGAACCTCGATAAGTTAAAGTCCAAGGGAAACACAATTTTTTTTATGTTATCGAGGTTTTAAGTTATCAAGGGTAATTATATAATTATTTAATATAATTAGGAATAGGTTAATGTAGAGGTAGGTATGCAAAATTAGGGAATTCGGCAATTATTCGTCTTTTACATTGAACATTTTGTCCTGATTCTAGTTTCTTTAAGTTTTAGCTTCTTTTTTTAATGATGATTGACAATGTACTCTCATATATCCCAAACCGAGCTGCAACTTCTTTCCTTTTCAATCCAATTTTCACTGCTTCTATAGCTTTATCTCGTACGTAATTTATCAGTGTATAAAAGTGTTGTTAGTTTTCTTTTTGAACTCCTTTTTAGTCAGTTTTATCACACAGTAGGTAAAGAGATGTTTCCAGGATAGTCTCAAAAACTTATGACCCAAGTAGGCCTCTTGTTTACGTTAACAATTTAACACATGCAAGCTATAAATTCCGAAATCATTTGTTTGCACCTTCTTTCAAAATGACTCATTGACAAACAATTTTATGTTATAGAGGTTGTAGAAACATTTCTTTAAGTTACTGAGGCCAAAACAGAGATTATTTCTTTAAGTTATAGAGGTTGCGTATTTTAAGTTATAGAGGTTTTGGGCTCTGATGGGAAGGGAACATGTTATTTTTTGAAGTTATAGAGGTTTTTAAGTTACCGAGGTTTGAGTTATCGAGGTTCTACTGTAGTATCTTATCTTAAAAATTATCTAGAAGCGTCAAAAGTGTCACATTCATATCCTATCATTTCCCGATTGATAAGGTTATAATAAAAGATATCAGACCATATCACGTTACAAATTTATCCTTGCCCCAGTAGGTACTTAGACAATTGTGTATTTTAAATAAGATAAGGATAAAGAATGATAATCACATAGAAACACATACTCGTACATAGCATACCTAAGTAGATACGTATTATATAAATGTTTCGTCGTCGTGTAATATCATCATCATTATCAAATCTGCCTGCAAACATCCACTGCTGGGCATAATTCCCAAAAACAATAGGCCTGTTGCCGAAAAAAAAGTAATTAGTCCGTCTTTTAGATTGTTAAAAAATAAAAGACACGTATTTTTTCATTTGTAAATTAGACCAAAAATGACAAAGATATAGCCCATTAAAATTACGCGTGACGTCAGATTTTGGGAGATTTTTCGCAAATGAGTGACGTCAAAGACCCCCACTCCTACATTTTGATGCCTTGGATCTTTGTTATTTTTTGTTCAAATGAAAAAAGGAAAAACACGTGTCCAATAGGAATATTTTTATAATCTAAAATACGGACTAAATATTATAATGTAATTATTTTGACCCTGGAAACATCCCTATTGTCATTCTGCGAGGATTTGCCTTAGTCATCACGCTTGGCAGGAGGCGGCTTGGTAACCGCAGTAGGTTGTATTTTTATCCAGTTCGTAAAGAAATGTGGTGGTCCTATTCTAAATCCGAAAACCACACGGAAAACATAATACGACGTCGTGGTCAAATATATGAAACCAGTAGGGCTCTATGGAATCCAACTCGGGGGCAACGCCTCGAAATCTAATATCAATATCATACAAAGGGCCCAAAATTGGATGCTCCGCTCAATAAGTGCCGTACCTTGGTTTGTCGGGAATACAGAATTGGTAGATAGGTACGTGAAAATCGATACGGTCACTTCCGACATCCAAAAATATACCAAGAAATATAAAAACCGTCTGGAGGGGCACTAATACACTGGCTGCGGCTCTCAGAACAAGAAGCTATGATAAGAGACTAAAACACATTGGCACTGTGTAAATAAGGAGGATTGTGTAAATGTATCATATGAAAATCACAATGGCACAAAAAATATTGAAACAAATAACTTCATATTCACTCACATTCAGGCTATGAAATTAAGAGCGCGCATACAGAATTCGACGTATTTGCGGCGAAACTGGTATTTTCGGGCGAGCTATTATCATAGAAAACGATTTTTTTTAAATAAGGAATATAGTTTTTTATGTAGATAAAGTCTTCAACCAGTGCGTAGGCTAGATAAAATACAACATTTACTAGTATACTTTTGTTTATCAAAGATCTCCCGTAAGCCGATTCGCAAAAATGCGAGTCAGAGTCAATTTCGAAAGTCTTAATATCAATTGCATTACATACATATGTTTAAAATATATGTTTATACAATAGCTTATATGGTCTATTAGTGCACTAGACAAAAATACTTTCAAAAATGTGTTATTAAATTGCCCAAAATAATTTTTCTAAATAAGCTCAATTCACACTTTTCAACAGTGTTTTTCTAGTAGAAAACACTGTTTCTTTTAGTTGAAATTTTGTGTAAATGTAAAAGAAGTCTTTCTTAAGTGCACTTAATTATTATTTTACTAATATTCTATGCCTGTTATTTTATACGATTTTTTTAAAAGTGACTATAAAGCCACGCGCGCGACGCTTGCCGATTCAGTCCAAATCGGGTCATCCCAGAGGGAGGACGTGCCGCTCGCTGCTCCGCTCACGCACACATACGCACAACCACTTTTATGAGCGTATACCGCTCTGCGCGCGTGCAACTCCACGAGTTTGATACTTTGTAATATTATTTTTGTATGGAAAATTTATTAAGTTAAAATAATATTCTAAATTAATGAAATGATTTAATGTTTAGTCATGAGTATCAAATACAAACATCAGGATTATTATAATTATTATTATCTACAACCACATATGCTAAATATTTCAAAATATTAATATGATGTTTGTTTATTAGTTCACTAATGAAGTTACAAAGTAAGGCTATTCCAATGATTATTATTATGCTCGTTAACATCAATGGTTAGAAACAACTTCCATGAAGAAACTGATAATGAGATTCATTTCAGTTGGGAGCATTTAAGGAATCTACGTCACATGTTCACGACTATAAATAAAGGCATACAATGAAGCTGAAAGTCCTAGAAATCCCATAGTCGAGTTATTATTAGTAAAATTATATGTGTAAAGATGGATGATAAAATGTTTGATAGTATGCACGAAATTGATCTATTTAGATAAATCGATCTTCGAATCCAATTTTGAAATTGTCGCTTAATTGTTTAGTGTGGAATAAGTGAATCTTTGTGTCACAATAATAACAAGTATCTAAGATTAAAATTAAATCGATCAAAGTGGTCAACAATGGGAGAGGCCAATGTCCAGCAGTGGCCTGTGAGAGGCGGATAACGATATGAGATTACTACTTTCAATCGATAGTATTAGAAAGAAGTAAAAATTATATTTTATAGTTTCAAAATGTAAAACCAAAATGCAATATGATAGTTGTGAAATGTATGGCCATTACGGTTACTAGGGGTGATTTTAGCGAAAAGGCTGGTAAGATACGGATATGTTACGGTAACTTATTTACATACATTACGTTAAAATTACCGGCTACGTATGCTGAATGGTAGTATGGCGACGAGCAGGGCGAGCATGTAACTTGCAGTATGCAAGTCGCAAGGTGCAACGTTGCCAATGAGGGCTACCGTTTTTGTAATCACCAGAGGGCGCCACTGTATAGTGAGGTCTTCGGGCATAGCTGTTAAGGTTTGTTTTATGCATGTGATGACTGTTTGTTCGTTATAAGAAGGAGGCCATAAGTTTCCAAAAGGCAAAACTCTTTGTTAACGGTTAATAAACAAAGCAGTGAAGTAGCTTTTCTTTCAGACCGCTAATTTTTATACCTCATTTTCTCGGCTCCGCTTTTAAAGCGCAGATAATCACTGAGCCGTGTCTCATATTTTCGAAAATTAATGCCAGCTATGCCAAAATTGCACAAAATTATTCAATTTTCCGAAATAAACTCGTTTAACCCACAGAACCTATGTAATTTGACATTTCGGATACCTCACGCTACACTAGCACCTCTGGTGGCGAATTCACACGCGATATGGGCGCCCTCATTAGTGCAGCAGTTTGCCATAATAGGTATTGTAATTTCTTTTATTTGCTTCGTCGCCGTCATTGGAATTATGTTAAATTCGAAATATTAATAGGTAATTAATTAATTCAGTTTAATTTCCAAAATGTCGATTTTGGGGGAAAAGGTAGGAGACAAAATTGTTCGGAAATTGACTCTCTAGAATGTTGTTTCTTTTCATTCATGCCGTAAAAAGTACAACATAGGAGATAATGATACAGTTTTGAATATGTCGCGGTTTGCGAGTTTTATTTCCATCATCATCATTTGCCTGCCCTGTTCCCATTATCTGGGGTCGGCGCAATATGTTTTCTTCTTCCATTCATCCCTACCACCCGTCATCGTCCCATTCACTCCTTTCTCTGCCATGTCATCATTCACACAGTCCATCCATCTTTTCTTCGGGCGGCCTCGCCCTCTCCACCCATTCACATTCATCTTCATCACGGTCTTGGTCACATGTCTTTCATCTCTCCTCATTACGTGCCCATACCAAGACAGACGGTTTCCTTTCAACTTCTCAGTCACTGGTGCCACTTTCATACTTCCCCTAATGTACTCATTCCTTATTTTATCCATTCTGGTCACTCCACACATCCATCTCAACATTCTCATCTCTGCAACATGCATTCTTCTTTCATCCGTCTTCTTAATAGGCCAGCACTCCGATCCATACAGTACGACAGGTCTTATGACTGACTTGTAGATCTTGATTGTATGGATTTCATTTGATTTGATTTGATTTGATTTGATTAGACAATTTTTGAATATATACAAGAGGACTCACCATACCTACCTATTCAGATAGCTCGTCTTTTTAACCTGTCCATTGCATCATTCATAAAATTGCGTAAAAGCAGTATTCTACGCAAGATTTGTGCCTTATACAAAAAACAGCGCTGGTCAGTCGTGATATATTCTTTCAGAATCAGGTTCAGGACACCTATTTTAGAGAATGCTGCAATAGTCAATGACTCCTTCAATGTAACCCTTAGGATTCGGGTCACAACGAATATTCATCCCGAGAATAAGTGATGGATTGGTCAAGCTGGATAGGAACTAGATTTTAGTTGTTGTAGGCCATCTGGGGTTTCTGCTACGAAACACAAGCACAACTTTCAGCACAAGTATACATGATCTCTGTGATCAGTGCATAGGAGACTTAGGACCTTAATTCAAATTGACAAATTGTTTACAAACTAATCTTTTTTGAATTTTTTGTGAGATCCATTTCTGCCGAGTGAAAATGAACAAAGTAATTTTTACAAGTTAAAATATAAAACGGGTTAGAGTTATATCGTGGCAACCACGGAGACTGCTCTTTCCTTAAGTAATAATACAAACATCTAAACACAGAACAAACACAAATGTTCAGCACACGAATGTTTGTCCTGGATGGGAATCAAACTCACGACCTTTGACTCATGATCAGAAGGCAAGGAAAACACAGTAGGGATTATTGATTTTTATAAAGCAACATTAATAATGTCAATCACTCACACAATACCTTTGGATAGGTAAGTACCTGGTACATATAAAGATAGAAAGACAAAAATATTGTTATATTTTTCTTAAACCTTAATTAATAAACACTTAAGAATAATGTACTCTAAAGTGTTTAAATCAATTTAATAAGTACGCACCTATACTACACTAATGAAATATTTAGCAATAAAATATTGTTCAAATAATTTAGATGAATAATAAATTGTTAAGTATCAAAATATGTTCGTCCGCCGGAGTTAGCGTCCGACACGCCGCTCACCCACACAGACACAAATGATGTCTATGTGTGTTTCGGAATCGGCTCCCGCGTGCGTTTCGAGTTGCTTAAAATTGTATGCGCGCTCTTAACTCCCCGCCGAGGCTCTGCCCCGAAACTACAGTATGGGGTCCTGCAAAAAGGTTGTGAAGAGCTTTTTAAAGGGTCGGCAACGCGCCAGTGATACCCTTGGTGTTCCAGGCCTCCATGAGCTGCCGTAACCGCTTAAGATCAGGCGGGCCGTAGGCTTGTTTGCCACCTTTAGTGGTATAAAAAAAACAGATGACGACTAATGCAGTAACATTTTTCAATTAAAGAAGTTTTTTTTGTGCGATTCATAGAATTTACCCGGTAAAATAAGTTGTAGGTCGTCACGTCGTTTGGTGTATCGCTGTTTTAAATATAGTTGGAGAACAACTGGCACCCATTCATTACACTAACTACTTACACACTCTATTTCAAAACAAGAATAGCGAACGTTGAAGTTTCTAGTAACGATGTAAAAATTTTACATCGTAACTAGAAACTTCAACTGTGAATTGTACTGTGAATATATCGCTTCTATTGATTTTCCTATTTAAAAATTTAGCAACCTGTCATCATTTCCAAATTCAACCGTAAATTATTTCCTCAACACGATCACCTTGACCGTTAGACGTCGTACACGTTCGTATACGTTTTGATGGTCCCAGTGGCTCATTTGGCTGGCACCGAACCAAAGGTCGTCGATTCGATTCTCACCCGACACAAACATCCGTGTTTTGAACATTTGTATGTGTCCCGTGTCTGGGTGTTTGTATATTTGTTATACCTTCTTTTTTTTATGCAAGATGCGGCATATGAGCAAATGTGATGCCTGATGGTAAGCAGTCGACACCTCCCATGGATACCCGCAACTCATATCGAGTTCTGGGGTCGCTGCCGGCCTTTTAAATAGGAGTACGCTCGTTTCTTGAAGGATGATTGGCTCGATGGCTCATTTGGTAGTGACTTCTGACTTCTGAGCCATATTACATTACTGCCTCGTCGTTAGTAAAGGCCCGTTACTAACCATTTAAATTTTTAAAAAGAAATAAACTATCTATGCAAGTACTCACTTTTTTATTAGTAATGCTAGTGTTTCAAAGCACTAGTTTCTTCAATTTATCAGCTGCTGTACCTACTACTCTCTGACCTAATTTGGGTCTAAGTGGCCAAGAAGACTAGCACGTACGCTTGATAATATTATATGTGCCATGTCTCTCCTAGCTATGTGTGTGCGAAGCCCCAAGAACGTTGGTTCAGTAGATGAAACATTGACCGAGCGTGCTCCCCGTGCGCGCTCACGCGCACAGAGGGCGAGCCGTTGTGCGGCACACCGTCACCGTCTTACCGGGGGATGATCCAGACTCCCCTGGACTTGGCGGCGATGGTGGGTCACCGTGGGATAACTTGGCACCGCACACCGGCGTTTGCATCGCCGATGCAGACACCGAAGGTCCGAAGGGATTCCCCACGTGAAATAAAAAAAATTAGATGAAACATGAAGAACTAAGAAATGATACACGAACTCATGTAAGTGAGAGTGCAGACAGTGACAGTTCGAAGAAGTTACCGAATCAAAAAAACAAATGAGATAATGTTACAAGCCTACCGACAAGGATGTATTTATACCTACTCGTGAAACGTCACTGTTGACGTCAATTTTTGACATTTTTGTTTCATAGCCTCATGTCAATGTCACCCGCGTGCCAAAACATCCTCGTCGGCCTGTTTTGTAGTAACGGTCGTGTAAGTAGGTAACGACCTTATTAAGATAGTTGTATAATAAGCTTAATTTCAAAGCCTTGGCGTGACTAACTAGTGGATAATGCATGTTGATTAATAATTAGGGTTTGTGGTTCAAGATTACGGGTCACGCGGTTTTCGCGGTGTCACTGTATAAAAGTAAGACATCTCCGATATATTCACATCGGACTTTTAAATTAGTAGGTATGAATGTAGATAGATATACTTTATTGCAAACCATACAATTGGCTAAAATCTTAATACCTATAATAGACATTTGTTGTACAATAGGTGGTCCTATCGTTTTAAGCAATCTTTCCACACAACCTTAGGGCAGAGGATAGATTAATATGCACGTATTTATTCATCAATGAATTATTTAAATACACCGGGTTTAAAAGTGAATAATGTATTCTCTGATGAAGGGTTTTAAAATATATATTATTTGGTAACGTACAACACAATTTTGAGCTTAATGACTAACATTGCACTTGTTATGTTATAAAATAACTTGACGTGGCGCTCACTACATAATATGCAAATACGAACCTACCTAGTTAGATATTTCTCGAAAATAATAAAGTAGATACCTATGAACAACGAAACTGCAAACTATGCAAACTTTTGTACAATTCGATAATGATAAGTAGGTTAGAATTTTAATGGTTAGATTACACAGGTGTGCACCGTTTATGTGACGAATTTATTAATACGTAGTTATGTTACACTCTACTACCGTCTATATTATTTAACATCGAATTGTGTAATGTGTAAGTTTGTCACAATATTATGACATTTATTTTCATTTAAAATTTAATATTTTTTGTATCTTAGAATAATAAGGCAAAAACTATGCTTGCCATAGATAAAGCATATCATTGGATACTCACATAGAAATCAAAGTTGTGAAAATCGATTTAGGTGCACCTAATAGGTCTACTGTTTCCTTATAATAGACTGTGCGGGTGTGAGCAATAATGGAACAATGGCTACTTCCCGCCGCGACCTACCCCAAAATGGCGTCGAGCAGCTGGCTCGGTTCATTGACCTCGCGCACCACATTTTTATCTAAACTACACGCTAGTAGTTTGAGCAGTATGTCATTTATTCCTTGACATTTATTTAAAATATCGTACACACTTTAAGCTAGCGTTGGCGTATCATAATATGATTTTAAGGACGTACGTACCTGCTTTGGAACTCGGCTACACTTAACAGCTGTTTTCTTTTAAATAAATAAACAATGGTATGTAGAACTTTTATAAAATTACATAATCTATTATTTAAATGGTCATACCTACAACTTAAAAATTTATATACCATCATTACGTCACATAGGTAAAAGCCCAGGGAGCTGTGGGAGACTTTCCCAGTTTCTCACAGTTAAAATAATACATTAATGAAAAGGACTAAGTAGTAGTTTCAGAGATATTGGGGCAAACCCTAGATTGGAATCCCCATTGAAAACGAAAACGCGGCTGCCGTAAACAAACCTGGCGGGGCGGACGATCAATAATTGCAGTTAGAAGCGAATGCGGTAGGAATGACTTGGAGTAAAGTGTAGCGTGAAGCTCAAAACAGCTCGGGATAGCGACGTGCTGTGGCCGCCCTCTGCCCCATCCAGACATCTGATTTCTTGAAGAAAGAATAGAAAGATAACCAACCTGACAAGAAACTAAGTAGGTATGTAAGATATACATACAATCATTTATTTTCGCCTCGCCATTTTAATTGCTTTTTAATTCTACAATTACATCAATTGCAATATTTACTCATCAGTCCACCAATGAATTTCTATTTCATACCACCGCAATAGAAAATCTTAGATCTAAAAACTTTATTGATTTGATTGCTGCTATTGTTTGAACGCAAATTGCGTCATAAAGAAGCGTTGTACTTTTCCATTAGAAAATAATAGACATATTTTTTTATACACAGAGACTCTATCTGGATGATAAATCTTAGTTTTATTATTATTTGCGCAAGGCTCCGAGACATCCAGCGGTACTGTATGTTTTAAGCCATGGTTAATGACAGATTTCTTTTTTAAAAGGTACTATTGGTGGAAGACCAGCAAGTGGCCTGTCTCCTGTTAAACTGTAACCGCCGCCCATGGACATAAGCAATTCCAGGGAAACCCCTGGCAAACGCCCGTTCGATCTCCTTTTTAGGGTTCCGTAGCCAAAATGGCAAAAACGGGACCCTTATAGATTCGTCATGTCTGTCTGTCTGTCTGTCTGTCTGTCCGTCCGTATGTCACAGCCAGTTTATTCCAAAACTATAAGAGCTACATTATTAAAATTTGGTACGTAGATGTATTCTATTAACCGCATTAAGATTTTAAAGTAAAATCAGAAAAAAATCCAAAATTTTTGGGGTTCCCCATACATGGAACTGAAACTCAAAAATTTTTTTTTCATCAAACCCATACGTGTGGGGTATCTATGGATAGGTATTTGAAAATGATGTTGAGGTTTCTAACATCATTTTTTTCTCAGATGAATAGTTTGCGCGAGAGACTATTCCAAAGTGGTAAAATGTGTGTCCCCCCCCCCCGTAACTTCTAAAATATAGGCACTATAAAACTGAAAAAAATATATGATGTGTATTACTATGTAAACTACTAACGAAATTAGTTTTAATGAAATCTAGACAGTAGTTTTTTTTTAAACATCATAAATCAAATTACCTAATTTTTTTCATTCAATCAGTGGTACGGAACCCTACGTGCGCGAGTCCGACTCGCACTTGGCCGGTTTTTTAATTATTTCACCATGCTATAAAATGCAGTCGCCCTACTAATACCTACTTATATGTATATTTTTATTATGGTATTAAAAGTAAATCGTATTACTTAGTAATAAATGTTTGCTGATAGCACTTCTTTCTTATCACATCTCTAATTCTCTAAAGAGCCAAGAAATATTACAAAGAAGCGTTTGAAGAACTAATAACACTGCATCATTATTTCTTGACAGCCAAAACCGTAATTTAATTCAAAGAAAACGAATTGTGTTAAAAATGTATAATAGATAGATATACCTACTTTATTGCACACCAAACATTTGACTTATAACTAATAAGTTATTTATTACAGCAATGGCATTGAATAATGTACTACTATGGATTTCAACTACTACAAAGATGTTGCGAAAGAAAAAAAACTACGGTGAAAACCCCATATTGTTGAATATGTACTTATACTAAGCAAATGGGTAGGCCTATACCTATAATACCTAGGGTATGGGGTACGGGTTATAATATACGGACTCTACGAGGACTCGTATTTACAGATGATACAGATCGCAAGTGTATATACTGATACAGATATAAGTCTTCTTTCATTATTTTCACTATCTACAAATAAGCGAGAGAACTATTCGACATGAGACCGAATAGAGAACAGGGAGGAAAAAATGGTAGGGATCGATGTTAACGGAGCCGCAAGTGTTCCTTTGTCAAGGTACAAAAACATCTATCGATCGATCGCTTTTTGTTCGTTTCGATTACAGCCCCAGGCGAAGTTTATGTTAGTAGTCATAGTATCTATTGTCAATTTCTTGGTTCTAAATATTAGATAATAAATAATTTTCTGTTCGTTAAGCCTACTAACGCGAGACCTTCTGATATTTAATGGCGACCACAATGACGCAGTCAGGCAATTAACAGTTGAAATCACACTATTCGTATATGTACCTAGACCTATGTATAGGTATTCCTTTGCTTTGCTACGAGTACATTGTATCTTGTGTCAATCATTGAGTTAATGTCATTATAAACCGACTTCAAAAAAAACACAAACGACCAAAACTAAAAAGCGATAAATAACGTAAGTAATTCTATCCTTAATACATAATTATTTAAATATTACAATTATCACTTATTTTTGAAGTCGGTGCCAGCCTCTCGGTACCTAACGTAGACTGTTGTTGTATGACGCGCGCGGCCGGCAAATCCACACGACAATATATATTTTTTTGTTTGGCTGGCACCGACTTCAAAAATAAGTGATAATTGTAATATTTAAATAATTATGTATTAAGGATAGAATTACTTACGTTATTTATCGCTTTTTAGTTTTGGTCGTTTGTGTTTTTTTTGAAGTCGGTTTAATTTTTTTTTTTAAAAATAATTTTATTTCTCTATTTTTAGTTGCGTTAATGTGCTGTGACCTTGAATAAAGGCTAATTAATGTCCTTCAGAGTTTAACTTAGGAATGAAAAATTTTGCTTTAAGTCAAGTGAAGACTTTGCGATCTAGAATCAAGCATATCACTTACCAAATCACCAGCCCTATTAGCCCTGCAAAAGTACATACTTACTACCTAGTTTAATATCGATCAAATTCAGTACTGTCCCCTAACTCCTAACCGTTAAGGAGTTCTGTGGCTTCATCATCAGCACCAGATGTTGACGCCCGGAAGCATATACCTGAGTAAAATATGATTACGTAACAAAAACACCATATGAGCATACAATTTTCGGTTGTTGCCCTCAATTTCTCCAGGATCCCATCATCAGATCCTGACTTGGTGATAATGGGACCACCTCGGAAGTGTCTCCTGTCGAACTGTCGAAAAATTTTTGAAATCCATCCATAATTGACGGAAATATCGGTGAACATACATAAAAAAAAAAAAAAAAAAAAAAAAAATATTATACATACAGACGAATTGAGAACCTCCTCCTTTTTTCGAAGTCGGTTAAAAAATAGATTTAATATAACTTGCTTAAGCTATTTTGGGATCAGGTCAATGTGTTTGATGGTGTCTGTTATTTATTTCTGTATTAACGAGTACCTACATACCAGGTATTTCAGGCCAGCAAGAGGTCCTCTTGCTAGCTGCTGCTTTTACAACTCTTTTGGACTGAACAACGGACTAAAAATTGTAATTGATAGGATTGAGGATTGTTGGAGGGGAGATTCTGCTTATAAATTGTATATTAGCAGCCACGAGAGAGAGTCACTCCACTCTTAACATTTTATTTACTAAACCAATCTTCTTGTAATTTCCCTTACGTATACTCGTAGTTAGAAGACTTAGAATGTACCTACCTTTCATCCCGGAAAAAGTTGTTTCTGAGGGATATGTGAATCCGCAGGCAAAAGCAAAATAAAGATGAAGGCAAAGGAAAAAGGAAAATTCCACAATAAAGCCATGCAGGTATTCTTGTCTGACTGAATGCTATGCTATCCATGACAAATCCTGCAGATGCTTTCCCAAACCAGTTTTTGCGACAGGTAGGTACTGATGTGGGCAAGAGAAAGATGCTGATACAGATGAAATTGAGATTCATGCACTCCAATCTCAATTTCATCTAGACTAGTTACGTAGCGCGCCTACATCTTTATCCGGACACCGTTTACAGACCAGAATATTTTTTTTCTAAAGAGTCGCAAACGTAAGTGTTAACTCTACAGTGTTCCTTCGCATTAATGTAGACTCGAAATTGCAATGGGGTCCCCATATTACTGTCCTAGCTGAAAGGCTTAGTTCAGCTGCATATACGGTAAGGAAAATCCGGCTTTTGACTGACGTTGAAACGGCAAGGGTTGTTTATTTCAGTTATTTCCATAGCATTATGTCATATGGTACCTATTCTATTGTGGGGGTCAGCTGCTGACATACAAACAATATTTGTACTGCAGAGCCATCCGCGCTATATACCTATGGTTTAAAGACGCACAAATCGCTTAGAGAACGTTTTAAGGAAATTAACACAATGACAGTAGCATCACAGTACTAGTATATCTTTGAGTGTGTTTATGTGCGTAAACATATAAGGCAATTCAGCAATAATTCTGATAATCATAATTTAAACACTAGAAATAAGCACAAACTTGCCGTTCCACGTCTGAGACTGCATAGAGTGGGTAAGTCATTTATAAGATTGGGTATTAAAATGTTTAACAAGTTACCGGAGCATATTGCTGATGCTGATTGCAATTGCTGCCCATTCATAAATTTAAACTATTTATGAAATCACTAGCTGCTGCCCGCGGCTCTGCCCGCGTGAATATTCGTATAAAACATAGCCTATGTGTTAATCCAATGTATAAGCTATATTACTGTGAAGTTTCATTAAAATCCGTTCAGTAATTTTTGCGTGAAAGAGTAACAAACATCCATCCATCCATCTATCCAAACAAATTTTCGCATTTATAATATTAGTAGGAAGTAGGATATAATATTAGTAGGATTACTTATGAAAGGGGGGTATTATAGAATAGAAGACTTTCTCAACGACGACATCTCCTGGACTGCAGCTGCTTCGTAGTAAACTTTGCATTACAAAAACATACAATACAATACATGTTTTTGTATTACAATATTGTATTGTAATACAATGTTTTTGTATTACAATACAATATTGTAATACAAAAACATGTAACAATAGGCGATTGAAAAAGAGTAACTACCGAGTTTTTTGCCGGTTCTTCTCGGTAGAAATCTACTTTCCGAACACGGCGGTAGCATATTCTTTTACATTACTTTTCATATTCACATTTTTACATTACTTGTTGCTTACATTTAACTTGACGATTCATAAGTACTTATTTTGAGTCTATGTGAATAAAGGTATTTTCATTTCATTTCAAGTGAATCCTCCTGAGACTGGGCTCTGGATTCGCATTCAGTGTGACTCGCTCTTTATACCTCTTTATACTCTTCCTACGAAACGTAAGTAGTTACTTTTCTATACAGATGTCATTGATTCAGCTTACGCATGCCACAGTTCTAATTTCAGAGGAGTTATTTTCAGTATGTATGTTTTTGTCCGAGCATCACGAAATTGGTCCAATTTACTCTGTATTGTGTACGCGAGGACAATATTCGCTGATCATTGTATTTGTAACTTCTATGTAAGTATTTTCATTCTTAATAATAATGTCTACTGTCAGGGTGTATCAGTTATTTTGGGTACTTACAATACGGAACGTATTGACACCAAGCAATACTGAATTCTAAGATACTATTATTAATACAAGACTACTAATATGATTGTATGTTCATTGAATTGGCTAGCAATATTTTCCGAGTTTCAAAGTCATACAAAACTTATGAAATAATCACATTTTGATTACTAAAAACAAACTTTGACACAGAGAGCTTTAACGGACTCTTCTTTTTATGCGATTCTTAAATAAGAGCCTACATAATCCTACCCTATGTAAAATATTCATATTTTCAAACGAGCGAAAATACAATTATAAAAACGTACATAATTAATTATGTTAGGTGTACCTAAGTGGTCCTGTACTGGTCTCAATCCTTGTAGTGAAAAAAAAAACTTTAAAACGCTCTTTAAGCGCATTTAAGCTAATAAGCTAAATTCGATATTTGTTGGTGGTTATTTATATTCTGTTTGTTTTATTTGAAAAGGAAATCACTTTATTCCTTTTAGGTATTTAGCAGAATAGGAAACACATTATTATGAGACGTCATCATCATCATCATTAGCCTTTATCAGTCCACTGCTGGACATAGGCCTCTCCCAATGTTTGCCACTTTGATCGATCCTGGGCTTCTCGCATCCAGCACTTGCCAGCCGTCCTGAGCAAATCGTCACTCCACCAGACCTGAGGGCGTCCTATATTACGTTTGCCGAGACGCGGTATCCACTCCAGACCTCGTCTACCCCAACGGTTATAATCGGTTCTGCGGCTGATGTGGCGAGCCAACTGCCACTTCAGCTTGCTAATCCGGTGTGAGGGCTGTCAGCAATCAAAAATTAAGTCATTACATTACATTGTAGTCTCCTCAGACGAGACGAAAATGTGCCTCTAATGCTACGATAGACGCAAGAGAGTATATCGAAGACAGGGAAGACGTTTCACCCAAGTTTGCATCCAGGGGCCCTACTACAAAAAACGAAAACGATCGTTCGTTGAACGGATCGCGTATTTTTGCCCCATAAATCCCTCTCATTTGTCCCTCCCGTGTTCTAATATATCAATTAAATTGTTGAAAATCGACGTTGACGAATTTTAGTTCGTATATTCGAACACGGGAGTGACAAATGAGAGAGATTTATGGGGCAAAAATACGCGATCCGTTCAACGAACGATCGTTTTCGTTTTTTGTAGTAAGGCCCCAGGACTGTTGAATACGGAGTCATGTCCTGTACGTTCTGGGGCGGCGGTGACTTTGGTTCTCTGCCGGATGAGCCGGATCACCTGAGATGTACCCTTATTTAACCAGCGTCCAATTGTTGACACATGATACTTTTTCCGATTTCATGGAGAATTTTCATTGCATTTGTCTAAACATGATACCTTATTGTAATGCAAATGGCGGTAAAATAGCAAGAGTCAATGACGAATTAAAATGAAATAAAATTGTAAGTTAAAGTATGTGTGGTATCTTTGTAGCCTCAACTCAATTAGTTCATTACTTGGTATAAAATTATTAAAAAAAAAATTAAACCGTCTTCAAAAAAAACACAAACGACCAAAACTAAAAAGCGATAAATAACGTAAGTAATTATATCCTTAATACATATTATATGTATAACTATAATTATTTTTGAAATAATATAAAAATAACTATAAAAATTTTTGAAATCCATCCATAATTGACGGAAATATCGGTGAACATACATAAAAAAAAATATTATACATACAGACGAATTGAGAACCTCCTCCTTTTTCGAAGTCGGTTAATAAGTGTAGAAAAGACGTAGCCAACATAAAATGAAACATAATATGATTGTATGTAGTAGTGGGAAATCTTAACATTGACTTAATGCCGTAAGTGGTCTGCCTAGTGCCTAGTCAGCTATTGGGTCAACCACCGTAGCTAAGTTTTGCGAAAAGTATTGACCTTTACCTACAGCTTTTAGCCAGACCTAGTGATAGGAAAATGTGGCCTACGGTTAGCAGTGATGGACCAAAGGCCGCATTACAGAGGGCCGCTGCACGCCCGCCTGATTTATACGCACCGTACGTTTCCCGCGCTTTTTCGCCGTAACCACTTAAATTATTGTGCAATGGATGAGTTTTGTGGGGATGCGATTTTCTCTTGTTTTTTTTCATGATTATTTACTAAAATTATTGACGCGTTTTAGGATATTTTCAAGGTTAAAATTTAATAACCGAAAATTCAAAGAAGGATAAAATACATATATACATTATACACACAGATAAGAAATTAACACATTCTATAAAACTCAAACATATTTGTTATATAGAAACATTAGTTTTCTACACTTCTACACTAATATTTTATTATAAAGAGAAAACTGTTTTTCGTTATCAACGAGCAATGGAACTATGTCAGTTCAATGTACTGTTGCATTATTGTATGCAAAATAAATGCATATTGCAAAGAATGTAATGGGTACCCATAACATGCTTCACATAACCGATCGAAAAGTATTTTATTTATTTAAACTACTAAATGGAGATGACATCGTCAGAATAAAAACCAAATAAACATTTGAACTAATTTATTGGTTCGTTTTTGCTAGCTTCAGCGGCCCCAATAATCTGAAATAAAAAGTTTATTTTAGTTTCTCTGATCACAAATAAAAAAAAACCTTCAATTGCCGACTTAGAATTCGATTTGAATAAAAAAACACAATCAAGCGATGTGTTTAACGGTACCTAACCTGCCCGTAATATCTTACACGTGCCGAAGTTAGCAGGCGAATCTGTCTGTTGGTCCAAAATAAATAAAAACCGAGTTGCTGAGCGGATCTCAACAAAAAGTTCATGCATGATTTAGGTTAACTTACAGGATGTTTCCTTTTTACGTGGAAATCTATACAGATTCGTAGCGATTTGTAGAAATAACGTAATCCTTTCATCTGATTTATCAAATTTCACATAAACCTTATACCTTCTCGTGGTTTATCAAATGTATATTTACACTAGCTCAATTGCTTAGTCAAATCGTTACATGCATTTAATTTGTTTGTCACTCACATGCCCGCGACTTATGGGCATTTTATTTATATTTATGTGCATTTTTAATTATTAAGGCTAATTATTTATAAATAAGACACATACGTATAAACTTTGAATGTCATATTAATTTATATCAAGTATACAATTTTCAAGCTTCTAGCTTTATAAATGATGACTTCCGTGCAATTTTTCAAGATTTCAACCCCGTTTTTTTGCATTAAAAAGTAGCCTACGTAACATAAACTAGAGCCTGAGAAAGCACATTTTCTCAGGCTCTAATTATCTGTGACCTGTGTACCTACCTGTGTACCTACCTATCAATTTTTTATTTAAGTCGGTTCCGTATAGTTCTGGCGTGAAAGCGTGATAATCATATAGACACACAGAGTTACTTTTTCATTTATTAGTAATTATCATTAACATTCGTAAGTAGGTATCATCCAAAATGTCTGGATTTCAATTATTTTTTTTTATAGTAGCTCGACATAATGGCTTCCCTACGCCTGATGGAAAGCGAAAGAGAAGCCCAAGTCGCCGTGACAACGGGCAAGTAACTGGTCAGTTACCTGTCAGTTGCCACTACCATGCCGGCCCAACCCTAACCCCCCACGAGCTCCGGAAACCCTACTCACCAGCAGAAACACGACCCGGAGGTCATTTGGCTGCGGTAATAGGGTGGAGGATTTATTTAGTAGATTCGAATTACGGAGAGCGGAAGCTTGTTTCGAAGCGACGCTACGAGTATACTGATTTCAGCAGATATGTTAAAAAATACGTATAGTTATAAATATAGAAACTGCTTTGCTAAGTGCCTCACAATATCAGTGTACCTAATTATAAATTTATCCCTAATCACTACATAGTATAAAATAAAGGCGCTTTTCGTGTCTGTCCCTATGTATGCTAGATCTTTAAAATCACGAACGGATTTTTTAATAGATAGAGTGATTCAAGAGGAAGGTTTATTTATATATGATACATGCATAATCTAACAGAGCAGAGAAACACTGACATATTTGGGGGTTTCTAACGAAGCGAAGCGAGGGAGAGTATAGTCGCTAGTAGCAATATAAAGTGCAAGTTTTCTTAACTTTTTTGGTTAGGTATCCTTCATTCACCTCTAACTTAGACCTCTTGTTTTTGTTGTAAGGCATTTTGACTTACTCTACGAGTTCAATGATAAACACATCACTATGCTAATTCTTGGTTTAGCACGGTTCATCATTATTCAATGTAAAAATCTGGTTGGATTTTTACATTGAATTTAGACAATTGAGCAAATATTTGAGGTTTGTTGTTAATAGGTAATCACTTACAAAGAGCCACTGATATTTACCCGTTTAGTTATTGTTTATAAATAGAATAGATACAAGTCATTAGCACGTTAACTTTTAAACCCTTTTAGTACCTCCAAGTATCGGAAAACATTATTTTTTTTTAGTACAGTGAGTACCCGGGGCTTACCCGGACTTACTGTAACTGAAGAAACATTTATAGCGATAGCCACACACTATCTGTTGGCAACAGACAGTTACTTGACCGTACTGTATTTTAACCCTCAACAAGAAACTAAAATGGTCATAATATGGAGGCCACATGAATTTGAACCTTATTTTAAAAGCAGACTGCGCGTGTCATTTCCGGATATAGAATAGGACTACGATTAAGGGAATATCACGAAACGAGCAGAAGCGTTTACCTGGGTACAAGTAAAACGTACTGCGGTCAGCAACCCGCCTGCCAAGCGTGGCGTCTAAGGTAAAACCATCCAAATGACAAATGTCATTGGGAGAGGCCTATGTGGACGTTTGCAGGCTAATGATGATGACGATGATAAAAACAAATAAAATCTCCAACGGGACTCAGCAAACGTCACGACGGGACGTCATCGTGATGGTTAAACTAAATCACAAATAGACCCCATTAATTTTGCTTTGAAAGGAGTACTTAGTTACGACTGATGCGATGATGATGGACACGACATGATAATAACTACCTTTTTCGACTTTTTCATGGGGAGTGCTCCGAGGAGTTGTTTGATATCATGCCGATGACACCATTCTTCTATCGCACTACTCGACGCCGCGGTAGGGTCCATCCGTACCACCTGGAAACAATTACCTCCAGAACCGTTCGTTTTCAGCGTTCATTTCTGGCATGGACTTGCAAACTCTGGAACGACCTCCCAGCCGCGGTGTTTCCTGATCGCTACGACATGTCCTTTTTCAAACGAGGTTTAAAAAGAGCTCTTTCCTCACGGTAGGTAGCTGCATTGCTGTTTTTTGGCATTGCAGATGTCCATGGGCGCGGCGGTTACTGTTTAACATCAGACAGGCCGCTAGCTCGTCTGCCACCAAAAAGCAATAAAAAAAATAAAAAGATCCACCTGACATCGATACGGTTACCTCATCTAAGATGCGCCTGCAAAAAATGTTTCATGTCCATTGGCCATATCATGATGTGCCCCGGCCAGATCAATGATAAGAAATCGTTGACGATAGGCCCAGCTAGACGCACTGCTATTTCATGAAACGATCAATCTCAACATATTATTTTTTCTTTTAGCATTGGAATTGCATATTTTTGGCATATCAAAAATTTGGGTGAAACAACGAGATTTTTAAAATATTCATGTAATTTTTAAAGCGGGGGAAGGGGGGCAACCAAAAAAACACCTTTCATCACAGATCTGACACAGTAGGTTAGGTTAGGTTAGACTTGTGACCCTTTTTTACGATATGGTCAAACGTGGGTGACCAAATTGCTAAACGTTTATCGTTTAATGATTTGGTTACCATTTGTTGGATACATACATCCTGAAATGATCAATTCATCGATTTGGCGACGACATAGACACACCCATTAGATATTTGGAAGTGCATATTATGCTTACATCTAAATGGATTTATTTACATAAACTAAATGGATTTATTTACATAAAATACCCACATAAAGCAGGTAATCGAGCTTTGCGTAATAAATGCAATAATGATCCTTATACCGCACGATTTAAAAGTGGTACCAAGTCCAAAGTGTCTGATTAGATGGTAGGTGCCAGACTTTAACCGACCTCCAGGTTAGAGGCCATGGTAGGTCTTACGTTGCAGGTATTACCTAACCATTGCTATTTCCTTTACTTATATACTTATACTCGTATGTACATTGTAATATAACGTATAAATGATTTGATTTTTTAAGTATTCCTTATAAGTGTTATGTATACCGAATATTGCCCGAAACAATAAATTTTATATGGTGTCTTACAAAAACAATTCTACTACAATAATACTGTTTATTTTCTCTAAATTAAAATGACGAGTGTAGCCTTTCATTTGAGCCATCTCCCTATGGAAACACTCGACCTCTATAAGAAAGAAAAATAAGAAAATACCTAGTATTAATGAGACTTGTTTTCGCTTTAACTATACTACCAGTATACGTAGCGTGTTATGGTGTCTACGTAGGTAGGAGACACGTCATGTTGTCTACGCGTCGTAACCTACCTACTTGTGATGAATTTATTAAAACTCTATTACTTACTAGCTGTGCCGGCGGCGTCGCACGCGTGGATTTCGGGTTTCAAACATAACGGACTTCCATAAAATGGTACCTGAATTTTAAGTGAGACCTCTAGCAATACATTGGTGAAAACCGCATTTAATTCCATGCAGTAGTTTTCGCGTGCTGCGCGATCAAACTTACAGATAAAATTTTCTCCCGTTTTCCCGTCACTGCTCTGCTCCTATTGATTGTAGTGTGATGAAAAGTATACTATAACCTGCCCAGGAGTATGCAGAATAATCGTACTAAGTTTCGTTAAAATCCGTCCAGTAGTTTTTTTTTCTATAGCAAACATACAGGCAGACAGACAAAAATTTTACTGATTGCATTTTTGGCATCAGTATCGATTCCTAATCACCCCCTGATAGTTGTTTTGAAAATATATTTCATGTACAGAATTGACTTCTCTACAGATTTATTATAAGTACCTATAGATAAGTTATTATGACACAAATACTGTTGCGTGAGTATATTAATTATTACTGGTTTAAGTTCATTAAATAATAGTAAATTAAACTCACCTGCTCGAATTGGGGCTACATCCGTGAAAATCCAAGGAGACTAACACTCAAGACAACATTAAGTACTTAATAGGGCTACCTGATATTATGTGGGATAGTGCATGTATAATTTAGATATCTACCTACCTATTAGGTGCGCAAATACAGGTGTACCTATTCTTTGTTTCTTCACTCATATTATGGGAAGATGATGGTTTGAGATGTCCGTAGGAAAATTAGACATATAATCTCGGTTCTCTTGGTCCTAACGTGCTTTCCTACGCACGGGACATATCATTTTAAATTTTTTGATTAAGAGGTATTTCTTAACAGAATTGAATTATTTTTGCCCTACGAACAGCTTTAGATAATAGAAAAATGTCTACGGGAGCTTATTTTACTACGCATACAATACTCATTAAATTACTTTAGGCAGTTAATTGTTCCGAGGTCGTTGACTTCTGTGTATGCAAATTGCAGAATCATTCTCATCAAATTTAATATTACAAATTAGATAGCCAGCTATCAGAATCAGATCTATATACTTTAATGTTTTAGTCCAGAATGGGGATGGCGAATTCTTCTAACGGAGAATGTTTTAGAACTACATTATTTTATAAAATCCGTGCATGACAGATTAGACAAATTTTGAGATCATTCACGAATGCGAGTCGATTCGTCTAAATATCAAAAAATACGGAATCAAATGTACCGTTTCGAGGTAAGGCGTCACGAATAACATCGATTTGATGATTATTTGATTGTAGCACTGTGGGCCGATCAACTCGGGAGACCATTAAATAAAAGTTAAGTCAGGTTCATTGAACGGTGAAGACATGAAGTACGCCTATTTATTTGTCTATTACGAGTATAATACAATGTGGCCATATTGATACATAGGTTCAATAATCTCGTGGATAGATTTAAAGTTATATACTTATAATAACAAGCAATCATTCTGGGTGATTAAGCAAGTCATTGAACTTACCAGCGTCCAAATGTATATTTTTTGGACAGTACTTGATGGTGTGTGCGCGATCTCCAGTGGCCCCACACAAGTGGCACCGGAAGGCTCTGAGGACAGGGCATTTCACGCACCCTCGACTATCCTTGAGACTATGAGAGGAATACCAACCGACTGATTCTCCATTGTTCTTGCAAAACGAACATTCCTGTAATAAATAACAGAAGAAAATGAAATCTTATTAATTATTAATAACGGACATAAAATTCAGTTTATTATACAAATGGTGAAATAACTAAATAGGCGTAGCTGTGGCTCGGCCTGTGGGCCGATGACGGGCAGCAGCGTCACCGGAGCGAGGACCTACGCCATGCGATGGCCAACCCGCCTGCCCAGCGTGGCGATTATGGGTAAATCCTCCAGGTATTTGGATAAGGTGGCGAATAACTGGTGAGGCCTATGTCCCGCAGTGGACTGAGATAGGCTGATGATGATGATGGTGAAATGACTATGTATGGTATGGCAGGTACACCAAGCAGTCCAATTGTTTCGAAGGTTATATACGTATTGTCTTTCCTCTTTATTATATTAGGTAGCATGTTACAAGACATATATGGTTATATGGTTAAGCGGTATTTTGTCATAGACTATAAACCAAGATTATCGTATTATTTTGCATTATTATTATTATTATAATTAAAAATTCTGAATGTTACGGACTGGAAGCATGACGATACCTGTGCCTGTTTCTCATCACCTTCTCCCTTTCCATTCTTAACACTGAACGTTTTTGAATCGTGAACTTAGTATAGCATTTCTTAAGAGAAGCTCAAGACCCGAGATTTTACAACAGAATAAATGCTCTTTATTAACAGGGTCCAAGTCCTAACGTCTACCTATGTATCACATTTGATACATACCAACATTTTCTTGTATCTGAACGATGAACATTAAAAACGTTGAACGTTTTTGAATCGTCTTAGCATAGCAGTTCCTTAGAGAAGCTCAAGACACGAGATTTTACGACTGAAAAAATGCTCTTTATTAACAGGGTCCAAGTCCTAACGCATGTATCACATTTGAATACTACCAACATTTTTATTAAATCTGAACGGTGAACAGGGGAAGGGTAAACGAACCAGTTGTTTCTGGGTAGCCAGACGCTGCTGCCGCATTGTTTCAGTAAACTTCATGAGCAAGTCCATCTGCTGGGGCGTCAGAGATAGCAAAGCTGCCTCTTGCTTCATAACCATGTCCTTGAACTCCAGGTAAGACTGTGCCTTGGTTTCTGAAACTGTAAATATTACCTAATATGTGAACCATTATTATAGATGTCAATCCATGGATGGTATGAACACTAAAAGGGTTTCCGTTAGTAGATAATATGTTAATTAAATAATAAAATAAATAAATATCAGACAACATCACATGCATTACTCCGATCCAAAGTAAAGTAGCTTAAGCACTTGTGTTATGAGTACCAGAACAACGAAGGTACCACAAATAAATACTTAAATAAATATCAGACAACATCACATACATTGCTCCGATCCCAAAGTAAGTAGCTCAAGCACTTGTGTTATGGGTATCAGAACAACGAAGGTACCACAAATAAATACTTAAATACAAATAATAAACACCCAGACACGGAACAAACACAAGTGTTCATCACACGAATGTTTGTCCCGGGTGGGGATCGAACCCACGACCCATGGTTCAGAAGGCAGGGGTCACTACCAATTGAGCCACCGAGCCAGTCGAATTACATGAGCAGAGAAAGGCAATTAATGGTAGTCTGTTTGAGAGAGGTTGGGCACAGCGAATCTTCGCTCGAATTGAGCTGCATGTCCGGGGAAGGACCTCCACCCTATAGAATACCACAGGTAAATGACCTCCGGGTCGTGTTTCTGCCGGTGAGTAGGGTTTCCGGAGCTTGTGGGGGGGTGAGCATTTCGTAAAAGGCGACTAAAAGGGCCTTCGGGGTTGTAGCGCGCTCGGGGGGCTCCCTTGCGCTCCGATCTACAACCCCGAGGAAGACGACGACACGTGTCTTCGGACACACGTGGTCAGTGACGTCGTACCGGGAGGGCACCACTATGTCCTCCCGAGATGTGCCGCCATTCTATCAGGCGGCGCAGCGCTACTGAGCTGAGGAGGGGTTGAGTCGAATCCCGACGGGCATCCCGACCATCCTCAGATGAGCGCTCGTAGCCGACCACCGTCAGGTTTAGTGGGTATTCTCCGTTTTAGGAGTGACTCCCACATAACCCAGGTGTCCCGTACCTAGGGCCCTGGTGTATGCGTAAATGCATTCCTGACGTAAAAAAAAAAAAGGTAGTAGGTAATACTATGGAAAGCATTTCATCAACAATACTCGACAACATTTTCTTTCTATTTGAACTGTCAGCATCTTCATCATCAGCCTGCAAACGTCCACTGCTGGACATAGGCCTCCCCCAATGGCAACTGTTATGTTGCGATTTGCTTTAGTTACCACGCTTGGCAGGCGGGTTGGTGTTCGCAGTAGGTTTTACTTCTGCTGTCCGTTTCCTGACATTCCCTTAGTTGTCTTCTATGACACCCAGGGGATGATATGGGGTGGTCCTATTCTAAATCCGGATATCACACAGATTTGAGCTGTACCCACTAGTTCGGAATACCTAGTTTAGGTGCAAAATAAATCATTATACTGCTTCAAGACAAGTTAATAAATGTAATTAAGATTCATTTAATGAGATAGACAATCTTCTCAAATGCTGATACGATGGTTGCTGCCTATGGGATACATCATTGCGACGTCTCTATTTAATAGGACTGATATCTATGAAAAAATGTCTACACGTGTAAGACGCGGTATCCGTGGGCTGTTCCTTGTGTAACGCTTCTGTTGCTAATTAATTAAAGGTATTAATTAAGGATTATTTACCTATCTGGTATCTTACAGCCATTTTAAAATTGGCAGTTGTTCCCTTCCATAATAAGTACCGTTGTATAAAATTCACAATGCTAAACCCGTTTTGACCGTGTTACCACAAACAAACGCTAGCTTAGTTAACCATAAGTTGTGTACCTACCCTAAATTAGATCAAAGTTAAAGATGATTATTTAAATTTAAATTTTGGTTAGTTACTACAGACACTAATGGTTCGAAAAACTCATTTACATTTTTAATTATCTCATAAACATTCGTCGAAGTAAAAGGCAATTTTTACATAATGTTGTCTTAATGATGAAAAGCAAATTTTCCAAAGTAATAATATAAGTTAATGTCTACCTAGCAAATCACTTCTATATTAACGAATGAAAATTGCCTTGAACTGTCAAAATTTCAATAATACTCGTAATATTATGGAGTCATTTTGGGTCCGAATGTAGGTATACTTGTATACACGTTTGAATATGGTCTGTTGTCAGATTTAGCTGACTTTGTTTTTTTTTGCGATCATTATTCATTACTTAGAGAGAGAGAGACGCTTCCAAAGTGGTAAAATGTGCTAAAATAAGGGAATGATAAATGTAAAAATAATATATGATGTATATACCATGTATGTATGTACCATGCAAACTTCCACCGAAAATTGGTTTAAACGAGATCTAATAATAAGTTTTTTTTAATACGTTATAAATCGTAAATCGCATTCAATCAACTCCAATATAAAAAGAATAAAGAAAAATGTTTATTTAGATGTATAGTGGTACGGAACCCTACGTGCGTGAGTCTGACTCGCACTTGGCCGGTTTTTTTGACGGCCTCGTTAAAAGCGTTAAGCATAAAGAGAGGTAGGGCATAGCGAATCTTCGCTCGAATTAGACCGCCCGGGCACCCGTCCGGGTAAGGACCTCCACCCTATAGAATACCGCAGCCAAATGACCGAGTCGTGTTTCTGCCGGTGAGTAGGGTTTCCGGAGCTCGTAGGGGGCATGGCGGTGGCAACTGACAGGTTACTTGCCCGTTGTCACAGCGACTTGGGCTCCTCTTTCGCTTTCCATCATGCGTAGGGAAGCATTATGTCGAGCTACTATTAAAAAAATTGAAGGCTCCGGGTTTGATTCCGGTCGGGAAATATTATTAAGAAAATTATTTAAGAAAATAAACTTTTATTGGCTTCTGTGTGGGCGTTCTAGCAGGCACCCCCAGCCATTATCTGGTAGTTTCTGTAGTCGTCGTCCTAATATATTTATTATATTATAAGTATGTATAGTATTACATATAATATTTTGTAAGTATATATTTTCTAGGTATATGTACGTAAATATTATACGTAAATTGTGTTTTGCTCCTTCTTTGATTATATATGTATTTATATTTAATTTTATCATATATTATCTTATTATTTATTATATATTTAGAGTTATTGTTTTTAAATTAACTTTGTGGCACACTACCTTAAAATTAGTTTCTGCTTAGCCCAATGGTTGACTGGTAGAGAATGCCTATGTGGCATTAAGTCCGCCTTTTGTACACAGTTTAATTGTGCAATAAAGATTAAATAAATAAAATACTCTGGTACAAAGGAAACCTTAGTTGAAAGCCAGGTGGAGCGAATCGTCTGGCGTATTTATTTATTTATTCTATTGTCTTCCATTCTGTATGACATGATTATTCAATTTCTCTTTGGAGTTAATATATTCTCCTGAAAAATTAACATATCCATTAGGACATAGGTACTTTACATTATTGTTTTAAGAAAGTGTCGAAACCTAAAAGTAAGCCAAAATTCATGAAGTAAGTGTTAGAACCTTTTTTAACCGACTTCAAAAAGGAGGAGGTTCTCAATTCGACCCGTATGTTTTTTTTGTATGTATGTTACTCGATTTCTCCGCCAATTATGAATGGATTTTAATGATTGTTCTTTTGTTTGGTAGGCCATCATTCAGAGGTGGTGGTTTTTTTTTTTCAAAATTGACTCAGTGGTTTTGAAAAAAACAACAAAAACCAAAAAAATACAGAGATTACGTCATTGTTTGGAGATGAAATTCGGTATTATATGAAGTTTGCGTTCTGGAATTCGGGAAGTATGCGGTCTGGAAAATGTAATGGTGGAAAAGTGGTGGGGGACCAGGTCAAATTCAACAACCTACAGAATTTGTAACTGATTGAGTGGCAGCTTCCGAACAAATATTACTCAAAATCCTTCGCAGATTCATGTGGCAAAGAAAGACTGAGCACCTCACTCTCATTCGCAATGGTCATAGAATTTCTTTCTCTATTCTTTTGTAAGCGATCTTGCCTCTCGGCGTCACTGTCCTCTAAACGATGCTGCCTCATTTGGGCATTGCGTTTAGTAGGCCTACCCATACTAAAAAATCACTAACTTTCCACTAAAAAGTGAAAAATAAAATTAATTTTTGAAAAAAAAAATAAAAACCGACTTCAAAACTACAGCCACCATTGAACTAAAAAGTATAAAATATTATTTTAATTACTTTAAGCCAAAGAACACTAAAGGAAAATCAACGAAATTATTGATACTTATGCATAATCGAATATGTAGAGGAATATGTATATTTGGGACAAATAATATCACCAAGTGACCAAATGTCCAAAGAAATAGACAAGAGAATCGCGACTGGGTGGAAAAAGTATTGGGCCTTGAAAGAAATTATGAAAAGCAAGGAACTGAGCATGAAAATCAAGAAAAAGACTTTCGATATCTGTATACTACCCTGCATTACATACGGTTGTGAGACTTGGGCCCTGACGAAACACCACAGGGACAAACTAGAAAGATGTCAAAAGGGCATGGAAAGGAGTATGCTAGGTTTGAAACTGTTGGACAAAATGAGAAGTAGTGACATAAGGCGCAAGACATATTGCTGCGTATTGATCAACTCAAATGGAGGTGGACTGGGCACATGCTTCGCTGCAAAAAAGAAAAATGGAGCAAACAGGTGACGGTTTGGTACCCCAGGGATGGCACTCGGAGCAGAGGTCGCAAGCCTAGAAGATGGGAGGATGACCTTCTACTAACTTTGGGGCCCCTCTGGACCAGAGTGGCGGCAGACCGAGAGCAGTGGAAGGAGTTGGAGGAGGCCTTTGCCAAAAGGCACACCGAAATTAGAGATATTTTAATGTGAAGTGAAGTGCAGAATTAAAAATCGTAATTTTATGAATTTCGGAAATAAAAGGCTATATTATTAATTAAAATATTATTTTATACTTTTTAGTTCAATGGTATATATAATATTGTGGCTGTAGTTTTGAAGTCGGTTTTTATTTTATTAACAGACTTCAAAAACGGAGGACGTTCTCAATTCGACTGAATTTTTTTTTTGTTTGTATGTTAGGTACATAATATCTCCGAGAATTGTGAACCGATTTGGAAAATTCTTTTTTTGTTTGAAAGGGTGTACTTCCTAGTTGGTCCCGCCCATTATCACCAAACTGAAGTCGGTTCTTTTTGTTGAAAAATGCTGTTATGTCGTTTCGCCTTGCCTGACTGAAAACTTAGCTGACTGTGTTCTATAACGTATTGGTTAGCAAAAATTTGCATTGTGAATACAATTCAAAGGTTATTAAAGGGTCTACAAAGGGCATGCGAGGCCCCTGGTGTTAAGGGCGTCCATGAGCTGCGGTAACCGCTAACCATAAGGCGGGCGGCAGCCATTTTGTCACCCCAGTGATATAAATGTCACCGTAAAATTGTAAATATCGTCAAACTATAATCCATCTTGCGAGATTGTAAACTGTCGAAAGATTGTGAACCGTAACAACTGGTTACAATTTAACATATCGTTTTTCGGTAGATTGTGATCGATCATAGTGGAACTGTTGATAATAGAACGCGCGACAAATTTTAATTTAAGAATTTTTCACTTCAGTCGATTAAAATCTGCCGAACGTTACAGCTCACAATCTTTCGATAGTTCACAATCTCGCGAGATAGATTACAATCTAACGGTATTTACAATTTTACGGTGACATATTTAAAAAATAAAATAATTTTAAGGTGAATTCCACAAACAAATTCGCCAAGGACCAAAGAAATGTTTTACGCGGTAGTTAGGCAGGAGCTAAGGCAAGGCGCTTTAAATTTTCGGGTAGTGGGAAGGAGTACTTATACCTACTCTACCTACGTATTCCGCTGAAGCAAATAATTGAAACAGAAGGGCGTCTCGCTTAGGGCCGTCTGGGTCTTTCTAATAAGTATCTGTTACCTCATTAGTTCTGACGTCCTTAGCACTAGTTTTATAGCAATTAAGTAAGATCTGTTTTTATGTAAATTATATTTTTTGATAATATGGTGTATAGAGGAGTCCTTCCTACACACTTAGACATGCCACGCTGGTTCACACAGCCATCTAGTCCCAAACAGCCGAAACTGATGAACTTACTTAGATACTTTTTTGTAAATAAACACGGGTTCGATACCCGCTCAGTACAAATATTTGTGTGCATGAACATATTATTATGTTTGTATTGTTCTGGGTGTTTACTATGTATTAATATGTATTTATTTACAAAAAAGATATAATTATATCTTATTAGTAAGTTCATTAGTGGTCTATTAGTGCCCATAGTACACTTAGTTTGGGGTTTGAATAACGATGTGTGGCCCAGTGTGGCATGTCTTGGTTTTTTTTTTTTAACTTTATTGCACAAAATGGTACAAAAGGCGAACTTAATGCTAGGAGCATTCTCTACCAGTTAACCTTTAGGTTATGCAGAGAAAAGATGTATGTGCGGTGAGTGTTAAAGAGAAACACAGTGAAAGATAATACCTAAATAAGTATACCTATATAAAATAAACTAGAAATATAATACATTTATTTATATGTATACATTTATTTATTGGTTTATTTATTAATTTAATTTATTTGTGTGAACTCGACTAATCCGCACTTGTGGAGCATAGTGGTCTTATCGCCCGAGGGCAACATAAGCTCGAGCCCCTCCGTGGGGAAAAATAAGTAGCTTTCGACGATGATACATTTGTTTGACAGATGTTTTATCTGAAAATTTAGAAGTACCTACCGTGATGAAATTTTGCTAGAGATTTCTTACCTTTTCTAGGCACATCGGAGCGAATATTAGCGTTGGCGTCTGCGGGAGCTGAAGTTTGTTTATTCTCCTGGTTGTTGACAGTCACCTGTGCTTCCAACACCGCGGGGTCCAACTTTACAGCGCTGAGAGCATCTGCAAGTAATTAATAAAAAAATTAATTAAACCCCGAATAGATTAATGTACATGAATATCTTATTTCGTCGCGAAACAATATGTTTGAAAACGAAGAGATCAAAAGATATGCATAATATGTCGCAACTCGCAGGCAAATTCTATAATTCGCCCGTATACCTTCAAACGGCGTCGTCAGTTCACAAAGATAAATAAGTACGTGTTATTAAATGCCGAAGGCCAATTTTATTGTAGTTGAGTTTTATCGGATCAACGTCGACTTGGTTTGTGTAATAGGGTGACCATGATAATAGAAACGAAACAGGGTTTTTTTATAATTTTATATAGGTATTTTAGTTTAATAACAGAATATTATCAAATTGTTTACTGCGAAAATAATTAGTCGATTAAATAAACATAAAATTAAAACCGAAACCAAACATAAAACCTGCACTAAATGGCACCGTGTGAGAACAAATTGTGCCTAATCTTAGGATACTTACACATAATAAACTTACCAAGGATTATCTATTAACTACATAAGACATTCAGTGGTAATAACAAAAATAAACTAGCGTACAATTGAAAGATATTTTTAACAAGTGCAATAACACGGACATTAAGTATGTGTAGTCTTTACCATTAGCGCAACCATTACTTTACAAAAATCAAAAAAGCATTTTATTACAATTTTCAGTTCCAGTTTACCAGTTTCCATGGACTCCTTAGCGTTTTTATGTCCCGGATAACCTTTAAAATTGTTTGTTTTTTTCCACGGCGTTTTTAGAGTCCTCTTTGTGATTGGTATAACTTCAATAGTTCACAATAATAGTGGTCCTTAAAATTTATTGAAAACAGCCGATATTAGACATATAATTTTAATATTATTTTTTCTTGCAAACTTTCACTGCTGACCGCCATATTGGTTTTAAAGATACGCAGCTCCACGCGCGGTTATATTTGGTACTAATTCGAACAATATGCCGCGGCAATTTACGAGTATAAGAGGCGGTACTAACGTCGCTCGGCATATTAGAAAATGGCGACATTTTACATTCGGCGTACGGCATTTTATAAAACGTATTTGTCTTTGTAAACTGACGATGTCGTTTGTATACGGGCGAATTATAGAATTTGCCTGCGACACATTATACAATACATAGGTAAGTCACTTCCAAATGTTAAATAAAGATAAAAATGTACCTACTCAATTGGGCACACGTGTTTTACAAAATTATGTAGTAGATATGTAAATTTTAGGCGTTCCTTATATTAATAGGTGTTTGACTTTTGTCTCACAGCAAAATTTACAAATCTATACAAATAGTTACAACTGTTTATCAATTAGCACTTTTTGCAAGTTGTTCATTAATGTTCATCGTAACGTCGAAATTAGCTTTGGTAAATGTAGGCAGGTATATTTTTGGCTTAAATCGTCCTTTCTACGAGCGCAAGATCACATTTCTTACCTATTAACCATACCTTACACTGTGACATCATTACATTACCTAGTATAAAACAAAGTAGCTTTTTGTGTCTGTCCCTATGTATGGATATAAGTATCTTTACCACTACGCACGCAACGGATTTTGATGCGGTATTTTTAATAGATAGAGTGATTCAAGATTAAGGTTTACCTATATGTGTACCTAATACCGAAGCGAAGCGAGGGCGGGTCGCTAGTATCTCACTCGCGACTCAAGCTGTTTATCTTAGTGACCACATACCTAATTGTTAGTTAAATCACTTATAGAAAATAATTTTTAATAAGTTATTTTACCTGTTTTACTTCCAAACACGTCAGTGAAGTTGCAACGCACCACGTCCTGTAAATATAGATATACTATGTTCAAATACTTGAAGGACACTCTTCTCCAAATAGAAAAAAATCAAAACTTTTTGAAACACAATTTAACATTACGTTGTTATCTTAATTACTTAATGCCACAACAAAACTGAACAAAAAATAAAAAAAATAATTTAACATTTAATTTATATCTAATTAAGCCTTCTAAGATCTAGTTCCTACGAATCCCACCATTTCTGTGAAAATAATTTTATTGTTCTATGACTAAGTTAATATTCTACGTACTTATACGATATTTTCTTCATTCATTATTAACAACCGCTATGGTCCTATCCACTCCCTTTTCAGCCATATCATCCTTTATGCAAACCATCTTTTAATTGACCACGTATAATCCAAGAAGATCACATTCGTAATAAATACCTCCTCACCGTTGTAGTTCAACAAACACTTTTTAAACTACCTTGAGATAAATGTGTTTCGATTTAAAAATTAACAGCAACAGTCTTCATTTCAAAATCTCACAATCACAAACATAACACAATTTCAAACAACACATGGAAAATTAACTTGCGATTTTACGCAAATTATGCGTGACTGCCTAAGTAGGTAATACCTACCTGCTTAGAATAGAATAGGCATAAATTAGGTAGTTAAATGTGTTACGCAACGAATAACGGATCACTCTAGTCATAATATTTAATCATGGACTCACGTTTCCAAAAGGCTGTACTATATTTTCACCTTGTCTAGAATCGTCGGTTGCACTTATAATTGTTGTAATGTCCATTTTGGGCAGTTAAATGACAAACTGTGGTAACGCTATAAAGTATGCTTCCACGGTGTGTGAAACTAATGCAAATTTGTGTGGGCATGTACCCGCAAAAAAATAATATAAAAATTTGTTATAGGTAGACAAAAAATAGTGTCCAATAATAATAGATTTGGTTGTATGGAGAGATCCCAGGCCGTTAAAACCTTAAATAAAAAAAGTAATAATAGATGGCCTATTAAGTTGATGTCTTTCTTCCACAACACACCACCAGTATTGTCATAATGGAATTTTAAGAATTTATTTTGTATTACTAGGTACACTTTTGGGATGTAAGGGAGCGGCCTATCATCATGGGATGTAAGGGAGCGGCCTATCATCATGGGATGTAAGGGAGCGGCCTATCATCATTTCACTCCAAGCCAACCTCACCTGCTCGTGGTGCATCCTGCCGAATAACAAACGAGGCACTGGCAACCGACTGGTGGCGGTTTAACCATCACAATTGAAGGCGTAGCTAAATACCATTGACCGATGACGGGCAGCAGCGTCACCGGAGCGAGAAGCTATGCCCTGCGATCGCCAACCCGCCTGCCCAGCGTGGCGATTATGGGTATATCCTCCAGACGTTTGTCCTAAGTGGCGAACAACTGGAGAGGCCTATGTCCAGACTGTAATAGGCTGATGATGATGATGATGAAGGTACACTGTTAGTATGATTTCAGTGGTGTGAAGTGGGAAAGGTCTAAGTATGTTCAGCAGTGGACAGCAATAGGCTGATTGATTGATTGGTTGAAGTGGGGAAGGGTGAATGGGGGAGAATAGAATTTAATATTTATCTAAATGCGTAATACAATGACGAGAAGAGGTACATTACTTATTGCAGTTTCAAGAGCTGCGTATTCAGCCAAGAACATGGCTGAATACGCAGCTCTTGAATGAATGGCATGACGTGCAAAAATAGTGACTACGGCGCCTAAGATTCTCATTAGGTATCTTGACATACAAGTTAATCTGCATGCTGCTAAATCAAAATAGGTACTCGTACCTAAGTTGAAACTGTACATTTAATACACACAAAATAACCACGTTTTATATAAAGTATATTCCGACCGCCATAATTTATCCAATAAAACCAGTTTCTGAAGGCTATTATGTATATGCCGTTCATTCGATCATATAAACAACATACGAGTATACATAGTTTTATTAGTCATCTTTCTATAAAAATAGCTTTAAATAGTACGCAACCACATATTTATAAAATTGTTTCGCTAAGCTACCTACTCCATGGCTATAAAAATATAAATTGATCATTATAATCCTCATGCGTTTTAACTAAAACTAGCAATCCTCCAACTAAGAGTAATGGACGGAAGTTATTAAAACTACACATGTATTCCCTACATACGTCAGTAGTAAGCGTACGTGCTTACTACGAGTATATAAGCATATCGCGTCATTTATATATATCACCGGACAATAACAAAACTCGTAAGTTAATCAATTTCCTAGGTAGTTGATCAACTCCCGGAAAATAATAAACGGCACTTGAAATGTATTATTTAACGTATGTATTTTAGTAAATGGATCAATTTACGGCGTCTTTCCGTTAGATAATCCGAGAAAGGCGAGGTATACGCTGATTGGTTGAATGACTCACGTGGTGTTATTACGCTCTCCGCAGCCGTTTCCAATACTGCTCTAAACGTAAAAAAACTGATTTTGTCTTTTTTGTTTTCTTTTTATTTTATTATAATACGGATGATGACAAGGTATGAAAATGAAGAAAATAATTAGTCCGTCTCTTAGATAATAAAAAAATATAAGACCCGTATTTTTTGTTTTGTCGAAATAACAAGAAAATACTTAGATATAGCGCATTAAAGTTACGGAGTGGGGGCTAACTACGTCACGTTAGAGTATATTTTGTACTCTAACGTGACGTCATGTGACATTTAAAATCAATGTATCTTCGTAAGTTTTTGAACAAGATGCAAAATAAAAAATACGTATCCAATATTTTTCATTAATCTATCTGATGGACATTAAATTATTTTTTAGTCATCATCCCAATTTAGATACATTCACTTTGACATCTCTATCACTTAAATATCAGCATTAAAGTAACATATCTAAGTGTTTTTTCCCTACGAATAAATGCCAAATGATTACGAGTATAATACATTTCAACTACCGTTTGTTATATTCCGAAAGTTAATCAACTACCTAGAAAATTGATCAACTTACAATTCTTGCTATTTTCCGGTGATATACGAGTATATAACAATAAATGCATATTAAAGTCTTGCAACATTAGCTACATGTACCAAAAAGTAATCAGTCGATTACTTTTTAAACATATCCATTATGGTATACAATCACGCATCAAAAGTTTAATAGTTGTGTTTTTAGGTAAGTTTATAATTTAAGATGCATATAACATAACATTCTGTTAGAAATAAACAACTTTTTTATAGTTTACCAGCCTGCGAATTCGTTCGCGTGAACTTTATGAAAATAATGATTGTTACTCAATTAGCCCAAAACTAGGTAAGTACATATATAAAATTTTCTATGACTTTATTAGTCAACAGAAAATATCTATCAGACTAACCACTTAAGACGCAATTCCTATAAACGTTATTGTTAATGCTGGCCCCTAAGACTACCACATCAAAAATTCATCAATTTTTTTTCTAAGGCGCTATTTTTATATTATATACTAGCTGTGCCGGCGGCATCGCACGCGTGGATATCGGGTTTCAAAAATAACGGACTTTCATAAAATAGTACCTAAATATTAAGTTAGACTTCTAGCAATACATTGGTGAAAACCGTATTCAATTTCATGCAGTAGTTTCCGCGTGATGCGCGATCAAACGAAGAAATAAAAATTTCTCCCGTTTTCCCAACACTTTCCATCACTCCTCTGCTCCTATTGATCGTAGCGTGATGAAAAGTATACTATAACCTGCGCAGGATTATGAAGAATAATTGTACCAAGTTTCGTTAAAATCCGTTCAGTAGTTTATGTTTCTATAACGAACATACAGACAGACAGACAGACAGACGGACAGACAGACAGACAAAAATTTTACTGATTGCATTTTTGGCATCAGTATCGATCACTAATTATCCCCTGATAGTTATTTTGAAAATTTATTCAATGTACAGAATTGACCTCTCTACAGATTTATTATAAGTACTAGCTGTGCCGGCGGCGTCGCACGTGTGGATATCGGGTTTCAAAAGCAACGGATTTCCATAAAATAGTTCTTCCTAAATTTTAAGTTAGACCTTTAGCAATACATTGGTGAAAACCGCATTCAATTCCATGCAGTAGTTTTCGTGTGATGCGCTTTGAAACATACAGGTAAAAAAAAATCCCGTTTTCCCAACACTTTCCTTCACTGCTCTGCTCCTATTGATTGTAGCGTGATGAAAAGTATACTATAACCTGCCCAGGAGTATGAAGAATAATTGTGCCAAGTTTCGTTAAAATCCGTCCAGTAGTTTTTGTTTCTATAACGAACATACAGACAGACAGACAGACAGACAGACAAAAATTTTACTTATTGCATTTTTGGCATCAGTATCGATCACTAATCACCCCCTGATAGTTATTTCGAAAAAATATTTCATGTACAGAATTGACCTCTCTACAGATTTATTATAAGTATAGATATAGAAGATTTTTTATTACGACGTGCCGCGCTGGGACATACACCGCCATGTAGTCCCCAATGAAGCCGAAGCTAGTTAGTACACTATGGGTTAGTGCCTACACCATGCATGGGTACCTACTGGAGACTGTCACCAGACACCTGATACTTAGATACTGATACTTAGATACTTTTTTGACAGAACTCGCGACAACTGTACTGTACAGAGGCAGATAAAAGTGGTAGTTCTGAAGATTAGCCTTTTGAACACGCTAATCTTCAAAACTACCACTTTTATGTTTACAATTTTTTTTTATTTTTGCTCGATATCTGTTTCTTTATGCCCCAAAATGTTTCTTATTTTAATATTTGAGTATAGTGGGTACAGGCACACATTTTCAATGTTTTAACACGCATGGAATAGTTACGAACTTTGTACGTTCGTGAAATACCTATTATCTACATGTTCTTTACATGTATGGAATTTGTTCTACCGTGTAAGTTGTTGCGATTCAATGTCGGGGGTGGGATGGGGGCAGGGGGAATGAACGGACACGTGTAATCGATAAAATGCACACGAAGCGCCACGCCAGCGAACGAACCGGGATCACAAGGGAAGGTGCATCAAAAGGGAATATGCGTGACACAACATTTTTAGCAAATAAAAACCGATCTCAATATGATGACGATTGGACAAATTTGGAAGGGTGTACAGTGTACAATATGTTGACGCGTAGCAAGGCCTTAGCTCGTCAAAGGGGGTCTGGGGTTTCCTCAAATCGTCAGGTAGACCCTAGACTAGACTTGGCGCTTAAAGAATTAAAGGCCGCCAAGGAGGAAATTGCACAATTGGTTAGGGAGAGAGAGGACAACGAAAAGTAACTGTTGGATGTACTGGATAAGAGCCGTAGGTTAAAGATAGATATGGCTGAATTACATTCTCAGCATAATTACTGTAATTGAGGAACGGGACAAACTGCAATCCATTGTAGACGGGTTTGGTAAGTGCAGCGAGGAGTACGTCCACAACCTGAGGCGCGTCACCTTATTGGAGCATGAGCTCCAAGAGCCTCAACACCACATAAGCCACCTTGAGACGGAGAAAGAAGAGTTTGCTGCGGCCCAAACCCAATCGTTATTTAATGAACTGATAGGTAGTACGCCCAGCCTTATTCCTGATGCATGTGACACAAATCCCTCCTTGATAATAGACCTAACTAGTGATGACACTTTGTGTTGTCGTTCCACAGAGAGGATGGTCACATCCAGTAGGAATAAACTTAAAAAATATATCCGTGTGAATCGGTACATTAAAAAGACCCAAAAACTAATTAAGAACAGAATCTGCTATATGAGCAGATTCTGTTCTTAATTAGTTAGATAAGCTGATATGTATAAAGGAAAGACAGAGGATTAGGTGATGAATTGGATTTGTATACACATACTTTAGACAATAACATCATATCCTATGACAATAATATAAAAAAATTGGATTGTAAAATTTTTGCATCAAAAGAATTCTTAGAAAACATGACTTATAGGTACTTAAGTTAGGTACAGGGTAGTTAGTTAGGTACAGGGCGTATCCTAGCTCCGATGAAGCTGCTGCCCGTCATCAGCCTGTAGTATTAAGCTGCGCCCTTAATCGTGATGGTTATACCCCCACCAGTCGGTTGCCAGAGCCTCGTTCAGAGGCAGATGCACCACGGGCAGATGAGGGTGGCTTGGAGCAAGAAGATGATAGGTCGGTCCCTTACATCCCCTAGGTATGTCGCCACAATCATCATCAAATCATCAGCCTATTGCAGTCCACTGTTGGACATACGCCTTTCCAGTTGTTCCCCACTTTGGGCAAACATCTGGAAGCTTTACCCATAATCGTCACGCTAGACAGGCGGATTGGCGATCGCAGGGCTCGCTCCGGTGACGCTGCTGCCCGTCATCGGGTCGGCCTGGCGTATTTAGCTACGCCTACAACACAACACATAGGGCAGGCGGGTTGGCTATCGCAGGGCGTAGCTCCTTGTTCCGATGACGCTGCTGCCCGTCATCGGCCTGTGGTATTTTGCTACGACTTGAATCGTGATGGTTATACCGCCACCAATTGGTTTCCTGAACCTCGTATGTTATTCAGCAGGATGCATTTCGGGCAAGTGAGAGTGCCTTGGAGCGAAAAGATGGTGGGTCGCTCCCTTATAACCCATAGCATCCATACCATTATAACTAATTAGTCTAGTATTGATACTAATTCAATATTATCACGAGCTCATACTACGAAATACTAAAGCAGTAGCTGTATGGTATGATACTACAACACATTTAATTAAATCATCTTCGAGCGTGCCTTAAAAGGTATTATAATGTTGAGGACGAATAGCTTTGAACCCGACCCGTAACCTGCAAAGAAATAATTAAGTTTATTGTTATAACAGTTAGAATTTAAGATGTGCTTGTAAGACTCTAATTCCGACGTCAGAAGTGAAAAGAGCTGGCTGATGCCTTGAAGCCACAAATAACCTCCACATAAAGTCTACAAGCCGTTTTAATCCTAGAAGTCTCCCACAATAATTTAACACAATACGAAACATGTAAGCGACTATTATATGAACCCAATAATTCTTAATTATTATTTCCCTATGTAGAGAGAGATATAGGCAACTTGTTTTTTTTTTAAGATTAAAGTTAGTCTGTTTTCTCTTTGTCATGGTGATTGCTGCGAAGGGATTCATGGCCCCTACCACCAAAATCGAAAACGATCGTTCGTTGAACGGATCGCGTACTTTTGCACCATAAATCCCTCCCATTTGTTCCTCCCATGTTCGAATATACGAACTAAAATTCGTCAAAGTCGATTTTAATTAATTTAATTCATATATTCACGGGAGGGACAAATGGAAAAGATTTATTTTGCAAAAGTACGCGTTCATCGAACGATCGTTTTCGATTTTGGTGGTAGGGGCCCAGGAATGCGGTACAAAGCGTTTTCTTTAGCAGCTAGATTTTTTAGCTAGTTTGGTTCTGTTTTTGTTGTATCGTATTAACATTCTTGTGTGGTGGATGGTGATGATGAGTATGTTGAACGTTTCAAAGGGTTTTTGGTTAAAATTTACTTAAACTTGTTTGGTTAAATTGACTATAAGATGGTCGTTGCGCATTTAATTTTTGCCAAGACAGAGCAATTTTCATTGCATTGTATTTGTACCTACTTACTACTTTTGGCATTGCCCGAATCTAGTTGCATACAAAGTTTCATACCTACGCCTCTAGAGAAATGGGGAGTAAGCCAAGAAATTAGTCGATTACATAGTTATAAATATAGAGTCTTATCTAAATTAAATCAAAGACCAAAGCGATTCTAGAGCTAAACATGACCAAGTTATACTCGTATAATCTGCGCAATCTGAATAGTGTGTACCTACCTACAATAGCCACATCAAATTATTGGCTGTAGGTAAGTTCTCTTACTTACTAGTCAAGTTTGTTAGTTGGCTGTCCCAACTTCTTTTACCTACAACTGGCAAGGTCTCCCATTTAAATCGTTTTTTTTTAAACCAATAACAGTTTTTGACCCGAGCTTTAAGCTTTATGAGCGCTCTCCATCAATACCTATAATCGACATTATAATACATCAGACGAATTGTGGCCAAGTGTATACCCATTTTGAATTTAAAAAATAACACAGTACCAACTTACAATTATTTCAAACCATCGATATCATTAGCGAGTTAGTTACACAGATAGAACTAACTTAATTTCCCTTCAAGGTCACAGCTGCTGGCATAGATTGTTTAATTTTAACAATAGCGTAGGTAAGTAGGTAGATATGTAAGAGACGACGCGTGTAATATTACGTTGGTACAGTGTATACGTTACGTTTGTAATTTACGATTTACGTTATCGTAGCGAATGCGTAGCGTGGCCGGCCGTCAGCAAGCCGATAAGGACCGACGTCGTGGATTGACCACTGTTTATTACTTAACTCATACTCAAGGCCATATTATAACCTGAAAAAACTTACAGACTGTTGCAATGCAATGTGATGTTCGAAGCTTCCACAGCTTAACTAACACACTGTAAATAATAATAAATAACAGGCAACATCATGTACGAGCTCCGATACCAAAGTAAGTAGCTTAAGCACTTGTGTTATTGGTATCAGAACAACGAAGGTACCTACCACAAAAATTATATTATTAAATACAAATATATATAATAGGTACCTGTATTTATTTTAAGTAAATAAGAGTATGTGTTTAACACCCGTACAATTACGTATGTATTTCTTTTATAGTGACACAGCATGGATGTTTCCCTGATGGCGACCACGGAGCACGCGGTGGAAAGGTGGAACTCCCGTGAAGTGACTTCAGTGATAGGTCGGGATAGCTATCCAACTGACAGATGTCTGATTGGATTAGTTGCCCATTTTGACACTAATCTTTCATTGCGCGAGGCGTGGGTAGCCATTATGTTGAGCTACTACCTATAAAAAATCATATTAAGCAATTTTGATAATCGGCACATCATATTATGTTACGACAGGCCCTAGAACACGTGGCAGCCTCAAGAAGCGCTGGCTGGATGTCGTAAGAGCCAAAGGTCGGGTAAGGTGGAGGAGATTGATACCGGGAATATTCTAGGACGAAGAAGAAGGTACCTAAATTATGTTATTAATTATTATAACATATGCATGCCATTATTATCGAAATGCAGTTGGTCTCGATATTTTATACCTTTAGACATGGTTGTTTTACCTACACTTGCATAATATAAATTATAGATTTGAATTTGAAATCTACGCTGTCAACGCTGTGTACCTATTTGTGTTAATTTTTGGACTTAGTAAGCAAGCTGTAGAGCATACTTTTACAGAACACCGAGGTTCATTTTAATATACCAAGTGTTTTTGAACACATGTACCTATCTATTATATTTGTTAGAATAAAATTAATTTGAGCTGTCCTTCGCGTTACGCATACAATAGCAAGCGGAATAGCAAATGGCAACTAATGTGTTACTATGATTTGTATGATAGTTTTGAGAATTTACGTAGAAGTCTCATTATAACAATCGAGAGAGAACGATCGTTCGATGGACGAAATACGGTATCGTGTTCTTGTAGGTACCATACATCCCTCATATTTGACCCTCCCCTGTAGATACGAAACTACAAATATACGAACTAAATCTAAGAAGAAATTTATGAAGATCGCCGTTGAAGGATCCGCAAAAGATAGTTTCCACTATCCGTCTATCGAACGATTGTTTTCGATTGTTTTAGTAGAGGGCCTCTGGGGTGCAACAAAGAGAAGCCTCCTCGAGTGGCAAACTGCTACTAATCTCCTTCGGGGGATTGGTAGTAGTGGGTCCCGGCGCACCCTGGGCAACGGCGGGTGGTAATCTCTTAGGAGATTGCCACTCAACGGCTAATTCTCGACGAGGGGACGGACTTGCTCGTCCCGCCTCGGGGCAGACAGAGTCTGCAGCTGCGCGACGTGGGCGCGCAGCATGGTTGGACCGCATTGGCGGTAGTGGAAAGACGCATGGTGATGCGTGGTGGTTTGTCAGCGATGGTCGCAGAGGAAGAGGAGTGCCCTTCGGGGGATCTCGCAGTGTTGTCGTTGCTGTCCTCCCTGTCTTCTGCGACCCTTGCCGCCTTACATTTGGAGGAGCCGGTTGACGGCGTCTGTCGGGCTGCGGACGCTGTCCTGGCTGCGCACTTGTGCGCACTGGGGGGCCCTTGTGGCCGTGGAGTACTCGGACGCGACAGTGGGTGTTGGCCATTGGCCGTTTCTTCCCGGACGTGTCTTGGTGGGCGGCGCATTTCAGCCGCGGCGCGGCGGTTTCGGCGGCCTCGGTTCTCGTGGTCGTCGGACAGGTCGTTGACCAACCGCCGCGCAACCTGTTACCCCTGTTTCGGCGGGGGCCAGGGGGTCTGCCTTAATTGGTAGGCCCGAGTGGAGAAAACCACAGAAAAAACCACCTGTTACCCCTGTTTCGGCGGGGGCCAGGGGGCTTACCTTCACCGGTTGGCCCAAGTGGAGAAAACCACACTAAAAATCAAACGTGCGGTGGCGACTGCACGCCCGACGGGGTCCAGCGAGGGTTGGTGTGGGGACATCTCCCTTGCCTAGCACGGATCCCGTCCTTGGAGGAGGGCGAGGGCTTCTGCCTGAGCCCTAGGCTGCCCCAAGTGGGGGGGCCGGCCGTGTCTGCGCAAGCAGACTGCGCTGGTGGTGGCGTGGTGTAAAGGTTTATACCAAGATCCCGCGTCACCATCACCCAAGGCGCTTTGACGGTGCAAACCGGGGTTTTTTAGTGGGTATTCTCCGTCTCGCTTCCATTCCATCTAGAGGCGGAGCGAGTCCCACATAACCTGCTGCGTCCCCGAGTAGCAGGTATGCGTTAACTGCATTTTCCCCCGGTGCAGCTTACGTAATTATTAAAATAATATTATAAAAATCGTTATTTTTTTCGTTCGATTGTCACACAGTTCCGGACTGCAGCAGAAGTAAATCGTTGATTAAGTTATTTATGGCAACAAACACATTGAAGTTAACGGTTAGTTCAAAGTTGCTGCGCGTGCGCAAAGCAAGGTCATGGCATTAGTAGGTACCTATATTATTTTGAACATGTATTTGACTGGTGGTAGTTTCCTGTACATACAGAAGACGTCAAGGTCCATTATTGCAAATTCAGTTTCAGTATACCTACCCAAGGACTTGTGTGTTTCATTGTTTAATTACGTTTTAAAAAAAAATTTAACCGACTTCAAAAAAAACACAAACGACGAAAACTTTAATTTGACAAAAACTGTACCTGCATAACTAAAAAGCGATAAATAACGAAAATAATTATCTCCTTAATACATATTTTATGTATAACTATAATTATTTAAATATTTACAATACCTATCACTTATTTTTGGAGTCGGTGCCAGCCTCTAGGTACCTAACGTAGACTGTTGTTGTATGACGCGAGCGGCCGGCAAATCCACACGACAAAATACATTTATTTGTTTGGCTGGCCGGCCACCGACTTCAAAAATAAGTGATAATTGTAAATATTTAAATAATTATAGTTATACATAAAACATGTATTAAGGAGATAATTACTTTCGTACCAGTACCTGCAGTAGGAGTACCTGCAGGCGTCGGTGCGCTCTTACCTAGAGGGTAGGAGCGTAGCCTATGAGGCGCGCACTGGCGTGGAGACCCACCCTATGTCGTGCGGTGTTCCACAGGGTTCGGTTCTTGGCCCGCTCCTGTGGAACATCGGTTACGACTGGGTCCTCCGCGGCCGACTCCCGGCTGGCGTCGGCGTAACTTGTTACGCTGACGACACCCTGGTGACGGCCAAAGGGAGAACCCACGCCGAGGCCATACAGCGCGCCTCAGAGGGGGCGGGGGCAGTGGTCCGCCGGATCCGCGCCTTGGGCCTCAAAGTGGCCCTAGAGAAGACCGAGGCCATATGTTTCCATGGGCCTCGGCGCACGCCTCCCACCGACTCTGTCGTGATGGTAGAAGGCGCGCGGATTCCCGTCGGCACAATCCTGAAATATTTGGGATTGTGGCTCGACGGGCGGTGGACGTTTAGGGGCCACTTCTAAAAGCTGTGGCCCAAGTTGGCGGGGACAGCGGGCGCATTAAGCGGACTGCTGCCCAATGTGGGGGGCCCTCTGCAGCGTGCCGGCGACTCTACCTAGGCGTCCTCAGATCGATGGCCCTTTATGGGTCGCCGGTCTGGGCTGGCGCCATTACGGTGGAGACTTCCCGCGCGCTGTGGAGGGCCCAACGCCCCCTGGCGTTGAGGGCCATCCGCGGATATAGAACTATATCCGCGGATGCCGCCACTGCGATTGCCGGGTCCCTTCCGTGGGACCTGGACGCTGCCGTACTCGCCGCAGTCTACCTGTGGCGAGCCGAGCAGCGGTCGCGGGGCCTCCGGCCAGCGCCCGCCGAAGTCGGAGCGCAGAAAGAGGCCGTTGAGGCGGAGGCGCTCACAGTATGGCGTGAGCGCCTCGAGGCTGCCCCGTGGGGGCGCCGCACCACTCAGGCCATTGGCCCCATCTTGGAAGAATGGATGCGGCGCCCCCACGGGGTGGTGACGTACCGGCTGACCCAGGTCCTCACGGGACATGGATGTTTCGGACGGTACTTATGGAGGATCAGGCGAGAGCCTGATCCTCTATGCCGTCACTGCGACAGTGGCCCGGAGGACACGGCAGAGCATACGCTTCAGCATTGCCCTGCCTGGGCCAATGAGCGCTCCGTCCTCGTCACTGTCGCACAGGACCTCGATCTGCCGCAACTCTTGCGGCAGATGACGGCGTCGAAGGAGACCTGGCGAGCGATGCTCGCATTCTGCGAGACAGTGATCTCGCAGAAGGAGGCGGCGGAAAGAGAGCGTGAGGCTGCGGTAGACGCGCCCGCTCTACGCCGCCCCCGGCCCGGGCGTCGCCGGAGGGCATACAACGCATCGTATGCCCTCTGAGCCTCTCCTTCGTGCCCCGAGTGGTGAGTGCGGGGGCGCGATCCACTCATAGGGGCGTAACGGTGTGGTGGGTGCAGCCACACCGTTGCACGAGGTCCGCCCGGGGAGCACTCTATTGCTCCCCGGATCCGGGGGCAGGGGTATTTGCCCGACCCGGACCAGGAGTGCCGGCCGCTTATCATCTGCGGCTGGCCAGGGCAGGCAGGGATGTGGCCGTATGCTTCGGCGCTACCCGTGTCCCTGCAACTTGCTGCCCACTGGCGACACAGGGGGGTTTAGTGGGTATGCCCTCCCTTTTGGGAGGTGTGAGTCCCACACACCATTCCGCCTCCCCCCGGAGACGGCATGAAGGTGCCTAATGCATTCCCCTCTCAAAAAAAAAAGAGGAGATCCTCTACATCTTCAGATCTCTTATAAATAATGTCCACAGTATGGGAAGTAGGGGAGCGGCCTATCATCTTTTCGCTCCAAGCCAACCTCACCTGCCCGTTGTGCATCTTCCTGAATAACAAACGAGGCGCTGCCAAGCGACTGATGGCGGTATAACCATCACAATTGAAGGCGTAGCTAAATACCACAGACCGATGACAGACAGCAGCGTCACCAGAGCGCGAAGCTACGCCCTGCGATCGCCAACCCGCCTGCCCAGAGTGGCGATTATGGGTATATCCTCCAGATGTTTGCCCTAAGTGGCGAACAACTGGAGAGGCCGTGGGAGAGGCCTATGTCTACAATAGGACTGGACTGCAGTGGACTACAAGAGGCTGATGATGAATGTCCACTGTAGACGTATTTATGAGCGGTACAAATAAAAAGTTCAAATGTTGCTGTAGGTAGTATTTGTAACGTTTATACTACGACCTTTATAATCTGACGTATTTGTATCAAGAAAATCACTCTGCAAAGAACAATTCAAGTAGGATTGTTCGCTACAATTTCGTGTTTCCAGCTGTACCGTAGGTATTGATACCACTGCGTCGGACCCACATGCATAATACATGCCAACATAAATGTACGTTTGATACAATCGCATACAAATGCTACGAATGAAGCTTCAGTTTTATTTCAACGGTTTAGTGATGTAAGTACGGTAGGAAAATTTAGGAAAAAGAAATAGTTTATCTTATCACTCTTTTATTTGTTTATTAATCGGGTATCATATCAATCGGTGTATTTTTAACCGACTTCGAAAAAGGAGGAGGTTCTCAATTCGTCTGTATGTATAATATTTTTTTTTTATGTATGTTCACCGATATTTCCGTCAATTATGGATGGATTTCAAAAATTTTTTTTGTTCGACAGAGGACACTTCCGAGGTGGTCCCATTATCACCAAGTCAGGATCTGATGATGGCATCCTGGAGAAATTGAGGCTAACAACCGAAAATTGTATGCTCATATGGTGCTTTTATTACGTAATCATATCTTACTCAGGTTATGCTTCCGGGCGTCAACATCTGGTGCTGATGATGAAGCCACAGAACTCCTTAACGTTAACGCTTAACGTTTAATTTATTTTTAATAATTTTTAATTATGTCTACACTTAATAATGTTCTTTTATTATCTTTACGGATAGTGTCGAAGTAGTCCAATGCTCTGAGATCTTCTTTAGGTTGACAAATTGCATTAGCTTATCGCAGCTAACATTGAATCATCAAACGCTATTAATGAAACTACCGGGTGATGCCACATTTAATTAGATTATTAGGTACTATCAGACAATCATACCTCACTGACAGAACTCAGAAAGTTAATATCCCTCCTTTGATAGGTGTGCCCCAGGGCTCAACATTAAGACCTTTTCTCTTTCTGGTACATATGTTGCAGTCAAAACTCTTAATCAGTCAAAAGTACTATTGACTAGCAAAATCAGTCAAAAGTACTTTTGACTGAACAGGTTGGTCAAAAGTGGTTTTGACTGAAAAATATTGGTTATTAATACTCTTGACTGCAAATTTGCGGTCAAAAGTACTTTTAACTGACGCTCTTGGTCAATAGTATTTTTAACTGTAAAAAAGTTCGTTTTTTTTTGAAATCCGATATCCAAGCGCGCGGCGCCGCCGGCACAGCTAGTGAATAATAAACGATTTCACATCAGACCTGGTAAGTCTTGCTGCAGTCAAATCCTAAAACTCACCCAGCATATCTAGGTTGGGTTCTAGTCGAATCAGATTACATTTTTGTTGACCTATCCGCAGCTTGATACAGTCAACATAAGGAAACTGGTTCAGAAGGTGGCAGATATAACAGAGGACCATAAATTTCTTAAAGTTCTTTGTGAGATGCTCCACTATCGTCGTTTTGCGGAGATGAGAAGATCGCTGGCCGGGGGGGTAGCAGGTTATGTGGGACTCGCTCCACGTCAGCAGAGAATATCCACTAAAAACCCCGGTTGCCACCGTCTAATGCGCTTTAGGTGACGCCTGGTGGGTGCTCCGTCCTTGTCACTGTCTCCAGCGACGCCCGCTCTACGCCGCTTCCGCCCAGGCCCGGGCGTCGCTGGAGAGCATACGACGCATTGTATGAGCCTCTTCTTTGTGTCCCGAGTGGTGAGTACGGGGGCGTGATCCACATAATGGGGCGTAACGGTGTGGTGGGTGCAGCCACATTCACTGTACACTCAAAGAGCTTGCTAGGGTACACCTTAACCTGGATAATGTGGAAGACTCTGGACAGGCTGCGCACTTAGGTTGGCCGCTGTAAGTACAATCTGTCAAGGTGAGGCTTTTTAGACGCATTTGCCAATCGGTGCGGATGTGGTGTCGCTCCAAAAGCTATGGCACACCTGCTTCAGAGTCTCGAGAATACCTGTCTGCACGAAAACTTGCTGACCGCCAGACATAGAGTGATCTCAGAGTTTTGGTCTCGAGAAGAAGAGAATAGGTATGAGTAATATTAAAGTTTATTTACGAGCGTTTGTCGTTATTTTTATCGACCACCAATTTTAAGAGTTTTGACTGATACAACCAGTCAAAAGTACTTTTAACCAGCTCCATTGGGCAAAAGTACTTTTAACTGTTATTTCAGTTAAAAGTATTATTGACCAAAGCATATGGTCAAAAGTAGTTTTGACTGATTTTGCTAGTCAATAGTACTTTTGACTGGTTAAGGGTTCTGACTGCAACACATACATTTACATAAATGATTTTCAAAGTTGACAGAAGAAAATCAAATTTTGACGAATCGTCGGTAACGACGAAGTCATGCAATTTTGGGGACTGATCTATTCTAGTTTACCTGGTTTTAGTTAATTTTCAAATAATGTCCTATTTTGCCGATTTTTTTATTCTTTATACTTAGTTTAATCCACAACTGTAGGTACATCGCTGTAAAAATTAAAACGATAATATTCATTCAACTAAAATAGTTTCTCGCCGGTATCTTCTCTGTAGATACTCGTATATCGCTATATTTGATGTATTTTACGCTTGTTTTTGATCATTAATGCCTTATTAGAGTCTGATTTCATTCCCAGAGGTCTCTTCTGATGAAGATGAGTATGTACCTACCTACCCACACTTGTGCTGTCCTTTCTGCAAACACTAGACACTTGCGTACGATTGTCGGCATGGGTGGGCACTCTTCCAACGAACTCGCGGGGAACCCTCTTAGATAGACAGCTATAGTGCTGGCTAGTCTCCAAGTTTCCGGTCCTCCCAGCACTCTTGCCCATGACACTGTCTGTACATTGTGACAGTTTAAGGTGCAGCGCAGACGGCACACTTTTTTGACTGACTCGATGGCTCATTTGGTAGTGACCTCTGCCTACTGAGCCAAGGGCCGTGGGTTCGATTCCCGCACAGTGCAAACATTTGTGTTCATAAACATGTCTGTTTGTATTGGTCTGGGTGTTTTTCTATGTATAATATGTATTTATTTACAAAAAAAAAGTATTTAAGTAGTTTATCAGTTGTCTAGTACCCATAGTACAAGCTTCGGCTTAGTTTGGGGCTAGATGGCGATGTGTGGCTTAGCGTGGCATGTCTTGTCTTGGGTTGGGTTGGGTTGGGTTTTTGTGCGATGGGGTACAACAAGGGAAGCCTCCACGCGTGGTCGTCTTGCAGACGGCCCGGCGTACCCCGGGCAACGGCGGGTAGTAGAAGTCGTTCACCTACTACCCGACGGCTAATTCCCTGTAGGGAGCACGCACATGTGCGGTGCGTGGCTCCGGGGGCCAGCGTTGGCGTCGTTGTGGGGAGCGACGCCTTCCACGGCCGTGCTTCGGCACACCCAGATGGGGCCTTCTGGCCTGTGGGTCTCTCCCAATGGCGGGGCATTTGTCCGATTGGTGAGAGACGTGTTGTCGGGCGCATTTGCGCCGGTTTGTCGGCGATGGTCGCAGAGGAAGAGGAGTGCCCTTCGGGGGATCTCGCGGTGTTGTCGTTGCCGTCCTCCCTGTCTTCTGTTGCCGCCTTACCAGATGAGCCGTTTGACGGCGTGGGATGGCAGTGTATCACTGCGGCGCGGCGGGTCCGATGGCCACGGTTCTCGTGGTCATCGGATATAGTCCTTTTGGACTGGTCGCCGGGCAACCTGTTTCCCCTCGCTGGAGGGACCAGGGGGCTTGCCTTGATTGGCGAGCCCGAGTGGAGTGAGACCACAATAAAAAACCGCCTGTTATCCCGATTTCGGTCGGGACCAGGGGGCGCGAGCTCAAGTGGAGAAAACCACAATAAAAAACCACCGTGCGGCGGCGACTGCACGCCCGACGGAGTTCCGCGAGGTCGGCACGAGGGTGTCGGCCACGTATTGCACGAACTCCGTCCTTGGAGGAGGGAGACGTCCTTTTCAGGACCGATCCCTAGGCTGCCCCAAGTGGGGGGGCCAGCCCGTGTCTGCCTAGCAGACCAGCGCTGACAGCTTCGCGGTGTTATAGCCCAGGACCCGCGTTGCTGTCGCCCAAGGCGCGTTAGACGGTGCAAACCAGGGTTTTTTAGTGGGTATTCTCTGCCGACGCGGAGCGAGTCCCACATAACCCGTCTGCTCCCTCGGGCAGCGGGTATGCGTAAACTGCATTTCTCCCTGGTGAAACAAAAAAAAAAAAAAAAAAAAAAAAAAAAAAGGTTTTTGTGCGATAGAGTCTGCGTCTGAGACATTTAAAAAGAGCGTCTAGGTCTGCCGACAGAATGATCGAAGATGTGCGTCGTGTTCGTTGAGTATGTGAAATATCCGCGACAGATTTTTGCGCGTCGTGTGCGTTACTGCATATAATTGCAAAAAAGTGCGTCACGGATAGTCTGTGATGCAATTATATGCAGTAACTCACACGACGCGCAAAAATCTGTCGCGGATATTTCACAGACTCAACGCACATCTTCGATCAATCTGTCGGCAGAGCTATAGGGACCTAGATGCTCTTTTTAAATGTCTCAGACGCAGACTCTATCGCACAAAAAGTGTGCCGTCTGCGCTGCACCTATAAGTTACATTCTGATTTCATTTACAGCGACCGCTTTATGTTCATGCCAAGTGTTGTTCTGCCCTTTTGTGTTCCCGCCGGCAGTGACTAAAATGCGTAACCGAGCACAGTTTGAAAGTAGTGACTGACGCTTACGCATAGGTCACGATCCAGCTTTGAGTGCCCACCCTTCACCCTGCTGAAAACATCTACTTTCTTATAAATACTACAAAACAGTAGTTGCTTTGCGTAACGATCATCATTTTCCCTAAACCAAGGTCAATGCCTCAGTTTTTTGTCGTATATTATGTGTTACCGGCAATGTGTATAATTCAGGTATTCTGTACAATACCTAGGCAATGTATATGTCGCAGTCATCTGGTTGAATCTGCTATTCAATTGAATGACTAGCGCGTTCATTGAATGACGACATTTAATTGAATGCCTAAAGGACAACTCGTCAAGTTATTGAATGAAACGTTCAACGTCTTGACTGAACGTTTCATTTTAGCATAGTCGTTGAATGGGTAAAAGCCGACTGTTTGATGTTTAGTTTTTAATTTTTCTTTAAAAGTATCCGGAGGCGGCGTATTAATAGGTAAATCCATGCTGTCACACTATTTTATTACGTTTAAGTCAGTTTAAAGTAAATCTAATCAAAAAAATATCAACACTCAGGTGATCATGTTCGACGCCATATTTGTTTTAGTTACTACTAACGCCGCGCGGGAAAAAAATGAACTAAATTACAATCACTTGACTGCTTTTACGTCCGCTCTTTTCAAAGGGCTATGTTTCAATCCGCTACCTAGTTGGACGTTAAGTGACGCGTGTTTAGTCAACGTTCGGTCTAGTCATTCAATTGAATGTCGTCATTCAATGAACGCGCTAGCGATTCAATTGAATAGGAGATTCAACCAGATGACTGCGACATATAGAATACCTGAGGCGTTCAGGCAATGTATGAAATATTATGAATATAATAATATCCATTACATACTTTACCTAGGTAATGTATACAATTCCTAGGGATTGTATAGAGTACCTGCTGTTGCAACGACAATGTGTAAAAAAATAGGATTGCTGATGTGTAATCAGTGTAAAAATATCCCTTAAACTGTACGCTACTTCCTCCGCGCGTTTTTCTTCAGGGCTCCTAATATAACAAACTTCGTGAAACGATTCGTAAGGTCTATCAACACCATTATTAATTTATATTCCCGGTCTGGATGGGATTGATATTCAATCACCTTTCCTTTTTCATCTTCACAGAACCTCCTTACCAATTCAAAATATTCTTAGGAGCCTTGGCATCAATATGTTCGTAGCAACCTTAATCAGTTCCTCGTTCCTGCCTCATACCATTAAGTCTTTGAATGCCCTTCCAGTTCATGTGTTCATGAAGCGTCATCTCAGTGGGTCTTCAGGGTGAGGGCGAAAAGCGTGGTAGTTTTGTTCTATTATGCCTGTTTACCTAACGTTTGGACCTCACAACCGCTTACCATCAGGTGGAGTGGAGTCATCCTGAATGCCTCATTTAGAAAGTAAGTAAGCAATTCGCATTAAGGACGAGAGAGGACGTTCCTCTTCACTTGCTCTCGTCTTTTTCATACATTACCGTCTCCACATTCGGTATTGTATAAAATACCTAGGCAAAGTATGAAATAACTAATATATCATACATTACCTGCATGTTTTAGGCATTCTATACATTGCCTAGGTATTGTACAGATTGCCGGTAACATATGCATATTGCAGTACCTATGACCGATCAGGTACCTAAGTGACATTAGTTAAGTAGGTACAGCATATTATTTACAGCATAATATCCAGGATTTAGTAACCGACATGGTAAGAATTAAGAATGGTATTATTACATGCACAGGAACAATTAATACTGGCAAGTGAATTTAAAAACAAACAAGACTGTCTAAAAAGCTCGGTGTCCTCTTTTTAACCGACTTGAAAAAAGGAGGAGGTTCTCAATTCGACAGATTTTTTTTGTATATTTGTTCCCACATACCCAACTCCGAGAATTGTGAACCGATTTTTTGTTCGCAATTGTCACCATATTGAAGTCGGGTTTTTTTACTAAAAATGCTGTTAATTATATTAATTCGATTTATTGGGACTGCGGTCAAAATCTCTTTTGGGTATTTAAATAGATACAATAAATGCTTATCAAGGTGTAAAAATATGCAAAAATGATTTGTCGAAATTTGATATGGAAAGTGGCTCCTTTTGACACAGGCGCTTACTTACTAGGGAGGTCGACGCACACAATTATATTCCCGATGTTTGTTTTAAGAATAAATATTTTCATTTTGATTTTCGAATATCATTACTAAATTGTTTGTCTAGAAAATTGGTTTTGTCTTGAATGAAAGATTTGTGAGTAGTAATGTAAGAAGTGTAAGGTAGTATTTTTTGAATTTTGGAACCAAGGGTAGTGGGTTCGATTCACCCTAGGACCAAACAATCATGTAATTTTGAACATTTGTGTTTCTTCCGTGTTAGGGTGTTTGTATTTGTATTCAAAAAGGTATAATACCTATGTGGTACCTTCGTAGTTCTGACCGGTATTTTTAGCTAACACAAGTAGGTAGGTAGGTACTCAATCTACTTACTTTGGGATCGGAACAACAATTATACTATGTGATGTATTCCGATATTTAAACATTTTATTTAAAAACTAGCTGTGCCGGCGGCGTCGCACGCTTGGATATCGGGTTTCAAAAATAACGGACATCCATAAAATGGTACCTAAATTTTAAGTTAGACCTCTAGCAATACATTAGTGAAAACCGCATTTGATTCCATGCAGTAGTTATTGCGTGATGCGCGATCAAACATGCAGATAAAAATTTCTCCCGTTTTCTCAACGCTTCCCGTCACTACTCTGCTCATATTGTAGTGTGATGAAAAGTATACTATAACCTGCCCAGGAGTATGAAGAATAATCGTACCATGTTTCGTTAAAATCCGTCCAGTAGATTTTTTTTCTATAGCGAACATACAGACAGACACAGACAGACAGACAAAAATTTTACTGATTGCATTTTTGGCATCAGTATCGATCACTTATCACCCCCTGATAGTTATTTTGAAAAAATATTTCATGTACAGAATTGACCTTTCTACAGATTTATTATAAGTATAGAAGAAGATAGATATCCGTATTCGCGGATATACATTTTTAATTATGTGGCACCTCACTATTGGATAAGAATCACGTAAAGACGAACAGATTAATGGCTGATCCATTAATTTGTTATAAGTACAATAACACAATTATTTACCTGATTGTACATGAGAATTTTATTACATAATGGATGGATAGGCTGGAAAATGACACCGCATATATTTAGTTCTTATAGATAGGGCATGAAACAAAGATAACCTTGTTTATCAAATCTACGTAAACAATTGCCATATTAAAAGAAAATAAGGCAATTGTGACAAACTCAGCGATTATTTTCTCGACTCGCTCTGCCGAGTGAATATTAAAATACAATGTAGTTATCTATCTACTTATGTAGGTACTCGAGCTACCTTATATTGAATGTAATGTAATTCTTTGGAAAATGGTTAATTTGTTGTCTCTAATCTATATATATAAAAAGAGTAACTGACTGACATATCAACGCACAGCCTAAACGGCTAAACATAGGCACTTGAAATTTGGAAGGGACGTAGCTTAGGTACCGTAGAGGTGCAATATGAAAGGAATTCCCGAAGTTCCTACGGGAACGGGAGTTAGCGGGAAAAAACTTTTGTATGCAAAAATCTAAACCGCGTAAGATAGATGATTGAAATTTGGCATACAGGTACCCTAATGAACGCGGACGAACTCGCGGGCAAAAGCTAGTTAGGTATAAACTAATCTAGTAGGATGACAACATAACGGTACATAAATAATAGTAGTGCGGTGCGGGTGCGGATCGTGACTTTGTGAGGCCTTTACTGAATTATCTCTAAGCCTTACACCTGGAGGCCTGAAGTCGTATACATTATCCTATCGTAGGCTCCGTCCGTCCAAATATCCAAATACATGTGCCCATTAGCGCCTTGAAAAAACTTTGAAAGCTTTGGGAGAAAATAACCCTTATTTTTGTTATTATTTCTCTGCTAAACTATCACCACAGTCTTTGGGGTGCAAAGGGGAGCCTAAAAAAGCACGTGCAGTGCCACCCCTGAGTAAAAGGGATTTACGAGAGCTAAAATCGAATTGGGAATGAAATATTAAATCTAAAAATATCGCAACGGGTACATTTAGTACCTCCTTCTTTGATAAGATAGATTTATAATTCCTGGTACTTCACGAACAAATTATCTAGATCATATTCTATTAGAAAATACATAAACAAATGTACATATAACCAACTCACTTTAATAATTATTTCCTAATTGATAAAGTAGCATGTTATTGATTTAATTCGAACAAATATTATAATATTGCAACTAATAACTAGAATTGGTGCCGCATGTAACTAACTATCTTTGAATAATTACTTAGTACATGATTAGTAAATAGGTATTCGTGTCTAACACAGACTATTATAAGCACACTAAGACATACCTAATTAAAATAAACTTTCTTTTCGAAGATAACGTTTTAAATGTGAACTCAATTTGTTACAGGTAGGTATGTGATTAAAGTATATATAGTGCAATAAATCGTTGATTTATATACTGGCTTATATTTTAATTCTCGCTTAAATTAATTGGGATCCATGTCCCCTTATAAGCGAACCGCTAATTAGCTTTAGCAAAGCACCATTCGGTTATGAAATTCTCTACCTGCTTATGTAAATGTCGCAGTCATCTGGTTGAATCTGCTATTCAATTGAATCGCTAGCGCGTTCATTGAATGACGACATTCAATTGAATGACTAGACCGAACGTTAACTAAACACGCGTCACTTAACGTCCAACTAGGTAGCGGATTGAAACATAGCCCTTTGAAAAGAGCGGACGTAAAAGCAGTCAGGTGATTGTAATTTAGTTCGTTCTTTTCCCACGCGGCGTTAGTAGTCGCCAAAACAAAATGGCGTCAAAGATGATCAAAAAGATATGAACAGTGTTGATATTTTTTTGTTTAGATTTACTATAAACTGACTGATTCGTAATAAAATAGTGTGACAGCATGGATTTACCTATTAATACGCCGCCGCCGGATACTTTTAAAGAAAAATTATAAACTAAAGTTGGCTTTTACCCATTCAACGACTATGCTAAAATGACGTTCAGTCAAGACGTTGAACGTTTCAATCAATAACTTGACGAGTTGTCCTTTAGGCATTCAATTGAATGTCGTCATTCAATGAACGCGCTAGCCATTCAATTGAATAGGAGATTCAACCAGATGACTGCGACATAAACACATGGAAGTAAGATGGAAATCCATCTTCCTACAATCCTGGGTCTCTTAATTTAAATGGGGTGTGAAATGGCATCTTTGTAGGCCGTCATGCGTGTTCAGGATCGATTATTATATTTCTAGGACTCCGTCCGACTCCGATTGTCTGCTTAACATCAGGCACGATGTTAATTGATACATAGTCTTTATGACGAGCTGATATACCTATAAAAAAAAATAACTGCATAATTTACATATTTGCCTTAACACCTATTTTCGGAGCGATGGCAGTTTTATTTTGACTGGCTCGGTGGCTCAATTGGTAGTGACCCCTGCCTTCTGAACAAGGGTCGTGGGTTCGATTCCCACCCGGGGCAAACATTCGTGTGATGAACACTTGTGTTTGTTCCGTGTCTGGGTATTTATATTTGTATTTAAGTATTTATTTGTGGTACCTCCGTTGTTCTGAAACCCATAACACAAGTGCTTAAGCTACTTACTTTGGGATTAGAGCAATGAATGTGATGTTGTCTGATATTATTTATTTATTTATTATACACTAGCTGTGCCCGTGGCTTCGCCCGCTTTCATGTAGGTGTGTCACAGAAGTGTTTCTTCATCCCTTTTTTCGCATTAGAAGGTAGCCTATGTCCTTTCTCAGGGTCTAAAGATTGTCTGTGCCAAATTTCATTAAAATCGGTTGAGAGGTTTAAGCGGGAAAGCGTAACAGACAGGCAGACAGACAGAGTTACTTTCGCATTTATGATATATATAATATATATATGTATATATATATACAGGGTGTTTGGTGCATCGTGTGCCAAATTGAAATCAGTGATTAGGGGGGTCCTTGGCTACCTCTTCACGCCCCTTATAAAAGTCTTGGCCCAATTTTTTTTTTCGGAACTAAAACTAATTTGGGTGAAAATTGACGAAAGTCCACACTTAAATTTTAATAAAAAAAACTATTTAGTCTAGCTTAAATTTTCTCTTTAATCTTTAAACTGTAATAGTGTAAGCTTCTACCGAAATTAAAATCACTCACCTCACACATCTAGTTTTTTTTTTTAATTGCCCACCAAAGTTTGTTTTTGTAAAAAGTAAAAACTTGAACCTCAACTTTCGATATTAATAAAAAATAAACTAAAATTGATCATGCTCTTCAGATTTAATGAAAATGTGTCTGTCTATCTCTTCAGATTTAATGAAAATGTCCCCTTTCTAGTGGTGTGTAATTCGTTATAAAAGTAACAATTTCTATGACTAATTTGCAATTTTTCTGTACGAGGTCGCATTTTTCTAATATTCAACAGGTGTAATAAAAATATTTTTTTGCCTTAATTATACTCACTAAGCAGTTAATGATTTACAATTTTGTAGGTTTTAGTTATAAAAGCTATTTAAACATTTACTTTACCCTTAAAACGTAACAAAAAAGAACGTTAAGTTACGATAATAAAATAACTGAACGAATCATGAATTATACTGAACTAGCACATACGTTAGGTAGCTAAAATTCGTCAAAGTCGATTTTCATTAACTTAATTCATATATTCGAATACGGGAGGGACAAATGGGAGGGATTTATGGTGCAAAAGTACGCGATCCGTTCAACGAACGATCGTTTTCGATTTTGGCGGTAGGGGCCCTGGTCTATCTAATAGAATATTATGATGACAGTAAACAATATACCTATCAGTTTTTATTACCTAACCACGTCTGCTAGGCTCGGCAACAAGCTATTATCCGGTTTGCAAATACCTAAGTACTTAATTACATATTCTTGTTTGGAAAGTTGCATACTTTTAGACCTGATGCATACCTAAAAAACATGTTTACATTCTTTTATTTTATTATGTTATTGTTAGTATGTAGGTACTTTAGATGCGTCGGCTATAATGCAAGGTACCTACGATAGCTAACAAATTAACTATGGAAGATGGTGTGTCATTGCATCGCATGGTATGCAACGTGACTGCTACCACGCAATTGTTGTTCAGCAAATAAAGTTACATAAACCTACTGTGGCATTTACTACACAAACTTTATTTGCTGAACAACAATTGCATGGAAACAGCTTTTTAAGTGCTGTGAGGAATCATCTGCTGGTTAGTGCTACGCTAGGAACATTACATGTTTACAACATTAGTTTAATAGCAATGTAGCTGAACAGTACGTAAAACTGTTTATTTATTTAATCTTTATTGCACAATTAAAACAGTGTACAAAGTCGGCCTTAATGCCGCATAGGCATTCTCTACCATTGGGCTAAGCAGAAATAAAAGTGTATAGTGTACTGCTAAGTTAATAACATTAAATATTTAAATTAAACTGTTCACCTATACATATTACGCACATTGCAGCGATTGAATGACGTGATAGAATAACTGTATATATACTTATTAGGTACCTATATAATTTTTAAACCGTACTTTTTACATAGAACTTACTTACGTATATAGCATACTCGTATTATGATGTCTGTAAAATTTCAAATATTTACCTATTTTATAATCGAGCAATATCTCTATTATGTGCCACGTCAATTTTCATAGGTACCTACATCTAAAAAGATAACGATGTTTTACCTTGAAACATCTAAAGGAATAAAAACAGGTTATATAACCTACTTCTCTTAATAATTTCTCGTACAAGGACGTCTAGGTAATCATTTTACCAATTTTTTCTTATTCCTCTCATTAACGAACGTTCATTGCCAATCATATTACATACCTACGAATCAAATGATATTTACTCTACTCGATATAATAACAATAACATAATTATGTAGATAACTTAGTATAGGTAACTAGATGTCCACGTGTCGAATCCAGAGCGTGGACCTAGTTGCTTTAAAAGTCACAAATTTCATTAGTTTGTCGCAGCACGAGCAGATAAGTGCAAGTCGGAGGAGCAAGCTGAAGTTGGTAGTGGGTTGACCATATTAGCCACAGAACCGACAACCGATGGGGTAACCGAATTCTACACTTGATACTGCTTCTAGGCAAACGATTACGTTTGTACATTAGTACAACGCCCTCAGGCCAAGAGGAGTTACGATTTGCGCAGGATGGCTGGCAAGTGCTGGGTGAGATAGGTAAGCCCGAGATCGATAAAAGTGGCGAACAATAGGCTATTATGGCTAAAAATTGTAATTAGTCCGTCTTTTAGCTTATTCAAAAATAAAAGACACGTATTTTTTATTTGTAAATTAGACTAAAAATTACAAAGTTATAGCCCGTTGAAATTATGCGTGACGTCACTCGGAGGCATTTTTACGGGAGCGAGTGACGTCAAAGACTCCCACTCCCACTCCCAATAACTTTTGATGCCTTGTATCTTTGCTATCGTTTATTTGAATGAAAAAAGGAAAAATACGTGTCTTTTATTTTTGAATAAGCTAAAAGACAGACTAATTACAATTTTTAGCCATAATAGCCAATTGAAGAGGCCTATGTCAAGCAGTGGACTGCGAGGCTAATGACGTCTAAGTGCAAGTGCGAATAATAAAGTGAAAAAGCGCAGAGGCGCGCCGCTAGGAAATATGCGCGGGTGCAAACTCCAGCTAGATGGTATCAAAATAACGCGTTGTCCTAGGTGAGGGACGGTACGCGACATAACGACGCGACGCGATGCGACGAATGCGACCAATACTTCACGCGGTGCTGACTAACACGACAACGTAGGCCACTACTTCATACAAACAAACCGGCCAAGTGCGAGTCGGACTCGCGCACGTAGGGTTCCGTACCAATGATTGAATGAAAAAATTAGGTAATTTGATTTATGACGTTTAAAAAAAAACTACTGTCTAGATTTCATTCAAACCAAATTTCGTTAGTAGTTTTTATAGTAATACACATCATATATTTTTTTCAGTTTTATCATGCCCATATTTTAGAAGTTACGGGGGGGGACACACATTTTACCACTTTGGAAGAGTCTCTCGCGCAAACTATTCAGTTTAGAAAAAAAAGTTGTTAGAAACCTCAACATCATTTTCAAATACCTATCCATAGATACCCCACACGTATAGGTTTGATGAAAAAAAATTTTTGAGTTTCAGTTCTATGTATGGGGAACCCCAAAAATTTTGGATTTTTTTCTGATTTTATTTTCACATCTTAATGCGGTTTACAGAATACATCTATGTACCAAATTTCAATAATGTAGCTCTTATAGTTTCGGAATAAACTGGCTGTGACATACGGACGGACAGACAGACAGACAGACAGACATGACGAATCTATAAGGGTCCCGTTTTTGCCATTTTGGCTACGGAACCCTAAAAAACTATCTACTTGATATTTTCGAGTCGCGTAGCATCGCGTCGCGTAGCGACGCGTTCCCGCGTTTGTCGTTGACGTATAACAACGAGTAAGACCGCGGCTTGACCAGCTTTTTGTGCCGCGGCGCCGACCGGCCCTATGTTTACAGCTCAAAGGTTACGTTAGAATCGTGTATGATTACTTACGATTACAAACGACATACGCGAATCCGGCTATCCCGCTACTTCTTCTAGACGAGATGTATAAACCTCTAGCTAGCAGTGGCGTTACTAACTTCATCGACTGATATTTAGGTACTATGTACCTAGCAGACAGACTTTTTCCCATAAACTGTGTAGTTATTATTTAAATATTACAAAAATATCTGAAAATAAATGGCTTACAATTGTTTTATTTTATCGGCATGTCCTGCGCTAACATTGTTACTGAAAGTTAAATTATTATGAGAATAACTCGTACGCTATTACGGCCTACACAAGATAAGCCTATAATATTATAATAGGAAAAACAGGAGCGGATCTTCCCTACGAAAGTACCTACCTACATAAAATATATGATTAACTTCCAGTGACATATGAATACCCCACCTACTCATAGTCGCATAAGGGCGGTTATAGATTAGCGTATTTTTCTTTGCGTCTATAGTAATACTGGCTAATCAAATTTTTAAATTTATATTTCTTTTACGTTCTGATGTATGTTCTTACTTTGACTTCAATAAACAGTGTCAATGACAACATACGTTATCAGCACTATTATGCTCTAATTAATTGAGTTATTCTTATAAAAACTGCATAATTCTACATTAAAAGTGAATACGCAAGTTTTTCCAATGTGTGCGTGTATAATTTATTAAAATTGCGTGAAATTTCAATAGTTCACGTACGTTTTACATTTGTTGTGACATAACAGCTGATTGTAAGTACACAATAACATGTCGTCAAATCATTCTATTTCGGGAATAAAACCACTGATAAATAGAGATGGTTATTCTGTATGGAAATTCAAGATCCGTATGTATCTTATACATGAGGAATTATGGGAGACCATCATCGGATATCCTCCAGGTATCGATATTTGCGCTGAGAAGAAATTGCGTAACGATCAAAAGGCGTTATCAAAAATATGTCTCACCGTAGATGGTATGGCTATCACCCATGTACGTTCATGTAGAACAGCCAAAGAAGCTTGGGACGCTCTTTCGTCCGCTTACGAGGATAAAGGCTTAGGGCGACGTATAAGCCTCGAACGGAAGCTGTACAGGTACTGCCTTGATGATTTTGACTCCGATTTAGAGACGTATATAAATGCTGTGATGTCAACTGTACAAGATTTAGCCGATATAGGCAAAATAATAGAAGATGCTTCAATAGCTGCTATTCTTCTAGGAGGTTTAAGTCCTCAGTATGCACCTTTAGTAATGGCTTTGGAAAATTCAAATATCGACATAACTGTTGATCTGATTAAAGCTAAACTCTTGAATGAATTGAATAAACCAGCTATGAATAATCCTGATACTGCTCTTCGTACCCGTATGAACCAGAACAAATCCACTAAGACTAAGAAACCCATAGTATGCTATGACTGCATGGAGCCCGGACATAAGCGTCCAGATTGTCCAAATAAGAAGGATAAGAAGAAGAAACCTGTCAATCATAAGAATTCTCTATGTGCTCTCAATGTCAATGAGGGACTTGAGCGTGACAAATGGTTCATAGATTCTGGAGCTTCCGCCCATATGACGTCACGAGCTGATTGGATGGAAAATGTGAGAGGTTCATTATCTGGGACTGTGACTATTGCAAATGGAGATGTACTTCCAAGCAAAGGAGTCGGAGATATTTCTATCACCAGTTGCGGTCATAATACTGATGTCAAGAAGATTACTGATGTTGTTCATGTTCCGAATTTGAACTCTAATCTTATTTCAGTTAAGAAGGCTGTAGATAAAGGTTTTAGCGTAGTTTTTGACAGGGACTGAAAGCGGTTACGGTATAGGGTTACGGTACCGGTATAAAATAAGTGTACCTTTATAAAATAAAGGTAAGGGTATACCGTTATTCAACCGGTATAAAATTTCGGTACCGAAAAGCCGCGACGTTGCCAAACGGCTGCGGATTGTTGGCAACGTCGCGTGCGTTGCGCGGAGCGTATCGATCGACACCGGCAAAATATTCTTCCTGACATTTCTTATCTGTCCGTGCATAGCACGCGAAAGACTGCCTGTGCATGGCACACGCGAAAATTCTGGTCAGTGATAGAATGAATGTCGTCTCACTTTTCAATACAAATAATATTTTTTGTAGTTGTCTGATATTTAATTTTTTTTTTAAATAATTTTGTTTTTTATGTTTAGATACTATTTATATGTATACCCATCACAATTTTAAGTAGTTATTTTGTTTGTAACTTTATTATGTATCTAAAATATATACATAAGTAGGTAACAAGGTATGTGCATTACTTCTTAGTAGTTAGTTATTTAGTTTTTAAAATTAGTTGGTAAAATTATTGACTGGTACAGAATGCCACACGGCATCAAGTCCGTCATTTGTACTTTCATCATCATGATGATGATGATGATAGTATAGTTTTCTGACTCGCCCAATGGTTGACTGGTATAGAATGCCACACGGCATTAAGTCCGCCATTTGTACTTTAATCATCATCATGATGATGATGATGATGACGATGTTATAGTGTTCTGGCTCGCCCAATGGTTGACTGGTTGAGAGTGCCACACGGCATTAAGTCCGCCATTTGTACTTTAATCATCATGATGATGATGATGACGATGTTATAGTGTTCTGGCTCGCCCAATGGTTGACTGGTTGAGAGTGCCACACGTCATTAAGCCCGTCATTTGTACTTTCATCATCATGATGATGATGATGATTGTATAGTTTTCTGGCTCGCCCAATGGTTGACTGGTATAGAATGCCACACGGCATTAAGTCCGCCATTTGTACTTTCATCATCATGATGATGATGACTGATGATGATGACGATGTTATAGTGTTCTGGCTTGCCCAATGGTTGACTGGTTGCGAATGTCACGTCATTAAGCCCGCCATTTGTACTTTCATCATCATCATGATGATGATAATGATAATGTTATCGTTTTCTAACTCACCCAATGGTTGAGTGGTATAGAATGCCACACGGCATTAAGTCCGTCATTTGTACTTTGATCATCATGATGATGATGATGTTGTAGTTTCCTGACTCGCCCAATGGTTGACTGGTATAGAATGCCACACGGCATTAAGTCCGCCATATGTACTTTCATCATCATTATGATGATGATGTTATAGTGTTCTGGCTCGCATAATGGTTGACTGGTAGAGAATGCCACACGGCATTAAGTCCGCCATTTGTACTTTCATCATCATGATGATGATAATGTTGTAGTTTCTTGACTCGCCCAATGGTTGACTGGTATAGAATGCCACACGGCATTAAGTCCGCCGTATGTACTTTCATCGTCATTATGATGATGATGTTAGTGTTCTGGCTCGCATAATGGTTGACTGGTATAGAATGCCACACGGCATTAAGTCTACCATTTGTACTTTCATCATCATGATGATGATGATGATGTTATAGTTTTCTGACTCGCCCAATGGTTGACTGGTATACTCGTAGAATGCCACACGACATTAAGTCCGCCATTTGTACTTTAATCATCATCATGATGATGATGACGTTATAGTGTTCTGGCTTGCCCAATGGTTGACTGGTAAAGAATGCCACACGGCATTAAGTCCGCCATTTGTACTTTCATCAATGATGATCATCATGAGATGATGATGATGATTGTATAGTTTTCTGACTCGCCCAATGGTTGACTGGTATAGAATGCCACACGGCATTAAGTCCGCCATTTGTACTTTCATCAATGATGATCATCATGAGATGATGATGATGATGTTATAGTTTTCTAATTTCGCCCAATGGTTGACTGGTATACTCGTAGAATGCCACACGGCATTAAGTCCGCCATTTGTACTTTAATCATCATCATGATGATGATGATGATGTTATAGTGTTCTGGCTTGCCCAATGGTTGACTGGTAAAGAATGCCACACGGCATTAAGTCCGCCATTTGTACTTTCATCAATGATGATCATCATGAGATGATGATGATGATTGTATAGTTTTCTGACTCGCCCAATGGTTGACTGGTATAGAATGCCACACGGCATTAAGTCCGCCATTTGTACTTTAATCATCATCGTGATGATGATGACGATGTTATGGTGTTCTGGCTCGCCCAATGGTTGACTGGTAGAGAATGCCAAATGGCATTAAGTCCGCCATTTGTACTTTCATCATGATGATGATGATGATGATTGTATAGTTTTCTGACTCGCCCAATGGTTGACTGGTATAGAATGCCACACGGCATTAAGTCCGACATTTGTACGTGATGATGATGACGATGTTATAGTGTTCTGGCTCGCCCAATGGTTGACTGGTAGAGAATGCCACACGGCATTAAGCCCGCCATTTGTACTTTCTTTGAGCAATAAAGAATACCTACGACAACTGATAAAAAACGGACCCGACACTTGATAAGTGTGAACAGAGGCGCCGACATCCGATTAAAATCCGGACCCGACACCCGTCAAGTAGGAACGGGCTCTTATTGGTATCAGAACAACGAGGGTACCACAAATACATACTTAATTACAAATATAATTTGACACGGAAGAATCACAAATGTTCACATGAATGTTTGTCCCGGGTGGGGATCGAACCTACGACTCATGGTTCAGAAGGCAAGAGTCCACTACCACTTACAACACTACCAATTGCGCCACCGAGCCAGTCATTCTCAGAATAGTTTGTCTCCTCTCCCCGTCTCTTTCATACCGAAATTACCTTTATTTTACGGTACCTGAAAATTTCGGTACCGGTATAAATTTAGATATCGAAATATTCCGGTAACCGTTATATTTCGGTATGACGTCATACCGAAATATAAAGGTACCGTAATTTTTCGGTTATTCAGTCCCTGGTTTTTGATAGAACTGGTTGTAATTTTTATGATTCTGATGCTTTTTCTTGTAAAGGTGATGTTATTTTACATGGTTCTGTATGTGGTGGACTGTATTCCTTAGACTGTACAGTCAATCCAAATTCTCAACCTCAATTATCCGCTTTTGAGACACACTCCGATGTTTCTAGCTTCAGGCTTTGGCACAAAAGGCTCGGCCATTTATGCCGCATTGGAATGGATCAGCTCAAGAAGGGACGCGCAGTAGGTGTAAACTACTCGGAGGTAGACAAGGAACCATGCATCCCCTGCATTGAAGGTAAGCAGAACAGGAAACCATTCAAAAAGGTTTCACATAAACGTACGACAACAGTTCTGGAACTTATTCATTCAGATATTTGTGGACCCCTGCCTGAAACGTCATTTCAAGGCAATAAATATATGTTATTTTTTATAGACGATTTTTCTCGCATGACTTTTGTATTCTTTATTCCTTCAAAAGCTGAAGTAAAGAACAAGTTTTGTGTTTTCCAGTCCGCAGTTGAACGGGAAACGGGAGTCAAGATTAAGACGCTGAAGAGTGACAATGGGAAAGAGTATGTTAACAATGAATTTTCGAGGTACTTACAGAGTGAAGGAATTCAACATCTAACTACTGTTCCCTACAGCCCACAGCAAAATTCCATAGCAGAAAGGACTAATAGATGTATAATGGAAAAGGCTAGATCCATGCTTTCTGACAGTTCCCTTCCTAAGGCATATTGGCAAGATGCTGCAGAGATGGCTGTGTACCTCAAGAATAGGTCTCCTCATCGTGCTCTCGATGGAAAAACAGCTTACGAGAAGTGGTATGGTAGAGTTCCTAACCTATCTCATCTACGTGTCTTCGGATGCAGAGCTTTTATTCATATACCCGACTGTCATCGGAAGAAATTGGATATGAAAGCGTCTGAACATATATTCGTAGGATATTCAGAAGATCCGAGAAGTTATTATTTCCGGGATATTGTATACCCCAGAAGGATTGTGAAAAGCAGAGATATAACGTTTTTTGAAAATGATTTTCAAGATTTAAAAAGAACAGGTAACACATGTAAGTCTGATATTGATTCACCTGAATCAGCATTTGTACCTCTCTTGCTTAGCTCACAAATGAACAATTCAACTAGTTCACGGAATTTAACACATGACACTAGCGCCATCATCAATTATGATCAGATCCTGCATAACACAGAATGTGTATCAGAGGAAGTTGAGTCTGATGCTGATGTTGCCGATCCATGGTATAACGCTGTTGCTCAAGACGAGCCAGTACAACCTGTCATCGCGTCTACATCAGATGCTCATATTCAGTCTGACATTCATATTACGGAACCAAGATACAATTTGAGACCAAGGCAACTTAAATCTGCTGCCAATTGTGTATGTATGCAGACTTCATCCCCTCAGCAGTTGGATGAACCTTCAAATTATTCACAGGCTATACGTGCAGATGATTGTGATAAATGGTATCAAGCTATGCAAGAAGAATATCAATCTCTCCTTGACAAGCAGACTTGGATTCTCGTTGACAAACCAGACAAGAAGGTTATTCCTTGCAAATGGATCTACAAGTTGAAGAAGAATGCGCATGGTGATGTTATTAAGTATAAAGCGAGACTTGTCGCAAAAGGATATGATCAAGTGTATGGAATTGATTTTACGGAAACATTTTCTCCAGTCGTCCGGAATTCCTCTCTACGCATGCTGTTCGCGTTGGCTGCAGAAAAGGGAATGAAGATGCACCACCTTGACGTGGACACGGCATTCTTAAATGGTGACTTGGAAGAGGAAGTGTACATGAGTCAACCTGAAGGTTTCTCGAAACCTGGTCAAGAAGACAAGGTATGTTTGCTAAAACATAGTTTGTATGGGTTAAACCAGTCTTCTAGACAATGGTTTAAAAAGTTAACCGATACTTTATTATGTATAGGTTTTAAACCAACTCCTTCCGAATCGTGCATTTATACTAAAAAGGTTGATAATGAGTTGATAATACTCGCCTTTTATGTTGATGACATTGTCATATTTTATAAAGACATGAAACTTCTTGACATTGTCATATCTGACTTACAGAAATATTTTAGCTTGAAAATAATCGGAGAAATAAGCTATTATTTAGGTTTAAATATCAAATGCAAATCTAATGAAATCAAGATTTCGCAAGAAACTTATATACGTGATTTGCTGAAAAAGTTTAACATGTCGGATTGTAAAACTGTGTCTACGCCATTGGAAATTAAAAAGCTGCTTCCAAGTGAGAATGGTAACGTACAGTCTTTGTATCCGTATCAGAGCTTAATTGGTTGTTTGAACTTTTTGGCAGTAAGTACCAGACCAGATATTGCCTACGCTGTATCGTACTTGAGTCAATTCAATACGAAATACGATAAAAGTCACTGGATTGCAGCAAAACGAGTGCTACAATATTTAAAAGGTACTATCGATTTGGGCATAATTTACAGGAAAGGCGGTGGATGTCTAGTCGGTTATTCAGATGCTGATTGGGCTGGTTGTCCCATTGATCGTCGATCCTACAATGGATTCTACTTCTCACTGGCCGGGGGAGCTATTTCGTGGGAGAGTAAGAAGCAGAGTACGGTCGCGCAATCATCGTGTGAATCGGAATACGTGTGTTTGGCGAGTGCAGCTAAGGATGCTGTGTTTCTTAAGCGGTTAATTTTCGAACTTACTGGTGAGTCGATTGTTGTTTCTATACATATTGATTCGCAGTCTGCGCAAAAATTAGTTTCGAATCCAGTTCACCATAACAGAACCAAACACATAGATACTAGGTTCCATTTTATACGTGACTAGCTTTTGCCCGCGACTTCGTCCGCGTGTTTAAATTTATACATACAAAAGTTTTTTCCCGCTAACTCCCGTTCCCGTGGGAATTTCTCAAAATACAGCCATAACTAAACTTTATATTTACTAAGGTACCTGCATGCCAAATTTCAAGCGTCTAACTTAAGCGGTTTAGATTTTTCATACAAAAGGATTTTCCCGCTAATTCCCGTTCCCGTGGGAATTTCGGGAATTCCTTTCTTAGTGCACCCCTACGGTACCTAAGCTACGTCCCTTCCAAATTTCAAGTGCCTACGTTTAGCCGTTTGGGCTGTGCGTTGATATGTCAGTCAGTCAGTCAGTCAGTCAGTTTCTCCTTTTATATATATAGATTTATTAAGTAATCATGTTATAGATATTGTTTATACACCTACTTTAGAGATGTGGGCTGATGTTCTCACGAAACCTTTAGCTCGCATTAAGCATCAGAATTGTGTAAAAGGGATAGGTTTATCCTCATAATCTTATTTTGATTACGGGGGAGTATATAGTAATACTGGCTAATCAAATTTTTAAATTTATATTTCTTTTACGTTCTGATGTATGTTCTTACTTTGACTTCAATAAACAGTGTCAATGACAACAGCGTCTACGCGCGTTTTACGGTCAATTCGACCCACGCTACTTTACGCGCTTCAAAGTAATTACTAATTACCTTACTCGCGTAAACGGACATATTTCTGCGTGTTCGCTCGAACCGGTAGTGGTGTGGTGTCAATATGAACATTGATTCTGAATAGCCATGTTTGCTCATTAGAACAGAGTCGCGAAAGACACGCACGTTGCATGCTTGCGTTTATCCGAGCTTATTCATTTTTAATTATCACCATCATCAACATCATTAGCCTGCAAACGTCCACTGCTGGATAAAGGCGTCCCCCAATGATTATTGTCATTTGGGGGTATGTGCCTTAATCACCACACTGGGCTAGGCGTGCTGGCGACCGCAGTAGCTTTTATTTGTACCTACCCAGGTAAACGCTGCTGACCATTTTGAGATTGATGTTGGTATGGGTTATGGGACATCTCGCCAACACTAAAACTGGTTTGCGGGCCAAATGTAAACTTTTGAAAATGTGCATGGGTAATGGGTATATTCGGACAACTCGTCCAGTCAAAATCTGACCTGCGGACCAGATGTCCACTTTTTAAAACGTGTATGGGTTGATTCGGACATCTTGTTCGCGCAAAACGGACTTGCGGGCCAGATGTCCACTTTTTTTAATGTGCATGGGTAGTTCGTCTGGACCATTTTACAAAAACGGGCCAGATGTCTCCTATTGAAAACTAAGAGCGGCCGCACACGAACTGCTTCAAGCAGATGAGACCGATTGCTTCAAGCCGCGACCGCGCATGAACCATAGAAGTGGTCGCGACTGCTCGAGAGGTCATGTGTATGGCAGCGTATGAAAGACTATAGTTCACCGCGCGGTCGCCGCTTTAAGCAGTCGATTCTCAACTGCTTGAAGCAGTCCGTGTACGGCCGCTCTTAGGGAATATTTCGGCAAAATCGTTAAAAAGTTTAACATGAAAACACATTTTTAGTTAAAATCAGTATTTTCAAATTACTTAATATAATTCAACCACGTATAATTACACAATTCATCTACAAATTTCCCAGCAATTTATAAAATTTAATATTAATTAAAGAACATATTAATTAACATAATTAACAATGAGTAAATCGCTCATATTTTCTTCTATTTTTTAATGAAATTTAAATTTTAATTAAATACTGATTTTAATTATAAATTTTATTGTACCTACAAGAATGAAAAAAATGTATTTTCATGTTAAACTTTTTAACGATTTTGCCGATGTAGTAGACACTAATCCACATATGAAATAACCATGAACAATAAAGTAATGAACGATGTGATGGTACCGATGATATCGGCTCGCTATCCTCACACGAACACGTCTTTACTCGGCGGCGGTGGGACACAGACTGACTGTCCTCCCACCCCGCACCTTGCGTGAAGTGTAGGAACGAGACGACAGTTGTCAGTGTCAGATGTCAATGTCAGATGTCAGTGTCAGATACATGACAGTGTGTGTAGCTGTGTGTCTGTTTGTATGTTCGTGCATGCTACATCTCTCCCTTATTTTTTTTTTATTTTTTTTTTTTATTTTTTTTTAGTTAACTATACTTATTTATGTATTTGTAATCAACTTTATTTAGATATTGTATATATGTCCAAATCATTAGTATTAGTTATAATTTCAGTATATAATATTTGGCTTTGCGTCCGTTCCTAATATATTGTAGAATACCTCGTGTAAATCAGCTCCACCGAAATGAAGTAAACATGCTCTTTTCTATTCTCGCTACTTCCAAGTAGATGTGTACACCCCGCGCTTCTATCGCTCCCATCGGACCGCGACCGACCTTATATCACCTTCGCATTCGAATTTGTCAAGTATGAATACCGATTGTAGTTTACCTGTAGATAATAGGTATGACGACTAATTTTTGTTTTGGATCAATATTAATGCATCAACCAACCATAGAAACATTGGTGAAAGAATTACTTCGCTTGTATAAAAAGTCCCCGAGCTATGACAATTTCAAAATCACAAATATCAACTCGCCCAAAACGCTTTATGCAAACCGATATTGCGCGGTGTTTTGTATGCCTCGTTTAAGAAGCTTGTTCGATGGCCATTTCGAATAATGCGTTTATGTTATGGATTTCATATCAAAATATGTTTTGATTAATGTACCTAAAACAGTCTTATTAATGATTTATTTTACACTTCTGGAACCGATTCTCCCGATGAACCTTGAAGGCCTATTGCGCTCTCAATCCGCAAAACAACTTCGTTGTGATTTCTCAAATAAGCGCTACTTTAATGGTTCCTTCCGGCAACCATCAAATAACATGGAAAATCACCCATTGACGTCTCCCCTATTGTGTGTTTTTTCTGTATTCGTTGCTGTAAATGTGTGTGTAAATGTGTACCTTTGCAAATATTTTTTTTTTATCTATCTAATATCAGGCCTATGTCCAGCAGTGGACCGCAATAGGCTGATGATGATGATGATCTAATATCATATAGTGTTACGCAATTTAATGCATTTCATGAATTCCCGTGTTATTACTAACTGAACGGCCCGCAATTGAATTCTTTATTCCTTAGATCGCAATTCAATGCACTATTATTAATATTGGTAACGCAATGAAATGCATAGTCATCGCAATTCAATGCCACAGCCTCGCAATTTAAAGCCATAACTCTATTATTCGCAATTCAATGCCATGTTAGTAGGGTTACCAGATAGAACTCGATTAAATCTGGGATAACTCCAGGACAACAGTGTCGAGCGGTAGCCCTAGTAAAATATTTGTACTCAAAGAGGAAATTGATATTTATTCTCAAACACATACTTTTATAAGATAGCTATGTACATACTCAGTAGGTAATTAACGCCAGTTATAATTTTAGGATAAATAAAATAATAAGATAAAACAGTCTCCCCCTGCAAATAGATTCACCCGTAATACCTTTGCACGTGGCACTTTTTCCTGCTAGCACTGCGACATGTAGCCTGCTGAGAGAAGAAGTGCCGAAACAAACTCAACAGTTAGCTTTTTTTTTTTTTTATATATAGATAGATACAATAAAAAATAAAATTATGAATGCACGAACACAAATGCCTGCACCGCGCGGGAACCGAACCCACGACTCCTAGCCCAGAAGGCCGAGGCCACCACCAAATGAGCCCTCATCCCAGTCAATTTTGTTGAACATAATAAAATTATTATTTTTTCACTTTGTCCTATGAATGAGTTACCAGTCATAAGAAGCCTGATATTGGAAACAGCAAGCCTGCCCCTACCTCCAGGATTGCACCGTCGAAGATCTGAGTTCTTTACTATATAAATTTATATTTTTACGTTCAACCATATATGCATTCAAATAAGTACTGTGATGCCACAGTCAGGACGCTAACTCCCTAAGTGATTCACGAGATCAGTAAGTAACCAGTTTTTTTTTTTTTTTTTTTTTTTTTAACTGTTTATGTAGCTGAACTAAGTCCCCCCACCAGTGCTCCTATATGAGGGGTCTATTGTAATTTAGAGTCCACAGCAATCCCTAAAAAGGTCGTAGAATCAACAAGCTCAATGTGTTCCCCATTTATATAAATATACTAGTACGAGTATTTATTTACTTGCTTCACATTAGACATCATGAATTTAATAGACTATAAAACTAATTATTAGAATTAAAAGCAAATTATTTGTGTCAATCCAATACCTGCTAAAGATCATTATTTACTTCGTCAGATACTTGTCAGTTTCAATAATTAGAGAAGTGTCATCCGCCAACAATACCCTCTCACTCAAGCCCTCAGCGAAATACGGAAGGTCATTTAATATATATTGAAAACAGCAATGGTCCCAATATAGAGCTCTGGGGCACTCCCGTACGTAGTAGGGCGCCAGAAGAATCACTTCCGTCAATATAGGACTTCAAACTTAAAGCAACATTCGAGACACCATAATGCCGCAACTTCAGAAGTAAGATTTCATGATTAACGCAATCAAATGCCTATGATAAATTACAGAAAACACCCACTGTATCCTGCTTACTTTCCCAAGCATCGAATATATTATGTTTCATCAGAGCCACTCCTGCATCAGTAGTGGACCTACCTTTTGTAAAACAAATTGCTTTTTAGGCAATAACTTATTTTTCTTAAAGTGAAATACTAATTGGTTAAAAATATTTTTTTCCAAAGATTTAACTAAGTGCAGGATCTTAGTAAGTATGTAAGTCGAATAATTATTTTTACACTGTCATGAGTCAAATGTTTAGTTATGCCAAACCGCCTTCACTCGCTCAGACAGTGAGCTAGGCTGCACAAAGCAAGAATGACCAGTTCTATATTTCGTAAAATTCATTTTAGATATTTATTCAATATAACATAATTCAAGAGATGAATTACAATTAACTATCAAGAATAATATAATAATTATATTTCCCGGGATAATTGAATAGACAAATCGATGTGCGATATCCTGAAATTAAAGCAACGCTATCACTACGATACTGACTAGTATTTTGCTTTCAAAGGGTTATTGACTGATAGCGACTCCCTAAAAATGTTGATATTGTTATCACCAGTGTGTTTACATTGTAATTAGTTAAATGCCTTGTTGTGCAGAGCCCCTTCCACTCGCCATCCTAGTGACCTAGACTTGCGAAACGCGGTTGGCCTAATAAGGCCAATAAGTTAATAATATAATAATAATAATCTAATAAGATGAATTACAATTTTACATGCTCATAATCACTTTTTTTTTTTTTTTTTTAGGGTGATTGAATTAGATTAGAACAAAATAAAGACAAAATTACAAAGAAATCGTCACTTGAGCAATTACGAATACTCAGGTTCTTTGGACACGTTACCCGTAATAACAATTCGATGGAGCGGTTGGTGATTCAGGGCAGAGTCGAAGGTAACAGACCACGGGGTCGATCGCCTACCCGCTGGACAGACACCATCAAGTCCGTCACCGGGACACCTGTAGTGGAATGTTCTCCTGCCACCTGCAGGGACCGGTGGACTGATCGCGAAAGCGGCAACCACAGTAGCAGACGACCCCCCATGACCACGACCACTCTGTTAAGAGTGAACAACTGAGGAGAGAAACTAAATTTAGTCAAAATACTAAATAAATACGTTATAAATAAATACCCAGTTGTACCAAGCCATCTCTTCACCCGCTGCCAGTGCAAGTGATTACCACCAGCGGGATCTGACCAGATGCTTCGCCATACCAGTCCCCTCCACCAGCTTCCAGTGGGCCAGACCATACAAAAGGTCGCTAAGTGGAATTCTACCGAATGCTTAGTCATACTAGTCCGCTTCACCCGCTGCCAGTGAAACAGACTAGCCCAACACATACGGTGCCTCTGCAGTATTCAAATTTAAATAAATGTATTCATTCGTAAGGGTAAATATTTAAGAATTTAATAATTAATATAATCTAACTAACCTTGTTCTGGCTGCAACTCGAGAGGCTACAATTAACCTTGTTTCAGTTGAAGTTCCACCACTCAAAGGCCTTAAGCTTGTTTTGGCCTAAGCTTCACCAAGCTCACAGGCCTGATTCAAGCGTGTCCTGGCTGAAGTATCACCAGACACAGGCTTCAATTAAAACTGAACAGACAAACATTGATT